>JAPDNY010000015.1:44331201-44931201 GCA_029375565.1 Gekko gecko | reverse complement strand
TGATCTATTCCACAGTTTTAGAGCAGTTTATGGCAGGTCATTTGCTGGTGAGGGGGGAGTGCTCTGTACATGCTCAGGGGAACTCCAGTATTGTAAAAATAATAATTATCATATGGCAGTGGGTGTAGTATAGCAAGAAGATCCAAAGATTGTCTGGCAGCCATAAGTTCTAGCTCTTTTTGTGGTGAGCTAGGTTTATGGGGGGAGAGGAACTGAGAGAACTGTGACTGAACCAAGATATTTATAACCAGGTTCTGTGGCTAAGCCCAAACTGAACCCTCGATTCTGCTAAGGCTAGGGTTGCCAGTCTCCAGGTAGGGCCTGGAGTTCTCCCACTATTGCAACTGATCTCTGGACAACAGAGATCAGCTCCCCTGGAGAAAATGGCTCCTTTGGAGGGTGGAGTCTATATGGCCTTGTCCCCTGCTGAGGCCCCGCCCCTTCCCAGACCCCACCCTCCCAGGCTCCACCCCCAAACCTCCAGGTATTTCCCAACCCAGAGCTGGCAACACTCCCTAAGACTCAAAGGGAGCACAGCTGCCCCAAAGAAATAAGCCTCCTGTTAGTGCAGGGGTGTTAAACATGTGGCCTGGGGGCCAGATGAAGTCCTCGGAGGGCTTCTATCAGGCCTGCAGTGGAACTGGCTGTCTTCTGCTTCTTCTAGTTCTGCTGCTGGTCCGTCATCGTAGGTTTGCATCTTACAGATACACACCTGAACAGCATACTCAAGATTGCAACAGCACAGACGTTTTGATGCAGTAATTCAGAGCAAGAGGTGTCAGTAATCAGACACTGTGAAATAAACAAAATATTGCAAGCGTGCTAATGTTTTAAGCATGCTTCTATTTTAAGTTTAAAAAAAAACCCTTTGTATTTGTGTGCTTTATAAAAGTTTATATCTCCGCTACCTGACATTGCATTTTATCATACACGTGGCCCGGCCCAACGAGGTCTCAGTTATGTTGGATCCAGCCCTCATAACAAATGAGTTCGACACTCTTGCATTAGTGGACTCCTTGAAGAGAGTACTTTGCACAGTGAACAACCAGACAATGTATCACATTCTGCCCCCCTCCTTTTGTCCTCTCCCTCCCTGTAAACTGCAAGGGCACCTTAGCCAAATTCCAGCTCGGGTGTGGTGATCGGGTGTTCTGGCAGTTTCAGCTAAGGAAACAGAGCAACAATAAAATGCATCCAGGAATCAGAAACAGACACTGCAGTTTTTTAAAAAAAGTTCATCCCGGGGCATTTCCACTTCTCTGTGTCGTCTGCAGCAACCAACAATTCATCACCGGGCTGAGTCAGGCCTTGTTGTTCGGGCATTTTGATTATCATCCTGAGCCAGAACACAATCGTAAGCCCACAGTGACATGTCAACAAACATCGACCCCACCCCAACACAGGTTAAAAATGCTTACGTGGCAATGAACTCATCTGGTCTGAATTAAAGACCTCTGTTCACAAGTGAAAGAAAAGAAGGACCAATGAGTCAACATATCGTATGTTTATTTCATTCTTCCAATCAGCTTGGGGTGGTGTACATCACGCAGTTCTCTCCTCTTTGTCAAGCTCGGGCCTAACTTTCGTTTCTTTAAGTTTCTGTTTCCCCGTCCCTTCGCTTGCCATGTAGAATTCCTGAGGGGTGAGTGTGTGTGAGGAGAGTGCATGAGGGTAGTAGCCATAACCATTTCTCAAGTTGTGCCCCAGGACTTCATTCTCATGAGATTGACCTTGGAGACTCTTTGTGCCTGGCTAGGGGAAATAGGGCACCATATATCTGTCTGTGTTGCCATAGTAACGCCAGGGGGTAGGTGTGATGTATGATTGCAAAGAATTGTATGCCTTTACCTATAACCTGTGTGTTCTTGTGGTTTTCTTCAGTCCTACCCAAAGTTCTTATACCTACAGCAGCATATCTCTAATAAAGCCCAAACACCCTCATCCTAGAAAAGGCGCTGGCTCAAGACAACCCACTAACCCTGGCGGGTTGGATCCAAGTGACCTGTGAGGCGGAGAACAGGCACAACCTGGTAAAGCTGTACCAGCATAAGACGCCTGGCCGCAGCAGCGGAGGGCTGAGGATGACTCGGGGTAGAGGACTACTACCCAGTGAGGATCGGGAGCACCATCCAAAGAAAGGGGCTGTGCCTGCATTGTGGAAAAGCTGGGCACTTCGCCATGGATTGCACATGGGCCTGGAGTGAAGACCGAGGGAGACACGAGGAACGAGAACGATGGGAGGAGCACTGTGACAAGAAAGAGAAGGCCTGGGACAATTTGAGTACCTCATCGTGCCTTTTGGATTGGTGGGAGCCCTGGGCTGTTTATGAACTTGATCAATGAAGTCTTGCACAAGCATCTGTTCAAAGGGGTGATTCAAAAGGGGTCGATGACGCATTATTGTATTCACAAGATTTGGAGTTGCACGTACAATTGGTGAGAGAGGTCCTAACAGCACTGTATGATAACCACCCCATGCCAAGCTTTCTAAATGCGAATTCCATAAGGAAGAAATAGATTTCTTGGGTTATCACATCACCCAGGAGGGGCTGGGCATGGATCCCCAAAAGGTGTGGGACGTGGTAGGGTGGGAACCCCATGCACTTGAAGGCAATTACAGTCGTTCTTAGGATTCACTAATTTTTACCGCGACTTCATTCCCAATTTCGCTAAACTGACTTTGTCCATGACTGACTTGTTAAAAACAAAGGGGTTGGGATCCAACAGTAAGAAAGGAGGGAGCAAATTGGTGTGTTCCCCAGAATGCCAACAAGCGTTTGACAACTTAAAAACCTTGTTTACCTCTGAACCCATCCTCCACCACCCAGATGAGGCAAAGGCCTTTATAGTACAGGTGGACACCTCGGACATGGCAATGGGGGGCAATATTACAAAGAGGCAGTGACAGGAAGCTGCACCCCCTTAGTTATGTCTCCAAAAAGTTCTCTGGGGTAGAGAGGAACTGGGTGGTGTGGGACAAGGAGGCAGCGGCTATTAAGCTGGCACTAGCTACCTGGAGGCACTGGCTGGAGGGGGCCCAAATACCATTTGAGGTCTGGACTGATCATAAAAACTTAGAGGCCCTCAAAAGCCGCGGTGCCTCAGTGTCAAGCAGTTGCAATGGGCAGAGTTTTTCTCTAAGTTTTGGTTCATGCTTACACTTCCCTTGGAAATCAAACTTCCTAGCTGATGTCCTGTTCCACCTCCCGCAACACACAAGCCAATGTGATGAGGTCATAGACACTATGTTTTCCCCAACCCAGGTAGGCAGAGCAGTGATGTCGCAAAGCTAGGTGAAAGTGGGGAGGTGGAGTCCAGGTGGCTGGACTGAGAAGCTGAAAGACACGCTCACTTCCCAAGAATTAGAGACTATTAAAAAGGAGGGCTCTTTGTGTCAAATGGAAGGCGGATGCTGGTACAAAGGTGAAAAACTATTCATCCCTGCCTCATTGCAAGGGGAGGTGCTGTCAATGGGACATGACAGCAAAATGTCAGGACATTTTGGATATTTAAAAACTTTACATTTAATCCAGAGACAATTTTGGTGGCCTGGGGTGTGGGGAGACATCTCCAAATGTTGCTTCCTGTCAAACTTGTATAATGATTAAATGTGGGGGGGGGAGGTGTCTGGTCAACTCCAACTGATCGAAACCCCTGAGAGACCCTGGACAGTGTTTTCTATGGACTTCATCACTGACCTGCCCCCTGGCCTGGGCAAGACAGAGATCTGGGTTGTAGTGGATCTATTCTCTAAACAAGTCCATTTTGTGCCCTGTAAACAAGTGCCCACTGCCAAGCAATTGGCTAGGATGTTTTTACAGCACGTGGTAAGACTACATACATTACCCCGCAAAATAATTTCAGATAGAGGAGTGCAGTTTGTTGCCAAGTTTTGGAAGGAACGTATTGGCCTTTTAGGTGTAGAACAAGGGCTCAGTAGTGGCTATCACCCAGAAACTGATGGACAAACAGAACAGACCAACCAGGTGTTAGAGCAATTCCTCTGGTGTTTTATCAATCACCAACAGGATGACTGGGTCCAGCTACTAGCGTTTGCTGAGTACAGTTACAATAACTGTGCATAGTTCCATAGGGATGTCTCCCTTTAAAGCAGTACATGGATATGAAGGGGACCCCTTGCCTACTATGGTTTTATGTGAACCAATAAAAGGAGATGCCCAGCTCTGGTAGTCAACTGTGGCTAAAGGGTGGGACACCCTCCAAAAGGCACTGAACAAAGCTAAAGAGACACAGAGAGTACTCCATCTTTCTATGTTACACCTCCAAGGTTGCCAGTCACAGCTGCTGGTGAAATATCAGGTCCTGCAATGACAAGACCACAGCTGTACAGCCCAGAAAATCTACAACAGCTAAAGCTAAAATGGATTACACACACTATGCTGATAAGACCCAGAGCCCTGAGTGGAACGTAGCTCCTGGGGACTCGGTGTATATCTCTACAAAGAACTTGTGTGGGTTGCAACCAGGGTGGAAGTTAGGGTGGAAATTCATTGGACCTTTCAAAGTAATCCACGTAATTAATAAGGTTGCTGTGGAGGTAGAGCTGCCTAAATCACTGTGCTATGTGCATCCTGTGTTTCATTTCAGCTTACTAAAGAAGGACCCTGGACCCCCGCCTTGGAATCCTCATCCTCCAGCTCCTGCTCCTCTCCTGATCAACAGCGAACTCCACTAGGTGGTGCCCATCCTGGATTCTAAACTGAAGCGTGGCTAATTGCTCTACCTTGTAAAACGGAAGGACTTTGGGCCGGAACATAATGAATGGGTGTCGGCAAAGCATATTAGGGCTTCACGCCTTATTAAAGAATTCCATCACATTCACCCCCATAAGCCAGGAGGTTGAGGGAAGCTTGGGGACGGTATGTCAAGCTCGGGCCTAACTTTCGTTTCTTTAAGTTTCCCTTTACCCTTCCCTTTACTTGCCATGTAGAATTCCTGAGGGGTGTGTGTGTTTTGAGAGTACATGGGGGTAGTAGCCATAACTGTTTCTCCCCAGGAGTTGGTTCTTATAAGATCAACCTTGGAGACTCTTTGCACCTGATTTAGGGTAGATAGGGCACCATATGTCTGTTATGTGTTGCCATAGTAACGCTAGGGGGGTAGGTGTGATGTAGGATTGTGATGAATTGTATGCCTTTACCTATGACCTGTGAGTTCCTGTGGTTTTCTTCAGTCCTACCAAAAGTTCTTGTACCTACAGCAGCATATGTCTTATAAAGCATTTCACTGTCAACAGAGAGCCTTAGCTGGAAACCTGACACTCTTCCATTTTGCCTGCACAGCAACCCTGTCAGTAGGATTGAAGTAGGTTTAGAACAGATCAAAGGAAGTCCTTCTTCACCCACAGAGTCATTAACATGTGGATTTCACTGCCACAGGAGGTGGTGGCAGCTACAAGCACAGACAGTTTCAAGAGGGGATTGGATAAACATATGGAGCAGAGGTCCATCAGTGGGTGTTAGACACAAGGCATAGAGGGAATACTCTGTCTTCTTGGTGCTTGGGGGATGACAGTGGGAGGGCTTCTGGAGTTCTGACCCTGCTGGCGGACCCGTTGATGGCACCTGGGTTTTGACTGCTGTGTGACACAGAGTGTTGGACAGTGGACTGGATGGGCCATCTGGCCCAATCCAACATGGCCTCTCTTATGTTCTTATCTGGAGATCAGCTGTAATTCCAGGAGATCTCCAACCATCACCTGGAGGTTGGCAACCCTACGTGAGGTGGGGGAGGCTGAGAGAGAGAGAGTGGCTAGTCCAAGGCCAGCCAGTGAGTTTCATGGGCAGCTTTTTGACTTACAAGTGCAAGGAAAGGTCCACATGGGAAATTATCTGTCTCGGCCCTCAAATACATGCATGACAAAACATATCTGGGAGCATCTCACCACAAGCATCTGTGTGGGCAAGCACACTGCTTGAAAGAGAAAAGAAGCAAGCAGAATAAATATGATGTTCTGTACATCTATTAGGGCCAAGCTACAGTTAGGCCTGCCAACCTCCAGGTGTGACCTGGAGATCTCCCAGAATTACAACCGATCTCCGAACGCTTCAGATCTGTTCCCCCAGAGAAACTGCCTTGCTTTGGAGGGTGGGCTGTGGGACACGGCAGCCTCCTGAGGTCCCTTCCCTCTACATATCCCGCCGTCCCCAGGCTCCATCCCTCAAAATCCCCAGGAATTTCCCTGTTCAGAGATGCCCATCGCAGGATGCATAAAATCTGCTGGCAGAATCTCCTGCTTTGTTTTTAAATGGCAAAAACAGACATGGGGAAATGGAGGCGGGGGAGAGCTGAGCTGGGCTGCATCGTAGGGAATTGACTGAGAAAGCGCAGAGAAACGATGAGGCAATACAGAAAAAGAATAAATATAAAGCACTTCTGGGAAGAAGTGTGGAGAAAACCTGCTGCAGCCCGGCACCAAAAGCATGGGAAAGCCTCCCTCATGTGACAGGCCACTAGTGCCGGGGGAAGGGGTTCGCTTCCCCTCCTCCACTGGATCCCTCAACTGTTGTGACTCAAGTGATGTTTCTTTCTCGTGGGCGCCCTACCAATGCCCCCACAACAAGCGCTGTCTCGATTACTTTTAGCAAAAGCTCAAGAAGCTAGGCGGGGAAAGGCCTCTCTCTCTGTTTTTTATCAGGCCTGTTAAATCAAACACACTGTGCTGGCAGTAAGAACCACCACAATGAAATGGTCCTAATGCAAAAATAAAATTTAAAAATGCAAATGGGGGTTCCTGCCGGCCAGGCCTCAAGAGATGACACACTGTGAGTTGTGCCTAAAGAGCTTCCAGCATTTTCCTAGTCTCTTACCAGGCACGTGGTCATGGAGAACTTATTTGGATGGGAACCAGATCAGATTTATTATTAAGCCTTGCTACAGTTGCCAATTTCCAGGCGGGGGCTAGAGACCTCCCAGAATCAGCACCACTGATCATTGGACAAAGGAGATCTGCTCCCCCGAGAAAAATGGCTTCTTTGGAAGGTGGACTCTATGGCGTTCAACCCCACTGAGGTCTTTCCCCTCCCCAGGCTCCAACTTCTAAATCCACGACCAGGAATGGGAACCCTCCCTGTCTCCCCCCATTCCATGGTCCTGAACCAGGCCTCCCCCCCCCCCCCAAAGTGGGAGCTGAGTTCCCGCAGGGAAGTCCCAACACATGTCTGGTTGGCTGACAGGCCCTGAGGTGATCTCTAAACCACATCCTAGATTTTTTCCATGGCATGAACTGCCCATTTAAGAGGTTTTTATCCGTCTGATCCTTCCTTCCCTTTTCAAGAAAATTCCTTTCACTTCTGCTCATCTTCTCAGATGGTTTATGATTCATACATTCAAAAACGGGGTATATAAAGGGGGAGAGAGGGAGACATTTGACATTCGGTTGAGCTATCCCAGCCTCATAGACTTGCCCCGCGTAGCAACTTTCGGCAGAACAACCCTACAGGGTCCTCAGGTACGTACGGGGGAATGGAGGAGACCTTGGCCTGCGGTAGGGTTGCTAGGTCCCCCGGCCCACAGTGGGGGATGCAGTGGGTTGCCAGTTCCAGGCTGGGAGCTCCTGGAGATCTGGGGATGGAGCCTGGGGAGGACAGGGACCTCAGTGAGGTGCACCGCCATAGAGTCCAAAGTCTCCATTTTCTCCAGGGGCGCTGATCTCTCTAGTTTGAAGATGAACTGCAGTTCTGGGGGATCCCCTGGTCCCACCTGGAGGTTGGCACCCCAGAGGGGCTGACCGAAGTGATAACAAAAAAACTGTGCAGAATTTTGCATTAATAAATTTTAAATATTGATCAAAATGATTTCATATAAAAGGTGTACAATTGTTTACATATCAAATGTAGGTGAAGAGGAGCTCTTCACCTACATTTGATATGTTATGTAAACATTGTACACCTTTTTGTATGAAATCTTTTGATCAATATTTAAAATTTCTGCAGTTTTTTGTTATCACTTCAGTCTGTTCAGGGACTGTGGCCATCAGCTTGAAACAACATGCCTGGAGGGGCTGCCAAAGCTTACAGAAGGGGTTAGGGGCCCGTGAGATATCATGGAAGGCATACCATCTGGAGGAATGTTTCCATTTAGGTAAGCCACTTGGTCAACTGGTTCCTCCAGTGGGGCTCCATCTACTCCAGTTGCCACTAAATGTCTCCAAAACTGGCTTCTCAGACTTGGTCCTTCCTCGCCTCTTGTGGGATCGTTTGACCCTGCTATTTCCTTTTCTGCCCTGACTGTTTTGCCACAGAGGGATTCCCTTCCCAAAGCCGAGGGTCGCCAATTCTAGGTGGAGAAATTCCCAGAGATTTGGGCATGCATCCTGGGAAAGGCAGGGTCCTCAGTGGGGTATAATGCCATAGAGTCCACCCTCCAAAGAGCCAATCTGGTGTAGTGGTTAAGTGCGCAGACTCTAATCTGGGAGAACCGGGTTTGATTTCCCCACTCTTCTACTCACAGCTGCTGGATGACCTTGGGCAAGCCATAGTTCTGTCAGAGCTGTTCTCGGGAGAGTTCTCTCAGCCCCACCTCCCTCACAGGGTGTCTGTTGTGGGGAGGGGAAGGGAAAGGAGTTTGTAAGGTGCTCTGAGACTCTGAGTGAAGGGCGGGGTATAAATCCAATCTCTTCTTCTCCTCCTCTAGGGGAACTGGAGATCAGTTATAACAGTGGGCAATCTCCAGGCCCACCAGGTGGTTGGCAACCTTACCAAGGCCCCTCTTGGCTGTCTTGTACCTCCTGGGCCTGCGTTTGCTGGCAGCCAGGGCCAAAGCTTCGACCCTTCGCCTCTGGCGCTAACCCACAAAGTGAGGGCAGTCACCTCTGGTGCTGCTGATGGGTGGGAAAGCATCTGCACCCTCCTTGCTGTGCCCTGGGGTAGCTGAGGGCACTCTGTCACCGACAGTGCCCATTCAGCATTCTCCTGATACCAGCTTTCTCCTTTTTCATAGAGCAGAGCTGATTCCAGGTTAGGGTTGCCAGGTCTGGGTTGGAAGATACCTGGAGACTTTCAGGGAGGATCCAGGAGAGGGCAGGGCTTGGGGAGGGTAGGGGCCTCAGCATGGTACAGTGCCAGAGTCCACCCTCCAAAGCAGCCATTGTCTCTAGGGGAGCTGATCTCTGTCAGCTGGAGATCAATTGTAAAAGCGGGAGATCCCCGGGCCCCACCTGGAGGCCGGCAACCCTATTCCAGGCGTTGGCGAGTCCTGGGCAGAGAGTATCTAGGCCTCCCCTGCCCCCCACTGGCACTCCCCGACCACCTACCTACATTCTCCTCCTGCACTACCCATTTCCCCCACCCACCTGCTCATTTGCCAGTCCTCCCAGTGCTCAGACGCCCTATCGCCACTGTATGGGGGCCTCGTGTGGAACTGGGAACATGGCTGCTGGGGGCGTCACTGCCACCCCCTCCTGCTGGGCAGTCTGGGCAGCCTGTGCAGATGGGAGCATGGGCGGCAGGAAGGGCTCACACCAAGCAGATGGGCAGCACGAGAGGTGAGTGGCTGGGGACAGGGGGCAGTGGGGCCCTCGGCCGCTGCCCCTCCTCAGAGTTATGCTGATGCCAGCCCTCTCCTAGAGTAACTCAAAGGAGGTCACGATTCCCTGGGAGTCCATTAGGGTTACTTTTATGCAAAGCATAAACTTGGGTGTCAGAATGAATGCACAGATAGCCATGCCCCCAGATGTTCATGTGACTTCAGGGAAAAGGCAAACCGGCGTAGCAGGAAAATCAATGTATTACGTTGGACACTGCGTGCTGGAGTTCCTTTGGCTGAGAGTTTGTGTGTTTGTGTACACCTGTGTGTGTGTATGAGAGAGGGAGAGAGATCCGTGACGATCAGTGGGCAAGAGGATGGGTTTCTCAATGGCAGCGCTCACCCAGAAACAACCCCCACCCGCTCCAGAGAAGATGTTTCCCCAGCTAGGTTTATTTCAGGCTCAGAGTCCCATTAGGAAAGAACTTGAGCTTAAAAACGGGGTGTAAAAGGGCATCCACAGGGGAGAACCAGGAGACAAGGGAAGGGCTAGCCACCTCCAACTTGCCCACCAAGTCTTCCCTACAAAACTTGAGTCCAGTGGCACCTTTGAGACCAACAAGGTTTTATTCTGGGTTAAGCGTTCGTGTGCAGGCACCCTTCTTCTTCAGATACGTCTTCAGGTTCAGGCTACCCACCTGAATCTACTAAATGTAGGTTATGGATTGTAGGTTTGTAGGTTAAGGAACATTCATTTGTTGAGGCACCCATAAAAAACTCCAAGGCTGGAGTCCCATGGCTTGCCTTTCAAAGTGAAACCTTGCTCTGAGTTCGAATCTTCCTCAGTCCAGAAACTCTGTGGCCCACTTTTGTGCCAGTCACTAGATTTTGACCTCGCATACAACACAAGATGCAGGGATCACAAATGCCAGCCTGACTTTCTAGGAGGACTTATTAGGATACCCTTAACAGGATAACCTGATCTGGATGGCCCAGGCTGGCCCCATCTCCCCCGGTCTCAGAAGCTAAGCAGGGTCAGCCCTGGTGAGTACTTGGATGGGAGACCACCAAGGCAACGCACAGGCACTACACAAAGCCAGGCAATGGCAAACCACTCTGGCGTCTCTGCCTTGAAAACCCCACAGGGTTGCTAGAGACTTGATGGTGCTTTCCACTGAGGGATGGGCACAAACCGCATGACAAACCAAGGTTTGTGCTGAATTTTTGGCAGTTTGGGGCTTGCGAACCAAGGCTTGGCACGCGTGGGGTTGCCAGACAAATCTTTGAGCTTTTGGGTGCGGCTCAGAAAATGAAACTCACTCAGAAACTCTGGCGTGAAAACACTAGGTGGTGGTGGGAAGTGGGGACGTTTTCCAGCCTTGGAAAACAAGTAAGGACCTTCCAAAGGTTGACAGGCACTGCTGCTGCAATCAAATTCACTCCATTCGTGGCAATGGGAGGAGAAGATCTGTAAGTGTAGGATGGGTGCATGTTCCCTTTGTTGGTGTTGGGGATGGGTTTTGGATGGAGAGCTTAGCTAAGCTCATGCCCATAAGCCCAAACTGCACTACAAAATCACACATCCATGACTTCGTGGAGCCCCCAGCACACAAAGACATGGTTCTGAAGCATGGATCCACAGGATTGTTGCAGTGAGTCATCCCAGATTCACCATCAAATCATGTATCATGTCTATGGCCATGGCTTGCACAAGGCGTAAAAATCATGCATCCTAGCAGTTTCCTTGGTCACCTCATATTCATTTCCATCCACCACCGGTCCTGATCCCGGCCAGGCCATCATACAGTCACCCCCATCTGCTGGCAAAGTGATCACAGTGGCAGAGACCAGCTCTGCTCGTGGGGCCATGGGTTGTGAGGCTGCTCCATGGGCGGCTCCACCCTTCCATTTCCAATTCCTAATTGCCATTAGTGTATCCCTCTCAGCTGAGTCAGTGCGAGCCAGCTCACAGTCCCTTAGCCTCCGGCTCTGCATTTTTGTCCTCGCTCAGGAAGGCATGGCTCCAGAGCAATCTGATCTATGCAGCAGCCAAATGTACTCGCTCACAACTGTAATGCCTGTAGCTCACAAAGTGAATTCTTGCTCACAAGACTCCACAGCTTAGAAGAGCACTGATTGCCACCTAGGAAGGTTACAGGTTTCCATCCAGAGCCATCATGTCGTCTGCCCCTCTGTTGGCTAAGTGATCACAGTGCACACAGAGGAAGGGTTGGCCTTGTGGAGACAGTGCCACCCACAACTGTGCGAGTGGTTCCTGGGTCCGGGCAGGGCAAGAGGGGTGGCCTTGTAGTCTGTCTGCAGAGGAGGAGGAGAAGAGGAGGAGATTGGTTTTATACTCCGCCCTTCACTACCCGACGGATCTCAGAGCAGCTTGCAATCTCCTTCCTTTCCCCACAATAGACATCCTGTGAGGTAGGGGATCTGAGAGAGCTCTTTGAGAACTGCTCCTGAGAGAGCAGCTCCGAGAGTAACCCAAGGTCAGTTCTAGCAGCTGCATGTTGAAGAGTGGGGAATCAAACCTCATGCTCCCAGATCAGAGTCCACGATCCTAAGTATTACACAAACTGACTCTCAAGAGGGTGGCCCAGCTTAGTGCAGTGTCCATCCACAGCAGTGACAGCAACTGTTCTCTACCTGGCATGAACCTAGGTGGGTGGGTGCGCTCATCCTGGAGAGGTCTGCTGCAAGTTTGATGACCTCCCACCTCTGCTAGGTCACATAGGGCCTGTCCTGCTCCGTTTCATGGCCCCAAACTCACACTCGACAATGTTTCACCAGAAAGCATTTTCCTGGGAGTGCGGTCCTTGGTGGGCTGTAACTCGGACCCCCCCCAAGTTCAGATCAGCACGTAACATGTAGGGTGTAGGGGGGCATCCCAAGGAGGCGTGCCATGAGTCCGATGCCTCTAGCTCACACAGGGCCTGTTCTACACACTCATGAACCCGCACACACATCTCAAAACGCACTTTCCTGGGGGCACCTTGTTTGGAGGTCCATAACTTGGACCCCTCAAATCCAATCTTCACCAAACTTGGAGGGCAGGTAGAAGAAAGCCAGCTGAGAAGCCGTTGATTTCAGAGCCTCTAATAGCCCTAGGGGGCTGCCTCTACATCCCAAACTGTTCTGAACCAGTTTGGTTTGTGAACCTGGCTGGATCAGGGTCCACAACCCAGTTTGGGACATGTCCCAAACCCAACCCAGGGTTTCCCAGTTCATGCCCATTCCTATTTCCACCACCACCAGGGAGGGAGGAGGAAGAGAGGAGAGAGGAGGAGGAGCTGGATTTATACCCCACGCCTTCACTACCTGGAAGGAGTCTTGGAGTAGCTTACAATCTCCTTTTCCTTTCCCTCCCCACAACAGACACCCTGTGAGATAGGTGGGGCTGAGAGAGCTCTTTCGGGGACTGCTCCTAGAGAGAACAGCTCAGAAAGACCTTGTAACTGACCCAAGGTCATACCAGCAGCTACATGTGAAAGAGTGGGGAATTAAACCCGCTTCTCTCAGATTAGAGTCCTCACTCCTCACCACTACACCAAATCGGAAACATACTGATGGCGCAAGCAAGCCTTCTCTGCTTGTCTCCCCAGGGTGATTAAGAAGCCCAGCAGCCCTCCAGGGTGCAGGACCCCCTCTGGGTCGCCATGTCCAGGCTGGGCTGCTTCTTCCTAGCTGCCTCCTTTGGATTCCTCTCCCTCCTCCAACCGACAGCCTCTAGACACTGCCTGGAGTTCCCCAATGACGAGTGCCAGAAATCCACAAGCTTCGTGCCGGGGTACAACCTGATCGGCGAGGGACTCGATATTACCGCACTGAGAAGAAAAGAGGTCTCTGTGGTGGACACCAGACAGTGGCAGCGACCCAACGGGACCTGCAACCTGTGCCGGAATCCACTGATGGACTCGGAGATGCAGAGGCTCCCCTTGGCGGCTGTCGACTGGAGCATGCAAAGCAGGTGTGACCAGCGGGTGCACACTTCCGTGGAGCACTCCGAGTTGGGTGTGGCAAACGCCATGACCACAGAAGTGACGAACGACTGGAAGGTGGACTTGGAGTTGCCCGCAATCCCTGCGGCATTTGGTGGGTCTTGGTCCCCGATAACCCTTCGCGCTCAGGAGTACTCCCAGAGGGACAGTTACAGCTTTATCAAGCATGAGACGTCCTGCACGTATTACCGGTGAGTATTAGCTCTGCTGCGGCACCTGCAGGCTACGCAGTCTGGCCAAGGAGAGGGCGTCCTGTTGAGAGCCGGTGCATGGCGGTGTAAGCACTTCGGAGACGCCAGAGGGATGGGCAGAGACCCGTTTCCCATTCTATGAAAATTCAGGACTTCCAAGCACTAGCAAGGCCCCTATCTTCTCCAGCAGGATCTCACCTTACCTATTGGGGTTGCCAACTCAGGAGGGTGGAAATTCCTGGAGATTTGGGCAGGGTGGAGCCCGGAGAGGGCAGGGTTTGGGGAGAAGAAGGACCTGAGCAGGGTATGACGTCCAGAGGGTTCACCCTCCCGAGCAGCCATTTTCTCCAGGGGAACTCATCTCTGTCGACTGGAGATCAGTTGTGACTTGTGGAGATCTCCAGGCTGCACTTGGAGGTTGGCAGCCCTGCCACCTATGTAATCGGAAGAGGAGGGCGACCTTTGCCAAAAGGAGTCCTGCGGTGCCAAAGCAACGTCATGTCCATCCTACCAGACTCCCAACTCTCTACTAATTTTTCCAGCTCATAGAAATAAAGCTGGTTTAGCAAAGCTTTGGGCAAACACGAAGCTTGCCTTATGCTGAATCAGACGCTCGGTCCATCAAGTCCAGTCTTGCCTCCTCAGACTGGCCGTGGTTCTCCAGGGTCTCCGGCAGGCAGAGGTCTCTCGTATCCGCATGCTGCCTAGCAATGCCTCTTTAAGCTGGAGAGCTTGTGAGCAAACACTTTGTGAGCTACTGGCACTCAAGTTGTGAGCGAGTGATTGGGCTACTGCACAAGTCAGATTGCTCTGGAGCCACCTTCCTGAGCTAAGATAAAATGAGTGAGCCAGAGGCTAAAAAACTGTGAGCTAGCTCACTAACTAAGCTTATAGGGAACACTGCTGCCTAGTCCTTTCAACTGGAAATTGAACCTGGGACCTACCCTGGGGTGTTCTGCCACTGGGCCACGGCCCCTCACACCACTTTAATGGTATGCTCTGTCAAAGGCTTTCAGGTTGAGGGGGCCCCCACTCCTTTCATGGCCTAACCCTATAACAGCCCAGGGTTTGTGCTCCCTCCACCTAACGTGTGAAGGATGGCTGTGATGAAGAAAATACACTCTTCACACACTCCAAGACCCACTCTTGTTATAATCTCCTGTTTTCCAAAGCAGAACACTGAGGCTAAATGCAGGGTCTAGAGACTAAGCCCTCTTGGGGTGCCCTAGTTCAGATTCCGGGTCTGGGTAGGCTGCCTTCATTGGGATGTAAACACGGAGAGAAGAAAGAGAGGGCTTGTAAACATAACTATAAAAAGCAGACTGACTAGCCTGGGGTGTCAAACATAAGGCCAGGGGGCCGGAGCGGCCTGTCCAGGGCTCTTATGCGGCCCGCGAGCAACGGGTGCGAGGGAGGGAACAGGTGGCTGCTCGGGGGAGGGGCAGAGCCACTCCGATGGTGGCTTCAGCATGGCGGAACAACCCGTCTGCAGCAGTCACACAGTGTGGGAGCGTCTGCCCAGTGCTGCATCGCTGGCTCTCCAGTTTGCCCCCATGGATCTTCCTCTGCACCCCGCTCCCACAGGGCCTTGCAGTGAGGACACACCAACTCGGAGCTCACCAGCTGCTGTTCTTTATACAGTTTACATCTCTGGTACCTGACATTATGTTTTATGTCACACATGGCCTGGCCTGACAAGACCCTCCCCATCAGTCAGTTGTGACTTGATGGCACCCAGTTATTATTATAACACTATTCTTTACGGGCTTCCCAGAATACCATTTAGCATAGCCCTTGTCCGGAAGACGTATCCTCAAGAGCGGTGTGAGGCACTCCAGTCTGTTTCTAATCTTCAGCTCCTCTTCCTGAGCAGGCTAGGACTCCCACCCAGACGCCCGCTGCTGGCCTCTCACTTCTCCCACGACATCAGCAACCTGCCCAAGGAGTATCACCAGAAGGAATACCTGAGTTTTATCAACATCTACGGCACCCACTATGTCAGCCAAGTGAAGTTGGGTGCGCAGAGGCGTCACCTGTATTTTGTGCAGAACTGTGCAGCAGCCTTGGGTGGCCTAACTGTTTTTGATCTTTAGGACTGTTTGACTTTGGAGGCCCTCTACAGTTCCAAGTGCCATCAGCTCTGGAAAGAGGCCGGCAAGATGGAGGCCCTTTCATGAAGTGGCACACGGAGGTGATGGGAGGAGACGAACCCGAGAAGGTGTTCTTCTCAGAGGCCCAGAACTTTTCAGAATGGACGAGGAGTGCCAAAAGACACCCTGAGGTGGTATCCTACTCTCTGACATCGCTACA
Organism: Gekko gecko; assembly: GCA_029375565.1. Lineage (NCBI taxonomy): Eukaryota > Metazoa > Chordata > Lepidosauria > Squamata > Gekkonidae > Gekko > Gekko gecko. Next base: position 44,915,207 of record JAPDNY010000015.1, on the reverse strand, counting down.
CACGTTGCTAGAAGAAAGCGACCCAAGGAGGGAACTACTGAGGCAAGCCATCAGCAACTATACAACCGAAAGGGCCCTGAGGAGGAGCTGTGACGGACAGTGCCCGTACGGGGGCTTTCGGAGTCGGGAAGACCACTGCACATGCATGTGCCACGCCAATGACCTGATCAACAAGATGTGCTGTGCCCAAGGGCAGGGTAAGGCCCACCTCAAATTCTACGTGCGAAGAGCCGCCAACCTTTATGGTGATGACTTCAGTAGCACTGACGGCTACGTCAAAGTGTTCTTTCAAGGCCAGGAAAGGCGGACGAGGGTCATTGATGGTGATGACAGCCCACAGTGGCGTGAAACCCTGGACTTTGGGACCATCACAATGGCAGACCACAACACCTATAAGCTGGAGGTGTGGGACAGTGACCCCTGGGAGGATGACCCATTGCAGAGATTTCAGGGGGAACTGAAGGCAGGGGGCCCTTATGAATTCAAAAGATACCTCACATATGGGCACATTGAGTTTGCTTACGAGCTGAAATGTGCACCAACTCTGGGTGGCCCCTCCTGTCAGACTTATATCCCCACAAAGTGGCCGGCTTCTAGTTTCCGAAATACTAGCTCAGGTTTAACTACTTCATTGCGTCAGGCACGGGATTTGGACAGAAAGAGACAGCTGAAAAATACGCCCAATACAGGTCCAGGAGAGCCAGGGAAAATCCAGGAGGTATCTGAAGGATTCGGGAGCTAAAAGTCACGCCCCAGATGAGGCTAGGAAGGACTCTCTGAAATGTTGTGGTTTATCAGACCCTGCCAACCCTCTGCACCACCCAGAAAGTTCCCCTCACAGAATGAAATGTAAAAGTGATAGTTCCAAAGTCCAGGGTTTCATGCCAGCTCTCTTTGAGGGTTAACTGAAACAGTTACAGAAAAATTAGATTAATTGCTTTTTAATTGAGGTTCAGAGTTGAGATTGGCCTCCCTTTCTTGCTTGATCTGATGTAATTCATATGCACCTGCTGACTGGCTCATTTGCACTTGCTTTGATGATCTCATACCAAGTTCAGAACCAACCACATATCTAGATGGTAAGCAGAGGATTATGATAGAAGTCTAGGGGAAGACAAGACTGATATTCTTCTACAAAAACACATGATAAACAGATCAGATTTCTCTAGATGAAAGTCTCAGAAGAAGATTAGGTGAGATTTCTGTGTGCGTGTCATTTAGACATATACGATGACCGCTAAAAGTGGTGAGACAACAAAACCTGAAACCTGGTTTGCTTTTAAAGATATTACTCACTATAATATGATTAAGCAGTATTAGAAACTTTGATAATTTCAGCACTTCTTTTCACAGTAACTGTACTTCTTACTATTTTGCATAATAAAGATTATTTCTATTCTATCTCAATAAAAGTCTCTGATGGTGTTCAGTCTGGTTTGCTGGTTATAATTCGAGGAGCCGAATTCACCCCTTACTTATTTGTATGGTCAGATTTAAAGGTGGATAGACAGCCTTTAATAGATACATCCTGGAGAACTCTGCCACTAAGCATTGCTTCAGAACAAAAGGGTGACCCACCTGAATCTGACTTCTGTGATAGCTCAGAGAGGTTCTTAAGCCTCCTTTGTTTTCTAAACAGAGGAGGCTATGTCCCACCTTCTCCATCTGCGCCGCCTACTTTGTGGGCCTTTCCTCTATTTTATCTTTGCAAGAACCCTGAGCAGTAGGCTACGCTGAGAATTTGGGAGAAGCCTAAGGTCACCTGCAAGACATGGGCTGCGGTCTTACACTCAAAGCGATCCATTTTCAATGCACTTCCCAATTCACACAGCAAAACCCAGTTGGAAAGTGCATTGAAAGTGGATTATTTTAGTGTGTGCGACCACAGCTATGGAGCCCCCCGCACCAAAGGCCTGGGAGACTAGAACAATAATCCCATTCCATAGACTGGGGCAGAATTTTAGCCTGTCTGGGATGAACCCCATGGTGAGCGGAGCAATGCTGGCAAAGGAGCCTCACGATCTTCCTCGGCTTAACACCCACCCACCGACCCCCATTTCCAATCCCGGCCGCCAGGCGCTCCAAGCTGCTCTTCTCCGTCCACGTGTACCGTCGAGCTCTCTTTTTCCAGTAGGAGGTGGGGGGGCTTTGAAAAAGAAAGGAGCTTCGGAAAATTCTGGGGGGAGACTAGTCTGAATTAGGTTATGAAGCGGCGGCCGCTCTTCTCGCCTCACCTCCGCCCATTGTACTCAGCGCGGCCGGCCGTGAGTCGTTCCCAAGCCCCAGGCTGGCCGCTGAGGCATCCGCAGGCGGACCCCCAAAGCTGCTTCTCCTGCCTCGCATCTGGCTTCTGGCCCCTGCTAGGGCGGGTGCGTGGCCCTTCTCTCAGACCTTCCTGGCACAAGGGGGTGACGGAGCACCCAGCGCGTGGCCTCTGCGGAGAGCTTCCTCCCAGCTGTCTAAAGCGTGTTCACACGTGCCCTATATACGCTTCGCTCTCTGGGTGTCTCCTTGGTGAGGGTGAGCAAGGTCTCCTCCTGCCGAGATGCGTCACCTCCTTTCGCTGCGTCCCAACCGGTCTCTCTTCGCTGATTAAGAATTACAGGGCTGGGTGCAAACCGATTACGAACTGCAACACGCTCCACAGCACAGCCGGAGACCAAACTCTTAAAAATAGTGAGCGGCGACCACAATGCAACGGTTTGCGAGTTGCATTTCGACGTCCCCTCTCCCGCCTCCCCCAACCCCTTTCATCCAATCAGAGCGTGAGACTAGGGAGCGCCCGCCCCGGACTGAGCGGCGAACCCTCCGAGAGACGGGAGAGGGGGCGTGGCCTGTGGAACGTTCCCGGGAGCGCGCGAAGGGCGGCGGAGGTAGAGGCGGTGTTTGTAGCTGCGGCCCGGGAAAAGCGAGAGATCGGGTTGGTTGTAAAGCGGAACGAGAAAGGGGCTGGGAGAGGACGGACCGGGGGGAGAGGGGATGCCCCGCAACGCGTTAATCCGCGTTGCAGAAGAGGAGCGGGGAGCTTCAATTTGTCCCTTTGCATAAGAGCATAAGCTCAGATCTGGTCTGGATCTAACCAGTGCTCCAGCTAGTTCAGTGTCCTGTGGACAAGCAGTTGCCATGGAGGACCAATAATCTAAGGCCTTCCCCTGATGCTGATTCCTAGTGCTGGCTTTCAAAGGTTTACTGCCTCTGTATGTGGGGGTTCCCTTGGATCACCACGGCCAGCGGCCACTAAGGCAAACAGATTGCGTGGACTTTTCAAAAGCAGATTGTCTAGTTTATGTATTTGGTATTCAACGCCCTTTGCCTACCTTACACACAACTCTGTAAGGTAAAACGATGTTATAACCCCTGTGTGGTGAGTGGGAGGCCGAGACAGGCAGTGGCAAGCCTTGAGCTGCGAGGAAAGATGGGGTAGAAATGTTTTAATTAATAAATAAGGCCACCTAATGAGTTTATGGCACAGTCAAGGTTCAAACCAGGGACGTGCTGATTCATAGCCATGGGATGGTGGAGAATGCTTGTATCTGCAGGCTAGAAGGAGCCGGAGCTGTGCTTGTGAAACAGGCACTGTCAATGGAGAGAACATGGTAGGTCCCGCTCCAAAGAGGATTGTTGCAAGTGACTCTCTCCTAATGCCACCAGGCTATCCAGAAGAGACAGTTTGACTCTCTTTGCATCCCCCTTGGAGATGGGACGGAAACGGAAGGCCTCCAAAGCCCTGGATGGGGAACCCAGCGCTGGAGGGGCAGAGTTGGAGCTACGCTGGGAGTGGGAGACCTCCGACAGCAAGTGGCAGCAGTTCCCACCCGAGCAGAGCGAGGCCCTCAGCCAGGCGGCCAGGTGAGTCGGAGGAGTGCCTGTTGGGCCTCTGTGTGAAGCACGGCCGCCTCAGGCAGGGCTCTGAGATGCAAGCTTCACTTCTTCTGCAGGGCAGGAAAGCTTTCTGTGGACCTTGACGAGTCCTCCATCGACCTGTGCGGGATGGTGCAGCGGAATAAGCAGACAGGGCAGGAGACACGCGTGGCTGCAGCAGTCCAGGCGCAGGACTCTTGTGAGTGTCTCTTGGAGCACCAGGAAAGGGGCTGGGCGTGGGTGCTGAGCCCCTGGAATGGCCCAGTTTCTGACTCTGCCATGGACACCCTTACTCTGAGAGTTCCCAGACAGTGCATGTTGTGAGGGGGTGATTTCCATTAAATCTTGGCTGCCCAAAATATCCACCAGTAGAGGAGGATGCCATGTGTATCTCTGTATGAGTCTCTACACTGGCCATCTCCTTCCAATTAGCCTCTCCTGGGCTAGGGGTCATTTACCACATGCAGTCCAGAGTGGTACAGTCTGGTCTCACCATCCCCAGGGCTCTACCATATCATTCTACTGCATAAGTGCGCCTGACCAAGAGAATTGGGGGGGTGCCCTAAAAGTGCTGAATTCAGAAACCAGGTGTTGTCCTCCAGCCCTTGCTTGTGAGAATCCAGCCTCTGCCCTGCAGACCTGCTGCTGATATCCTCATCTCCTCCCTTGTCTTACGGGGGCAGATTTTGTATGGCAGTGGCGAGGGGACCAAGAAGGCGACTGGCTTCCGTACCCGGCCAATACCTGCCTGGCCTTGCAGGCGGCCAAGAACGGCCACGGGGAGCCCACGGTGGAAATGATGGTTGGCCGGACCCGCTACAGACTGGACACGACCCGCATGGCGCAGATCAACACCCGTACCGGATTTGAACGCGAGATGGAATGCCGGCCGTCCGGTACGAGAGAGGCAAGGGCAGTGCAAGAGTTTTGAGGGTTTTTTCCCCCCTTTGTCGAGGCTGCTGGGTTCTTGGCTCCAGCCTGCTGTGTTGCAGAGTGTGGAGGGAAATGAGGGTGTTGAATTCTCATCTCATGGCTAGAAGAGATGGAAAAGGAGGTAGCAATGATAAAGCAGGGGTCGGGAGCTCTGTGTCTGATGGATCTCCATCTCTGGCAGTTCATGGGACTGTCCCCGTCTCTGGGGAGCCCGGTCCGTTCTCCTCTCTTACCGGCTTTTGGAATGGCTCACGGCTGGAGCCCATGGATGTTGGGCATGTTGCCAGCTCGAGTCCCAAACTCATTGCAGTCTCCAGTCAGGCTTCTCTGTTGCTCTTCCCAAGAGTTTGCAAGTCAGCTGCTGTCTGCGGCCTGTGGGCACGAGAGAGCTGCGTGATCTCCTTGGGAGAGAGGCCAGATCTCTTTCTGCAGGTCTCTCTTGCCCCAGATCGCTGAGAGCCAGGGTTTTGGGAGGTTGTCAAACAGAGGCTAGATGACCACCTGGCAACAATGCTGATTCTGTGAACTTGGGCAGATCATGAGAGGGAGGGCAGCAAAGGTGGCATCAGTGCTTAGTTCTCAGTGGCCCTTTCTTACACACCCAGGGAAATACCGATCGCCACTTTGGGGTTCAGGAAGCAATTTTACTCCAGGCCCGTTTGGCCGGGGATCCTGGAAGGTTGTTCGTCATCTTCTGGGCAAGGAACGGCAGTCATTGGGTGTGTGTGGGAGGGGAGGTATTTGTGAATGTCCTGCATTGTGCAGGGGGTTGGATTAGATGACTCTGGAGGTCCCTTCCAACTCCATGATTCTGGGGTTTGTTGGCTCAAGGACAGAAAGTGATTTGTGTCATGTGTGTGTGTATGTGTGTGTGTGTTTTTTAACGATGCATTTCATGGCTATCCTCTCCAGTCCACTTTGGGCATTTGGACCACAAATCAATTCTTGAATCAATCAATTCCCTCCCCAGCTTTGGGAGAGGAAGTCCAGACAGTTGGGTTGCTAGGCCAAGGCCCCGTAAAGCCAATAAACAAGCAAAGAGTCAAACAGCATGAGCAGACACACCCCAGAGGGCCTTGGGATGACTCACTGGGGAATCTGAAACCAGCGGCCTCTAGTCTGGCAACCAGGAGACAAACCGAACACGGGGGGGGGGCAGACTGGGGACTGGGCAGGGAAAGCGGTAGGGAGAGAAGGAATGAGAAGGTGGGAGGGGGTCCCTGCAGGAGCTTGATGTTGCTTCCCTTTCCAGAAGGCCCCTGGTTGGTGTTGCAGTCGCTTCCCTTTTTCCTCCAACAGGGAATCCCATTCCATTCCGCTCTTCTTTTGCCCTCCAGATGCTGCCGTGCCCGAGGAAGGAGGATCTCAAGGCAGCGACAGCTTTTCTGAGCCCAGAGGCCCCGCTGCCAGAAAGAAGGCCCGGAACGGAGCAGATGCAGCAGCATCTCCGGGAGAGGGGGATGGCAAGGGTAAGGGGCAACGGAAGTAGAATTTGGTGGCTAAACTGATGTCCAAAACTCTCAGCCAGATGAAGATTTTGGCAGCCTAGTCTCTGGAGTGCCTGATAGGTGACTCACAGTAAGAACTGAAACACAAAACCAGCAGTCTCATGAGGCAGATCTTGGAGGCCACATCAGGCCACGGTGTCCTAGGAATAGCTTTACAATTGAGGAACTTGCTTTTTTTTAAACAAAAAAAATCAATGCTGATTACTGAATCTCAGGGCAAAATCCCGTACTTGGGAGTTGCTGTTTAAGTCATCTGCACAAGCCCTGTTTCATACCTGTCTCCTTCTCTCTCAGGTGAGGCTGTGAAGACGCTGATCGTGAAGGGGAAAGCTCCTGTGGACCCAGAATGCACTGCAAAGCTAGGCAAAGTAAGGCACTGGCTATCTTGAATGTTAGCACTCCGCCATCTTGGAACCGAAGGACAGCCATCTTGGGGATGGAACGATCAATGGGTCTTGCTCCTTTTGTGGCCCACTGGCAGCAGATAGCTTGGGACGTTGCCAGGCGGGGGTATGACAACCCATCTTTGGGGAGTTTTACTTTAGGAGCAGACAACAGGTGGCCCCCAAGCCCGGTTGTGTCCCTTGTGGGGGGAGCAGTCGGGGACTCCAGTTGGAAGGAGCAGCAGTCACCCTAATGGGACTTTATGGGGTGATGACAGCATTCATTTGCCACCCAGCCCGACTTTTTGAAAGCCTAGTTGCTGACTAAATGTGCCACCCGTGTGCAGCCTCCTGCAGTTGTGTGACCACACTGTCACCATATGTACATTTTCAGGTTGCCTTGCCTCAGTGTGGCGATTGTGAGGCTTCAACCAGCCTTCTGGTCAAGTTTTTCTCATTCTGTGGCAAAGAAGGGTGGGCGCCTGAAGTGTCCAGCTTATAGTCCCTAAAGATGCTGTGAATCTGTGTCGTTTTGTCATTATGTCATTGTTCTTTCTTTTTGGTCTCCTCTCTCCGCTTCCTGCTGATAAAAGGCTCACGTCTATTGTGAGGGAGAGGACGTTTACGATGTGATGTTAAATCAGGTGAGCAGAGGATGCCCGTTTGCTGAAGAAAACCAAAGCAGCAGGGGCCCCGGGGGTGTGTGTGTGTGTGTGTGTTAAAGTAGAGGGACCATCTTGGCGGCCTGTGTGGAAGGAGAGCTGCCTGCTAACGTGGCTGTCCTGGGCTCCTTGGTGGTCTCCTCACTCGTACCTCCAGGACGGATGGCTGTTCCACATCACTTGGGACCCCAGGTTCAGTCCTCGGCATCTGCAATTAAAGGATCTGGCAGCAGGTGTTGTGAAAGGCCTCTGCCGGAGTCCCTGGAGAGTTGCAGCCAGTCCAAGCAGACAGTAGTGACCCTGATGGACCAAAGGTCTGGTTCGCTGTAAGGCATCTTCCTGTGTGACACTCATGCACAAGACGCTTTATATAGCAAGATGTGGGTAAGGGATGGGGGGACCATCCAGGAGGGAGCTGCTTTTGAGGGAACCGGGAAGCAAACGCCCAAAGGATGTACGTTTGCATCCTGAATCCTGCTTTCATCTTTTTGGGCCCTCCCAGACCAATCTTCAGTTCAACAACAACAAGTACTACCTCATCCAGTTGCTGGAGGACGACGGAGCACGAAGCTACAGTGTCTGGATGCGCTGGGGACGTGGTAGGTCCAGGAGAGGAAACAGGTCTTGTTGGCTGCCAAGAGCATGAATAGGCTTTAAAAACGGTGCGGGGTTAGGGTTAAAAGCCAGTTTGGTGTAGTGGTTAAGAGTGGCAGACTGTAATCTGGAGAACCGGGTTTGATTCTCCACTTCTCCACATGCAGCCAGCTGGGTGACCTCGGGTCAGTCACAAGTTCTCTCAGAGTTCTCTCAGCCCCATCTTACCTCACAGGGTGTCTGTGGTGCGGGAGAGGAAGGGAAGGAGATTATAAGCTGCTCTGAGACTCCTTTGGATAGTGAAGGATGGGGGATAAAACCAACTCTTAAGAAATTAGTGAGGCAGGCCTGTTCAATCATCATGCCCAATCTCGTTGCTGGGCAGTGCTGTAATGAGAATGGGACGTTCATGGAGGATATGTCCATGGGTGGCCGTTAGGCACAATAGCTGAGGATGGAATCTCCAAGTCCAGGCGGAGTCTATCTCTGGTAAACAAACGACTGAGACAGGCAACAAGTGAAAACCGTTGGCTTCATAGTCCACTTAATGGGAGCATTGGGCTGGTCACTGTCAGGCAGAGTATTAGGCTGGATAGATCTCTGACCTGACTTAGCAAGGCAAAGCAGTTTTTGTTGTTGTTATACGACTCTTCCAGTTCAAACTATGTTGGGGCTTATGGAAATGTAAACAGTATTTCCCAGAAGCTAGGATTCCTGGGTTTCCCCCAGAGCTGTAAGAAATGACTCATTCTCTCCTGCCATGTGTGTTCTGAGCTCTCCCTTCGTTTTTTTCCTCAGTGGGTAAACAGGGTCAGCACGCCCTCGTGAGTTGTGCCGGAGACTTGAGTAAAGCCAAAGCCGTTTTCACCAAGAAGTAAGTAGAACTGGAACTCGGAGGATTCCCCATCCAGTCCAGTGTTTCCTGTCTCAGAAATGATCTTGACCTTTTCATTCTGTTTCTTCTAGATTCTTAGATAAAACCAAGAATGAGTGGGCCAAGCGGGGTAGCTTCCAGAAGGTTCCTGGCAAATATGACCTTCTCCACATGGATTACGAAGCCAATGATGCAGTGAGAAATTGGGGAAAGTTGGGGAGAAGGGAGAATGAGGAAAAAGGGGTGCTCTGCCAGCTCAGTCTCTTGTTGACATTCCCACCAGGGTGAAGAGGAAGCCACTTCACAGAAGACAATCTCGTGCCCCAAGCCAGTATCACAGCTGGATCCACGGGTGCAGGCCTTGGTGGAACTGATCTGCAGCATCCGCACCATGGAAGAGATGGTTGTGGAGATGAAGTATGACACCAAGAAGGCCCCTCTAGGTGAGTGACCCTAGTCGGTCACGTCTGAGTTTTAGCTCAGTGACTATGAAGAGATACAGCAGGGAAGGGGGTGGGGAATTACCTTTTAAAGGCTGTTTTGAAGGTAGATTTGTGAATACAGATTTCAGTTCACCTGTAGTGGCTGAGCATTTTTTAAAAAATCTGTTCCACCCCTTCAGGAAACGTTCTTAGTGAAAATAAGTGCTAATAGCATCAACACCAGTGTTTGCTGGAATGCTCTGTACGTGGAAGAATAAGGAAGTTACCATTTTGTGTTCTAGAGCTTTAGTAAATTAAGAGCCAGTTTGATGTAGTGGTTAAGTGCACGGACTCTAATCTGGGAGAACTGGGTTTGATTCCCTGCACCTCCACTTGCAGCTGCTGGATGACCTTGGGTAAGCCATAGTTCTGTCAGAGCTGTTCTCTCAAGGACAGTTCTCGAAAGAGCTCTCTCAGCCCCACCTACCTCACAGGGTGTCTGTTGTGGGGAGGGGAAGGGAAAGGAGTTTGTAAGGTGCTCTGGGACTCCAAGTGAATGGTGGGGTATAAATCCAGTCTCCTTCTTCTTCTTCTTCTTCTTCTTTATACTAGACGGAGGCCTGGGGATTCTGGAGTATAATTGGCTACAGTTGTCTGCAGGGGCTTGGGGTGGGATCGGAGCCTCTCATTCCAGACTCTGCGGACAGAGCTGTATGCCCGAGTATAAACACAAAGCAGTGTTTCATGCCCACTATAGCACAAGATACACCCCAGACGTTCCACAAATACAATGTTCACTCTAGCCCGATCTTGTCAGAACTTAGAAGCTAAGCAGGGTCGGCCATGGTTAGTGTGTGGGTGGGAGGCCACCAAGAAAGATGGGTGGCTGTGCAGAAGCAGGCAGTGGAAAACCACCTCTGCCCATCTCTTGCCTGGAAAACCCCATGGTCCTGGAGCTGCTGTGAGTCGGCGGTGACTTGATGGCCTGCAATTATTAGTAAGGTTCACTTGCATGTTCTTGTGAGATCAAACTCAGTGCTGTCTCCAGCTTCCTTTCTTGTCGTGTTTAGGAGCGCGGACTCTAATCTGGGAGAACCGGATTTGATTCCCCACGCCTTCACATGCAGCTGCTGGTGTGACCTTGGGCCAGTCACAAGTTATTTCAGAGCTGTTCTCTCAAGGGCAGTCCTCGAGAGAGCTCTCTCAGCCCCACCTACCTCACAGGGTGTCTGTGGTGGGGAGGGGAAGGGAAAGGAGATTGTAAGCCGCTCTGAGTCTCCTTCAGATAGTGAAGGGCGGGGTGTAAATCCAATCTCTTCTTCTTTCCTGCCTCCCATTTGTCACCCGCAACAGGAAAGCTGACAGCCGAACAGATTCGGGCCGGTTATCAGTCGCTGCAAAAGGTGGAGGCCTGTCTGAAGAGGAAGCAGACTGGCCGCGCCCTGCTGGAGGCCTGCAACGAGTTCTACACGCGGGTTCCCCACGATTTTGGGTCGGTGCCTCTACGTCAGTCGAGGAGGGGAGGGCCTTCCGTCGCCTTCAGGGTGGGACCGCATCCCTTGACCCCGAGGCTGGGTTCTCCATCCTGCATCTGCTGCTCTCCCCCCACAGTCTGCATCCTCCTGACCCAATGCTCCCTCTAAGCTGTGGAGTCTTGTGAGCAAAAATTCTACTTTGTGAGCTGCCGGCGTTAAAGTTGTGAACAAGCGATTTGGCTGCTGCATCAATGAGTTGGCTCTGGAGCCCTCCTTCCTGGGCTAAGACAAAAACGTGTGGGCCGGGGGCTAAAAAAACCTGTCAGCTAGCTCACACTAACTCAGCTTAGAGGGAACACTGCTCCTGCCTTTAACTCACTTTGGTGGCCGTGGCAACAGAAGGCAACGCTTTCCCATCCCTGCTCCTCTCAAACTGACGCCAGTTGAGGGTGGAACCAGACATGGATTGGCTTTGGGATTCTTTCCCAGGCGGTTCACTTATCAGAACTAGGAATGCAAGTCGAAGGATGAGACGGGTGAGGGTTTTTTTTAACCCTTTGCTTTCCCGCTGTTTCCCCCTTGCAAGCTACCACACCTGCTTCACACTTCCCCACTGAGGTGGATTTTTGGGAGGGAGGACGTCTCCAGTGGGAAAACGTTCCAAGCGGCAATAGCAGCGTCTTCCCCTGCTGGTCCTCCCCCTTTTCAATTGCAGGCCCAGGGGCCACACTCCGCCCTCCCCCCATAAGCTTGTCCTGAAAATAATCACAGAACTACATATAAACTTGTGAATGAGAGAGGAAGTGGTGTATCTGTGTGTGTGTGTAAGGAGTTGTGCTCCGGCCTGTCTTTTCTTCTAAGAGTCCGCCTTTTCTCTTCTCCCACAGGCTGAAGACTCCCCCGTTGATAAAGTCAGAAGAGGATTTGCAAGAGAAAGCACAGCTACTGGAGGTAAGAATACCTGCGTGGGGCAGGACGGTTAAGGATGGGAAATTGGTCTGGCAAAGGGGGGGGGACTTTTGACCACCCAGGGAGGGCCGAGGTCAGGTGGGCAGATAACTCCTGTGCCCTGGGGCCTATAAAGTCTCTCCTGCAGATAGACCACCCTCCCTGAGAGCTATTTGTGGGGGGGGGGCTCTATTCTCATTCAAATGGTAGACAGAGCCTGCTTGTTGTGGGGTTGAACAACCCAGGCCCTGTAAAATGGTATCGTTTTAAGATAACTCGTTGGGAATTCATTTCTCCAGTGAAAGGTGGTGGAATCCACAGCTGCTGTTCCGTGCGGCAGCTCTTTCTTTATGCGGACAGTCGCCTAATACTCAGGGTTAAAAGAAAGGCCACTCCTCTTGCGCTCTGAGGCACAGTTACTTCACATCTAACAGCGTTCACCCCTTGTTAAAAATATTTAGATATGAGTTCTTCCTCACTCCATTTTTTTTTAACTCATTAAGGCCTGTGGATGTTAGTCACTTGAGACTGCAAAGTGAGCCTGTAGCCCCAGACTGGCTGAAGGGGGGATTCCCCTCCCCCCTGGGCTGTCCACGGGGGTTCCTGGCAGTGGAGGCTGGTCTGTCATTTGTTTGCTTTTGTCCTCGAGGCCCTGGGCGAGATCCGCATTGCCATCAAGCTGGTGCAGTCAGAGCAACTGGCCCTGGAGCACCCGCTGGACCGGAGCTACCGCGGACTGAACTGCCAATTGCAGCCCTTAGAGCAGGATGCCCCGGACTTCCAGGTGGGTTGTGAGCAGCAAGGCTTGGAAAGGCCTGCCTGGCTTGGAAAGACCTTTTGGGGAGTGGGTCCCACTCCGTGGTTTCAATTCTCCCTGCTTCTCAGGTATTAGAGCGATACCTGCTGTCCACCCATGCCCCGACCCACAAGGATTACACAATGACCCTCCTGGAGGCCTTCGTGCTGGACAAGGGAAGTTCCGCCTTCCGCTCTGAGCTGCCCAACCGGTGAGTGGGGCGGGGCTGTGGCTCAGGGGAAGAGCCTCTGCTTGGCATGCAGAAGGTCCCAGGTTCAATCCCCAGCATCTCCAGTTACAAGGTTCAAGGGGTAGGTGGTGTGAAAGACCTCAACCGGAGAGCCCCGAGAGACTGGCCTTGATAGACTGGTCTGATTGAGTATAAGGCAGCTTCCATGTTTGAGTGGGAAGCGGAGAGGATGGAGCAGGAGGAGGAGGAAGGAACAGGCGTTTCACCTCCAGTCCTTCCTTCCCCCCTTCAGGATGTTGCTGTGGCATGGATCCCGCCTGGGAAACTGGGCTGGGATTTTGAGCCAGGGGTTGCGAGTGGCACCACCAGAGGCTCCCATCACAGGCTACATGGTGAGTCTCCCACATTCTCCTGCTCTTAGCAATGTTCATACGGTGGCTGTCCCCGTCTTCATGGCCATTTCTCTCTCTATTTTCCCAGTTTGGGAAAGGGATCTACTTTGCTGACATGTCCTCTAAGAGCGCCAATTACTGTTTCGCCACCCGTGAGAGGGACATCGGCCTGCTCTTGCTTTCAGAGGTGAGACCCGCTGCCCTTCCTGAGCTTCTGGGGGAAGAGTCACAATAGCTCACGTACATGCCCCACCTCCAGTCTAGCTGTCGTCTTCTCGCCTGCACAGTTCTCCTGTTTCCATCGCCCTCCCATTGCCTCATGAATTTACGATAATCGCCCAGGCGCCGTTCACACGTTCAGCTTAAAGTGCCCGAGGGCCTTATGCTTGTGAAATCCGCACTCCCCTTCTGTCCCCGTTGCAGGTGGCTCTGGGCGAATGCAACGAACTGCTGGAGGCAAATCCCGAAGCCATGAATTTGCCGCCCCACAAGCACAGCACCAAAGGGCTCGGCAAGCTGGCCCCGGCCAACAGCACCAATCTGTGAGTTTTCCCAGGAAGGGGTGGCGTTGGGGGGGGGGGGGACTGCTGTGACTGAACTCTCAAGTTTTAAATTGCAACTGTTTCTAGTCCTCAGGAAATCAGATGTAACCTAAATAATGCTTAGATCTTGGAGGCCAAAGTAGGGATTAAGATTTTCGGTGCGCCGGCATTGCCTCGAGCTTTTCATTTCATCTGCTAATGAAGACAAGAGTACAGTGCTGTGAAGGAAACACCCTGTATATTGTTGTTCTTGATACAGACCATCTTAAGCATACTTTTTGTACGCTGAGGGGGGATACATGGTATGTGGCAAAACCCACCTTCTTCTGCACCCTCTTTTCTTTTTTTTTTTAATAGGTTTATTTTTTTTGAATTTTCTACATATTACACAATATCTTTTGTCTCCTTACTTTACTTAACTCAATAAGTTCCCCCTCCCTCCCTCTACCCCTTGTTTGTTGATCTTTTATTCACAGCCACGGGCACAAAGTCTGAATCTTCCACCGAATGTCCTGTCTTCCTTCCACTGTTATCCACTTTAGATAGATCTTCCACCTCGCTTTAATTTCTTCGGCTTTATCCTCCCATGTGGTCTTCTGGCGCAATTTCTCAATGATGTCCGACTGCACAAAATCAAACAAATAAGTGTGCCAGGTATCTATTGTCCATTTGCTCTTATCTTTCCAGCCCAGAGCTATCACTGCCTTGCCTGCTAACACCATAGCTTTGAGTATAGCCTGGGTTTCCTTATTGACTGCCTTATTTCCTAATATACCCATTAACATTAGTTTAAAGTCTACATTCAATGAAATTCTACATATTTTCTTTATAATTTGTATTATTTTTGACCAAAAGACTCTCACCTCTGGACATTCCCACCACATATGAGAGAACCAGCCCTTAAATTGTTTACAGTGCCAACACATAGAACTCGATCCCGGAAACATGTTTGCTATCTGCGCTGGTGTTTTATACCACTTTGTGAAAAATTTATGTTCCAATTCATTAAATTTAATAATTTTGGTTTCTTCTATTCCCTTCATTATTCTATTTGCATCGTTTTCCGATATCTGGCCTTCCTTACACCATGTTTTCTGTAAATAAAGTATTGCCCTATCTTTATTGGATAACATTTTCTTGTAAATATATCCTGCTAATCCTTGTTTAAATTTTTGCATCCTATTATGTATTTCTTCAATTGGTTCTTCTGTCCAAATATTTCCTTTTTCATTAACTTCCTTAATCATTCTATAAAGGCCTGTAATTTTTAACCAATATTGCTTGCCTATCTCCTCGATTAATTCCTGTGCTGGTTTTAGAGTGCCTCCTCTAAATAAGTCTCTTAGCCTATAATATCCCTTTGATCTCAGGAGTTCGCACCATTTATTTTCTTCTGTTTCGTTATAGAGGGACTTTAGTGGTGCCCATTTTGAGGTTCTTTTAAGCCATGAGGGCTGCCACTTGTTCCACACTGTTAGTGTTGAATACCTAGGTCCCTTAACTTGTATAAGATCTTTATTTGTCGTTTTGGAGAATACCCCAAAACTCCCTATGTTATTATTGATTTCGTTCTCAAAACTCACCCATTTTAGTCCCTCTCCGTCGCCTATCTCCAGTATCGATTTTATTTGGAAGGCTTCGTAATAGCTAATCAGGTCAGGGACTCCCCATCCCAACTCTGATCTGTGGCTATAAATTATCTTTCTCTGTATTCTGCATTTTTTACTACCGAAAATCCATTCCTTAATCACTCTGTTCCATTGGTCTAGTTTTTTGGTATACATTCCTAGCGGTATTGTCTGAAAGAGGTATATTAATCTTGGCAGCCAAAACATTTTAACACTTTTTATTCTAGTAGATATATTCATTATTTTATTTTTCCACTTTTTCATATCTTTTTCTATTTTCTTCCAGACCTTGTTATAATTGTTCTCTGCTATTTTATCGATATTCTTCTGTAGTACAATGCCTAAATATCTGAATTTTTTGGTGCCCATTCCAATATTAGTAATCCCATGTATTTGTTCCCTTTCCTCTTTAGTCACATTAAGGTACATAATTTCTGATTTAGCCATGTTCACCTTCAGTCCTGAACATTTTTCGAAGTCCTCTAATATAACTTTTATTTCTTTTACTGCCTCTTTGGGGTTTGTCATAGCGATTATAATGTCGTCGGCAAATAAATTGATTTTCATTTCTTCCTTCTTTACCCTGTATCCTTCCACCCTTGCAGAATTTCTTATTCTTTCAGCTAGCTGTTCTATTGCTAGTATAAATAGGAGGGGCGAGAGCGGGCATCCTTGCCGGACTCCTCTTTGAATCTTGAGGGGTTGTGAGTGTTCTTCATTAACTCTCACCACTGCTGTCCCTTCTCTGTACATTTCTTGGATCGCTTTTATATATGGCTCCCCCATCTCGTATTTAGTCATTACCTGCCACAGAAAATCCTGGGAGAGTGTATCAAATGCTTTGTAGACATCTAATTTCAAGAGGCCTAGCTTTTTTTTGTGGCCATGTTGTAATACATTTATAATATTCCTTATGGGGTGGGCTATATTCCTGTCTTTTACAAATCCATATTGGTCCTCCTTTATTATGCTAGGTATGATCTTCTTTAATCTATTTGCCAGTATTTTTGCAAAGATTTTATAATCCTGATTTAGTAAACTAATAGGTCTATATGAGCCCACTTCCTCTGGGTCTTTATGTGGCTTAGGGATTACCACTATTTCTGATTGCCTCCACGAATCTGGGGCTTTTTTCCCTTTCAATATTCCATTAAATACCTCTTGGAGCTCTGGGGCCAATATGTCTACCATCTCCTTATAGAATTCACTTGTGAAACCGTCTAGGCCTGGGGATTTGCCCTTTTTCAATTCTTTAATTACCACCTTTATCTCCTGTAGTGTTATTTCCTCCTTTAACATAATTTCATCATTTTCTTTGAGTGTTGTTCTTATATCTTCCTCATATATGACTATGTCCTTTTTTTTATACAGCTCCTTATAAAAGGTCTCGAAGGCTTTTACTATATCTTTTGAGTTGCCAGTTCTTTGGCCATTCACTTTTATATTTTCTATCTTTTGCCTTACCTTCCTGTTTTTCAAATAGTTAGCTAACCTTCTGGCCGAATTAATACTATTTCTATGGAAGTCATTTCTTACCATTGCTTCTCTCTTCCATAATGTAACTGAGTCCAACTCATCTAATTGTTTTTTAATTGTTGTTATCTGACTCTGTACTTTTAAATCATGATTGGTGATTTGTTCCTTTTGCAACCTCTCCAGTTCCTGAATTTTAGATTGTCTTTTTAGATAGCGTTCTCTTTTGATGTACTTTTCCTTATTTATGCAGTGTCCCCTTATCACCGCCTTCGCGGCATCCCACAGGGTATTAGTTGGGACAGTCCCTCTATTCTCCTCAAAATATAATCTTATCTGCTCCATCATATAGCTCCTATCTTCCTCTTTAGCCATTATTAAATTATTGTACCTCCAAGTTCTATTTTTTGGTTTTTGATTGCCTTCTATTTCTATAGTGATTGGTGCATGATCCGATATCCAGATTGGGTGCGTTGTAATTTTTTTTATAGTCAGGTTGCTGCTTTTTTCTACAATTATGTAATCTATGCATGATGGGGTTTTGTGCCGGCTGGATACATGGGTGGGTTTTGGCTGCTGTCCTATCAATTCATGTGCTTCCCTCAAGCCCCAATCTCCTATTTTAATTGCCTTATTTTTAGTCAGATCCATGTTCAAATCTCCTGTCATAATTAATTCTCCCTCTGCGAATTGCTTAGTTTTTTTAACTAGCCTGGCTAAAAATTTCTTTTGTCCTTTATTGGGTGCATATATATTTACCAATGTAAATTTCTTCCCCTCTAATCTGAATTTAGCCATCACATATCTCCCTTCCCTGTCTGTCCTTCTTTCTAGTACCTCTACTCTAAGTTTCTTATGAGTCATTATTGCCACTCCTCTGGCCTTGGTGTGGCTCCTAGCTTCCGCTAACATCATCCAGGTCGAGTCTTTTAGCAAAGGCTTGTTGTCATTTCTTTTCTTATGTGTTTCCTGTAAACACAGAACATCAGTTTTTTGCTCTCTTGCCAACTTGGCTATCCTATATCGTTTAATTTCTGATGTTAAACCATTGACATTCAGTGATAAAATTTTTATTGTTTTATCCATATCCCACATCAATTAAGGCTTTGACATCTCGTGGCTGTGAAAAATTTGAATGGTTAGTTAGTTTACCCTTCCCCTTCCCTTCCCCCCCGTGGTTGAGAGTAAAGGTGGAAAGAAAATCTCTTCCCCTCTCTCCACTGCATGGGGTGCACGCATCCCCCTCCTCCTCCTTCTTGATACTGTAAAAAATGATAATACTATTAATAGTCATTAGCTCAATCAATAAAGGTATACTTCCCTTAATTGGTTATCGGGAGCTGGTCCTGAGGCGTTTCCTCCTCTCTCTGAAGTTCCTTCGTCGCCATCTTCAGGAACCCCCGATTCCGCTTCCATTTCTTGCTCTCCCATATCGTCTGTGTTTATACCTAATTGTTTAAGTAGTTCCTTTGCCTCTGTGGTGTTCCTTGCCATCAGTCGCTTTCCTTCCCGAAATATAATTATCGAGGATGGATAGCCCCATGAAAATTTCACGTTATTTGCATAAAGCTTTTGGGCAAAGGGGCGCATGAGGTTTTTTTTTCCTTAAGGTCTCTTGACAAAAGTCTTGTCTCACCCAGACTTTTCTTCCTCTAAAAGTCAGGTCTTTCCTCTTCTTTAGTGCTGTATATATTTGCTGTTGAATTTTCTCTCTGGCAAATTTAATTATTACATCTCTAGGGGCCCCGCCCCTCCCATTCCTTTGTAGTCGATGCACTCTCTCAACATCCTCTGTTTTTATTTCTACTTCGTTTGTCTGCAGCCACTGTATCAGCGATTCCTCCAATTTATTTACAGAAATTTCTTCAGATATCCCTGATAAAATAAGGTTAGCTCTTCTGTTTCTGTCTGACAAGTCATTTATTTGGCGGTTCAGAGCGGTTATTTTTTGCTCATTAGCTTCAGCAAGCTCTTTGGCTGTTGTAGCTGTCTGCTTTATAGAAGCTATTTCTGTGCCTATTTTGCTAATTTCTCCACGTAGTGAGATTAACTCACTACTGATTTTCTCTTGAAAGGCAAGGACTGTATTTTGGAGTCCTGAAATTTGTTCAGATAGGTCCTTAATTGTCTTCGCCATATCTGGTTCAAAGCTTTGGGAGCGGCCTTAAGAATCTCAAGGCTTTCCTTTCTAGCACAGCAGTAAATTAGTTTCTTACCACTCTGAAGTTGTTCTAGCCAGCTGCTTCCTGGTAATCAGCCTCTTATCTGGGTTTGCGTAGTATTTACAAACTTTGAGCTATAAATTCTTTAGTTCGAAGGAGGAGCTCGGAGGAAACACAGCCGGCTTGGTTTAACGCATGCGTGCAACCCCCGCTGCACCCCTCTTTTCTATCCCGTTATTAAACATTACTGTCGCACAGCTAAAGCACTGCCCCCGCTTTCTGACACTGAAGAGAGACAGTGTGCTCACGGCAAAAATGCACAGCACGAATCCAAGAGAAGGCTCACAATTTTAGCACTCAGATTATGAGAGAAGGAAGAGATGAATTGGTGTACCTTAGCCGTGTTTATGGCCTTCGTGAAAAACATTTGTGCCATAAATCCTGCTCTTTATGCCCTTGCCTGTGAGGTGGGAGAGATGCCAACCAGAAACAGGGTCTTTTCCTTGCTGGCACCTTGTCCTTGAAATGACCTTTCCTTGAGGCTCATCTGTTGCCTCCCTTACTGTCCTTCAAACATTAGGCCAAAATGTTCTATTTCTACCTAGGCTTTTAAGCGAGGGGGTTCCCTCTGCGTCTACCCTGAGGGCTGTTTTGAGGTGGTGCTTTAGACAGCTGGAAGTTTGTAATGCCCCTGGCTAATAATTCTTATGGTGTTCTTAGTGATTTCACTGTATTGTTTTTCCATTTGAGAGCTGCCTCAAGCATTATGTGATGTGTGTTTTTTCCCTCCCTCCTTCATGGGCAGGCATGGGGCTGTTGTTCCTATGGGTCCAGTCGTGGAGACAGGTGTGGTAAACCCCCATGGCTACACCCTGAACTACAATGAATTCATCGTCTATGACCCACAGCAGGTGCAGATGAGGTATCTCCTCAAGGTGCGCTTCAATTTTACTCAGCTCTGGTGAGAGCTGACAGGTGATGACTGACGGAAGGAGGACAGATTCTTTTCCCGCCTTTTTGAGTGCCTTCAGCTAGAGGGAGACTTGAAAGGATCAACCCCTTGCTGCTGATTGATGTTCCTCTGACCACGGTGCAAGAGGGCACCTGAAGTCCTCTTTGGGGGGAAAGGTGGGTTAAAAATGCTACAAACAGAAGTTTTTGCTGCTTCAGTAAAACGTGATCCAAGATGCCAGACTCAGAAGTGGACTGCTGCTAGCAACTCACTGTCAGCAATGGGCCCCGTGGTGTGTGTGTGTGTGAGGGCAGATCAGGAGGCTTATTTCAGAAAGACTGGAAGGTCTTCTCTTTTTCTCTTGCTTGTTATGTTCTGAATAGTTCCTGCGTCGGGACAATACTATTTTTAAAAATTGGTTAAAATAAAAAGTGTTGGTACTGATAAGGCTGCACAGAGTTCCGCCAATTTCCCCTCCCCAAAGGTACCAGTACTAATTATCAGGGAGAACAACTACAAAAAAAGCCCAGATTCAGACCACTTTGGGGGGCAAAAATGCGAGGTTTCATTAAGAATGACAGACAACAGGAAGAAATGCTTGGGTCTCCTGCCCATCAATTGCTGTCGACTTTATTACATTTTGAATACAGACTGAAAGGTGACCCCATTCACGTAATCGGTCACTAGCAGATTGGCTGCCCACAGTGCCACTATGAACTGCAGTGGTCGGAGACCAAACAATTCCGCCACTGCTGCTTTCAGTACATTAACTTCATTCATCTCATCTTTGTTCTCGAACTGTTTGGACCCAACACAAAACGCACCACCAAATCAACCAAGATGCAATTCTTGAATGTGTTTTACGTTCACCCTTCAAGCCCGGAAGCACGGAATGGCTGGCTCTGGAATGTGGTGGGGAATCAGCCGGAATTGTAGCTCATGTGAGGAAGAAAAGGCTGGAATATCTCTTCCTCCCTTCTCAAGCACTGAGGCTGCTCCATTCCAGGAAGTAGATGTTGCCCAGGGTGTCGCTCACGAGGAAGAGAGGCGGGTCCAACAGAGGACAAGGTTCAAGGTGGGAGATGGGGGCGTGGCATCGGAACTGACCCAGCTGTAGCCCAGACAAAACAAATTGTTATGCTGGATAAGGACAGGGGCAAGACTGAAGGGAAGAAAATGTGGCCAGATGATAAAACCTAGATCTGAACAGTAAGTCATGTGTTAGCTACAGTTGCAGGTGATAGCGAGGTCACACTGAAGTGAATTTCCTCCATCACAACAATTTTATCTGCATAGAAAACTTGGTAGCAGAGGGAAGAGACTTGTAACCTAGCTTTCTCAATGTGCTGGTTTTCTATAGACAGGGCTGGGGTTTAATGTACACTGTGTGAGTACGTCCTGCTGCAGACTGAAGTGGTACAGACCAGATGCAGGTATACCACTTCAGAAAAAGTGAGATCTTGGGTGAAAGAAGGTAAGCTTGGGATGGGGACCAAAAGAGTTTGAAAATTTCTGAGTAAACACGGAGAGAACAAGGACACACAAGGAAAAGGGGCTGTCCTTCCACGACAGCCACAGGGCAAGATGGCTTGGTCCTCCTGAGGTAGCCCTCAGGCATGGATGGTACAGAGGAGATGGGTAAAGGCCAAACCTAAAGGATTGCATTATATGTAACTAGGGGTATGTGCTCTCTATTTGGCTACCGAAATAGCCGTGCCTGAATAAAAGCCGATATTATTTGGCTTTTATTTGAGCATGGCTAGAAGGCATTTAAAGAGACTGCTGCCACGGTGGCATGACTCAGCAAGCATTTAAAGTTTAAATCCCTTCTCCATTATACCCTATGGAGACAGTCCCTACAGGGTATAAAGGAGCCAAATAAATTCGGGTTTCCTGAATATTTACCCAATTCCCAATACAAAACTGATATTGGTATTCAGGTCCAATAGACCTCAATTGGGGGAAAACAAAAAAAATTTTTTTTGCACACCACTATATGTAACATCCTATAAAGAACACTGGAAACCCCAATCCTATGTTGCATTGGTGGGGTTACTCTAAAAATGCAACCTGTGCAGTGATAAAGGGGCTGTGTAATGATTCCTTGTTTTAGAGTTTGTGTGTCTTTAAATGTTTGGTTGGAGTGCAGTGATAGCAGAGTAGAGTGATTGAGGAAGACAACTGTGCTGTGACTGGTGGATGACAGTGTGGGAGAAGTTGTTCTGAGTGGATCTGTATGTGTGTCTTGAAGGAATTCAGTTAGAGAGAGAGTCAGTCAGTGAGTCTGTCAGAGAGTGATATGACACAGTTCTGTGTGGAAATTTAAAGAATACAGTATATATGTCTTTACAAGTTTCTGTGGAAGAGATATGAGAAGGGTCTGTGAGACTGCCAAAGTTAAGAAAGAGAATTAATACAAAGAGCTTAGCCAGTGTGGCCGCCTAGAGAAAAAGTGATTCCTGTCAGAGAGGGATCTTATGATCAAAAGACTGTATGTGATACCTTGCCAGTTTTTTTTACCAGTTTCTCTTCCCCAAAACAGTTAAAGTTAACTAGCAACTTATTTTTGTTCCTTAATCAATAAATCATATTTTGTTTAAGTTTAACCCAGAATTCAGTTCAATCCTTCCTCAGGGCCACATAGACCTCTGAAAGCCCAGACCCTGGGTCACATTACCAGCAATAGCAACAGAGAAAAGATTTGGAATTTCTTAAAAGTCCTGGTGGCAGCAGAAACTAACCAGTATAAAAAACACAAAGAGCAATTTTTAAAGTGAAACCAGTCATCCCCAAATAAGAGGGCGCCACAGGCTGGCTCCACTTGGGGTCACTTACCAGCTTCATTGTGCTGCTCTCCCAGATTTTCACATCCCGGTCATGGGATGCTGTTACAATCTTGTCTCCAAACATGCGGAGAGCTGTGATTCTGTTGTTGTGAATCTAAGAAAACAATAGACACAAGGTTGAAATGGCTACAAAGACAGCTTGGTCCCACTTGTGGTACACTGATTCCCTGCTGAAGGAAGTCCCGGATTTTAAAACACAGGAAGTCATGTTCAGAAACACTTAAGTTTGCAAGGTGAATGCAAAAGGCCCTTAGGACAGCTTTAGCCTATCAAAAATATGTGGAACAAGGATCGGGATCTAGGTACTGCAACAGCAAAGTCAGCTACCAGTGAAAACTGAAGATGCAGCCTGGCGTGAATGTCCTTCCCCCATCAGCAGTTTCCATGAAGTCCAGGCAAGGGACCAAGCCCCAAAGCAGTCAAGGATTCAAAGTATGCCCCAATCCCCTGGCAGCGAACCCCATCCTGGGTCCTTTTATCCCGTCCAGCACAACTGCTTCCCTCTCACCTTTCTCCTCTGCTGCCTGTCAAGCACCCACTTGGAGTCTGGGTTCTCCACTCCCTCCTGCTGCTGCTTCCGGGTCTGAGTCCACAGGGCTCCTTCAGTGTCCGCAAAGAACAAGAATTTATCTGTTGTAAAAGGAGGCAAGCATTGAAGATGTCAGCCAGTGCCCTTAATCTGGATCTGCCAGCTAACCAGCCAACAGCTTATGCAATGCCAGACACCCCTCGCCGTCTTGCACAGGGCTGGTGCAAAACTACCAGCCAGCCTCCCACTTAAGAACCTGACTGCATATCTGGTGGTGGAAAGTACCGTCAACTCACAGCTGACTTATAGCAAGCCAACAGGGTTTTCAAGGAAAGAGACAAACAGAGATCTTGTAGCAACAGGTTAGCATGGGCCATCCAGGTCAGAGCATGTATTTCTTTCCTCTGATTAAAGCTCTTTTGATCAAATCTCTTGAGAGGTCATGTACCGTCCTCTGATAAACGTCATCTTCGAGATTTTATACACGAACGATATGAAAATATAGTGACAGTGAGGATAATATTAGGAGATCTATTGGATAAAAGATTATCTTGTACTGGGGTTTAAAGGAAATAAGGTCCAAACAGCACTTT
Organism: Gekko gecko; assembly: GCA_029375565.1. NCBI lineage: Eukaryota > Metazoa > Chordata > Lepidosauria > Squamata > Gekkonidae > Gekko > Gekko gecko. The sequence continues at coordinate 44,891,444 of JAPDNY010000015.1, read as the reverse complement.
AAAAATCGATTCCTAAGTGTGGCATACAGGGGGCATTCCAATAAAATATGCACCAATGTAACAATCTTCCCTAAAGAACAGTCACACAAACGCTCTGAAAAAGGGGTCCTTGTTAATCTGCCACTCGTAACGGGCGGGGTTTTAGCCGAATCAATTAAAAAAGCACTAAAATGATTTGGGGCAGACAAATGGAAGGATTGCAAAAGAGAAGGAAGAACAAACCCTGCAGGCACAAAAGCGTGTACTCAAATAATCCATCTGGATACATTTCCTAATGACTTCACAGCTGTGGGACCCAGTTCCTGAATCATGTCAGGAGGGGCATGTATCTAGCTCCCAGATACTAATTTTAAAAGTGCACGTGTTCATTCCCAAAGGCAGACAGTCCCAAAGGCTCCTCTGGGAGTCTTTAAAAAAAACAGTTGTCTGCGTGTCTCCACCATGAAGACGAGACACTTGCGTTTCAAAAGGAACCTGGAAGCTGTCTGAGCAGGAGCACCCTCTCCCATAGGAACCACGCAGGGCTCATGTCCCCGGGCAGAAGAGATCTTGCCCCGGCCTCACCCTGGACCAGCTGAGCAGCAGTGACCCAGACCGATGGCTTTTGCTCCCAGCGTATGACCTCCATCTTCCGCTCATCTGTCGTCTTCTCCGACTCGATAATCTTCTATGATACAAAAAAGAGGGGGGTGCAAGTCTGGTGAGGAAAGGCGTTCAAGGCCACCTTCCCCCCATGCGGCTCTTGTTCAGCCAGGGTTGCCACTCCCCCAATGGGGCTGGGGGGGTCTGCCTGCTTTCAGGACCCCCGATCCACCACCCCCAATCTGGCTGGCAGGGGGAACTCCGCCCCAAAGTGCCCCATCCGCACCAAGGTCACACAGGGCACATTGTTGGGGGGGGGGGGCACTCTATCATTTGAGAAAATACTCTACCGTTATGATAAGAGTTTCCCCTCAAACGATACAGTGTCCCCTCCCCTCGCAAATGCCCTGTGTGATGATGTCACTTCCGGGTGACATCATCGCAGCATGCCAAAGAGGTCCGGGCAGAGATACGGCCCCCCTGCTGGCAGCCATCCTTCCTGAGCTAAGACAAAACGTGTGAGCCAGAGGCTAAAAAACTGTGACCTAGCTCACACTAATTCAGCTTAGAGGGAACTCTGCTTGTGACATGGGCTGTGATGAAGAGGGTTGGGCAAGACTGAGCAAAAAAGTTGGTCGGCTCCATCCCAGTTCTTGGGAAGCGGCCGTGGCTCAGTGGCAGAACATCAGCTCAGCATGCAGAAGGTTCCTAGCTTCAATCCCCAGCATCTCCAGTTAAAAGGACCAGGCGGTAGGTGATGTGAAAGACCTCTGCCTGGGACCGCGGAAAGCCACTGCCAGTCTGAGTAGGCCATATACCCACTTGGATAGACCAAGGGTCTGATTCAAGGCAAGGCAGCTTTACATGTGGCTGATCTGGCTGGCAGCTGCAGGAACAGGCTCAGTAGGCAGAAGAAACCTGATGTGTGTAAGAGTCTGTGGCAATTCACGAGTTTGGGGGGACTCCTGGCTTCCAGCCGCAGCAGCTCCTCACCTTCCTGAACAAGCCAAGGGTGTCCATGGAGTACCAGAGACGAAGGATGCCCTCCTCGGAGGCAGAGATGTCAAAGTACTCCTTGTCACTGAAACCCCACAAATCCTTCATGCTCCTGGGGGAGTGAGAAGGAAGAACGGTGAAGCAGGCTATTTCCCACCCCCCTCTTCCCCCAAGAGCTGCTTAACATAAGAACATAAGAGAAGCCAATGTTGAACCAGGCCAATGGCCCATCTAGTCCAACACTCTGTCACACAGCGGCCAAAATATACCAGGTGCCATCAGGAGGCCCAGCAGTGGGGCCGGGACACAAGAAGCCCTCCCACTGCTGCCCCCTCCAGCACCAAGAATAGAGTGCATCACCTGCCCCCGACTGAGAGTTCCCATCTATACCCGGTGGCTAATAGCCACTGATGGACTTCTGCTCCATATGTTTATCTAATTCCCTCTTGAAACTGTCCATGCTTGTAGCTGCCACCACCTCCTGTGGCAGTGAATTCCATATGTTAATCACTCTTTGGGTGAAGAAGTACTTCCTTTTATCTGTTCTAACCCGACTGCTCAGCAATTTCATGGAGTGCCCACGAGTTCTTGTATTGTGAGAAAGGGAGAAAAGTACTTCTTTCTCAACCTGCTCAATCCCATTCATAATCTTATAAACCTCGATCATGTCACCCCTCAGCCGTCGTTTCTCCAAGCTAAAGAGCCCCAAGGGCTTTAACCTTTCTTCATAGGGAAGGTGTTCCAACCCTTTTATCATTCTAGTTGCCCTTCTCTGAACTTTTTCCAGTGCTATAATATCCCTTTTGAGATGTGGTGACCAGAACTGTACACAGTATTCCAAATGAGGTCGCACCAATGATTTATACAGGGGCATGATGATACTGGCTGATTTGTTTTCAATTCCCTTCCTAATAATCCCCAGCATAGCGTTGGCCTTCTTTATTGCAGTTACACACTGTCTAGACGTTTTCATTGAGTTATCTACTACGAATCCAAGATCTCTCTCTTGGTCAGTCTGCCAGTTCAGACCCCATCAACGTGTATTTATATTTAGGATTTTTGGCTCCAATGTGCATTTTGCGCTTGGCCACATTGAACCCCCATTTGCCACTTTGACGCCCACTCACCCATCCTCGACAGATCCCTTTGGAGTGCCTCACAATCCTCCCTGGTTTTCACCACCCTGAACAACTTAGTGTCATCTGCAAATTTAGCCACTTCACTGCTTACTCCCTATTCCAAATAGTTAATAAACAAGTTAAAAAGCATCAGACCGAGTACTGATCCCTGTGGTACCCCACTGCTTACCACCCTCCACTGAGAAAGTTTCCCATTTATACTCACTCTCTGTTTCCTATTTATAAGCCAGTTTTTGATCCACAAGAGGACTTGTCCTTTTATCCCATGACCATTGAGCTTACTTAGGAGCCTTTGATGAGGAATTGCTTCTCTCCCACTCACTTGCTGTTCCAGAAATCCTTGGCTCTGGGGTCGAGCAGCAACAAGGTTCCATCGGCCAGACCTAGGACTATAGATCCACCAGGATGGGGCGTCCAAGCGCAGAGCACTGAAGGCTTCGCTGCCGACTGGAGGAGCTGCCGATGCACCAAACTGAGCGATGTGGGGAGGGAAGCATGTGCAAGAGAAGAAGAAGAAGAAGAAGAAGAAGAAATTGGATTTATATCCTGCCCTTCACTACCTGAAGGAGTCTCAGAGCGGCTTACAATCCCTTCCCCTCCCCATAACAGACACCCTGTGAGGTAGGTGGGGCTGAGAGAGCTCTTTCCAGAACTGTCCTTGAGAGAACAGCTCATATCAGAACTGTGGTTTGCCCAAGGTCATCCATCAGCTGCAAGTGGAGAAGTGGGGAATCAAACCCGGTTCTCCCAGATTAGAGTCCGCGTTCCTGACCACTACACCAATCCAAAGAGGGAGATAAACTTAGTGCCAAAGCTAAGATACGCTGCAGGGGCTACAAGTACGTGGCAGTTCTAAGTCCGAGAAAGGGTGACTGCCAGGACACCGGGGCTGCCCTGCCTGGCCTTACCCAACTGTCCCACTTCCACATCCGCTGGGGTTTATGTTCCAGAGGCTGATTCCACCGGCGGCTACAAGGACCGTGTGGGAGGAGGTGAAGGCCAAGGCAGTGATGCAGCAAGAGCCAACCTGGATGGTGGAGAGAACAGAGTCCCGGACAAGGCACTGCACTCCTCAGTGTATCACCCAGCCCGGGGACACACGAGGACAGGAAATGCGTACATCCGATCAACAACGACTTTCTACAAACGCGTCCAAATTTTGCGTTTCGTTCCAGAGGTATACAACTTGAGAGCTGCTCCACGCGGCACTGTTTTATCTTGACAAATCTACGTAGCTTTCTACCCACCCACCCACCCCTTCCCCAAAATTTCTTGTTTAACATCCAGCCTGGTAAAGAGTTCTGGAGAATCTGAAAGGGTTGCACACTGTCGCGTTTTGACTGACTGATCCCGGAAGAGGTTATTTCCAGTGGATTTTTGGGTTTTGGACTTTGCAGGCTGTGGAAGGTCAGTAGTTCAGCAGTTCGAGACCCGGGTGCCGCATGACGGGGTGAGCTCCCGTCTCTAGCAGTTTGAAAGCAAGAAATTGCAAGTAGATAAATAGGTACCACTTCGGTGGGAAGGGAACAGCGTTCCGTGCGCCTTGGCGTTTAGTCATGCTGGCCACATGACCACAGAAACGTCTTTGGACAGCGCTGGCTCTTCGGCTTTGAAACGGAGATGAGCACCGCAACCCTAGAGTCGGATTCGACTGGCTTTCGAGCAAGGGAACCTTTACCTTTACCTTTACTTGGATTAACACAGATACGGCTGTGTTGGTTTGCAGCACAAGAGCAAGATTTACGTCCAGCGGCACTTTTAGGAGACCAACAAGATTTCCAAGGTGGAAGCACTCACTACCACCCCTCGCCTGGCGCGCCAATTACCTTTGCTGTGGTCACCACCTTGCCTTCCTGCCACAGCGTCAGCTCTCCACGTTCCCCACCGGACACGGCAAACTCCCCCTTTGGGGACCAGGCCACAGCTGTGACGACCCCACAAGGCTGCGGGAGGCCTTTGACGCCACCTGCTGGGGATCAAGCAATGGTCAGTTTATCAGTGTGTGATTTTAAAAGCACATGGTCTGTGGACAGATCCTGGGATGGGCAAGGGTCAGAGCCTAGGGAGTTTCAGAAGACTAAAGAGGGTGGAACCTAATAGATTACGCGTGTGGCTAACGAAGGGTGGGTGGGGAATCCTAAGTTCCCTGATTCGAAATACCTGCTTCATTCATTTAATGAATTTGCCTGGTACCAAAGCCAGAGGGCCAAAATACTCTAGAGGCAGGCACTATTACCAGTGGTTGACAGGCCTAACTGCCAACAGTAGACAGATGTGCCGATACAACAGTCTTCAACCACCAATTATTCCCTTGAAGAGAAGAGAGCTGGGTTTTATGGCATATATACCGCCTGATGAAGAAGAAACTTTTATTTTTAAAAAAGTGGACAGGAGAGTATTCTGTGCTACAGTTCACAAATCTAAGCACTTTCCAACTGCATCCTCACAACTCAGAAAGCCAAAATAATAAGCAGAACCAAGTTTAATAACCATAAGCAAATACTGCAAAACTCCTCCAGATAAACTCAAATAGACCAACCAAGCTGTATGCTTCAGCAGGAGATTGTCTAAGATTCCAGCGTCCTTCCGTCTGCCTACACACACCCTACTGCCCTTTTTGGTCCACCTACACACACCCTAGTCCCCCGTCTGTTCACATTTAATCATGTGAAGATGATCCTAACTGAGCCTGCCCTTTAGGTCAGAAGTGTCAAACATGTGGCCCAGCGGCCAAATCAGGCCCCCAGAGGAATTCTATCAAGCCCACAGTGGAAGTGGCTGTCTTTCTCCAATTCTTCCAGTTCTGCTGCTGCTGCGTCATCATAGATTTGCAGCTTCTTCTTCCAGTTCTGCTGCTGCTGCGTCATCGTAGGTTTGCAGCTTACAGACACACACCTCAAGATTGCATGCTCAAGATTGCAATGGCACAGACATTTTGATGCAATAATTCAGAGCAAGAGGTGTCAGTTATCAGACACTGTTAAATAAAGAAAATATTGCAAGACTGCTAATGTTTTAAATATGTTTTATTTTAAGTGTTTGTGTCCTTTGTGTCTGTGTCCTTCATAAAGTTTATATCTCCACTACCTGGCATTACATTTTATGGCACACACAGCCTGGCCCGACAAGGTCTCATTTATGTCAGATCCGGCCCTCGTAACAAGTGAGTTCGACACCCCAGCTTTAGGTCATCTAGCCCAGTGTCGTCTTTGATTGGCAGTGGCTCCAGTCCCGTGCAGAGAGCTTCCTCCAGCCCTGACACCTAAGATCTGGAGCGGAGATGCCAGCAACTGAATCTGGGACCTTTCAACAGGGAAGCCAAGCCATGGCATTTTTGTGAATTCAGAAGGGGACTTTGTGTAAGCGACCGAGCTACTGACCATCTTTCTTGTGAAGGGCCCACAGCCTGGCTGTTTTGTCTTTAGCTATTGTCAGGAAAGAGGACGACCCGGGAGAAACAGCAGCAGCACCGCAAACAGCAGCAGAGTGCCCAAAAAGGATTTGGGGTTGCTCCATCTGTCAATCAAAAGAAAAGGGTAACACTGCGATGCATTTGTATCTCTGGGTGCAGAGTTTGGGGCAAGGTGGGGAAAACAAGGAAAGGTATCACTGTTACTCTGTCTTGTCCAGCACTTTAATGGCTCCACACAACTGAACAAGGAGAAAGAATACCCTCAGAGATAATAGCCATTATGCAGGGGCTGAGAACAGGGCTCCTTTATGGGAACGATCGCGCAGTTACTCTGAGAAAACAAGCATCTGTCCTTCCCGACTCTGCTCTCAGCTACTGTCAGATTAAAACATCTCTGCTAATTGAGTAGATCCAAAAGATCCAGCCCAAAGCTAAGCTCTTTTCAGTCCCATTGACTTAAGTAGCAGAGTTCCGCAGCTCCCCAATGGGATAAAAAAGAATTTAAAGTTTGGCTAGGCTGTACCCTTATTGGTGTGCTTCTTTAACTGAAGGGGTCTGCATCTCTTTTTAAGGCATGAAATCCTCTGGTATATATAATTCCATTTTGGTCATGGACTCCCCTGAACATTCCAACACGCTCCAAAATCAGTTCGCTTTCTGATCTGTCATTCAGAGAGTCTCCCTATCCACCGGCTGCTTTGCCTGAGTCCTGCCTCCAACATTCTAAACAGTTTACTGTTCCTCCCCCCCTCCCCACAGCCAGTCAGAACACAGAGGTCGTTTGCATATGCGGCCTTTGCCTCTAACATTCTAAACAGTTTGCTGTTGCTGTTCTGAGGTAAAATACATTTCCCCTTAGTGCCTGTTGGGGGAACCATTGTTGCCAAACTCCAGGTGAGGGCTGAAGATCACTCAGAATTACAACTGCTTTCCAGGATGGCAGAGATCAGTTCCCCTGGGGAAAATGGTGGACTCTGTATCATTATACCCTGCTGAGGTCACCACAGCAAATTGACACTGAGTGCCCAGGACCGGAGCACCTGCCCAGAGCCTCTTTCTAGAGCTCATTGTATTTATTTCCACAACGGGCCTTATTCCTAGTTAAACACAATTCTGTTTCAGCTAACCCATGTAATGACTGACATCCTCATGATTTTGTTCATTGTGGGGGAGGAAGAGAATTATAAAGCTTTACCCCCAGAGAAAATACACATTATGTGAAATACATAGGGTTTCTATCAACAGGTGAATAAGTATTTTTTATAATTCCGTTGCCGCTCTGTCCCCTCCCCTCAATTTTGAAAGTGTTTTTTTGGCAATGGTAATGGCATCTTGAAAGGAAAACAAAACAAAAAATCCGGTTTAAACAGGGATGTGTCCAACAATAAGCCACAAGAGGAACGCGGCACCAATGCAGCACCAACCCCCCTTTCCCCCATCTCTTACCGTCAGAGGCTTCCAAAGGTTCACAGTCCCATCAGAGCCGGCAGCAGCCAACATGAATGCTTTTTCCCCTGCTGAAAGGAGAATGAGGAAGATTTCATACTGGGAGAAAGCAGGAGAGCTTTCTGCTGTTCAATCAGGTCTTCATACTGATCAGCAATGTGAACACCTTAAGCCGAACAAATCCAAATATCAGCACACTCTGGGATTTGTCCACACGACAAGGGGGCAGCAGTATCAGAGCCCATTTCCCCCTTCCAGATTTCCAAAGCAGTTCCAAAGCAGCTTGGGCAAGTCATTCTTACTTGGATCCCTGAAGCCGGCACAGTGGTTGGCCCGACCCGGGTGAGCCAGGAACTGGGTTTTCTCAACTCCCTGGAGGTTCCACGCCACCAGCATCCCTTCCCTATCCACGGAGATCACATGATCATTCTGCGGTAACGGTGAGACAAGGGACAGACACGTTTGCGGTGACGATGAGCATAACAAGCGCTGAATGTCTTTGGTACCAAAAAAAACTGTGCTCTAAAACAGTCCCAATTACAGATCTGATGCAAAAATTTGCCGACCTAGCATAAATAGATGTTTTGTTCCAGAAACCTAGAAGTGGTTCAAGGAGCTGGGAGAGCGTCTGATTCAGAGCGTGGAGGGGGACCTAACAGAAAGTAGGGCACACAGGCCAGGGAAGTCTACCAGCAGAGGCTAGGAGGAGTTTGGAGGATGTAGTGAAAGTGATGGCATTTCTCAGAGCCAATAAACCCTAAGGCACTCAAAAGCAATTCCAGTCATCCAAATCATACCACCAGCATGCAGAAATGAGCCTCAGGCTGCGATCACACACGCCAGAAGATCTGTCATAGGTGTGAATGCCGGATTGATTGAAAGAGTGTGATCAGACAGCAACATCTGGGAAGCGTCCCACAGCTGTTGGCAACCCGTGCTGCTCCGCTGCAGAAGCGGAGTAAAAAGACACTGGAGAAAATCCGGTAGTAAACGGGTTGTGATGGGCCACGGATGGACTTTCCCCTGTCTGATCACGCAAGCACGCTTCCGAGTCGTTGGGATGGTCTGATCAGGCCATCTTGGCTCAGTGCCATTCCCCCCTTCTCAGTATGCACATCACTGCATACCCATGGGGGCCCTCGGTGCGGAGGTGTGATTCCTCATTTAAGCGCATGGGAAACAAATGGCAAAAAAAGAGATTCACCTGCAGTTGCGTCTGATCACACAGTGACAGCAAATAAGGGCTGTGTGATCTCGCAACCGCGGGTCAAATTACTCCAGAGGGAACAGCCTCTCTTCCCCTCCGCTTCAACTGGTGCGTGTGACCACAACCTCAGTACCTTCTCCCCCTCCCAAACCTTGGCTTTGGAACCCACCCAAAAGCCCAAGCCCAAGCCCAAGAGATTTGCAGAACTGTTTGCCTGAGGAAGAGGAAAGTGCTCCAGCAGACCAATCTGGGTAGGAAAGCATTAAAGCTGCACCTTCTCTCGTCAGGAACCCCCAGAGGGCCACCTTACCTCACTTGTGACCCCACAGACGGGGCTCTGGTGACCCAGGAACACCCGGAGGCGTTTGCCAGTTTGGGGATCCCAGAGGCAAACGGTGCAGTCATTGGAGCCAGACAGCTGTTTGGAGAATGGCAAAATTGGATAGGAAGTTAAGAATGAAGAAGAAGAAGAAAATTAAGAAGAAGAAGAGATTGGATTTATACCCCGCCCTTCACTACCCAAAGGCGTCTCAGAGCGGCTTACAAACTCCCTTCCCTTCCCCTCCCCACAACAGACACCTTGTGAGGTATGTGGGGCTGAGAGAGCTCTTGACAGAGACTGCTCTTTTTTCAAGAACAGCTGTGCCCGAGCTACGGCTTGGCCAAGTTCATCCAGCCAGGTGCAAGTGGAGGAGTGGGGAATCAAACCTGGTTCTCCCAGATTAGAGTCCACACACTTAACCACTACACCAAACTGGCTCTCTGCTGCAGAGGGGATGAGCCGGGCCCTTCCAGCTGTGCCCCCCCCAACCTCAGGTACTCCTTGGGAAGTCTCAAGGGATCAGTGCTTTTAAGCAGCTCAGCAGTCTGACTTCTCACTGAGTTCCACGCCCCCAGGTGTAGCGATTGCATTAAAATAACAGGCAGGGTGGCCGGAAAAGGGCAGGAAGCAGGAGAGTCGCTGGAGGCATTTTGAAAGGGTTTCGCTTGCTTGATTCACCAGGAGCAATCCCAGCGGGTACTCAGGCCGGCGCACCAACTGACAGGTAGGCAAGGAAGTGGGTGACTCTACCCATTGGTCAGGGCTGTGAGCTGGTCTGGTCCCTCCCCTGCTTCTGGAATCCCCCCCTCTCCCCTGCGCAACAGCCCACCGACGTGGAACACACGATCACTCGAACGCACCAACATGGGGCCTGCCCAGGCACAGGTGGAGATCCAGTCTCGGTGGCAGAAAGGCAGGGAGCGCCAGAGGGAGGGGGTCTTCCGGGAGGGGTCCCTCACATCCCACAGAAACAAGGCCTGAGAACAGAGCAGAAGAATTTACTGTTATTGCCTTGATGGTTCTTCTTGTACTATTCTTCGTGTACTATTTACTTGCTTCAGGTCTCAGCAAGGGAGGCAAATGACAAATGAAGTAAATAAACGGGCAACTGGTTTCCCCACTCCTCATCTCAACCTCTCGGACAGTGACAGCGGCTCAAGGTCACCCTGTGAGCTTCCTGGTGGAGTGCGGATTCGAACCCATGCCTCTCCAATCCCAGTCAGCATTCCCAGATCTTACGAAGTCAGAGAATCTGAAAGCTGCCCCCTGTTGTTTCTTGAGCAGCAGTCTGTTGTCCCCTTCCCCAGGGTGGTAGTTTTTTCACACCAGGAGGCTCTCCACGTCAACTGATTTGCCAAAGAACACCTGCCCACTGCAAAGGATTCTGGGACGTATTCTCATACCCTAGGCAGCCCTGCTGGCCTCTTTAATTGCCCTGCCTGGACAAAAGCATGCCTCATACTCCTAATATTTTGCTGTAGTTACTGAACATTGCGGGGACAATTAGGCGCAGCAGGGAAGCCGTTTTTCAGGGGAGAAACCTCCAACAGGCTGCATAGGAGACCCACAGGAGCTCTAAAGCCCATGTCAGTATTTCAGCCTTACCCGGTCTTTGCCTCCAGTGGCAAGGTAGCACCCGTCAAGACTGAAAGCACAGCAGGTGACTCCAGCAGTGTGACCCTGAAGGGCAGCGAGTGGGGAGATGCTGGTGTCCACGGCAGGGCCAGGTCTCAGGGTCTCTGTGAGCCACAGACGGACGGTGAAATCCTCTGGAAGGGGGAAAAGAGAAGGGTAAGAAGATGGCAGCATCTGGAGGACTGCCATGCCAACCTTCCTCTACTCAGGAGCAGGAGCCAGAGGCAGCAGAGAACTTAGCGTAGTAGTCAGAGGCCACGTGCCACAGTTTCTCTTACCAGCCACTGGCCACGCTGGACAATACTTTCTGCAGAGAGAAATTCTGGGACCACATCAGACCAGAAGTCACAGGGTCCAAACCAGAAGCCCTTAACCTTCAGTCCTGATACGGCTAGAAGTTACCGCTAAAGGGAAGCCACTCGGCACATGCTCAGTGGATACCTTCCTATTTATTTCCTTAAAAATTCCACGATCGGCCTTGAAATTAAAACCTAATACAGAGGAAGTTAATCACACCCACATCCTGTTGAATGGGAAATCAGAACTGACAAGTCCCACTGATTTCCACGGTCCTGAAGAGACACATACATTCTCCCAACCAGGGCCAATAACTGATTTGTAAAAACGATGATTGTCTTGGTTTGCTTTATTCGGAAAAGAAAAGTGAACAATTGGGCTGAATAATTCTTGAAACATACTGTTAAGCATTACCTTGACTTAAGAACTTATTTTGATTTGCAATGAAATGTTTATAGAGGTCTACCAATGCACACGCTTTCTGTTTTAGGCCTTCCAATTTTACAGCCACAATAAAACACTTACAATTTGAACAAGTAAAAAAAACAAAACAAAACCTGAGACTACCAAGGAGACCCTGCTGCGGCTGGACACCAGGGTGGTAAACTACAGTAGCCAATCCCTCACTTGGTGACACTGCCTGAACTGATACACGTGGGCAGTGTTCCCTCTAAGCTGAGTTAGTGGGAGCTAACCCACAGTTTTTTTAGCCTCCGGCTCACACATTTTTGTCTTCGTTCAGGAAGGCTGGCTCCAGAGCAAACTAATTTCTGCAGCAGCCAAATCGCTCGCTCACAACTTTAATGCCAGCAGCTCCCAAAGTAGAATTTTTGCTCACAAGACTCCACAGCTCAGAAGAAGCAACAGCTCTTCCTCTTGCTGTGAGCTAATTCCTGCCCTCCATTAATAAACAGGCAGACTAGGACAAAAAGGAAGCTGTCCTGCTTGGCAAGAGGTGCACCTGCCTAGTCAACTTCTTCTGTCGTCTGCCATTTCCGACTGAGGACCGCCAGAGGGGCACTACCAAGAAACACCCCCCCCCCCCGCACCCCTCCCAAAACCTCTGCTGGAGCTCCTGAGTCACCTGAAGTCGATGCCATCAGGTTCTTGGAGACCGCAAGGCCTGTCACAGCTCTGTCATGACCCTGAAGCTTACGAAGGCACGAGGGGTCACGGTCTGAGGTGTTCCAGACGGACAGGGAGCCGTCATTGCTGCCCCCAACCAGAAAGTGGTTGTCCAACCAAGCGAGGCTGCAGACAGCCACCCCATTCGCTCTGCAGTGTGTTGGGCCGACGCCAGATCCTGCAAGAGAGAGGGGAACCCACATGGAAGTAAGTATCGCAGCTTTAAAGACCCGTCCTCCAGGAAAGGGCATCTGTACACAAGTGCCATCAAGTCCCGACCGACGTATGATGCCCCCAGCAAGGAGCTTCCAAGGCAGGTGAGAAGCAGAGGTGGTTTGCCATTGCCTTCCTCTGCACAGCCTTCCTTGGTGATCTCCCTTCCAGGTTACTGACCCTGCGAGATTTGACAAGGTTGGGCTATACTGAGAGCCAGTTTGGTGTAGTGGTTAAGTGCGCGGACTCTAATCTGGGAGAACCGAGTTTGATTTCCCCACTCCTCCACTTGCACCTGCTGATGTGACCTCAGGTCAGTCACAAGCTCTGGCACAGCTGTTCCTGAAAGAGCAGTTTCTGTCAGAGCTCTCTCAGCCCCACCTACCTCACAGGGTATCTGTTGTGGGGAGGGGAAGGGAAAGGAGTTTGTAAGCCGCTCTGAGACTCCCAAGTGAAGGGCGGGGTATAAATCCAATCTCTTCTTCTTCTACTACTGTGTCATTCCACATATCCCCAAGCACCCGTACTCCCCGTCTTTTCTCCAAACGCGGCATCTTGCCGGACACTTACGCCACGGCTGGTGATGGACCCAGACGTCATCGGAGTGGTACCCAACAGCGAGCCGGCTGCCGTCCGGACTGGGTGCCGTGCACAGAGCAGCGGAAAGGGCCGAGGACTGTAAGGTGCTCCAGAGCTGTCCCAAGTGGCCAGTCCAAAGCTGGACCTGCGATGCAGGGCAGGGGACATTCGTCAGACCAGACCAGACCAAACCAGAGAATCCCTGGCTTGCACACAGACAGGCTTCTGCTGCTGTCCCCGCCTGCGACCTGATGCCCCTACTCCACTCGGCCACTCCCATGCAGCTGCTTCATTATAAAAGAAGAGAGGTGTGGCCTCTTAGCCCCAGATTTGTGGAACTGTGGCTAACAGAACTCTGGACCTATTCTCCTTACGATCTGGCAAGCATCAAAACTGAAATGATGTATCCTGATACGTCAGCTGCTGCTAGGATTGCCAGCTGGCCTGGAGAAAAAACATCTCCTGTCCCTTCAACAGAGGCTTCATGGAATATTATCGACCAGGTGATGATATTTACCCCAGTCCCGTGAAATGTATTTACCTCAGTCCCATTTCCGAACATGACATACTTTAAGTACCATCAAGTTGCAACTGATGTATGGTGGCCACCAGTGTTCCCTCTAAGCTGAGCTAGTGTGAGCTGGCTCACAGTTTTCTAGCCTCCGGCTCACACATTTCTGTCTTAGCTTGGGAAGGGTGGCTCCAGAGCAAACTGACTGACGCAGCAGCCAAATAGCTCGCTCACAACTTTAATGCCAGGAGCTCACAGAGTAGAATGTTTGCTCACAAGGCTCCACAGCTTAGAGGGAACATTGGTGGCCACCAGCCAAGGGCCATCAAGGCCAGTGAGGAGCAGAGGCGGTCGGCCATCATCTCCCCCTGCAGAGCCTTCCCTGGCCGTCTCCCATCCAAGTACTGACCCTGCTTAGCTTCTGAGCTCTCAGGAGACCGGGCTACAACAGGCTGCCTTCCTTCTTTCCACATATCAAGCTTCTGTTAAAAAGGACGTTTCTCTCCAGGCCAGCTGGCAACCCTAGTCGGTGCACCCAGGGCTGGCCCATTGGATGAAGAGTTTTTCAAATGGGCATGACCCAGAATGAACCCAGGCAACGCAAGGTTTTTGCTCCTCCTCCTTCCACTCCCGATCCTTTTCTCCTAAGTCCTATTAATCCTGAAGCCGGCTCATCAGCTGTACAAAGCAGTACCTTGCTGTCTTCTCCTGCAGTGACGAGCTTCCCCCCTGGGAGGAACTGAGCGGCGGCGACACAGCCGGAGTGAGCCGTGAAAGTGCACAAAGCCACAGCTTCCCGCCATGACCACAGACAGACGGTTCCAGCCAGAGACCCGGCTGCCAAAATGTTGCCAGAGGAGGAGAAGGAAACGCAGTGGATGGAAGCGTCGTGGCCTTTTAACTCCTGCAGAAGAAGATCTGAGTTGAGAAAACGATATGGTTCTATAAACCTTCTTTGAAAATAACCCAAAAGCTCCCCGTTCCTATTGCTCTCATGTTCATGAGCCCCCAAAGCACCATGAATACCCCCATTCCGTGCCATTTTGAATATTTCCCCCTTCCTCACCGAGACCACGCTCATATCATTCACGTCCAGGACGGTGACAGTCCTGTTCCACCCTCCTGCAGCCACCAGTTGACCCACAGGGTGAAAGGTCGCACAGTTCAAGGGATGTGAACAGTCTCGTTCACGGATCACGTGACCCTGGACCGACTCCCAGAGCTGAAAAAGAAGATCAGAGACGTACATTATTGCCACTACTTATTACTAAGGTCCCCCACACCAACCCCCCCAACACATTGCTAGAAATGGACAAAACATTCAGATGTGCAATTTGCAAGCTGCCTACTAACCAATTACTCAAAATTTAGAATTGTGCTTCCTTTATGCACGTGTTCTTGTTTCTTTAATGGCTTTATGCTTTTGCAAACAGGCTGCTGACCGGCGAAGAAGACAGCATGGCACTTGCATTGCTCTGTGAGAAGTGACAAGAACCCTGTTTGCAGCAGACTGGGTGGCAGATGTATCAACTAACTGACATTGTCAGAGGCCAGATCAAGAGAGGATGTCACAGTTCTGTGTTCCTGGTTTGAGGGAAGCAAGCTTGTGCATTCCAAAGAAAAAAACTGGCTTGCCAAAATACAGGCGACTATGCTTAATACGTCCGGGGATAACTGCGCAAACACGGTTGATCCCTGTCGTATGTATATGTACATACAGCATTCGTTATTTGCAAAAGGTACTATAGTATTAATAATCCCCTAGGGGTACGGTCATCATTTTCCATTTTTCCCATGCTACAGGTGGGGAACCTGAGCAACCTAAATGGCCCAGATGAGCCCAATCTAAGCAGGCCTGTGGAACTTAGGAGACTACCAAATTAGCCTAGGATTAGTATGCGGAGGCGGACAATGGCAAATCACCTCTGAACATCTCTGGCCTTGAAAACTCCACAATGGGTGTCACCAGGGCTATTTTTGGGCAAGAATATTTGGAGTTGGTCACGCCCAGCAGGAACTCATTAGCATAATAGGCCACACCCAACAGCAGACACTCAATAGGACTGGCTACACTAGGGGTATGTGGCCTAACATGCAAAGCAGTTCCTCCTACCCAAAAAGCCCTGGGGTTTTGACAACAAACAAGGTAAACAGAATAAGAAGCAAAAGGTGGATGTGGCTGGATGACCAAACCTCTGGCAACATGGGGTGTGGCCTAATGTGCTTATGAGCTGTCCTGTCAGGAGTGTGGCCTAATATGCTAATGAGTTCCTGCTGGGCTTTTTCTACAAAAAAAAGCCCTGGGTGTCACCATCAGCCAGTTGCGACATGACAGCTCACTTTACCCTTTAGAGGTAGGGAGACACTCTGCCAAAACCAGAGAATGGGCCAGGGGTAGGTAAGACCAGAACGTGAGTTTCCCAGATTCA
The DNA here is from genome assembly GCA_029375565.1 of Gekko gecko. Classification (NCBI taxonomy): domain Eukaryota; kingdom Metazoa; phylum Chordata; class Lepidosauria; order Squamata; family Gekkonidae; genus Gekko; species Gekko gecko. The sequence continues at coordinate 44,875,551 of JAPDNY010000015.1, read as the reverse complement.
GGTCCAGTTTTACTTTGATGGAGATGACACACATCCAGACCAATGAAATCTCTGATACCAGAATAATTTGAAGAATTGGCATGGCTATATCTATGGCCCAACATATATAGGTAAAGGTAAAGGTTCCCTTGCTCGAAAGCCAGTTGACTCCGACTCTAGGGTTGCGGTACTCATCTCCGTTTCAAAGCCGAAGAGCCAGCGCTGTCTGAAGACGTTTCCGTGGTCATGTGGCCGGCATGATTAAACACCAAGGTGCACGGAACGCTGTTACCTTCCCACCGAAGTGGTGCCTATTTATCTACTTGCAATTTCTTGCTTTCGAACTGCTAGGTTGGCAGGAGCTGGAACTAGAGACAGGAACTCACCCCGTCATGCGGCACTCTCGGGTCTTGAACTGCTGAACTACTGACCTTCCACAGCCTGCAGTTCAACGTCTTAACCACTTGAGCCACCACAGCTCCTTAAAAAGTCAGCAGAGGATGGTTTCGATCCATCAACCTCTGGGTTATGGGCCCAGCACGCTTCCGCTGCGCCACTCTGCTGGTTAACATATATACCAGTAGCATAATTATAAACATACAAGGAAACAACATCTGGTTAGATATATATGTCTACTAAAAATCTTTTATCCATATATTTGGATGTGTGTCAGTGCAATATAGAGAACAGTGACCACTGAGGAAGGCCCAAAGGGGCCGAAACGCGTTTGGTCCTAAAGTTTGAACCTGTTTATCCATCATATGCATTTGTATTTGAAAAGCTTTTATAAGTGTGATATTTAGACTCTTTCTTTGAATCATAATATGTTTTAACATGTGTAGACCTTAATAAATATTTGTACTTTTATAATATATTGTGTGAGCGCAGCCCTTTTGGTTCCCAATTTAAGAGAAGATCAGATGAGAAGCTTGGAATTTGGGGAGGAAGAGGATTCCATGGACGGTTAAAAGGGGCGTTACAACAAGCAAGGCAGCCTGAGGTGGCCTCCGGTAAACACTTGATAACGTGAACTTCTTTATAGGGACCGCTTATGGAGCTTCTTAACGCCTGGAAAACTGGAAGATGACGCAACTCCAGTGAGTTAGAAAGAGGGGTGGGCAGAGAGGCCCCTACCTTAATGAAGCCATCCAGGGAGACGGTAGCCAACAGTCTGAGGTCAGAACTGATGCAGCAGCCTGTAATCTGGGCCTTGTGAGCCTCCATCCCCATGAGCCTGTAAACAGAAGGAGAAACCAGCGATCTGAGGCTGTGCCCAGCTAATTTAACGCTGTAGCACTAAGCCACAAGTGGGAGGGAGGCTATCAAAAGAATTAGCAACCGGAGCCGGGGATCTGAGCTGTCATGGTCATATATGGATTCAGTCACCTGCTCTGATCCCGGGCTGCCATTTGGAAGAGCAGCAACTGGCACAGGGATTGGCCAGTCATGGCCTCACCAGCATTGGGAATGCTCAAATCTGGATGCTCAGTCAACTTCCAGCCTTACCATTCCACGGAAAAATGGCAGCTGTTTTGCATCTACCAACTCCCCATGCCTGGTCCCTCAACCTTCCGGTTGGCCTCAGCCGGAAACTGCCTTGTTGCCATTCTGTACAATGGTTTCTGAGCACCATCTAAGGGACCGACCTGCATCCTTCTCTCACGCTCCAAAGCTCCAACCGTCCATCGAAGGTACCGAGACAGACAGACGTCTCTGACAGAAACACGCAGGCAGAGATTCCATCACAGTTGCTCAGCAAGGACTTCAGTTCCTAAATTGCAATGCAGGGGGAGATTGGGAATGAAGGAACATTAGAATTTCCTTCGCGGATCAGCTCAAACATCCATCACTCTGTTTCCAATAGTGGCTACTGGGGAATATCAAAAGGCCCCGATGCTAAGCAACTCTAGTGAGGGGTATTGACAGGTGGCACAAATCAAACCAATAGTTTTACCTGCCCAGTCTTCATATCCAAGAGGTGGAGGGTTCCTTCAACAGTGCCCACAGCAGCCAGGCTTCCGGAGGGGGAAACTGAGGCACTAGATGGTGTGGCTGGTAGAGGCAGAATGAGGCTGGTGGATATTGGAGGAAGGAAAAATAAGCAGGATTAGACTCTGTAGGAAAGAGGTGTGCGCATAAAATTGTTTCCATGCCGCTACCTTTACAAAACTACCTCACGTTTTCTTGGGCTTCCTGGGGTTTGTTAATCCATTTCAGGAAATGTCTTCCATTTCCGCACAGCTCAGCCTGGGCTTGCAAACAGAGAGCTGAGGAGTCTGGTTCATTCGCAGCCTGTTGCAGAAGCAGCCAAGGATTCTGGGAAATCAGGTCAATATTCCTTTGCAAGAAGGCATGGAAAGAGTCCACGGTCTCATCGTGCTCCGAGCCAATGGCACTTTCTGTCAGGATAGAGATTTGAGGTCAGTGGAGATGGGAGGATGGATCCGGTAAGTGGTCTGTCTTGATTAGCTTAAATGTCAAGTTTAACAAGCTATTTGGGGTTCCCCCCCCATGACTTACCATAGAGTGCATAGGCTTCTGAGAGGGAGGGAAGGAGGCCCAGCCGGACATGTGCGCTCAGGACTCTCAGGTCAGTCAGGAGAGAAGCCAGAATGTCGAGACAGCCACTTTGGATCTGATGGAGGAAAGAGCTGTACTAACAGAAGGCCCCCAAAGGGCCCCCGTCACTTCCCTGTCCTGCTTCTTCCATACTGTATGGCTCTTCCTACCATGTCAAGGTCAAAGCCACATCTGCACAGAATACCTCTCTACTCCCAAAGGTCTTTAACCATTTCTCTCTCTGTATCTATGAAGGATTAGAAACACAGCTCTCCCCCCTGTTTTAAAAAAGCGAGAACTCAGCTGCTCAGGATGCTGCCAGAAGTGCCCCGATGTGACACAACCATCATGGCCATGCAGATCTCTAGCCCTAGACAGCAAGTGCTGCCTTGACCCCCACAGGCGTTACTTGTACTGCTCGGTCCCTTACCAGGTGATAGGGAAGCACCCTCAAGGATTCTGCCTCACAGTTCCGAAAGCTCCTGGAACCATCGGGGTCGGAGAGTTTCCACCAGTGGGCTGCATGAGGTAAGGAAGAAGAGGAAAAGACTGGGTTTATACCCCACCCTTCATTACCCAAAGGAGTCTCAGGGAGGCTTACAATCTCCTTTCTCCTCTCCTCCCCACAACAGACACCCTGTGAGGTAGGGGAGGCTGAGAGAGCTCTTTTGAGGACTTCTCCTGAGAGAACAGCTCTAACTGACCCAAATTCACACCAGCAGCTGTATGTGGAGGAGTGGAGAATCAAACCGGGTTCTTCCAGATCAGAGTCCGTGCTCCTAACCACTACACCAAACTAGCTCTGTAAAGCACTGGGATAGCTGCTCTACTGGTGTCTACCTAGAGCTGTCAGTCTGCCGAAATTCAGTTTACTCAGCCAAAGATGACATGGTTGGAGACTCCCATAGGATAGGGCCAGGGTGATGCGGCTTTAATTTAAATTTGTATTTACATACATGCCCCCACCCCCCGGACTTCCAAAGCAAGACCTGGAGATTACCTGCCAAAAGCACGTGAGCGGTGCGGTCCAAGCCTGGCCTTTTCAGGTAGCGCCTTTCCACAGCCGTCTTCAAAGGGCCGTCACAGAGGTGGAGCCGGGAGCCGGGAGGTTCTGCTGGAGAACCACACGCCCTGAGGAGGCTGTGGGGGAATGGCAGAGCGATTAACCCCGTGCCCTCAGAGCCAGGAGCCATTCGCCTCTGTCACCAAACAGGATTATAATACGTTCCACTTTCATAGCGGGGGACTGTGGTCACACGCAATGATCCCTCTAAGCTATGGAGTCTTGTGAGCAAAAATTCTACTTTGTGAGTTACTGGCATTAAAGTTGTGAGCAAGCAGTTTGGCTACTGCATAAATTAGTTTGCTCTGGAGCCATCCCTTCCTGAGCTAAGACAAAAATGTGTGAGCCGGAGGCTAAAAAGACTGTGAGCTAGCTCACACTAATTCAGCTTAGAGGGAACACTGGTCACACGTCCCAATCGGCTCATGTCAGAACAACTGTCACTGGGGCTGCCATTCCCCTACTGGGGCAGGGGACCCTCCACCACCAGTGGGCACTTCTAGCTACTGCTCAGCTGAACGGTTGGAGGGGGAATGGTGGGAAATTGTGTGTGGAGGGGAAGCGTCCTAACATGCTGATGTCACTCCTTGTGTGCCTGAAAATGTCAGCACTTCACTGGGGACGCTCTGACATTCTGCCAACACAGAGTTTCTCCCAAATGTCAGAGCATGCCTGGGTCCCGTCCCGTCCCGTCCCCCCGCAATGTGCTGATGTAATTTCTGGGCTCACGGGGAGTGAGGTCAGTACACTGCAGGCGAGGGGCCCTGCCACCAGTAAGCCTCGCGCCCTTTCACCTTTTGAGTAAAGCAGTCCAGGGCCCTTGAGCCTCTGGCTCCAAGTACCATCCTTAAGAGACTTAAGACAATATTTTACCAAGACCAGGGCCTTTTCTGTGGTGGCTCTGGAGTTATAGACATCTTGCATGGGCACAACCATGAAGGAGTTCTTCCCTAGTCACTTTCCACAGGAAAGCAAATATTACCTTTTTCTTCCATCAAGCTGGAGACTTTAACAACTGCTTCCGTGCAGTTTTATTAAATTGCTCACACAGCTGGTCTTTCATGCTTCCATTTGTTATTTTATAAACGGCCATGTAAATGTTTTGAGGAAAGGGAGTCTAGAAATATACTGTAAATAAATAGTCAGCTAGCCAATCTGGACAGATGGCTGAGGCCCCTCAGTGAGGGACCCCGAGGACTTCATGAAACATGGGGTACTCCCAGGGGACATGCGATCCAAAGCCCTTGTGCCCCCCCCCAACTCTAGCAGTTGAAAAGAGCAAGACTCCAGGAACACCTTAAAGACTAACAGAAGTTGTGGCAGGGTAGGAGTTTTGATGAGCCGCTGCTCACTTCTTCAGATGTGTGAATCATTCCTCAAACTACCAAGGGTTGGTTCAAACAAGGCGGCGCACGAGGCGCCACCGGAGAACCCAAAGATGAACCGCTCACCCCCTCAGGCTCCGGAGGAAGTCGAAGAAGGGAGCCATGGGGTAGCCTCCGGCACGTCTCCCAGCACCGTTGGCTTCTTCCAGGTCTATGATGGCTCCATTCAGCTCTTTCCATGTAGCCAGGACGTCATAGAGATCTCGCTCGGTTAGTCCTGTAAAGGGCACAGCGACAAGAATCTTCTATAAAGGCAACTCTGGTTACCCCAAGGACAGCTCACGAGACGCTGCGCTGCAACCACCTCTGGTGCGGAGCCAGCCACACCACAAACAGCACAGCTGAACGGTCCCATTTGCTCAACTTACCGTCTCTGCTGGCCCGGAGAGACACCAAGGCTACGGCTACCAGCTCCGTCCCATGGTCCTGCTCCAAGCACCCCAGCAAGTGCTGCAGCAGCAAAGGGAGAGAGACGGGCAACTTCTGGATCCTCTCCGAGAGCTGGGGGAGAGGAAGAGAAGCGAAACTGAAACGCTAACCCTGCGGGCACGTTGAGAAGTGCAGCCCTGTGCGAGCTGCACTCTCCTCCACCCGGACCGACCCCTTTACCTTCTCATACAGAGCAAAGAGCCGCAGGTCTTGGGTCAGCAGCATCAGGTACAAAGGCTGCCGGGAGCCACGTTTGAGAAGGATGAGGCGCATCTGTGGGGACAAAAGGGGTCAGGAGCAGTGTTCCCTCTAAGCTGAGTTGGTGTGAGCTAGCTCACAATTCTTTTAGCCTCCGGCTCACACATTTTTGCCTTAGCTCGCAAAGGATGGTTCCAGGGCAAACTAATTTATGCAGCAGCCAATATTGCTTGCTCACACCTTTAATGCCAGCAGCTCACAAAGTAGAATTTTTGCTCACAAGACTCCATAGAAGCAGCATCAGTCAGGAGACCAAAAGTACCCTCCTTGCTGCTCCGACCAATCAAAGTATCCCACAGAACAGCCCATCCACATCTATTTCACCCCCCCACCACCCCAGGTTTTCTTCACAAATGGGGGCCCCTTGCCAAAAATCATGTGGAGGGGGCGGACAACCAGAATTCACTGTCTGGACCAGTTTCCCGTAAGCTCGAACACCGTCTTGCCCTGATGAAGTAGCACCCAAAAGTGCATTCTAATTCACGCCACCTGACATGCCCTTTATTCACGCTGCTTTGTCCGTTTTGGCTGTTGGGAGAGTGTCACCTGCCCGGGTGGCCCCGATGGTGCAGAAAAGCAAAACATAAACTGTTGACCAGTGACAGGAGTTCTAAAACTTCAACAGGCTGTTAGAAGCATATGTGCACAACCCGTCATGCACATCTCCCCACTCAAGCCCTGCTTGTTTATATCGGAAGCCATGAGGACTAGAAATCTATGTATTACTGATTTACAAAATCTGTATCCTGCCTTTCTGCCCTCCCAAGGGCCATCGAGGCACCTACGCTTGTCCAAAGGAAAAGCTGAGAATCTGCAGGAGTTTCCTGTTCCATGTTTGTGCGCCACAATCCTGGCCAGATGGAATGCTTGTGCGGGTATAGGGTTCCCAAGTACTTACCGCGTGGGAGTGGGGGACGCATGCTCCCTGGGCAGACCAGTCTTCCCTGTAACACACCATGCCGTCACCAGGAAATGACGCCAGGCGACGCTCTGGCAATGGGGCTGAAAACTCGATGGTACCATCGAGTTTCCAGCCGCATTGCCAGAGCGTTGCCTAGCGTCACTTCCTGGCGACAGCATCGCGCATGCATCCTTCCTTCCCCCGGGGATGGTCCTGCCAGGATGTATCCGTCCCCCGCCAAAATGCGGTAAGTTCTTGGCAAGCCTAGAGGGGTACCTGCCAGATTCTGGATGGTGTTCAAATAAGTCTCCATAAAAAGCCCCTCTATTTACCTGGTTGTTGAAGGCTGACTCTTCCAGCTTTTTGCCATACAGTGCCAGATCTTTGCGGACCATGACCACCCGGTCAGGGGGGTCCAGAGGCCCCAGGGAGACGACAGTCACATCCTTCCGCCGCTTGAGAGATCTGAGGAGGGCCGACTCCTCGGAGACGCTGAGGATGAGGCTGACTCGCTGCGGGGGGGGGGAGTGAATTGTGCAGACAGATTCGGGTGAGTCACTGTGTCAGCTGGAAGCAGCGGAACAAAATTCGAGTCCAGTGGCACCTTTAAGACCAACAAAGTTTTATGCCGTGTGCCTATACCTTGAATGAAACTTTGTTGGTCTTAAAGGTGCCACCGGACTTGAACTTCATTCCACAGACAGAGTGAGAGACAAAGTGTATCCTCTCAGCAGAGCCTGCAACTGGGCAAAACCAACCACAGCGCCATACAAGTGCACTCTGTGCTGTGGCTCCCGCTGCCCGAGGAGGTCAGGAAGGCTCCCACTCTCCGGACTTTCCACACACTCGGCAAAATAGAATTATTCAACAGGGCTTTTTGCATAGGAAATAGGGTGGCACTGTAATCGTACGTTTCAGAAAGACGCTTGGGGTAAACGGTTAGGGACTATAGGCTATACCTAAACTCAATCAAGAGCTCATTTCTACCCTACTAATGGCTGCCAAAGTAGTCATTGCCAGTAGTTGGAAGTCTTCCAATAAATTGTTATTGTCCTCTTGGTGGTCAAAAATTTGGGAATATTAGTTATCTGATAGGATTGCCTATATTAGTACCCCTAACAATCAATCCAATCTTCATTTAAAATGGTTTCCTTTTCTTGAATATATTTTTAATGTTGATTTTTCAAACTTTAATGTTCCTAGCAAATATTACGAAGTTTTCCACTATATGTGAATAGATCTGCTTAATTTTGATGTTGTCACAATTGTTTACTACCTTTTTTTGCTGCTGCTGTTGTTGTTTGTTTCTATTTCTACAGATGATATTCTCTATTTTGTTATCATATTTTTGTTCACACTATAATAAATAAATAAATTGTTATAGAAAAAATAGGCTCCTGCTATGTAATTCTTCCTTTTTAAAAAACATGCCATGTTTTGATACGTATACTGTGCTTTATCTCGGTTTCCAGATTTCTACAAGTCAAATCCTATTACAGTGTCTGTTGGATGTTCCATTTTGTTGACTGCACTGATTTATTCTGTGTAATCCATCTTGAGGCCCAGTGAGAAAGGCGGACTATAAATAACATAAAGAAAATGGCTAAATCCTTGGAAACCTGCCTAGAAGAGGCTGCCGGGGCTCACCTGGGGTACCTGTTCAGGCAGCCAGTCAGAGACGGGCTGCCCACCGGCTGCATGGATGAGGTCAGCGCCATCGATCAGAACTGCCAGAGTCTGCCGACGCTTCAGCGACTGGGCCACAGAATGGAGGAGGGCGTTGAACTGGACCACCAGCCCCCTGCAAGAAACGCCAGCTGTCATGATCTGGGCTTGCAAGTCAAGGCCTAGCAGGCCCGGGAAGCCTGACTAGCAGTGGGAGGAGGCCAGGCCTACAACTCCCAGAAGTCCCTGAGAGGTTTTGGCGCCAATTTTAGCCAATCACAGAGATTATAGGGGACCTATAACAAAAGAGCTGGTACAGAAGAAGAGCTGTTCTTTCTTCCAAGAGAGCAGGGCCAGAGGGAAGGCTGCTGCTGGGAGAGACCCTCACCCTGAGAGGAAGGGTGAGTAGACTCAGGCCCAACTGAGACAGTGAACTAGGGACTGTGAGCCTAGTCGCGTTTGGGCATTTGGTTTCTTTTCACTTCACCCCCTTATTGCTGTTGTTCTGGCACCTTGTTTGTTTAACATATCTGACTGACCTCCTATAAAAATAAACCTCTTATTTATTGTTTACTCTGCCTGGTCCTCACTCCTATTATTTGGCCAAATAAGGGAGGTCTGAAGGTCTCGGGAGGGTGCTCTGGGCCTTCTCAAGGGAACCTAAAGCCAGAGTGGTGGCAGTGTCAGGTGACACCCCACCCGAGTTGTGACACCAGCCATCTTTTGGCAAGAGGACAGTGTGTGGCCATGAAGCTTCCCCCGTCATGGGCACAACACTGAAACTCACTAAGGGGACACCACCACTCCCGGAAATAAGACTCCTATTTTGTATTCTTAGATGCTTCAAATGTTTTCTCGGTGCAATTAAAGCACCCGTGCGGCATTGGATGCAAAGGTTACTTCCTCCTCTCCAGGACTGAACTCTAGAAAACAAAAACCAGAGACTGCGCATTTCCAGCTTGACCCCGTTTGAACCAGGGAAAATCCAACAGTACAGGGCACCCGTGGGTAATGTCCGTGATGTCACACGTACAGCTGGAAGTTTTGCATCTGTTTTTAAACGGGGTGGGTGGGGACAAACCTGAACACGCATGCTGCTTAAGAAAAGCTAGACAGCCCAGCTAAACTTACTGATGGCTGACCAGCAGTTAACTGGCTGGAAGACTAAGCAAGTGTCAGCTCCACCTCATGGGTGAACAGTGCAATGAACTGAATTAGCTGTTGCTGTTGCTTTTTAAAGCACGGCGCTTACCTTCACCCTGTGAGAAAACAACCATTTCCCACTATCCCCCTCCTTGGCTGCGCATGTAAGAATATGCTCTCTCTCTCTCCCTGACTCCCTCTGGAGGTATTCCCCCCCCACCCCGGTCTCCTCTGGATCCCAGCTCACAAACGCCTCTCTGTTATCCCTGCCCGTGCTGACCTGTAGCTTGTGGGCGGGGCCGGCGGCTGCTTCACCAGCTTCCTCAGCAGGGCACAAAGCCGTCCTAACACGACCTGGGCGTTGGCTTGATCGGGCCGGGCCCTCGTGAAGTGAGCCACGACGTGGTAAGAGGGAGCGGGGTCTCCGTGGCGCGGGGCCTTTGCTCTGAGCTCCTGGGCCAGGGCTGCCTGCAGGGGAGAGAAGGAAGGAGCTGGTGGGGGTGGGTGGGTGGAACAAGCCAAGCCAGGCAAGCTGGGAAATGCTGTCGCCTTCAGGCCCCAACCTCAGCCCCCCCTCGTGGGCACTCCTTGGGTGGCCACGGCCAGGCCACTGTGGTGCAACCCCCCATGTCTGACGGATGCCCCATTCAGACAAACTGTTACTTCAGTAACACACAGGAAGGCGAGGAAAAAAGGATAAGAGTACAAACTCCTCTTACCCTCTTGATTCAGGTAAACATTAAAAGGAACAAGGCAAATTCTTCTCCAGACAATATGGCTTTTGTCCCACAGGGAAACAGCAAGGGTTCTGGGGTTATCATTATATGATTTCATACGTCGTTATTGGGGGGAGGTAGGGGAAGAGGCGGTGGTTAGCATACAGACTCCTCTTTCATCCTGCTCACACTTTTTCTTAAACGGTTCTGGAAAGTCCTCATGGAGCCCTTTGGAAATACTTAACACGGTTTGCCTCTGTTCATGTGAACAAATCCCTCTGGGATGGCCTCCCTAGGTTGTCTGGGAGGCCTCCCAAAGTAAAGATCTAACACTCCACAGCATTGGCATGCTGGTTTTTGAGTCGAAGAAGAGGAGCTGGGGTTTTTTTTATACCCTGCTTTTCTCTACCCTAAGGAGTCTCAAAGCGGCTTACAATCGTCTTCCCTTCCTCTCCCCGCAACAGTCTCCTGGTGAGGTGGGTGAGACCGAGATAGTCCTGAGAGAACTGTGACTGGTCCAAGGTCACCCAGCCGGCTTCATGTGGAGGAGGGGGGAATCAAACCTGGCTCTCCAGATTAGAGTCCACCACTCTGAACCACTATACCACACTTGAGTCCCCAAAATTCCTCCCATAAATCACCTCAGTCATCCTCACAACAACCATGTAAAAGTTAGGTCAACATATCTGCAGGTGCAGGGGCCATAAAGAACTGAAGGAGAGGAATAACCTCCCCCCCCCACATCTCCCTCTCCAGAAACCTATTAGCATTTAGGGAAGAAATCAAGCAGACCAATTTTCCAATCCCCTTTATTTCTCTCTCTCTTTCGCTCTTGACATTATCATAACATAAGAGAAGCCAATGTTGAATCAGGCCAATGGCCCATCTAGTCCAACACTCTGTCACACAGCAGCCAAAATATACCAGGTGCCATCAGGAGGCCCAGCAGTGGGGCCAGGGCACCAGAAGCCCTCCCACTGCTGCCCCCTCCAGCACCAAGAATAGAGTGCATCACCTGCCCCAGACTGAGAGTTCCCATCTATATCCTGTGGCTAATAGCCACTGATGGACTTCTGCTCCATATGTTTATCTAATTCCCTCTTGAAACTGTCCGTGCTTGTAGCTGCCACCACCTCCTGTGGCAGTGAATTCCATATGTTAATCACTCTTTGGGTGAAGAAGGACTTCCTTTTATCTGTTCTAACCCGACTGCTCAGCAATTTCATGGAGTGCCCACGAGTTCTTGTATTGTGAGAAAGGAAGAAAAGGACTTCTTTCTCAACCTGCTCAATCCCATTCATAATCTTATAAACCTCGATCATGTCACCTCTCAGCCGTCATTTCTCCAAGCTAAAGAGCCCCAAGGGCTTTAACCTTTCTTCATAGGGAAGGTGTTCCAACCCTTTTATCATTCTAGTTGCCCTTCTCTGCACTCCGAGGGCATATATTCAGTCCCCATCAGGACTCAGGGGAGAGGGACTTTTAAAAACTTTTACAAACTACATATTCTACTGTACTTGTAAGGAATCTCAAAAGAATGTAAAAAAAAACAGCCTATTCTGTGGAAGCCCCCCTTCCCCTTCTCTGCCTTCATGATCGGTACACAGTCCTGTTGTTCTCTGTTTAAAGGAACAAGCTGGGGATCCACAGGGAATACAGAGGTGAGGGGGATAAGCCATTTAGAAATCCCCTGCACAGACACTCAACCCTCCCCCTCCAGTATACTATGAGAAGCCTGAGCATGCTGATTTCCCCCTCTCTCTTCCCCATACTTAACTGACACACCATAGCTGATGCCTCTGGGAGCATGCTCGGTCCTCGTCAGGCAGGTTTTTAAAACAATGTTGCTATCAGCAATGAGATTCGAATCGGGGCCATCCCACCTCAGGTGCTTACCATTATACTAAAGCAGCTCTCAAAAAAGCCCACAATTAATGTGCCAGAACAGATCAGGATGATGTTGCTAGTAAAATGACTGCGCTCCCACAATACGGCTCCTGCACTGTTTCTCTGTCTTATGTTTCTCAGCCAGGACCCTTGTGCTCACCAAGAAGACGGTCTTGCCTTGCCCGCATTCGCCACCCACAACACAGATGCTGCCTCCGCACAGCTGGGCAGCCGTGGCACGGAGAAGTTTTGCCCGAGCACAGAATCTCTTCTGCTGCAATTCCTGGAAAGACTCCTGCAATATACTTTCTTCTGGCTCCTCTGACTCACTGTTGACCTTGGAACCGTCTCCCTGGGCACACAGAGATGGAGATGGGACAGACGTTATATACATACCTTCAAACCGCAGAGATTTAAAGAAAAATTATTCTGTAAAAGTTATTCAGGTTCTTGAGTGCCACAAAATGGGAAGGGGGTGCAGGGCTATCACTCAGTCAGTTAAATGTCATCTAATTAATGGGCCGCTCTAGGAAAAGAAATCTGTAGCTTTGGTAGTACCACCGAGAATGCGCTGCACACCACCCCAGTGGTAAGGGAATGCAAAACAGAGCCTCTGTTGCCAACTTCAGCTGTTGGAAAAGAAAATGAAATGCCTAGGAATAACAAATGATATGATTAAGAATACAGAAACGAAAGACATTAGAAGACAAATTTAAAAATGTGTAAGGAAGCTAGATGTTACAACTACGCCTATTCGGCCGCAAAAGGTTTATTCGACACTCCGTTTGGGAACTGCCCTCCCGATGCAACTGCCGAAATATTTTTATCAATTGACAGTCCCAAAACTAAGAAGAGCTTTTACTTTGGCAAGACTGAATGTTCTTCCATCGGCGGTTTTGGAGGGCGGATATAATAGAGCATCACACTCTAATAGAACATGCAGATGTTCATATCACACAATCGAAACCATCGGACACGTGATTATGGAGCGCCCTGCATTCAGCGAGCTGAGGGCTGATTTAGTCACCCCTTTACTTGAAGATAAGAGTTGCGGTGCTCATCTCTGTTTCCAAGCCGAAGAGCCAGCACTGCCCGAAGACGTTTCCGTGGTCATGTGGCCGGCATGACTAAACACCGAGGCGCACGGAACGCTGTTCCCTTCCCACTGAAGTGGTACCTATTTATCTACTTGCAATTTCTTGCTTTCGAACTGCTAGGTTGGCAGGAGCTGGGGCCAGAGACGGGAGCTCACTCCGCCATGCGGCACTCTCGGGTCTCGAACTGCTGAACTACTGACCTTCCACAGCCTGCAGTTCACTTGAAGACATGGATTTGCTAAATGTGCGAGCCCCTGTCATGGCTATTATTGGATACAAATGATCGTGTCACCCTCTCAGTGGCAACATCCACAGGCACAATAATCAAATGTAAGAAAAATAATACTGAGTAAAGGTCTTTCAAAATTTTCTTTATTCTGATTTCTGCTTAAGGTGATAGCCGTATGGGCAGAGACAGACAGACGGACAACTTCGGCACGTGTCATAGCTAGGCAGCAGCTCTCGAACTATCCTGCTTGTGATGGTCCAAAACAGCATTCCAGGTTCAGCCCAGAAACGAACTAGACGTCTGTGCTGCCATTTTAAAATCAGTGCACCCGACACTTACCTGTATGAAGTGGTGAAAGATGCTTTCCCACAGATCCCGCAAGACTTTGGCACCAAATTCCTCAAGACCTTTGACATAGGGCCGGCCTCGGGCTACTCCGCCCCACTGACACGTGTACCTATGAAGGGAGAGGGAACAGCACAGATGTTGCCGGGCAGGGGGTAGATACGAAGTTACCTCGCTGCAGCCGCTGACTCCCTCTTCCCCTTTACCTGCCAAGTGAAGCCAGGTCCTCGTGCTTTTCAAGACGCTCCTTCAGATCTGCCATCCGCTCCTTAGCCTCTTCCGACTCAGCTGCAAAGTCTGCCCTCCACGCTTCAGGTACCGACCTGCCAAGAGAGAGAAATGCAAGCAAAAGGGTCTAAGTTGGTGATTCTTAATAGGGGTGACCTACAAATTTGGAGGAGGGGAGCATTCAGAACTTTTGGGGACAAATGGGGGGCATTTCGAATTTTAGGTAGCTCTTTCTCCCCACTTGCAATAGCTTCCGATCGCCAGTGGGGGAGAGCCGTTTTATACGGCTTACCCCACCCCAAGGACAAAATTCTAGATTTCTGCTCAGGCCCTTTAAACAAGAACCAAGCAGAAGTGTCCCCTTCCTCCTTTGTGTGTGTGTGTGTGGGGGGGGGAATCCCAGCAAAAAAAATAACACTCCATTGTCCTAGATGAAGTTGCCTTCTCTGGACTGCTAGTGTTTAATGTCCTGATTGGTGGTTACCAATAATATGGTTCTGTGTTCGATGGGCAGTACTGGATTAATAATGAAGAACTGTTAAAGAACAGGTTGTCCTGACCTAGATGGCCCAAGGCTAGTCCAAGTTTGTCAGATCTCAAAAGCTAAGCAGGGTCAGCCCTGGTTAGTAGGGCTCTTTTTGTAGCAGGAACTCCTTTGCAGTATTAGGCGACACACCCCCTAATGTAGCCAATCCTCCAAGAGCTTACAGAGCTCTTCTTACAGGGGCTACTGTAAGCTCTTGGAGGATTGGCTACATTAGGGGTGTGTCGCCTAATATGCAAAGGAGTTCCTGCTACAAAAAGAGCCCTGCTGGTTAGTATCTGGAATGGGTGACCACCAAAGAAGTCCTGGGCTGCTACGCAGAGGCAGGCAATGGCAAACCCACCTCTAAACATCTCTTGCCTCAAAAACCCTCCGGGGTCGAGGTTTCGGTTTCGGTGCTGCGAATGGCGGCCGCTTCTCGGGACGCTCCCGGAGGCGGTTAGCCCACGCGCGGAATGGGGGGGTCTTCGCATTTGCGAAAGACCCTAGCGAGCCTTAGTCAAAGGCTCCGAACCGGGGGCGCATAGGGGAGTAGCCTCTTTGCCGGCACACTGCCGGGAAATCGAGGCTTTCTCCCCGCCCCAATCGGCCCCGCCGCGTAGTGCGTCCCGAATGGGACTTAGCAGCCCTGCCGACTTCCAGGAGTGAGGAAAAGCGGCTGAATTACCATGAAAAGAAGAATGGCATCGAATCGTGAGTTGGAGATCTATTTTGAAACGAAAATTAAACCCCCCCGTAAGCGGATAAGCGTATGGGAGGAGGGAGGAGCTCCCACCCTCTCCGAAGAAGCGAGATTTTTAAAGGAAACGCGAAGGGGGGGTAATAAGAAAAATGTTGGTGAAAGTACCGTTGGGGTCTTATAGAAGATTGCGGCTTCAGTAACTTTCTGGGGGATGTGACACGAACTTTGAAAAAGTAAACAAAAAACAAAATGTCGATGCTGGGGAAAATCCTGCTTAAACCGGAAGAGAAGGGAGGAGGGACTTCCGCTCCAATCAACCCCCCACCCCCAGAGCTAGCTGTCAATTAACAGGAGACTGAGATACTGCGCCACCTGCTGGAGTAAATGCAGAATATCAACGAAACTTTTTTAAAATGGAAAATGTTCTCATCAGACTACAAAAATAATGTCGGAATCAACAAGGCTGATGGCAGAAATTGCATAGAAAATTAATTTGATGTTAAAGTTCCAGGCTATGGATGAAAATGGGAATGAAGATCTCAGATTTATTTTGACGAATGTCTTGACACCCCCATCTGGCAGTGGAGCGAATAAATAAAAAGAAGAGGTGGATAAGGCTCTCAAAGCCTATTCCGCCTTTAAAAAAGGAAATACTCTGCCAGTAGAAAGGGGTGTTGAGCTTAGCAAGTAATGGAGATCTAATTTCAAGTTGAGTATTTAATGGAACTAGTGAGAATTGACTGCCAAAAACAGCAAGAAAAAAGAAGGGAAAGAAGATGGACTATATTTTTAAATTCAAAAAATTTCTGAAGAGACATACCAGCATGGAGGAGGACGCAGCACTCAAAACTTGGATTTGTGAAGAAGATGGCGGCCCAGGGGAAGGAGGTGACGGAACGGGAGGCACCAAGGTTTAAAGGACTCAATGATAATTGGAAAGACTTAAAAAAGAATTTGTTCGTGTAACATCTGAAAAGAGTTGTTTAATAACTAACCCCAATGGACTTTACTAACTTTACTAACAGAATTGTTTTGGACTTTGCAGAGCTGAAAAGAAGATCTTTCAACCGTGATGGATGCCGACAATTAGAAGAAATATTAATTAACTAACCTTTACTAACAGAAGAAAACTCACTCCGCTCTTTTTTTTTCTTTCCCCATCTGTCTACCCTACCCTTTTCTCATAAAAAAATAAAATTCTCTCCTTTTTAGGAGAGTTATTTCAAAAAAAAAAAAAAAAACCCTCCGTGGTCACCATTAAGTCAGCTGCAACTTGATATATACATAGACACCCCTGGAACTGCTAACCAGAGTTTGGTAATGGGAAAAATCCAGATTTCCTGGGTTTGGAACAATCTAACACTAGTAATGCTGAACTTTGGTCCCTTGTTTTCAAGAATGAGACATTAGTATTTTATTGCTGAAATCCGTATCTCTAATAACTGTTCTGGCTTTGCATTATTTTTGTGTCTAAACTGCATTTTGGAACTTTTTAAAATTGACAAATTATTTCAGTGTACTGAGACCCAATTGGTCCATTATTCTATAAATTATTTCTTGACAAAATTCAAACTGAAGAAATAATCTGAGATGGATCCAGTTGCAGATGCCAGTTTGTTGGATAAAGCCCTGTTAGGTCCTGTGTTGATTCCCCCCCTCCCTTGGTTTATTTAGCTTATTTTTTGTTATAGCTTTGATATTACACTGTGACAAAACAGGAAAATGTTTACAAAATTAATAGAGAATTAAATTTTAAAAAAGAAAAAGAAAAATCCAGATTTTGTTGGCGTTTGCTTTCAAGATCTAGGCCTTCAAAAAATCTGGGCGTTTTGATGGGATTTGCCTGTCTTCAGTTAAAAGAACCTGGGGGCCTGGAAGGATTTGGAATGGGGTGGAAGAGGAGAATTTTCCTTGTATCCCTGGGCTATGGGGCAGTGCTTTCATCCAGTGTTCCCTCTAAACTGAGTTAGTGTGAGCTAGCTCACAGTTTTTTAGCCTTTGGCTCACACATTTTTGTCTCAGCTCAGGAAGGATGGCTCCAGACTAAACTAACTTATGCAGTAGCCAAATCGCTCGCTCACAACTTTAATGCCAACAGCTCACAAAGCAGAATTTTTGCTCACAAGACTTCACAGCTTAGAGGGAGCATTGTTTTTGTCCAAGCCAAACAGTCAGAAGCTCGGTTTGGTTGGTCACCAACAGGCACCCAGTCCCCAAGACCACTTCTACAGCCAGGACTGGGCATAATCTGCCTTTCTGAAAGTTATTTATTTATCCTGTGTTTTTATTCATTTATTTGGTTTGATTTGTATCCCGCCTTCCCTGCCAGTGGGCTCAGGGCAGGTGCCATCATAAAATTCACAGTATAACAATATATAAAAAATCAACAATTACCATATATCTAAAAATCTATCTAAAAACAACATCAGTGTAAAAACCCAGTGCCTCAACAGATCTAAATACTGGACGAAGAATTCAGAAAACCCATTTAATTGTTTGACATATTCATACCCCACTTCTCAGACACACAAGTTCCTTCCCAAGGAAGATTTTTAAATTGAAAGACATTTCAAATTAAAAAACACATGCCACAGTTCAAGAATCAAGATGGACCTGATCAAAAACCTGGATGGATGGACCACGATGGGAGCCCCGATGTAAAACTAGGACAGAAGGCTAATGAAGATTTTTTTAAAAAAAACACCCCTGTGTTGGGGGTGATGGAAAGTGCTGTCAAGCTGCAGCTGACTCTCGGCAATGCCATAAAATTTCCAAGGCAAGAGATGAACAGAGGGGCCTCTGCGTAGCAACTTTGGACTTCCTTGGTGGCCTCCTATCCAAGTACTAACCAGCTTCCAAGATCTGGGCTAGCCTAGACCACCCAGGTCATCCAGATCGGCATACCCCTGTGATTAGGGGGCAGGTGAATGATTGACGAGGATCTGTATCGTAGGGCAGGGAGAGTATTTGAAGATAAACATGCTACCCAAGGAAGTCTGGTTCTCGGAGACAGAAGAAGGCCCTGGACTTGGCTGATGGATCCTTGCAACCGTTCAGGAACTGAACAGCCTCCAGCTCTGTGATGGAGCGGCCTGCCGGGTATGACTTCAGCTGTGGAGACAACCCAAATCCATTCATTTAGACACCTCTAAACAGCCCCCCTGAGGCAGCGGTTCCGTGAGAGCAGTTCTGGGTTTAGTTCTGCCAACCGTGCCTGTCCATTTATCGTCTTCAGTCCCTGTTGGAATCTTGACTGAAAACTCCACAGGGCAGGGACTGTTTTTGGTTCTCTCATTCTGCAAAAACCATTATGTCCATCTGTGGAGTAATCTAACAAACAGGGTTCCCTCCAGACAGGAAAAGCATTTTACACACCTAACAGTGTTCTCCTATAACTAGCAGCCATCAACTAAGGAAGCTCACTACAGGGAAACAGGCAAAACACACAGAGAGACATTCTCCCTTTTGATTCATGCCTAAAAACAGGAAGCCCCTTATAGGCGTGGGTCTCCAGACTACCCCTTTTGAGTTTCTGCTTGGCACTCCTGAATTCCAATACCATGGAGTTCTCCTGAAACTGACTGCCTAGCAGGGTCGAAAGTGCCTCTCACTTACCCACTCATAGTGAGGCTCATCCGGTAACGAATACTCTCTAGGGATATGGCCGTACCGCTCGCCAAGGATCCCAATGAACAGGTGACTTCGTGCAACTTCTGACAAGCAGAGTTCCAGCTGCCTAGAAAGACGACAATTGTTACTGAAAACACACCACTTCTTACTGTCCCACTCTGTCTTGTCCTGGAGGTATTTCCTGGAGGCAGAGCCACACAAATAAAAATCAGGCCAATGGACTCGATGACACGCCTTCAATTCTGCCTCTTAGTATTTAGCTGTATATGACAGTATAGGATTCTGCATTTCTCTATTATTTAATAGCCTAGTTATCCTTTATTAATATCCATTTAGAAAGGGCAATTAGGCTATTAAGTAACAAAAACGTAAAAACTCCATTAGAGATTATGAGTAGAAAAAAAATTGGATGACAATTATTCTGAATATGCCATGTGGTGCTAAACAGTGTGGTCTTGGGTACATGAACTGAATAATCTCAGCTGATGCCACCCTGTCATCCATTTGTCCTTAAGGGTTCTAAAATGTGAGTTCATCATGTATGTTTCAAATTGTTAGCCACCTTAGTGGCCCTTGTGAGAGCAGAAAAGCGGGATATAAATTTTGCAAATAAGTAAACAAATAGTGTTACTTTTAACACACTGAAACAGAGGTCCTTTAAACCCATTTAAGAGAACCAGCGTGCATGAACAGACTGCAATTTGGAAGCCTTGTGAGGTACAGTCTGCCTCCTCGATACACGGACACATTCTGTGATGTTCCGCAGCCAATTCCGCCCCTGCTGCTCAAGTCTCTCCCTTTACTCAGTCACACACACACACACACACACACAACCAGTAGGCCAGTCCCTCCTTCCTTCATACTTGTTTCTCTGGGCCTCGTGTTCAGTGATCCCCCAGCGCAGGTCAACGTCCTCTACTGTCAGGCAGAATTGGGCTGCACGGGCTCGTAATTCAGGGAAGACGGAGCGGATCAGCAGGTCACGTTCCCCGTGCATGTCCCGGAAGGTGGAAGAGACAAATACTTTTACCGAGCACCACCTGAGGGAGATGGTACGAGGAAAAAAAGTCAGAACTGAAACACCCCGCCACAAATCAACCTACTGCCATCTTCTCGTCATCATCACCTGCTTTTGGGAGCTGATATCAAGGGTTCGACTCCTGCTTCCGGTTTTGCCATCACTGCCCCCCGTGGCTCAGGTAGGCCATGGATCTCGTCAATCTTCCCAACGTGCTCAAGGAACCGGGAACTGCCGTATTCAGCCATGAACCTGCCAAACATGGAAACTTATACTCTGGGTATTCCTTGCTAGCTGAAACGGGTTCTTATTGCTTCTTCTGGTGAACTCTTCTCCAGTTCCACAAAGCTGATCCTAGTAAGCACCAAGTGCCATCAATGCTCACTAAAAGAAACTGAGCCATCAGTGGCCGTTGAGGAAAGAATGTGTTGACCATTATCCTCATATTTGATAACTGTTTGCGCGCTTTTATGCAGCTCCACCACCTAGCCCAGAACTCACCTGAGGACCTGCTCATTGAATCCACTCATCACTAGATCCAAGGGGGAATCAAAAGGCCTTAACGCTCTAAAATCGGAAGGGGGGGGGAGAAGATTGGCGGAAATTCAGTAAAGTTATCGGGCATCCTACCCACCCCCTCCCCATGCAAGCTTTATTTAGAATACTTAAAAATGCTCTAACCCCCAACCTGGCTATTTTTCCAAGCCAGAAAAAAATGGACTGCTTTTTCTACATACACAATACTGGAGGAGACGTTGATTAAGAGGCAGTGGGGTGCCACATGACGGCGATAGAGCCAGAGGTGTTTCGTATCGTATAGGAACTCAGCACATTCGCTCAGCAAGAGAATCCTGTCCACCTGGAGACGGAAGGAAAATAAAGGGGGGTCATCAGCCTCCTGAAACTCCGCTGGTGGCTCAAGCAAGCATTACTGTTCTTGGAGCATGAGACTAAACTTTAAGAGAGTCTAGTCCTATGAGGCCTGCCATGGTAACCTGTAATTATAGTGCTCATCAACTGCCCTTGCTAAGCTAATGACAGTTCACAGCCGTAATCCCAGCCGGAGGCTCTCTGGGGCTACCATCATATACAGGTTACGAGGATCTGTCTACAACACCGCCCATCAAAGAGCGCCGCTTTGTGCAAACTCTGCTCCAATCAATCCTATCCAGCTAAGAAACACTTTGCTCTGGATGGGACTCCCCACCCTGCCCGCTATTCAGGTGGCAACGTGGGCTAGCCAGATCTCTCTCTGGGAAGGTCAGAAATGGTGTGTGAAGGCAGAAATATTCTGCTTTTGTTGTCAGTCCTCGTTCACGGTTGATCAGAGATCTGCTGCCTGAACATGAACATGTGACGCTGCCTTGTACCGAATCAGGCCATTAGTCCACCAAGGTCAGTATAGTCTACTGGCAGCAGCTCTGCAGGGTCTCTGGTAAAGGCCTTTCTTACCATCTTTTACCTGACTTTTTGAACCAGAGACGCCTGGGATGGGATCTGGGACCTTCCGCATGCCAAGCAGATGCTCTACCGTCGGAGCCACGGCCCCTCCCTGACCACAGTTGACCACAGACCTAGGAAAACAACTGCATCATCTCCACCCCACCCCCCCGCCAATGGCCCAGCTCTGGTTCTGGACTCGCAGTCATTCAAGTAAATTAGACTTCTCAGGAGAACATCCCCCCCACCCCTGGCAAGGATGAGAGATGGCCAACGCATTCATTTGCTTACAAATGCACAAGTATGGTAGCATAAACAGCAGGACCTTCAGGGATTGGCTCATTTGTGTTTTTACCAAATGCCCCGGACTCACTTGCTGGCGTCGAGAAGCCAGGTCCATGATGATGTCTCTGACATTAATACGTCCATCGGGGCCATCTCCAATCTCCTAGGGGCAGGAGGAACAGACAGGACGTGAGCAGCCACCCAAGGAACTCCTGTAGCAACAGGAAGTGTGCAAGGAGTTTTCATGCAGGGGGGCTGAAACAGCCTCGTGCACAGGTGAGTGCAAACAAGCTACAATGTCAGTGGACATATACACACCCCAAGCAAAACAGGTTGCTTACCTGTAACTGATGATCTTCGAGTGGTCCTCTGTGCAGTCACACCCATGGGATCTAGTGCGCCTGCGCTGATCTGATCGGTGTTGTACAAAGCTCACAACGGGATTTTCACGCCTGTGCGGGAACCCTCACTGTGCATGCTCAAGGGGCGGGGCACAGACATCCCACCAGTTCCTTCTGACCACTATCAACCCAAGTCATGAGAGAAGAACTGAGGATGACAGCAGCGGGGAAGGACGGGCAGGCGGTGTGACTGCACAGATGACCACTCGAAGATCATCAGTAGCTTCGGCGTCGAAGGCACTGCTGTCTCCCTCAGTGCCGACATCGATGGCTGAGAAGCAGTCGATGTAGATGGAACAGCAAGTGGATCTACCTCCATCAAAGGCGCCGGAGGGGCGAGGGCAGACTCCCAGAGGGCGATCTTGAGTCTCGCAGCCCTGTTCTTGCGCGTCTGGTTAGAAAATTTGGCGCAGAAGGAGCAGGCGTCTGGTCGATGACTCTCACCCAGACGAATAATGCAGAGGGTGTGCTCGTCTCGAGGGACCTAGTTTGCTGCCGCAGGAAGCACAGCTCTTGAAACACGCCCACTTCTTATCCATAAACGGGCTCCTGCCTGAGGTAAACGAAGATGGGGGGGAGGGGGGCGATGGTCCAGAGACCACGGGAAGTCCCTACAGGACACTTCCAGTCGACCCGTGAGGCGGAAGTCCAGACGAAAGAAAAATAATAATAATAAGGAAAAAAAATTCTGACTAAAGATTCCCACTGTGAGGAAAAAAATTTCGAACACCGACCGACGATTTCTTCTGCGCGGCGGTCAGAAGAAGGTGCCCCGCCCCTTGAGCATGCGCGGTGAGGGTTCTTGCACAGGCTCAGGGTGGAGGCATGAAAATCCCATTGTGAGCTTTGTACAACACCAATCAGATCAGCGCAGGCGCACTAGATCCCATGGGTGTGATGCAGAGAGACCACGAAGAAGATCAAGTCTATTCCGCCTTGGTTCACATCCTTGGGGCCAGTTGATATGATCAGCTGAACCAAGGGATGTAAAAGCTTCACCTGCGGCAGGTATAGATATGTGCCCATATGAATGTTCCCCATAGTAGAAGGAAAGAGAGGAAATGGGGGTGGAAGTCTCTCCCAGACACGTGCTGGTTCTGCATTGGCTTTTCCCTCTGTCATTTTACAAAACCCAGGTTGGAACAGAAATTCCCCTCTGCATTGCATGCCGCTTTCACTTCCTTTGATCATCGGATCTTATGGTACCTTCTGCATAGGTTTATGGCCGTTCAGGGGTGACTTTGCAGTCAGTACGGTGTTGCCCTGAGGTGTCTGAATGTGGCTCTGAGCTGCACTTTTTCTTCTCAGCTGAGAAAACGTGGAGCGAATGCTAGATGCAGAATCGCCCACAGAAAACCAGCATTTTAGGGAGAAGGCTTAGCTAAACACTTCCCGCCCAAAGAGACACAGCTCAAGAAACCACGCCAACCTGCCAGGGGGAATACAAACTGCTGGGGAGAATGGGAGAGCAGGCCAATGGCATTTTAATAGTCATTTTAACAGTCTTTCACCTTCGCAGACCTAGCTTTTTGAGGAGAGGGGATTGGTACACAAGTCCCTCTTTCTGCTCTCTCACATTGTATCCACAGCCAATGTTGTGTGGTGTCTAGACGTCAAACTAGGGACCAGATTCAAATCCTGACTTCTCCAAAACCTCCTAGGGAGAGCATAGTTTTGCAGGCCAACCTGCCTTGTAAGGAGAGAATGGGGGAAAGGGGGAGGAGATGTACACTGTCCTGAACACAAAACACATTGGCTGGACAGCCGTTTCTTCCCCCTGAGGAGCCCTGGGATTCGTGATGGAGGGAGGAGGAACACCTGGGACTACTAACAGATTTCTTAGCATCCGCAACGAGGCACAATTGCCGGGAATCTTTTTTTGGGTGGTGGCAGCGCTATGAGAGCGTAGAACAAGTATGTAGTGCAAACATGTCATCACTCACTCTCAGAGGAATGAGGTTCAGTTTCTAAACAGAAACTATCGTGAATCCAAAGCTACATCAAAGACCTTCCCTTGAACCCCAAAACCCAACTGGCTGACTTCAGCCAATGACTATACAAATGCATTTTGCACATGCTCCTAGGAAGGCCCTTTTTTATGCTGGATTCTAGAACAAAGGGGGAAGTGACAAGTCTTCAGTTCTCAAGGAGAGAGGAGACAAGTCTTCTTTCGTGTTGCACCCACTGACCCTTTCCCCACAAACTCTGGAGGTGCTGCAATTTTACTTTACTTAATAACGAAAGGAAAACACACTTTGCTCATGCTCGGCAGCCCCCTCCTCTATTATTACTTCCCGCATTTGAGAACTAAGCACTCGGGACCAATGCTCCCTCTAAGCTGTGGAGTCTTGTGAGCAAAAATTCTACTGTGTGAGCTACTGGCATTAAAGCTGTGAGCGAGCGATTTGGCTACTGCATAAATTAGTTTGCTCTGGAGCCGTCCTTCCTGAGCTAAGGCAAAAATGTGTAAGCTGGAGGCTAAAGAACTGTGAGCTAGCTCACACTAACTCAGCTTAGAGGGAACACTGCTCGGGACAGCTACCAAGGGGAGAACTCAGAAGGAAAGGGGGCCCTTCTAATATCTTACCAGAGTTTGCAGGTGATGCACATCCTTCAGCACGGCACCCGTCATGGCAACAGGACCCGTGACCGTCGACTGATCACAGAGGAGGAGCTGGGCCTGCTCAGAGGCAGAGTACACCATGGAGCCCAGCAAAAAGGCCATGTCCAGTTTCTAGAGAAGCAGAGAGAGAGCCAGTTTAGTCTAGTGGTTAGGAGAGCAGACTCTAATCTGGGGTTTGATTCCCCACGCCTCCACACGGCAGCTGCTGGTGTGACCTTGGGTCAGTTACAAGTTATTTCAGAGTTGTTCTCTCAAGGGCAGATCTCGAGAGAGCTCTCTCAGCCCCACCTACCTCACAGGGTGTCTGTTGTGGGGAGGCGGAGGGAAAAGAGACTGTAAGCCACTCCGACTCCTTCGGATAGTGAAGATCGGGGTACAGATCCAATCTCTCTTCAGAATCATTTGTTGAAAAGACAAAGCTCTGGTCTCTTTGAGGAATGGGGAAGAAGTCACTCTAAACCTGCCCTGCATTTCCAAGGTTTAATTAGTTGGGTTGGGGATCACTTTTGCTTGCTAGTGACAAAGTCACGTTACCCACCCGTCTGCCATGTCATCGAAGAAATCATAGTGCCAAGGCAGCAGGGAAGAGTTATGAAACATTATCAATTTTGCTACTATAGATGCATTTTCTTGAAATTTTGGGGGGAAGATCAAAGCTCAATAAAATAATAGGAAAACAGTGGGAGACCAAGAGAAAGTCAATGGCTTTTTACGCACCGTCATGGGTTTGTTTTTGTCCTTCTGCTCAGCAGTCGGGCAGCAGAGACCCCGGGTCCGCATGTAAGGTTTCTTCATTTCTTCGAAGCAAGAGATCAGGATGAGGGTGCGGCCAGGGATGGGGGGCACGTTGTGCCGCACAGCAAAGCCAATGGCTGTTTCCAGAGCCTGACGATATCGCTGCAGGATGGCATGGCTGTAATTCAAATTTCTGAAACAGAAAGAGAGCTAAGAAAGGCAAATGCGATTTTTGGGCTGTATCAACAGAAGTATACTGTCCAGATCATGCAAAGTGATGGTATCGCTCTCTGCTCTGGTTAGACCTCACCTAGAGTACTGTATTCAGTTTTGGGCAGCACAATTTAAGAAGGACACAGTCAAGCTGGAACGTGTCCAGAGGAGGACAATGAAGATGGTGAGAGGGGTCTGGAGACCAAGTCCTATGAGGAAAGGCTGAAGGAGCTGGGTATGTTTAGCCTGGAGAGGAGACGACTGAGGGGTGATATTAGAACCACCTTCAAGTATTTAAAGGGCTGTCATATACAGCAGGAGCTGCGGTGGCTCAAGTGGTTAAGATGCTGAACTGCAGGCTGTGGAAGGTCAGTAGTTCAGCAGTTCGAGACCTGAGTGTGCCGCATGATGGAGTGAGCTCCCGTCTCTAGTTCCAGCTCCTGCCAATCTAGCAGTTCGAAAGCAAGAAATTGCCAAATAGATAAATAGGTACCACTTCGGTGGGAAGGTAACAGCATTCCTTGCGCCTTGGTGTTTAGTCATGCCGGCCACATGACCACGGAAAACGTCTTCAGACAGCACTGGCTCTTCGGCTTTGAAACAGAGATGACCACCGCAACCCTAGAGTGGGATCAACTGGCTTTCGAGCAAAGGAGACCTTTCCCTTTACCATATAGAGCAGCAGTGGCCAAACCTGCTTAATGCAACAGCCACGCAGAATAAACATCACTCGTCAGAAGTTTGAGAGTCACAAGACATGAACAAATATCACACACACATTTTTATTGGAAAATATGCAAATTTGCTTTTTATTAACATTAAATCAGACCGTGTGAAAGAGCTGTAGTTTGGCCACCCCTGATACAGAGGATGGTGCGGAGTTGTCTTCTATTGCCTCAGAAGGTCGGACCAGAACCAATGGGTTGAAATTAAATCAAAGGACTTTTCAGCCAAACATCAGGAAGAACTTCCTGACAGATAGAGCGGTTCCTCAGTGGGACAGGCTTCCTCAGCAGGTAGTGGGCTCTCTTTCTTTGGAGGTTTTCAGACAGAGGCTAGATGGCCATCTGACAGCAATGCTGATTCTGTGAACTTGGGCAGATCATGAGAGGGAGGGCAGGAAGGGTTGCCACAGTGCTTAGTTCTCGTGGCCCTTTCTTACACACTCAGGGAAATGCTGATCGCCACTTTGGGGTCAGGAAGCAATTTTTCTCCAGGCCACTTTGGCCAGGGATCCTGGAGGGTTTTTTGTCATCTTCTGGGCATGGAACAGGGGTCACTGGGTGCGTGGGGAGGAGGAGAGATATTTGTGAATTTCCTGCATTGTGCAGGGGGTTGGACTAGATGACCCTGGAGGTGCCCTTTCAACTCTATGATTCTATGAAAGATTTCTAAAAACCTACCACTGATAGTCTGCTTTGGTCCATCTGCTGTGATGCAGGGACCATGCTTCAATGAAGCACAAGGCTTTTGTGAATAATGCATGATCAGCTTATGGAATTTACCGCCCCAAGAAAATGCCCATCGCAGATGGATTGTTGAGAAAATCAGATGAATCCGCAGAAGGACGGCAATGCCAGCTACAAGAAGCCTCCGTGTTCAAAGGCAATATGAGTTCCAGATGCAGAAGACTAGCAGGCAATAGCTGTCTCTTGGTGCAAGCATGGACCGGCTGCTCTTGAAAACAGGACACTGGCCTAGAGGGACCTCTGATCGCTTTGGCTGAACGTATGAAGCTACCCCCATGCCATTAGTCTACCTAGCTGGGTCCTGCTGCCTCCAAATGGCTGCAGCTCTCCAGGGTCTTTCCCAATACCATCGACCTCAGTTGCCCGGAGATCAAAGATGGGACTGCCCAGAGGTGAAGCATGTGACCTGCCACACACCTAAGCCCCTGTGTGGGAATCCTCCCCTCCCCTCCCCCCTCCATCAGCTACCTGGACTTCAGCAGTTTCCTCTTCTCACACTTCACCAACCGGAAGATGATCGGGATTTCCATGCAG
The DNA here is from genome assembly GCA_029375565.1 of Gekko gecko. Classification (NCBI taxonomy): domain Eukaryota; kingdom Metazoa; phylum Chordata; class Lepidosauria; order Squamata; family Gekkonidae; genus Gekko; species Gekko gecko. The sequence goes on along the minus strand of JAPDNY010000015.1, from coordinate 44,848,093 downwards.
CGGCGTAAATCTTTACGGGTCCAAAAACTGCTCGACACTCTTGGGAGCAAGAGTCCAGCCTTCGCCAGGATCTCTTTAACAAGCTCTCCGTTGGAAGGCAAGGGTTTCCCTGTTCAGCAAAAAAGATCCACGTTCAAGCCAGCAAGTGAGCCCACTGTCTGGCCCAACACTCTCACAGCCACCATGTAAATAAACTGAAAATTCCTTCACAATCTAATCATACCGCAAGCAGTCAAGCCACCCAACAAGTACATTTATATCCAATTCCTTGCTGTAAGCAGCTGAGAACAGCATGCACATTTCTCCCGAGACAGCTGAGGCTGAAAGAGGGTTGACGGGTCACAGGCAATGCTCCCTCTAAGCTGTGGGGTCCTGTGAGCAAAAATTCTACTTTGTGAGCTACTGGCATTAAAATTGTGAGTGAGCAATTTGGCTACTGCATAAACTAGTTTGCTCCGGAGCCATCCCTTCCTGAGCTAAGACAAAAACCTGTGAGCTGGAGGCTAAAAAACTGAGAGCTAGCTCACACTAACTCAGCTTAGAGGGAACACTGGTCACAGGTCACCCACTGAGCTTCACACGTCCCGGAGGGGATCTTGTACCACCTCTTCTCACAGCCTTCGCCTCTCACAAGCTCATCCGCAGCCAACCAATCCCCTTTCATCATCGTGTTCTCCCATTCTTCTCTCTGTTTCTTCCACTGCTCTGCTTCCTAAACACATAGTGCCACGTTATTTCTTCGAAGCAACATGTAGGGTCACACTTTAGACAGGAAGCATGTGTCATTCTGTAGGGTGATTAAAGATGCAAACCTGGGAGTGCTGTTGATTCATTCATTAGATCACGCAGATTATGAATTTCGATGACAGTCAAGGATACAAAAACTGGCCGCCATCAGAATCCATAACCCCTAGGTTATAGCAGCTACAGACATCATTGGTGGGAATGTAAAGATGTCAAAAACTTTCGGATCCAGGTTCTTCATCGAATAAAAGAAATCACAGGATATATTGTTCCATATCAGCCAGAATTAATTTTATCAGATTATTGGCAAGGTATAAAAATCCCGGAACTGAAGGGGAAAAAAGACCTAATAACTCCTTCATTGACAGCTACCAAGTCAATTATTGAGCGTTATGGGAAAGATAAAAATCTGTTAAAGATAAGCCAACAGTATGCAAAGTGTGGGAATACCATGCTACGGACAAAATTGCAGGAAGTGTTACGGACAGTATGATTTGTCTTCTCAATCAGATGCTATAATCAAATGGTTTCTTTTTCTAGAATTCTGTTTTCAAGATACCATTGCACTTCGTGCTTCAATCCCATGTCGGTTCTATGACATTGCTCATTATATATAAGAGTTACTAGCCATGGGCTACATGAATAATCTTGCTTAGACAAATTTAGGAATAACCTATGTATGTTTTGGTTGATTACAAAGGGATATGCTCTTTGGTTTACTTAAGTTAAAATAGTTAAACAAGTTTATAATATTTCTAATAATGTATATACATCATATGCTTATCCAATAGTTGTACTACAGTTCTAAGAAAACTAAAAAAAAATAAATTAAATAAATCATAACCCACAGGTTCTAAGCAAATGAATTTAAACCACTCCCGTGCGATTACATTTGCTGATATTTCCAACGACAAAGACACAGAAGTGGTTCACAGATGAAAATGATTTTTTTAAAAAAAGGAATAAAACTATTGTAATCATGGAAATGCCAAGACACAGCAGCTCACCAGAACTGACAAACCAACCACAGGTCACAGAACCAAAAAGCTGTAATGATTCCATGTTTTGGTGTGTGTGCATCTTTAAATGTGGAGTTTGACTGCAGTAATGTAAGGAGAGTGATAGTGGGAGATGAGTGTGCTGTGGCTGGCTGATGACTGAGAGTGTGAGAGGAGAGATGTTTTATGATAGAGTTCTGTGAGTGAAGTTGGAAGAGACAGCATGGTCTGTGTGGCTATGGAATTTTGCTTCTATTCTGCGTGAATAAGGCAAACAGTTTAGTCTGAGTGACTATAAGAGCTGATTTTGTTCTGGGTGAATAAGACAAGGAGATTAGCCTGTTTGGCTACACATGTGTGTGTGTATCAGTACAGTTCTTTCTCAGGGCCACATAGTCCTCTGAAGTGTCCAGACCCTAGGTCATGCTACCAAAAGAGAGAGAATTGGAAGTTTTAATTCCTGGTGGCAGCAGAGAACTACCGACTTTATGCACTCAGAGAGTGTTTAAAGGTAAAACCATTTCCCCTATAAAGCAAACCATTTCCCACAGAAGCAAAAAACAAAAACCAGAGCTGCTTCCTCACAGACTTGACAGGAAACAGCAGCCTTAACCTACAACTTTGGTTCTGTAGCTGAGCTCTTCCTTTGCCTGCAGCTGGTCACAGGGTTCAGTACCTGACACCTTCCCTTAAAAGACCTCCGGCAGGAGGTGGTGGGAGAGACATTTCTCTACCGGACACCCTGGAGAGCTACTGGCAGTCTGAATAAATGGGACTGAACTGGAGCGTGAGCCTCGCTAGGGAGAGGGATCCAAAGCCTTTTAACCACCATGGAGAAGGTCCCACGGTATATCAGGCACTGACTGATTGGGCAAGTTCACGTGGAAAGAGGTGATCCTTGAGATGCCCTGGCTCCAGAACACCAAAGGCAGGGCTGATTCCATGTTTCGGAGGGCCCTTGGAAGATAGAATCATAGAATCACAGAGTTGGAAGAGGCCATGTGGACGGTCTAATCCAACCCCCTGCCCAGTGCAGGACCAGCCTAAAGCACCTCTGACAAATATTCATCCAGCCTCTTCTTGGAAGCTGCCAGTGAAGGGGAGATTACCGCCTCTCTGGGCAGCTGATCCCACCTTTGAACCACTCGGACGATGAAAAAGTTCTTCCTAATATCCAGCCGATACCTTCCTCCCACCTCCAGGCCCCCCCCCGACATTTTCTTTTCCACCCCAAGCACCTGCGAGCTCCCCACTTGACTGCTTGCAAGCCCCCCACTGCCCGTGCTTAGTTGCCTGCTCTACCTGCACACAGCCTTTCCCCAACTGCACTGGCCACTGTATGCAGCTGAGAGTGCTGGTGCCATCGCCACCGGGACTGCCCCCACTGTGCACCACCCACATGCCCTTCCTTAATGACGCTGGGCAGTTGGGAGCACAGGTTCAAGAGATGAGATGGGGGGGGGAGCTGCGTGGGGGGGAGCTGCGTGGGGGGGGTCAGCAGCAGTGGACCTGACCCAGCAGCTGCCCAACTCCAGGGTATGCTGATGCCGGCCATGCGTTGAGGGATACGGAAAGGACAACACCGGCACTCTGAACTGGGCCCAGGTGCCAAACGAGCTCTGCCTTCCAGTGAGCCATTCTGAGCACGCCAGGATAGCCTCATTGACACCGGCCTCACCTTTGGGTTCAAGCTCTTCCTCCAGCTGTTGGATGACCTTGTAGGCAGCGAGGAATCGAAACGGGAGCTGCCTGCTGCGGATCACGGACTCCTGGGACGAAGAAAGGCAGGTGGGTTGGGAGGGGGAAAGAGGCTAAAAATGCCCCTCACTAGGGGATGCAATTCGTGGCCTCTGTAATGCTGCCTGCACATCCCCATGAGAATGGGAGCCATTCAGTCCTATGGAAGAAAGTGATGGGACGCTAAATGGAATCCACTGGGCTGGAAGCTCGTCTCGTCTCCCATCACGGCTGACTCCACTTGTCCTAACCAAGAATCCAGTTTTTGCCCCTTTCTTGGGCCACAGCTTGTAGCTCTTGCCCCACAGGATCCAATGGGAGTCCACCCCGTCTGCATAGCTCCTCCCATTCATCTGCATATGCCTTACCCTAAGATTCCGCTTCCTGGTCATGTGACTGTGTGACGGGACCCCGGGAAGCAGACTTTAATGCATGCCTGTGTCTCTACAATTCCCTACACCATTCTTGAAACCGAGCCCAGATCACACCTTGTTCTCCAGACGACTCAGCAGGCGTCGGTGGTGTCTTTCGCTCACCCCAGCCCGCAGGATGCTGCGAAGGTTACGCAACATGGCCATGAAAGGCAGCTTCCCTGCATCTGTAAGGAAGATCATGGATTTTATTGGGTGTCTAGGATTATGGGATGTCAAGTTTCATGAGAAGAAGGTAAACGCGGCAAGAGTGAACTCTCGGGTACCGATCAACTCCTCCCAGGCTTGAGCAGTGTTCCCCCGCTGGCTCAGCTCCCGCTCCCAAGTGAGTGGTTTCAGAAGTCTCATGCGGGTGCCGGCCAGTGCCGAGTCCCAGGGTCCCGGGAGGCGACTTCGGGAGAAGGTGTGCAAGTCTGAAGGGTACCTGCAGAGTGTGGAGACACATAAGGACTTGGGTCAGGAGAGCACAGAAGAGGAATGGTTGTCCACTTGATGGACCTCCAGCCAAGTTCTCGTAGGCTGCCAGCGCCTGGGGGGGTGTACAGCCAGCGGGCCAATCTTCACCTATTCCAATACAGCAGGGGTCCCCGAAAAGGTGCCCTTGCACCCACCAACATCTTTCCTGGTGACCACCAAGTGTATTTAGAAAGTGGGTGGGGCCAGGTGAGGCTCTTGCCTAGCAAGACTTCTGATTGGCCTTTGGAGAATTGGTTGCTACAGGAGCAGCTATCCGCACAGAAGAAGAGGCTGGATTTATACCATCCCCTTCACTACTCAAAGGAGTCTCAGAGTAGCTTACAATCTCCTTTCCCTACAACAGACACCATGAGGTAGGTGGGACTGAGAGAGCTCTTTCGAAGACTGTCCTTCAGAGAACAGCTCTGAGAGAACGGTAACTGACCCGAGGTCACACCAGCAGCTGCATGCGGAGGGGTGGGGAATCAAACCCGGTTCTCCCCGATTAGAGTCCTTGCTCCTGACCACTACACCAGACAGCACAAGAGGCTTCACTGTGTGGCTGACAGGAAGCTGCAACAGCGGCGCCATATTCGGCAGTGGCCGTTTGGCAGTGGCGTCCACCACACTGTGTCAAGATCCCAAAGGTGCCCGCAGGCCGGAAAAGGTTGGGGGCCCCTGCAGGAAATCATCTCCAATCGGTGCACACGTGTTATGTCTTGAATCTCAGTATCTCCCCGTGCTATGCTGATCTGAAACATTTCGACAGACTGAGGAGTCGCCAAAAGACTGAGATCAGCTCCCCCCGGAAATGTATGGGGAACAGAACCACATTGTGCTTTCGAGTGCAGCCAGAATGTCTGTGTGGGAGGGGGCAGCAATCAGAATATACCGAAGCCACCGCCTTGGACCTGCCACGGAAATGCGGCCGCTTTAATTTAAAACTCAACAGTAAAGCACGAGTCCTCGTGGCTAGAGCAAAAGGCCCTTTTCTTTTAAAGTATGCAGGGGCTGTGCCTGCTGAAGTCTGGCCATAAAGTGGGGTTTCACTCACTTGCGCCCCAGGAGACTCATGACGTGCTGGGCCGGCTCAGAAATATGAAGGCGCCGGATCAAAGCCTTGAGAGAGAAAAGATCCTTGGGGGTTGCCGCACGTTCCGTGGCTGGCTTCAAGAGCTTCTCATGCTGCAGGAAATAAATGAGGATGCACACTAAGAAGTATCCGTGGTCATGTGCTGAAAGAAGATGTGTGTTTGACACCTCCCTCAGGTGAGCCGTGCTCCGAGTTACCCACAATGCCTCACTCTCCCGCTGGGGGTTTGGAAGCAACCCTGTCTCCCAGCATCCCCTCTGGTCTGAGAGGATCAATTCAGGTTTATACTCTGCGAGCCTCTCACAGACTCGCTCTGGAGTCTGCTGTGTCTCTCCTGCCAGGGCTCCCAAACTTGACCCCAATCGACCCGCAGTCATCAGTTTTGCTCCCCCGCCCATGCCTGCCTTCGTTGTCCCAGGTGGCACTCACCTTTCTTTCCAGAGCTGACACTTTCTGCACAAAGCTCCTGGTGAGACCCAACCGGTGCTTTCTCCAGTCAGTCTGGTGACGTGACCCCAGTTCCTTCTGAGAACACAACAAGTGGCTACTGAATAATCTTCGTGAATGGGCATTGTCTCCAAACCCACTTGCCGCATTCTCATCCCACCTCTCCTCCACTGAGAAATTTTAATCCTCACAATTAGAGTCCAATTTATATATTTAAAAAATTATTTTTGGATTTATATCCCGCCCTCCCCGAAGGCTCAGGGCGGCTGACAAAAGGGCATAAATGCCAGGTTTAAAACAGAGTAAAACAGTATAAATCAAATAGAATCATACAATACAGCATCAACAATGGCACCTTTAAGACCAACTCAGGTTTATTCAAGGTATGAGCTTTCGGGTGCGAGGCACACTGTATCAAATACATTTAGAATGGCAAAAAGGTTCAAACCTATAAGCCAGCAAATTAACATGCAACATGGTGATGATCAAGATATGCAAAGTGACACTAAATAACAAGTTAAGGTTATAAGGTCAACAGCTGTAAAGCAGTAAATACGTCAAACGAGCAGAGAAATGTCTAAAGGTGTCTTTTCTAATTGCGGGAAGTGACTGGGAATCTTCATTTTCTCCTGTCAGGCGGGGAGGGCACTCTACACGCCCCTCTACAGAATGCTGCTATGTCAGCAGACATCCTAATACCCCTCGCATACATTCAGTATTCTAATATAATATTCTAATGATTTGCTAGAAGTTTGAACCTTTTTGCCATTCTAAGTGTATCTGAGGAAGTGTGCGTGCACCTGAAAGCTCCTACCTTGAATGAACCTTTGTTGGGTCTTAAAGGGGCCACTGGACTCTAAATCTGTTGTACTGCTTCAGACCAACATGGCTGACCAACAGAATTTAACACCCCTTTGAGTTAGGCTATTTTCCTGTACCAACCGGGGATACAGACCCAAGTTTCCCCACTTCTACCCAATACTGTGCTGTATTTCAATACAGATCCCCCCGCACCCCCAATTCTAACCTCCAGAAACTAAGGGAAGTGGAATTTATTTAACAATTGCTGCCTAAATTGCCATATTTTAAAGACTGGTTCTACTAAGAGCTGGAAGAATTACTAGATTGGTTTTTTCTCATCTGACAGAACTTTGTATATCACCAGCTTGTTTCTTGAATACATTTCACTCACCAGGCATTCTTGCTCTGATATATAATAAAGCTGTTTCAGATGGAGGTCAGCCCCATAGACTCTTTGGTCTCATGGTTCAAAATCCCCCAACCCCCTTTGCCTGCCCTCTTTTTTCCTGCCGGTAGTCCACAAGCAAGCCTTGTTCTCCAAACTGGAATTACTGCTCCTCCTCCTACAACCTACACTGCAGGTATGTCCCACTGCTCAGCACTTTCCCCTGAGTAGTTAGAATATCCATGCATATTCCTAACTGCTCAGCCAACACATGTGGCGGGGAGAAAAGATGACATTTGTATCCCTCAGCCTCTACATAACGATGCACAAGGGAGTCTCCAACAGAAGCTCACAGGCCCCCCAACTGCACCTTCTTGGTCTTTGGCCGACGAGATTTTTTCCCACGGCTCTTCTGGGTGTTGTATTTGGCCAACTGGTATGCGTCAAACTGCCGGAATTTGTCAGCCATTGCAGCACGGAGGCAGGAAGGCAAAGGGGCCAGAGTATTCGTCTCTGCCAGGCTCTGCATAGGAGAGAAAGGGGGGGAATGGTACCCTCTGACCACAAGGAGGCAGCAAAGAGGGAGCTCGGATTTCATGAATCAGCTGTGGAACTCCCTGCACCGAAGGCTCGGGACAAAGTCAAAACCTGGACAGGGGAGGGGAAGGGGTGTCTCTTACCTGGTAAATCCGAGCCACCTCCATCCAGTCGGAGGGCAGCTGCACTGTGTGGCAGAAATAGCGGCGCAGGTGTGGGCGGCAGGGTGGGAGGCGGGACGACAGGGCCAGGAGAAAGTTAGCTGTGCTGCGGATGTTAAGTTCCTGGCGAGCATACAAGGCGGCCTGGGAAGAAGAAGAGAGAAGAGAGAAGAAGAACAAGAAGAGAGAAAGAAGAGAGAAGAAGAAGAAGAAGAGATTGGATTTATACCCTGCCCTTCACTACCCAAAGGAGAGAGCGGCTTACAAACTCCTTTCCCTTCCCCTCCCCACAACAGACACCCTGTGAAGTAGGTGGGGCTGAGAGAGCTCTGACAGAAACTGCTCTTTTTCAAGAACAGCTCTGACAGAACCTTGATTTGCCCAAGGTCATCCAGCAGGTACAAGTGGAGGAGTGGGGAATCAAACCCGGTTCTCCCAGATTAGAGTCTGAGCACTTAACCACTACACCAAACTGGCTCTCAGGGAGGTGAAAGGAGAAGAAAAAGGGAGGGGAGGGGAAGAAGAAAAAGTAGATGATAGGTAGGTAAGTAGATAGAGGGACCCAGCATTGAACCTAAGGATAAGGGCACATTTCCAGAGCTGGCTGGTTCAGTTTGAAGATCCTTATTTCCATTTCCTCCTTAACAGAAACAAACCTGGACCCTTATTCCCACACTAGTGTCTTTCCTCACCCCAAGTATTTTCTGTCAAAATTAACACATTTTTTCTTCCCCCAACACTGCTGTTCTGTGTTCCAGCTGGTTTCCTGCTGGAATAGAGGATCTCCCACCCACCCCCCAGCTCCTGTTGCCTACACACAGTCAAAATGGGGGGAGTCAATGTCCCCAGTGCGATGATGACTGAATGGCCTGTCAATGATATCATGCCGGATGATGCTTTAGAATTTCCCAGAAACTCTATGGTAAAACAATAGAGTTTGGGGCAAATGCTACGAGACTATGCCAGCACAATGACACTACTTCCAAGTCTCACTGGAAGTGATGTCATTGCACCGGGAACGTGAGTCTCCAGCTCCACAAAACAGAAGTTCCCACCTCCCCACTCTCCAGCCAGTTTCCAGCAACCCTGGGCTAGACGCCTGTGTTAATAAATGAAAACAGAGAGATTAACAGAACCTGTTAATACCCACTGTGAAAAGTACTGAAACTGACGAGTGATTTCAGCTCTCACATACTTTATTAGTTCAGGAACAAGACAACTTTACCTGGCTCGCAGGCCGGTTTATATCCCCTGAAAACCCCATACCCAAAACACACCCCACTCAAGACATTGGCTATTTACAGTGGCCGAGAGTTCCATAGGCTCTCAGCCGGGAGCCTAACCCTCTGATTGGAGCGGGTTAGGATCCGCTGAGTCCTTTGTTCAGGTGAGCGAAGCTCGGATGTATTTGCCTGACCGCATGGCTTCCTTGCCTCGCATGTGGTCAGGTCTGATTGCATTATGTCTGAGTACATTACACCCTGTTACAATGGTATATCAGTATAACAATATTCTAGTACTGATCTTTCTTTTCAAAAAAAAAAAAAAGCCAGCAAGTGGCAAGAAGAGGAAACAGTTCTTGCAGGGATAGGCTGAGGTCAAATGTCTGCCCTGTGGGATGGGGAAATCAAATTTTTCCCACCCACACAGCAGCCATCCAGGCTTTATTCCAACCAAAACAGGTTTGAGAAAGATTAAGGTACCCCCCTGGGGAGGTGCACAAATGCATCGCAATACTGTGGGGAAGCAGGAAAAGCCTCCGCTTCCCAACCCAGGGCAGAAAACCCAAGCGGAAATGGCCTCACACAGTTTATTCCAGCTTGAACTTTTGTGAGTCAGAGCTTGCTTCTCAGACACACTGGATGAAGTTCATCTGATAAAGGGACTTCAGAATCCCAGAAGCTCCTGCTGGAATACACTGTGATAGTCTTTAAGATGCTACCGGACTCCTGTTCATTTCTGTGTCAGTTGCAGATAAACGGCAGGTTAGGAGGCATACAAGAATCAGCTCATCCTAACTCAAGAAATGCTCACTTTCTTGGTATTGAGAAGACAGCAGCATCCAGTCCAGAGACAGAGACCCTACCACGACAGCATGCTAGACTATGCACACTTGGCCCCACGGGGGACGTGCGGCCCTGCACAGGTGGCATAGGGCATGCGCCACTACTGTGCAATTCCCTCTACAGAACGTTAGTTTATCAGCCAACAGGGAATGAATCTCCCCATTCCGGTTTTACCGCGCAAAAAAATCTGATTTGAACAAGGACTCCATCTTTTATCAAAGCTTGTCCCTAGCTCTCTGGGTCACAACAAAACAGAAAAAAGATTCCCACAGCGAAGTAATTTGAAATGCAAGTAGAAAGAAGACCCCATTACGTGATGTTCCCCCCCTTCCCCTGCACCAGCTTCCCAGTTCCAGATATAACAAGATTTTTAAGGGACCAGTTCTCAGAAGCATTGTCAAACAGCTGATGGGGACAGAAATAGTGATAAAAAAGAGGACAATACAAGAACTCGTGGGCACTCCATGAAATTGCTGAGCAGTCGGGTTAGAACAGATAAAAGGAAGTACTTCTTCACCCAAAGAGTGATTAACATATGGAATTCACTGCCACAGGAGGTGGTGGCAGCTACAAGCATGGACAGTTTCAAGAGGGAATTAGATAAACAGATGGAGCAGAAGTCCATCAGTGGCTATTAACCACAGGGTATAGATGGGAACTCTCAGTCTGGGGCAGGTGATGCACTTTATTCTGGTGCTGGAGGGGCAGCAGTGGGAGGGCTTCTAGTGCCCTGGCCCCACTGCTGGACCTCCTGATGGCACATGGTATATTTTGGCCGCTGTGTGACAGAGTGTTGGATTAGATGGGCCATTGGCCTGATTCAACATTGACTTCTCTTATGTTCTTATGACAGACACTAATTTCACCAGCAGTGTGGGTCTTCTCTATTGCCAGACCAAAAGCTTTTTTTTTCAAAATTTTCATATGGGGGGTAATTTTTAAAATCAGAGAACAAACCTTCTGAGCATCTATGCAATAAAGAGCATCCACAAAATTATCTCTTCATAAAATGCTCTCTTGAGCTATCATACAATAGTCAATAGAGTACACAAAGGAGCTCATCTGAGACAAAGATTTATTTATAAATACTTGAAACACAACTTCTAACAGTTGGAAGAAAATTCACTGCCACAGGAGGTGGTGGCAGCTACAAACATGGACGGCTTCAAGAGGGAATTAGATAAGCTTATGGAGCAGAGGTCCATCAGTGGCTATTAGCCACAAGGTGTAGATAGGGACTCTCAGCCCGGGGCAAGGGATGCTCTGTGTTCTTGGTGCTTGGGGGCGGCAACAGTGGGAGGGCTTCTAGTGTCCTGGCCCCACTGCTGGACCTCCTGATGGCACCTGGCGTTTTTGGCCACTGTGTGACACAGAGTGTTGGACTGGATGGGCCATTGGCCTGATCCAACATTGGCTTCTCTTATATTCTTATGTTCTTAAAATCAGCCACACATTTAGCAAAAAAAAAAGAAAGTGCTGAGAGAATATGCAAGTCTGACACATCCCTCAGAGCTACGCTGGCCCATGGTCCAAGTTACCCACAATGCCTCACTCTCCCTCTGGGGGTTCAGAACCAACCCTGCCTCCCAGCATCCCCTCTGTACCTTGAGGATAAATTCAGGTTCACACTCTGCTAGCTTCTCACACACAGTTTCCAGGGCCTCTTGCATCTCTCCTGCGCAGCTCCCAAACGTGGAACCTTCTACCAATGAACAGCAAACCAGGTTCAACAACACCAGCTGTGGAGGAGGGAAAAGGTGGAAGACATTTTAGAAAGAGATGTATGGAACTGGGGAGGGCGGTTCTAATTCACTGGGTTACAATCCCTGACCACCCTCACAGAGGCACTGCTCAGACATTACGCCCAAACATTCATTGGCTACTCATGAGACTCCAAACCATCAGTTTGAACTTCAAAATGAGCTAGCAAACCAGTCTTGTCTAACTTTCCTTCCCTTTCCACCTGCTCAGCAACACAGCCTCTGGGTGTAGGAACAGGGAAACATCTGTAGCCCTGCTTATCAATTCAGCTGTCATGCCAAGATACTATCAGTGCAAACCATGGTTTGCAAACTCTATTTGGTTTGCCAGTGGATAAATGTATGGCTAAACATAAGGAACAGAGATCCATCCGTGGTATAGAGGGAACACTCTGTCTGGGGCAGTGATGCTATATTCTTGGTGCTTGGGGGGCAACAGTGGGAAGGCTTCTGGAGTTCCGGCCCCACTGGTGGACCTCCTGATGGTTCTGGCCACTGTGTGACACAGAGTGTTGGACTGGATGGGCCACTGGATTGATCCAACATGGCTTCTCTTATGTTCTTTATGTTCATGGACTGTCAACTTCAGACATCATTACATTTTTCCACATTTCCTTGAAGGAGCACACCACCTATTTTGCCCCCACAACAACCCTAAGAAGCTGAAAGATCGCAAATGGTCCAACTCAATGAACTTCATGGAGCACGGGGGAATCTGACGTTGGGCCTCCCCAGTCCTAATGTGACATCAACCCCTAGACCACTGATGAGCACAAGAAGAGCCCTGTTGGATCAGACCAGCGGTCCATACAATTCAGCATCCTATTTACACAGTTGTCAGACAACTGCCCTTGAGAAGGGGTTCTCAATGTGGTGCCCATAAGTGCTGTGGGTGGGGTCAGGAGAAGCTCCTCCCCAGCAGGGCTACTGATTGGTCACTGCAGATCTGACTGGCTGTGCACCTTACAATAATGTTGTTTTGGCAGCAGCTGCCACCACAGTGTTGGTTTTATTCTCTCTCACTCCTCTTTCCCAGTTTATTTTTTCAATTACCGCTCTTCTCCTCAGGACTCGGGCTTCCTCTCTGTATCTGGCTCCACTTCCTGTGGCAGCCATTTTGAGATTGTGACCACCACCTTGCGTCAGAATTCCAAAGCTGCCCACAGGCTCAAAAAGGCTGGGGACACCCACTCAAGAGGGCCAACAAAGAGGGCACAGAGGACAAGGCCTTCCCTAGATGTTGCTTCCTAGCTTTGGGCTTTAGACATTTCTTGCCTCTGAATGTGGAGGTTCCCATTCCTCACCATGACGAATCTGTCCAAAAATCTGTCTAAACCCCTTTCAAAGCCATCTATACTCATGGCCACCACTGTGACCACTGGCAGTGAATTCCACAATTTAATTACTCATCGAGTAATTTCCTTTTATTTATTTATTATTTCTATTTGTATCCTGCCTTGCTGAACACGCTGGCTCAAGGCGGCTAACAGGGTTAAAATAACATAAACAATACAGAGTTAAAACAATTAGAAAATACGGGACCAAGTTAAAACAGCAACAGTTACAAATAAAAACTGATAGACGATGGTGATAATCCAAGTCACACCCAATGATAGGAGTAGCATCCAGCAGGTCTCAGGCCAGAAGATGTTTGAAATTCCAAGCCAGAAGATGTTCCAGGGCACATTCATCGGTGGCGGCTCCTAATCAAAAGCCTGGTGGAAGAGCTCCGTCTTACAGGCCCTGCAGAAATGTAAAAGGTCCTGCAGGGCCCTGATGTCCTCCGGGAGCTCATTCCACCAGTATGGGGCTGCCACTGAGAAAGCCCTGGCTCTGGTGATACTCAGCCTGGCTTCTTTCGGACCAGGGAGGGTCAAGCGGTGTTGCGACCCTGACCTCTGGGGCACATATTTTGCCTGAACATTGGTTCTGGACTGATGCCTGAACAGAGTCAGAGTAAGATAAACCCAAAGGCAGGTTCCAGTTAACTAATGATCCAGGGAAAGGAAAGCCGGAGGTCCACGGTTCACCGTCCCCATCCCAACATTATCCTGTTAAGTTGCCTCAGGACCAGGAAATAGCCAGGAACCTGGTTCCCTTCAGACCTCGCACCACAGAAAACCATGAGCACTGCTCATTGAGCAGTATATATAATTTTGTTCCATGGGAGGGCGAAATATGGACACTTGAAATAGCACTTTTCAAAACTAGCAAGTTCTTTGTCCTTGTGGGACACAATGAAATGTATTTACCTGCTTCATTTATAGTCCACCTTTCTGGCTAAGAATGTGCGGAGAAGAGTATGGGCAATGGCTCCTGGGATCTCCAAAGACAGACTGGTGGCTGAATAAGGGCCAGACTGCACATACGGGTTTTTAATGCAGCTACACTGCACCAGCAGGGAATGGCTTTCAAGAAGTAAAGGAGACTTCAAATGGGCTTGGAACACTGGGGGGGCCCTCCCACCACCTTCCTTCCCAAGCCCCTCCCACCTTCCTCCCCAAGCCATTTTCCCATGCATAAACACCATGGGGGGGGGAGTCATTTCCCCATTTTTGCTGCCCCGCAATCACAGAATACTCCACACAGGGCGGCAAAAACAGGGAAATCTCTCTCCCTGCCAGCGCTGTTCCCGGACCCAGCTTGTTCAAAACCCGAATGTGTATTTTGGCCCTAAGAGATCCAGGAATACATTCCTTTGCCCTGCGTTGTTTCTTTCCCATGCCCACGGCCAACGAAACCAAAATAAAGCCACGCCAATTAAAATTATGCAAAATAAGAACAATCACGCAAGCCCCAATATGCATGAGTTCAAAGGACTGAGCTTTTCTTGGCACAGGGTTCAGATGAGCTCATGTCATTTTCTCCTTGTACGCATTACCCCGTATGGTCTAGAAACCATTTTTTTAAAATGAAAGCCAACATTCTTGGGATACTAAATCGTGTACCTAATTCTGCATTTATAAGCAGAGCTCCAGGCATTGGCCTCGTTCAAACCCAACAGTCCATTACTGAATACACAAACACGTGAATCTGCCTTATGCTGAATTGGACCCTTGGTCCATCAAAGTCACCACAGTCTACTCAGACTGGCAGCGGCCCTCCAGGGTCTCAGGTAGAGAGAGATCTTTTGCAGCACCCACTGCCTGGTCCTTTTAACTGGAGATACCAGGGATTGAACCTGGGAAGTTCTGCATGCCAAGCCAGATGCTCTGCCACCGAGCCACAGCTCCTCCCTACTTGCCACCTCTCTTACCTTGTGCACTCTCACTTCCTGCTCTTGGCTGTCCACTGGCATCTCGTGGTCACGGGAGTCTCTCTCAGTCGGCTGTTCTTTCAGTGCATCCTCGGGAACTGTCAGGACATACTCTGGCATCACGCCGGCTGAGTCTACCTTGTCCCCCTCTCCCTCGGCCTGCAAAGATAGAAAATGAACAAACTCTTAGCCAAAGCCAAAATGAATGTATCAGCATCCCCCAGGGTTACCTACAGGTTTAATTCGCTGGGAAAGTTTTGCACAGCTGTGACAGTTTAATATAATGAGGACAACGACATACATCCCAGCCTGGTGTAATGTGAACATTGCTCCAGTAAAGACTTTTGAGTACCTGGGATTTTTCCTGTTTTGGTTCCACAGGATAAATGGCACTTTTTATACCAACTTCTGGGTCTTATGCAGGACAACGTCCCTGGCAGGTCATACCCTGAATTAAGTGTGTGAAGCTGCCTCGAATAAATCAGACTATTAGTGCGACTAACTCAGCATTGCTTGCTCCAGCTCTGCAGGATCTCAGGCAGACGAAGGTCTTCCCACAGTTCCTTAACTGAACTTGGGACCTTCTGCTTGCACAGTACATGATCTGTCAGTGAACCACAATCCTTTTCTTAAGTGTGCCGGGCAATACCACTTCCCATCTAAAACTCCACCGCAACCACCAACGCAGCTGTGTTTGCTTAAAAAAATTAAATAAAAATTATTGGTCGAAGATCTCCCTAGTCTGACCCGGAGATGCCTAAGAACAGATTTCATTCTTTGCTCCACAGTTGCATCAGCTCCACATTCCATCTGAAATCCTCTAAGGCTGCTTTAAGCAGATCTTGAAGACTTGCCCAATGGCCACTGCTGACCCACCGTACGACTGGTTCACCAAAAAAGGATATCCCGCCTTTCCAGTTCCTGCGTCAGGCTGCAGCCGACTTATGTCAACCCCCTCAGGTTTTCAAGGTGGGGGGGTTCCGGGGGATCCCCAGGTCTCAACTGGAGGCTGGCATCATTCAGAGGCGGTTTGCCATTGCTTTCCTCTGCACACTCAGGGACCCGGGACTTCCTTGGTGGTCTCCCATCCCAACGTTAACCAGGGATGGCCCTGCTTGGCTTCTGAGGTCTGATGAGGCAGGGGCAGCCTGGGCCATCCAGGCCGGGGCTGCTTATATATCACAAAAATGCCTCAACCAATCTGAGAAATCACAGGATCGTACCCTAAAAATACATATCTAAATTGTCCCATCAGGATCACAGGGACAAATGTCCAACCAACGGACAAAAAGCAAAACTACATTAAAAGTTAGCATGAGCCCTCTGAAGTGCCATTTTTCACAAACCCTTTGAAAGACTACTTCGAAGTTCTTCAAACAGAGAGCATGTGGCTCCTTACAGAAAACGCATGTAACATCCCAATTGAGGGAAAGAATAACAGGGACTGCTGCAAAGATCTAGGTGAATGCCTGGGCTCATAGCAGGAGAAAAGGTCCTTCAGGTATGTGGACCCCAGTCATGAAGGTCTTATAGGCAGGGCTATTTTGGGGCAGGAACGGGCAGGAACGGAGTTCCGGCTGGCTCCCGAGTTGGCCACACCCAGCAGGAACTCATTAGCATAATAGGCCACACCCAACAGCAGAAACTCATTAGGACTGGCTACATTAGGGGGGTGTGGCCTCACATGCAAAGGAGTTCCTGCTACAAAAAAACCCCTGGGCTTTGACAACAAACAAGGTAAACGGAAGAAGCAGCAAGAGGTGGGTGTGGCTGGATGGCCACACGTCTCATAACATGGGGGTGTGGCCTAATGTGTTAATGAGTTTCTGCTGTTAGGTGTGGCCTGTTATGCTAATGAGTTCCTGTTGGGCTTTTTCTACAAAAAAGGCCCTGCTTATAGGTAACAACCAGCACCCAGAAGGGAATCCAAAATCAATTTGGAAGCTAACACAATTCCTTCAACACGAACGTAATGTCCTCTGAATCTGTTAAGTAGGTGAGCTGTCACATTTCGGTACTACTGAAATCTTCCAAGTGGTCTTCCAGGGGAGCCCTACGTACAGCTTGTTACCGTATTCTAACCAAGAAGTTATGATAGCCTGGATCAGCATGGCTGAAATAAGCTTAATTTAGAAAGGAGGATCATTTTCAAGATATAAATGGGGGGAAAAGACATTCTTTGCTTATCGCTTCTCAAAAAGTAAGGAAGGATTGTAAAGAGTCCCGAGGACTCTTTCCAAGCAGAATGACCTCCAAATCATCTGGACTGAGCTTCAACTTGTGCTCCTCCTGCCATATGATCACAGCATCCATACACTGGTTTAAGACAGCCACAGCCACATCTGGTTATTTAGCTTCTAAGTTAAAAACCCAAGAGCCGGGTGTCACCAGTATGTCAGCGACACCAAGCTCTAGAGCTACAGTTGATCCATTTAATAGCCTCATATATATATATATATATATATATATATATATATATATATATTATATAAGCGCACAGCTCTGTACTTTTTAAAGCACATATTTAAAACTATATTTAAGGTCTAAAGCAGAGAATTCTACATCTCCAAGGGGAACCCACCAACTCCACCTGAATAAACAAAAATGACCCAAACCATCACAGGATTGTGCAAGAAACTCTGCACCTGACTTTATAACCGATGTAACCACACGTCATGGCCTACTACGTCAAAGGCCATACATAGATCTCAGAATGAGAAAAGATGTGCCTCTGTTTGCAAATGAAGATCATCCACCACTTGTGCAACCAGTGGTGTTTCTGTCCCATGACTGGGCCTGAAGCCAGATGGAAAGGAGGCAAGGCTAAAAGTGACATTCCGGTATCCCTCTATTTGCTCTGCCACACCCACTCCATAATCATGCCCATGAGAGGAGGATTATATAACTGGCTAGCCTATCCTTAACCACAGAGGATATTTGAAGTAGTGGCCCAATCACAGCACCCTTCAGAGATTCTTGGAAATTAATGTATTAATTATCCTGGCCAGAAGTTAGTTAATTAATTAATTACCCTGGCCCGATCCCTTTCCAAGAACATTTAAGGAGCCACGGAGGGCAAGGAAGGGGCCTCAAGACCCCAAGAACTAGGGATGCCAGCCTCCGGTTGGGACCTGGGGATCCCCCGGAATTACAGCTCGTATCCAGACTACAGAGATCAGTTTCCCTGGAGAAAATGGAGGCTTTGGAGGGTGGACTCTATGGCATTGTACCCCACTGAGGTCCCTGTTCTCCCCAGGCTCCACCTCCAAATCTCCAGGAGTTCCCCCAACATGGATCTGGCAAATCTGCCTCTCCATCCTCCTCTAGTAGCCATAGGGGACCTGGCAACACTACTGGTGACCAGTGTTCCCTCTAAGCTGAGTTAATGCGAGCTAGCTCATAGTGTTTTAGCCTCCTGCTCACACATTTTTGTCTTAGCTCAGGAAGGAGGGCTCCAGAGCAAAGTAATCACCACTTTAATGCCAGTAGCTCACAAAGTAGAATATTTGCTCACAAGACTCCACCGCTTAGAGGGAGCATTACCGGCGACCCCACCCACATCAGTTAGAGAACAAGCATTGAAACTATCTGTAGAACCCCGGGAAGAAGGTTCTTCCAGCGTTTCTTTGAGGCACGAGGAAGGGCTGTGAGTTCAGAATACCTGGAAACAGGAGAGGACTCTTGACTGAGGAGGCAAACGAAAAACAAGGTCCTTCTCAGGAATTTTTTCTTTCAGAAATGGCCCTATTGACCTACATTTAAATCGTGGATGGTAACGACCGCTGGAAATGTTGTGCTTACATCTTCATTCGATTCATCTGAGCCCCTTCAGCTATCCAGATTACAAACCAATCCTTTGTGAATTACAATGTTTTTTGAGGAATCCATCCTTAAATATTTCTGCTTCCACTATTGGTTGTTTGTGTACAGGTATATATGGGGGTAAGTATTGAATGATTTTAAAATTTTAGTATTTTCCTCTCTCCCTGCATTCAGATTGTTCTGTATAAAGTAACAAGCCATTTCATGTAATGGTTTTGTATTCTGTTTTTGTATGAAGTGTGGAAGTGAAAGAACTTTCCCCATAAGCAATTCAGACTCACAGTTCAGACCAATAGAGTGCAACTGTTCCCGGCCTACTTGTTGCTTTACACTGCCATTATTATTAAATGCAACACCTAGCATAAGCCCAAATTGGACCAAATAAGAGGGGGATTTTTTTTATCAACACACTATCTAGCAGAAGTTTCACGGCAACTGACCAAATAATTTTTTCCCTACACAGTGAGAGTTCACACTTCATAACGTCCATAACATCCTTAAATAACTCTTCTGAGAGAAATTTAATTGACGCATTGGTGGTGGTGAAGAAAGTTCTCCTCACTGCCCCTCAGGCTTGCAGAACGGGCTCTGCAGAGCATTCTGTCCAACTCAGCACAAGTCTTCCACACCAACAACACTCAATTTGCTTCCCTTCTCATTTCCTTGTTTACTAGGAAACTGACGGACAAGAAGCAGAGAATCTACCAGAAAGGAGGAAAAGACCACAGGGAATAAGTCAGTCTGTAGCTCCCCAAAGAACACCATCCCATGCTACTGCTGTGGCTCCAAGACAGTCAACGTTGAGACTTTTAAAAATCCTTTACTGGTCAAATGTACATTGTGAGATGCAGAAAATATTAACAATTCCTATTAGGAAAAGTCCAGAACTTCTTCTCTTAGGTTTGACAATGGAAAAAATTCCACAAGAAAAAAGGACACTATTATGGTATATGATTACATCGGCGAGAATGGCTTTTGCTCAACAATGGAAAGCGGAGAAGGTGCCAGATATACATGACTGGTTAAGAAAACTGCTGTTTTTAGCCGAAATGGACAAAATGACGAAAAAACTAAATGGACAAATGGCAGAACAATATCTAAAAGACTGGGAAGGCCTGAAATTGTATATGGAAACCGAATATAGAATGAAAGGAAAAATGTACAATCTTGATTTGTATTGAAACTGAATGAGAAATGAAATGAACACTTGATTGTACTGTACCTTTATTGGAAATTATGTTTGAAAAAGTCAGGTTTTTATGTATCTGAATTGTGTTACCTGGTTTGTCGATTGTTATAAGTCTAAACTTGATTACCTTTTAACTTTTTCTTTTTTGTTATTAGCAGTGTTGGAAGCCTATTGGGGGGGTGGGGGGATGGGATGAAAATCTTTTTAAATTGTATTGGTAACGACGTTTAACAATGTTGAATGCATCCCAATAAAAATTTTGTTTCAAAAAAAAAAAAAAGAGAGACTTTTAAAAATCCCTCAGAGAATTCAGGAAGCCATGTGGGACCAATGCTCCCTCTAAGCTGCGGAATCTCGTAAGCAAAAATTCGTCTTTGTGAGCGAGCCATTTGGCTACTGCATCAATTAGTTTCCTCTGGAACCATCCTTCCTGAACTGGAAGGCTAAAAAACTGTGAGCTAGCTCATACTAACTCAGCTTAGAGGGAACACTGCTTGGGACTCCAAAATGGCCCGCCATTCCTGGGCAGGGGAAAGCCGACAGCAATCAGATACTTATTTGACCAGATTGCCAGAAACCTCCTTAGTAGTACCAGAAAAGTAAACCCAGTGAATGACCTCTGGCACGTCTTGGGCTCAATACAACTTGAGAGACAGTCTCATCGTTGCAACAGAGGTTATGAACTCATTAGCATGATCAGACAAGGTGGACAAAGCACGGTTGTTGAAATCTCATTAACTACCAGCCGAAGCATCCTCAACAAAAAATTTGAGACTTCCTCTACCAGGGCACTCGGGGGTAAACCCGTAAGACCCCTAACTTGTCTCTGGGACCCAACACAATGCAAATGCAGTCAAAGCCAAGCTGCTGACTGACGTGGTCTTTCTCCTGCAAAAGGAAAAGACTCCTAGAACTCTCCTTCCCTGTGCCCCAATTCAGGGTTGATGAAGGTCGTGTACCAGCAGGAACACACTGAGATAACCCACAAGATCACATGAAGTATCCCTGCCAAGTTTCAGTCACGCATGCCAGGCCTGTGCCCTCTTTGTGTATTAATTAGATCTTATTATCTAGAGACCTGGCATTATTCAATATCGAGGCAGAACTGGGGACACAAGAAGTCATAAGAACATAAGAACATAAGAGAAGCCAATGTTGAATCAGGCCAATGGCCCATCTAGTCCAACACTCTGTCACACAGCGGCCAAAATATACCAGGTGCCATCAGGAGGTCCAGCAGTGGGGCCAGGACACTAGAAGTCCTCCCACTGCTGCCCCTCCCCAGCACCAAGAATAGAGTGCATCACCTGCCCCAGACTGAGAATTCCCATCTATACCCTGTGGCTAATAGCCACTGATGGACGTCTGCTCCATATGTTTCTCTAATTCCCTCTTGAAACTGTCCATGCTTGTAGCTGCCACCACCTCCTGTGGCAGTGAATTCCATATGTTAATCACTCTTTGGGTGAAGAAGTATTTCCTTGTATCCATTCTAACCTGACTGCTCAGCAATTTCATGGAGTGCCCACGAGTTCTTGTATTGTGAGAAAGGGAGAAAAGTACTTCTTTCTCAACCTGCTCAATCCCATTCATAATCCCTTCACACACAAGCCCAGGAGTGGGACAGAAATTGTACGGCCCCTCTACATGTTCCCTCTTGTCCTTCAACATTAGTAATCCCACTCCCATACCTGTACACCTTCCACATGGCGTCTGACACCCTGCTTGCTCTCCTCATACCAATGCAGAGATGGACAAAACAGTGGAGCCAAATAACACCCTCAGTGATATCACATAATGGAACCAAAACAATGCCCCCTTTTCTATTCCCAGTAGCCACCCTTTCTGATCACCGAACTTCAGGGAACAGAAAAGAACATGGCTTCCTTGTTAAGTCTACATCACACAGCCTAGAGGCTGTTGGTCTTATTGATCTGCTGTTCCACGGGAAGGTACTCTATAGAATCTTCTGTGACACCATAGCAATGATACTTCCCACTCAAGCTCCAGGCCAAGATCAATGTGCTGCAATTACGTCATAAAGATACAGTCACTGGACGCTGACCCAAACCCAATTCAGGCATCAGGCTGCATGTGATTGACAGGCACAGATGGGCCACTGTCCCCTTATCTTACAGTTGGCTCAGACGTCGCAACCGTAACATATGATTTGATGATGTAACATTTGTTTACCTACAAATAACTCATAGCTTATTGCTAATGATGCCAGATCGGGGCAGCCTCAGCCCACTTCTGCATTGCAGAAGCGAAACTCATCATTTTGCTTCCCAGGTAATTGGGGTCACATCAATGTGTGGGCATCAAAACAAAAAGGTGACCACAGATCTGTAGAATTGGAGGGTTTTCCCCCCCAGAAGCCCTGCAGCCCTGAACCTGCCCAACTGCTAGGAGTTCCTCAGTGCACTGTTCTTTTGTAGTTACTCTAAAGTTGTAATTGTTTCACTTGGTGATGGGACCAGACCATTCAGAAAAAATGAACCAATTACTACTCTTCGTCTTGCTGGGGGAAATGTGCATATTACAAACAAGGCAGCTACCTTTTTTCATAATGTTGCCCTTGCAACTAGGTCCTGGATGCTGAAAGGATTTTGTAAACATACATTAAGATAAACATATGGAGCAGAGGTCCATCAGTGGCTATTAGCCACAAGGTATGGATAGGAACTCTGGGGCAGGTGATGCACTGTATTCTTGGTGCTTGTGGGGGGGGGGTCAACAGTGGGAGGGCTTCTAGTGTCCTGCCCCACTGGTGGACCTCCTGATGGCACCTGGTATTTTTGGCCACTGCGTGACAGAGTGTTGGATTGGATGGGCCATTGGCCTGATCCAACGTTGGCTTCTCTTATGTTCTTACCTGGAAGTGGAAAAGTGCCATCATTTTGCAGCTGAAAACCTCATGGGGTTTTCAAGGCAAGAGACGTTCCGAGGTGGCTTGCCTTCACCTTCCTCCTGCACAGAGACCCTGGACCTTCCAAGTACTAACCAGGACTGATCCTGCTCAGCTTCTGAAATCTGACTAGCCTGAGCCATCCAGGTCAGGGCAACGGAACATATGCAAATGCTGTAATTTGTTTTAATGACTGCATCACTGAATTAGGTCTGCTGATGATATAATAAATCTGGTTGATTGACAGTGTCCCGAGACGGAATGAGTCATTACCAGACACACGGGGCCTTTGCTGTTGGAGCATTTTGTCTACGGGACTTTCCTTCTCTTGAGAAAATCGGGCGAAGATGTTCTTGTTTACCAGGACTATTCACAACTGGGCGGGGGGGGGGGGGTTGCCCCACTTTGCTCTCTTCTGGCTTCCCTGCGTTGGTTTTAATATTATGATTCTTTTGTTACTGTTACATTTGATGGGCATCATCAACTTTTTAAATCAACTTTTTAAATCAAATCTCAATTGATTTTTATTGTCCGTGAGCCACTTCAGGAACGCTGTCGTGAGGCAGCACAGACAAAAGCAAAAGCAATAATAGAATTGGGAGAATGCAGTTGTCAAAATCCGGATTTTCAGAAAAAATATCCCAGATTCAAATGCACGGAGAGTTTTATTTCCAGTATAACCAGAAAGGTCCATACTCCACTTCCTCCTTCCTGTACCCTGTCTCACCCATCCCATCCTTCTTCATCCAGGCAGAGCCGAAGAACAGCAGAACAGATTTAGAGTCCAGTGGCACCAACAAGGGTTTATTCAAGGTATGAGCTTGCGCATGCATGCATGCACACTTTTTCAAGTACATTGGAACGGAAGGTAAAGAGTTCAAACTTATAGACAGAGCTGTGCATGCACACAAAAGCTCTGAATAAACCTTTGTGGGTCTTAAAGGTGCCACTGGACTCGAAATTTACACATACCAGGATATCCCAAAAGTTTTCTATTGATTAAGAGCATCTACTGAGGAGGACTTCCAGTTTGAGCGTTTCACTGCTCAGCTGCACCCCGTCTCGCTCTGATGGGAGTGAGCCGAGACTCGGCTGACAGGAAGGGTCTGAGATCGTCTCGGATCCTCCCAGGATCTCTGTAGGAGATCCTCAGCCCGGGGAGCTGAGGAGAGCCTCTTCCAAGGTGACAGCCAAGGGATTGAGGCTCACGTTCTTCCCCAAAAGGTCCCGTCGCCGCAGAGCCAGCATGGTGCTGAGAGACGACTGCTGGGCGAGCAGACACAGTCAAAAGTTTTGAAATGCTTCTGAAAGACTTCCAAGGCTTCAAAGCGTGAGTTAAACAAAGCTCAGGTGATTTAAAGCATCTATAAGAACCTTGGTAGCAATTAGAAGCACCTAAGTGCAAAGCGGCAGGGGAGGGGGAAACTCAAGAATCCACCCTCCCATCAAAAGCAAGGCGGTTTCAAAATGGAAATAAAAAAACTTTGAATTAAGCTAAATGCATCAAAGTATCAGCAAAATCGAAAACTGCATAATAACGTGAAGCAGATTAAATTCAGTGAACTTTTGTTTTGGGAAACTTACTTCTTGTTGATATTATGGCTGGGAGAGGGCAGAAGGCGGGATTGGAGAAAAAAACGTCAACCGGAAATAACCAACCAACGACTCCCTCCCACAACCAGGAAGTAACAGCAGATATGTCTACACTGTTGGCGAATGCACTGCGCACCCTAATGGAACAGATGACTAATCTCAACGTTAAAATGGATAACTTGGAAAAAGCAAATGTCTCAAATGGACAAAAGGACTTCAGTAACTGAAAAAATGTTTAAAAAGATGGGAAAACAGACTGAGAGTACTAACAAAAGAGCGGATGAAGCAGAGAAAGAGAGATCCTCCAATAAAACACAACTAACACAGCTCCAGCTGGAAAGATCCATGTACATTCTACAGTTTCAAGGGATCCCAGAAGAAAAGAATGAGGATTTAAAGGCTCTCCTAGCAGATACTTTGGTTCCAATAATGGATTACAGATAGGAAGAGTTATTAAAGGAGATGGACTGGGCTTACAGAACTTATCCAGACTTTATAAAAAAATAAATACACTCCCGGGAGAAATATGTTTGAAATTCACGTGAGGGTCTACCAGGGATCTGGTGCTGAAATCTACACAGGGGAAACCCTTAAAAATCAAGAATGAAGAGATAAAAATCTTGAAGGATATCCCCTTTGAAATCAGAAAATGGAGGAGACTCTACAGGGAACGTACTCTCTCTCTACAGAAGAAAGGAGTTCCTTACAAATGGTTATTTCCTGAAGGACTGAGTTTTAAATATGAAGATAAAAAATTCAATATTGACACTGTTCCTAAGGCGAAAAAGTTTGTAGACCAATACTTCAATGCAACGCAACGCACCAACGATACGAAATCTACAACAGAGGAGGAGGAGGAGGAGGAGGAGGAGGAGAAGAAGAAGAATCCTACTCACAGGATTCATCAAGCGACAGCTCTAAACTTTATAGTTCTTCAGATACATTGGAATCAGAGAAAGGAGCAGCTGCTTCCAAATCCCGAGGAAAAAAGAAACACAAGAAGAAAAGACTCTAAAACCAAGATAATTGTTGCAGTTTTTGCTAACCAGACAGTTAATGCAACTTTTTATTATTTTTTGTTAAATTTCTGCAAGCAACAATAGCTCTGTATTACTAGGTGACAAGGATATATACCTGTGTAACCAGATTGTGTCACCTGTTAGTCTTCCCTCCCTTATAACCATTAGTTGGCTTAGAGTTAGGGTTTTAGTCTCCCTTCCCCATCCCAGTAGCTTGTGTTGTATTAGTTTCCCTTCTCCGTTTCCTATAGAATTTAGAGGTCGGGATTTAGCAACCCTTCCCCATATCTAGTAGTATTGCAACTTATTAAAAAAAAAAAACAGACAGAGAGCATCTACTGAGGAGAAGGGTGGATCTGCATCCTCCAGTAAAGTAAAGGTAAAGGTTCCCTTGCTCGAAAGCTAGTCAAATCCGACTCTAGGGTTGCAGTGCTCATCTCCGTTTCAAAGCCGAAGAGCCAGCGCTGTCCGAAGACGTTTCCGTGGTCATGTGGCTGGCATGACTAAACACCAAGGCGCACGGAACACTGTTACCTTCCCACCGAAGTGGTACCTATTTATCTACTTGCAATTTCTTGCTTTCGAACTGCTAGGTTGGCAGGAGCTGGAACTAGAGACGGAGGCTCACTCCGTCTTGCGGCACCTGGGTCTTGAACTGCTGAACTACTGACCTTTCACAGCCTGCAGTTCAGCATCTTAAACACTTGAGCCACCGCACCGCACAGTACTGCATCCTCCAGTACTGTGTTCTAAACCTCAGACAGCTATAAGGCCCTTGTTAGCTCTGCTGACGCAAATAAGCAATCTGCACTTTCCTCCTAGAGGAAGGATGCCTGAAGTTTGTCTATTTAGCACACTTTTTATTGAGCCCTTCCTCTAACAAGCTTGCAGTGGTGTGTATCATTCTCTCCTTCTCCGTTTTATCCTCATAGCAGCCCCGTAAGCAGGACGGCGAGTCCGGTGGTCAGGGCAGGGAAAGCCCGGCCCCCAGGTCCTGTTGCCCAGAAAGGAAAAGGAAAAGTTGGCAGCATTGCCTGCCATCATTACATCGCTTCCGTGGAAAACCCAGAAGTGGCAGAGGGTGGCTCTAGGAATCCAGATAATAAAAGAATTGGGGGAATGCAGTTTTCAAAATCCAGATTTTCAAAACACAGAAGTCTCAGATTCAAGTACATGCAGATTCCAATATAACCAGAGAAGTCCGTACTTCGCTTCCACCTTCCTGCACCCCGTCTCCCCCATCCCATCCTTCTTTATCCAGGCAGGGCAGCTCTAGGAATCCAGCGCTACCCGGTTTCCCTGGAAATG
Source organism: Gekko gecko (assembly GCA_029375565.1). NCBI lineage: Eukaryota > Metazoa > Chordata > Lepidosauria > Squamata > Gekkonidae > Gekko > Gekko gecko. The sequence goes on along the minus strand of JAPDNY010000015.1, from coordinate 44,821,382 downwards.
ACATAATGACACATGCACTGTCACACACACACACGCACACACCCCACGTCCTTGCCCCAAATGTCTTCCCAGTTACAAAACCTGGCAACTCTACCCCCAAGGCTAATTACAAAAGAGAGCGAAAAGAGATATCACCCAGCAGCCTTCATGGCCAAGTGGGGATTTGAACCTGGATCTCCCAGATCCTAGGAAACCAGAGCAGGGAAAAGGGGCAAGATATCTCACTCTTCTCCAGCTTGGAGGTTCTGCAATTACTATTTACCAATAAAAATGCATGGCAGATCCATTCAGCTACTCATCACCCTTGGCCCTTGGGAGTTTCTGCATCTAAAACCTTTCTCATGTATATTGTGACCATATCCTTGCTTTTGGACACTGCTTTTTATGACTTCCGGCCCACTGCCATCCTTACTGTAAGTTGCAGCTGCTCCAGTGCACCGTGGGGTACGTGAGCCTCATTCTGGGTACTGCAGTCCGTAGACGTTAGGGCGCCAGAGATATCCAGTGGACCCAGCGGGAAACTGAACTGTGTATCTGAAGGTTTCAGCGAGGACCGCAGTGGGGCAGAGGACACAACGGGACACAGCAAGCGAGCTCTGGACTCCTCTAACCCCTGAAGAGTGCGAGAAGCCAGGATGGGTTCCTTCAGGAATGGGTTCTCCAACCAGAGAGGATTCGGTTTAGAGGAAGTAGAATATGACAAAGATGTCTTGGCATCAGCTGCAAAAAGCAGAGCCTGGAAAAGAAAGAATAAGTGAGAGATTACTGACAGCAATACTTTTGCAGAATCCAGGGGCCCACTTAAGTCCTACTACATTTCATTATGCTTAAATCCCACTACCTTTAATTTCCTTCAAGTCTTTGTATTCTGCATGGCGGCCTTCGCAGGCCTCCTAGATGGAGCACAGTTATTTTTAAAAAGTGATTCTCTATATGGAAAACAAACCAAAAAAATTGACGTAACTATACAAATGTATGAACCTAGAAAGATTAAGACCAAACAAGCACACACACAAAGAGAGAGAGAGAGAGAGAGAGAGAGAGAGAGAGAGAGAGAGAGAGAGAGAGAGAGAAAAGACAGGGGAGACTATGAATTGATCAAGCATTGCTATAGACTTCAGTGATTTCCTTTTAAACACCCTGATGACTATTTATTTCATTCTGGAAAATGTATATGCCATTCTTCCATTCCTAAACTCCCAAAGCAGGAATACCAAACACAGTAATCAAAAAGACTGAAAAACAGAGTCTAAAGAATATAGTCCACAGGTCTAAATCATCAAAACACTTCCAAAGGCCTTCTGGAATTGGTAATGGACATCAAGTGCCAGGTGCTTGGGAAAATTCCTGGAAATGCCCAAGACCCTGGAAAGCCAGCACCAATCAGAGCAGACAATACTGAGCCAGACTAGATATAAAGCAGCTTTTATACTTCCAACAGTGACGGACAAAGTGCAGACACAAATGACATTTGGTACTTCTGTAACGATAATTCAAGAAGACAGAATTAGGTGGGTAGCCGTGTTGGTCTGAAACAACAGAAAAAGGGTTGACTCCAGCGCCACCTTTAAGACCAACCAAGTTGAATTCTGGGTATAAGCTTTCATGGGCATGCACACTTCTTCAGTAAGTACACCTTACTTCTGTACTATACACAAGCATTTTAAACAACAGGAATACGTAAGCTTGTTCTCTCCCCACAATTAGGAAGACATACAGGGATAGCCCAGATTTCATCACGGCTTCGCTCCCTTACACCAGAGGTAGCCAGTCATACTCTCTGTGGCGCAGACAGGAATTCTGGGAAGAGCACACCCTTATTCCTGTAATACGCACTTGTACACAGAAGCAGCAAGACCTCGCTTTGCGTGAATGGTACAGGACGTTAAGGGCTTCTAAGTGCGCTTGTTAAGCTGAAATAAGATGGCTACACAGACCAGGCTGTGACACCAAAATTCCGGGACCCTCACCATGGATTTGCTTTGCTTTGAGCCATGTTCTGATATCATTTTCTCCTCAGGAATGTCACCATCCTCTGTCGTTTCTCTCTGGATACGATCTGCTTTCCAGAGGCCGACTTCAAACACAGAACCGATGGCATCCGCCGCACCCACAACCGTCTCCTGAGACACAGAGATAATCAATTAAGCAAAGCTTGGCTTGAATGACACCTGGGCTGAGCCATTTACCCTCTCAACTCCCCAAATGGTTGTTTTACGATCAGGTGTGGCTCACTTACAAAAGCACTCTCCCAAAGCAATATTTCCCAAGATTCCTTAGGGAAAGGGAAACAAGAAGGCCAGGTGACTAAACCTGTCATGGGTCATACAGACATCTGCATTAGTCACTCTATATCGGGGCTTTAAAAAAAAGCACTGTTAAGCACTGGCTCAGATTTACCTGCTCAGGGACCCAGCTGCGGCACCTACAATCCAAGACGCTCAGAGCAGAAGGTTTTGACGGGTGGTCCGATGAGGCCTGACTCTGTGTGTTGGGAAGTTTCACTGGAGTGAGCCATGCAGCAGAAGGAGTAATGGGCTGCAAGAGACGGGCCCGGGACTCCCCCAGACTTTGGAGAGTGAACGGAGCGGGAGACGAGGCATGAAGGAAGGGGTTCTCCACGCAAAGGGAGCCAGCATGGCCCACAGCAGAGGGATCCATAATGCTTACAGAATCCACAACCAGATGCTCAGACACCTGCAGGAAATCAATCGATAAAACACGGGAGATTGTACCTCATGTTTACAGGCAATAGTTGCAGGCAATGGCACCTTCTGTTCTGGAACAGAGGATGTTTGGAAAGTTGTGTGCAGCTCAGCTGTTTACAGATCCATATTTAATTTAAATCATACTTATGACACTTCATGGGATCACGGTGGCCCTTGGTGCTTTTATCTATTCGACACTTCTAGGTTTAAAATGTTCCTTGATAGGTCTGTGGGAATGCCTCCTCCCAGGCTTCTAGCCAGAAATGGTGAAGGCCAGGCAGGAGGGAGCTAATCAGAGGTCCCTGGGAAGAAGTAGAAGAGATTGGATTTATACCCCACCCTCCACTCAGCTTACAATCTCCTTTCCCTTCCCCTCCACACCCCATTACAGCCACCCTAGGACTTAGGTGGGGCTGAGAGAGCTCTTTTGAGGACTGCTCTTGAGAGAACAGCTGTGAAAGAACTTGTGACTGACCCAAGGTCACGCCAACAGTTGCATGTGAAGGAGTGGAGTATCAAACCCAGTCCTCCCAGATTAGAGTCCACACACTTAACCACTATGCCAAACTGGGAAACAGCCAATATCTGAATACAAGGGTTTGGTATATTTAAAGTTGTTTGTTTTGCAGTGACTGCAGTGAAGTTAAATTAAGATGCAAATATTGAGTGTTTGTAAATCATGCCTGTGCCCATTAGCCAGAAGTCTGGAAGGCAGCACTGCTCAACTGGGTACAGTAATATTTGTGTGTTTACCTTTTATTCTGTTCTTAACACTGCTTCAAACAGCAAACATGAAGGGCCATAACCATCTGTGAGACACGGCCACCTACAGAGAAGGCAGAGGTTTCTACAAAGTACAGCAAACCCCCAGTCTGTAGAAAAAAATATATTTGTTGGTAAATATAGAAAAGGGGGCGGGGGGAGAGAAAAATAAAAGTCTAGTGAGCACTGAGCATTCTTACTGGTCACCAGAAGCCAAAGAATTTTGAGGGCACTTAAAAGTCAGCTACCAAATAAAAAGGAAAACAGGGAAAGGGGGAAATTATGCCAATAACATCCATTTTCACATCTCCACTTCCATCTCTCATAAAACAAAGAGCCAATCCTGGGTTTCTTCCATTTGAATGGAGTAAGAGGTGCTTCAGAAGACCCCAGGAGGCACTACCTTTGGGTCTGCATGGAGAACTCATTTGGAAACACTGGTTTCCACAGTAGACAGCTCGGCATGGAACCTGCCAATGCTTCTGACTGGGCCCCAGCCCTCATGGCAGCCATTTTGTGGCTGGCTGTACTCACCATGGCAGCCATTTTGTGTTGTGTTGCCCACTTGGTTCTCAAAATCCCACATGTTCACAGGCTTAACCAGCTTTGGGGCCCTTGGTTTATAGCATCCTCAAAAGGAAGAATTAGGGTTGCCATGACGCATACATCCCCAATCCCCAGTTACTATATCTACTTCCTATTCTAGGATGCTGTATGTTTTGAAAACTCTCCCACACAGCACTCTAAGAGAGAGGCAGCGAATCCTCCATGTTCTATATCAGTAGCCTAGTTTGTACATGCAGGAAAATGAGGCAGCAGAGTCCTGAGGTGGCAGGATGGACTGCCCTACTTGAAAGCTGTTACTGTTTCTTCATGTAATACATATCGTAAAAACAGAAAGCTAGCTTCTACCACCTCATTTTGCTTCCTGTGCTGTTTTAATTTCCCCCCAATGAACTTTAATGGGTGTGAGTGGGTATACAAATACTTTTGTCAAGTATGAACCATACAGGGTTTGCCTACCCATGCAAAGAAAATGGTAACTAAAATGATCAAGGGGTTGAGGTACTTCGACTATGAGGAGAAGAAAAAGAGTTTGGGGCTTCCCCGTTTAAGGGGAGGAAAGACAAACATGACATGAAGGGTGGCCAATTCTGGGCCAGCAAATTCCTGAAGACTTGGGAGTGGAGCCTGAAGAAAACAAGGTTTTGGGAAAGGGGACCTCAATGGGGTATAACACCATGAAGTCCACCCTTCAAAGCAGCCATTTTCTCCAGGAGAACTGATCACTGTCATCTGGAGATCACTGTCATAGTGGGAGGTCTCCAGGCCCCTCCTGGGGGTTGGCAGCCCTAGCATTAAGCTGTATAAAATGATGTCTGTGGTGTGGCATGGGGCCTTCCATCAGCAACAGTTACAAGCCATTCCGTCACCTCAGGTTTCTGCTGCCACATCAGTCTCCTGGGTGTGTGAACCAAGCCTCAGGGTTCAGGGCTAAAGTGAGCAACTTCCTGCAGGCTTGCTCCAAAAGTAAAAACAAAACAAAAAAAACACCAATTCCTCCCATTAATGTACAAAGCAAGATGAAATTTCCCTTACCACCTACAACTAAACACACAGTGCCTCACATGGGGCCCCCCAACTTGACTCTATTTACAAGTTTACTTCTAAAAAATTTTAAAAACTGAATCAAAACAATTCAGAGAATGGGACAGAACATTCTGGAGGACTCTGGGCCCTGCCTGGCAGGCTTCCAGTTCCGGCCTGTGGTGAGATCCCACATCTAGAAAAGCAAACATGTTTTCCTCATGGTCTGGATACTTCCTGGGTCACACAGCCTTGTTCAACCTCTCCATGTTCAGTTCGGGTGTTCTTTATAACTTCTGATTAGCGTCCCCACTTAATTTGTGATTGTTGCCTCTAAGGCGTGGCAGGACCCTCCCATACCTGTCCACATTGCATTGTGGTGAGATGTCCATCAAGGAGGCCTGCGTTTACCTCCCTGCCTCAGTGCTAACAAGGCAGTTACTTGGAGCTCTGGATGCTGGTTCAATGGAAAGATCATTTATTTATAAACAAATTTATTCATTTATAAATAAATCTATCGCATTTAATCCAAGAAAGTGGGTAATAACCAGGGAGACGAAAGAGTAACACAATAATTACCAGCCCTTACTGTCAATAGCTAGCTGTACTTAATTTCTCTAGGGAGATGCAATGGGTGCACTGCTTTCTACCACTTTTTTAGATGTTGCAATTTAATGCATTATTGTGGTGCTAGTTTTTAGCTTAAGTGTACATTATTTTTTTATTTGCAGAGCACCACAGGGACTCTGTTGAAGAGTGCACTATCACGTTATGGCAAATACCCAAACAATAAGGAGCAGAGTTGGGCACTTATCAAGAGAGGCTCGCTGCGAAGGAGGGAACTTCTGCTCTACAACTTGGGTTGCCCACAGGCCAGGGGAAAAGTCTCCTGTCCTGTCCCTTTAAGAGGTTCTTAATATCTGAAAACAGGAAGCTGGCATGGAGAGCAATAACATGAGCTGGCAAACAAAATCAAATTAAGCCTCTATTGAAAGTAAGGGATTCCCCGCCCCTCCTCCAGGCAGTTGCAATCGTAACTCTGTCTTTAAGGGCTGGGTTCCCTGCAGACAGCTGCAAATAATAACGATTTCTGTTTTAGTCTGTGAAAAGGATCAAGAAGTGCTGATTAATAGCCCCGGATAACGGGTTGTCGGGTTATTGTGCGCGCGCGCGAGTGCATAGCCAGTGGGCACCCTGTGCGCGTAGACACACCACGTCTCACACTAAGAACTTTCTGTCTGACACCAATTCAAAGCCAGGCAGGGGAGGATTGTCTTTTCGTTCGGGGCGGGTCGCCCACTTGCAGTGCTCTGCTCTGTTCCTTCCAACCAGGAAATGATTTCTCTTCCCCACAGATAACAAACTACTATTGCAACAACAACCCGCACATTAATTATTACCCCCTCCTTCCATAGGCGAGGCCCACCCTGGGCGAGTGATACTCGCGGCACACATCCCGGTGGGGAGGGGTGCGTGTGTAAACCATGCTCACCTACATTCGTGTCAAGGGGGACACGTTACACAGGGCTCTAGCAATTCCCGGACGCGGAAGCAAAGGAACAGCTGCGGCTTTCAGGCACCGCCCAGAGCTGCGATCTTGGCCCAAAGGGGCGGCTCCTCCTGTCTCCCTTCCCCGGGACCAGATTGCTTAGGCGCCTCCTCTCCGAGAAGGGCCAGGATCGCTAGCTGATCGCTTTAATCCATTAAAGCCGCGGGAGATAGGAAAGGGATCCGGGCGTCCGAGCTCCTGACTGGAGACCATTCCCCTGCAAATCTTTGCAGGGAGGCAGAAAAAAGCAACAGTGCAATCCAAAAACAGTGAAAAAAGAAACAGTGCTTTCTTGTGCTGCAGGTCTCGTAAGCAAATGTGTTGGGGTTGGAGGATCCGGGAAACCCGCTTCAGGAAGCACGTTGCAGGGGAGAGAAGTTTCGCTTCCGCCTTTCTGCTCTGATCGAACGCATTCGTCCGTTCACAGCAGCAGAAGGGAAAGTAAATCACGTCAAAATATATTCAGTAATATCGAACCAGGCTTCACACATACCACAGATTATGTGTATCCGTGCAAAGAGGGAATTCTGAAAAATACGATCAGAGTTGTGGGAAAGTACTGGATTTCAGTGCCCATGAAATCTCGGGACGTTTCTTTGCAAAACTCAAAAGCACAGGGGAACTTCCACAATAATGGCTAGAACGGGTGATATTCTAGGGATTGTGTTCAGCTAGTATCTGCAGTGAACACATGAACCTGCCATTGGTCCATGGAGGTCGGTACTGTCTACTCTGACTGGCACCGGCTCTCCAGGGTCACAGGTCAAGGTCTTTCACTTCACATCACCTCCTATCTGGTCCTTTTAACTGAAGAAATTGGCCGCCTCCTAGTCCAAAGGAGAATGTTTTTGACAGTAATTGCATCTGTTACCTTGGAGGAGATACAGACGAATGAGCCACTGGTGATGTTAAGTTCTCCAAACTTTTTGTGGGAAAGGAACCAAAGAGTCCCGCTTTAATCTGTTTCAAACACTGAAGGCACAGAAATGCTGCTCTCTCCCGCCCCATACAAACATATTGGCAGTCCTCTTATACAATCATGTTCAAACTCCCCACCACACAACTCCCCACCCAATGCCTCCAGTTTAGGGTTGCAGTGGAAAGCTTGGCTGCCTGTTACTGTCTATTACACCTCTATTAAAAAGAAAGAGACATTTTTCTTCAGGCCTGTTGGCAACCCCACTAGGAACACAGCGTGGTATACCTTCCAGACTTCTTTGTCCTATCTAATTTTTAAGTTATTTTTCTGTAAAATAGTTTTGAAGCCCACTTAAGCTTATTCTGCAGGGAATGTGTCTTTAAAATGCTTCAGGGAGCCAATTTGGTGTAATGGTTAAGTGCGCAGACTCTAATCTGGAAGAACCAGGTTTGATTCCCCACCCTTCCACTTGCAGCTGCTGGATGATCTTGGACAAGCCGTAGTTCTGTTAGAGCTGTTCTCTCAAGAGCAGTTTCTGTCAGAGCTCTCTCAGCCCCACCTACCTCACAGGGTGTCTGTTGTGGGAAGGGGAAGGGAAGGGAGTTTGTAAGCTGCTCTGAGACACCTTTGGGTAGTGAAGGGCGGGGTATAAATCCAATCTTTCCTTCTTCTTTTGTTATTTTGCTATGACAGAGTAGCATTGCTTCCACAACTAAAGTTATATGAGTTACATATAAGCGGAAAAAAACAAAATATGCTTTATATAATAAAGTAATTATTCAACAGGGTATAAAGACACGCCAGCTTCTGGGCTGTATAGAATTCTTCATCAGGCCCAATGGAAAAGAACTTCTAAATTCCTAGCTGTGTATTGTTAGAGTTGCCAACAGGCCTGGGGGGGAAATGTCCCATCCCTTTAATAGAGGCTTAAATGTTTGGCTGTGGGCAGCTGAAGCTTTTCATGGTACTGAGGAAAATAACATCACCTTGTTAATAAATACCCTATTAAGCTTCTATTAAAAGGATTTTTTTTCTCTCCTTGCAGCTGGCAACCGTAGATTCCACTTTTGTGTCAGAACACCTGGAAACAGTCCTCTCCTCATTACATTAAAAAATACACACACACTCCATGTTCCTATGCGAAATAAATTAACATTTAATTTGTAACTCCGTGATTTATACAGCCAACCAAATATGTGCAGGGAAAACACACCAGCTGGAGAATAACTGCCCTTTCTGCCAGAGTCTTGTTACCCCCCTGATTAGTGGCATTTCAAAATCCAAAGTCTCTTCCTTCCAGCAAAGAAGGGACTCATTCCCCAAGTTACTAGATTTCTACTTTCTTGTTCTGATTAACGGCTGTATCAGGCACCTCTCCCCCCCCCCCAGATTCAAGTTACAAGAATTGAAACAATTAAGACTTTCTTTAAAAAGGTACACCTACATTTTAAAGCCAAAAAATAAATTGAAGACTGCATTAGTGGTATCCCGTCTTCATTACTTTGCAGCTAACCTCTTGCTTAAGCTTACTTTAGCAGGAAAGCTCTTGCATTGTACTCTGGTTTGATCAGGCCAACGCCGGTTGCTTAGGGTGATATTGTGAAGGCAGGGAGGGGGCATTATTTCTCATAAAGACTGTGTGCCTTTATTTATATAAAATGTTTATTTAGTACATTTTTATCCCAGCCTTCCTCCAAGGAGCTCAGGGCAGCATACCTCACTCTTTCCTCCTCCATTTTATCCTGACAACAGTCTTGTGAGGTAGGTTAGGGTAAGAGAGTAAGTAGCTGGCCCGAGGTCACCCAGCAAGTTTCCATGGTGAAGATGGGATTTGAACCTGGGCGTTCCAGATCCAAACCAGTTTGGTGTAGTGGTTAAGAGCCAGTTGGGTGTAGTGGTTAAGTGCGCAGACTCTAATCTGGGAGAACCGGGTTTGATTCCCCACTCCTCCACTTGCACCTGCTGGATGACCTTGGGCAAGCCATAGTTCTGATAAGAGCTGTCCCTCTAAGCTGTGGAGTCTTGTGAGCAAAATTCTGCTTTGTGAGCTACTGGCATTAAAGTTGTGAGCGAGCAATTTGGCTACTGCATAAATGAGTTTGCTTTGGAGCCATCTTTCCTGAGTTAAGACAAAAATGTGTGAGTCAGAGTCTAAAAGACTTTGAGCTAGCACACACTAACTCAGCTTAGAGGGAACACTGAACCCGGTTCTCCCAGATTGGAGTCCGTGCACTTAATCACTACACCAAACTGGGAGCAGAGAGAGATTTGGGGCTTGCTATTTTATCTTTGGTTTTGGCCGTGAACCAAGAGGGAAGGCTGGATAGAAACGTTTTGATTGATTGATTGATATTTCACAATTTTGTACTATCTGGCACCTTGCACATGCCCTCAGGCTCCCCAGGGAGTCCAGACACCCTGAAATGTAGTAGCCCAGTTCTCTCTCTTTAGCTGCCCTGGTCATTAAGGTAAAGGTAAAGGTTTCCCTTGCTCGAAAGCCAGTCGAATCCAACTCTAGGGTTGTGGTGCTCATCTCCGTTTCAAAGCCGAAGAGCCAGCACTGTCCGAAGACGTTTCCGTGGTCATGTGGCCGGCATGACTAAACACCAAGGCACACGGAACGCTGTTACCTTCCCACCGAAGTGGTACCTATTTATCTACTTGCAGTTTCTTGCTTTCGAACTGCTAGGTTGGCAGGAGCTGGAACTCGGGTCTCGAACTGCTGAACTACTGACCTTCCACAGCCTGCAGTTCAGCGTCTTAACCACTTGAGCCACCGCAGCTCCCCCTAATGGTCATTAGGGCTACCAAAAAAATGGGCGTGAAGTGTTTTGGATACGCAGAAACTCTTATGTAAATGCTAAGCGTGATTATTAGAAGAAAAGCCAAGCACGTGTGAAGCAGTGCCTCCGTCTACTGCTGCAAAGGCGGCCATTGGAGTGGGTGATACTTTACTGAAGAACATCAGGGAAGCTGGTCTGCGGACGCTGCGGAGGGATCATCTGGGATTGCCAACATGGCGGTATTTGAGGGCGGGAGCTGCTTTGTCCTGAGGGAGGGAGGAACTTCCAAGATGCAGGCCCTGAGGTCGGCGTAGGCCTGGGGAAGTGTCCCGACACTGACCCAGCGGTTGTAGTTTGGGTTGTAGCAGTGGATCAGGTGGGTATCGCGGTATGTATTGTGGCTGTAGCCCCCCAGTACGTACAGCTCCCCTTGTAGGACTGTGGAAGCGGCGATGACGTGGGCCTGTGGTAGAGGAGTGAGGGCCGCCCACACATCCTGGCCCAGGCTGTACACCTCGCAGGCCAGTTGATCAGCGTAGCCGCCGTGGCCGTCCCGCCATCGCAGGCCACCAGCCACGTACAGGCGTCCGTCCAGCGCTTCCATGACATGACCGGCTCGCTCCTCGATCATGGAGGCCCGTGGGACGGCTGGGGCCCCAGGGCGGTACTGGATCAGGACCGAGAGGCAGCGGCAGGAGCCGTCGCTGCCCCCGGAGATATAAACGGATCCATCCAGGACGCAGGCGGCGTGGCCACAGACGGCAGCAGGCAGAGGCTCACATGATCTGTGTGGAGGAAAGTGAGGGCGTGAAGGAGGAGAGGCAGAAAGGATGGCAGATGAGGGGACAACTCCGCTGTGCTAGATCAAGGGAGAGGCTTATCTAGCAGTCCATCTGTGGCCAGCCAGAGGCCGCCGAGAAACTTAGAGTCATGTTATCCCCTCATTTGCTCAGTCAGTTTAGATATTTATATCCTGCTTTTCTTCCCAGTGGGGACCCAATATGACTTATAACATTCCCCCCTGCTCCATTTTTATCCAACCCTGTAAACTAATAATAACAACAATAACATCATCGACCTTGTGAGGTAAGTTAGGCAGAGAATGACTGGCCCAAGGTCACCCAGTGATGATAAGAGTTGCCAAGCAGTGCCTGGCAACTGGCAGAAGGGCTTGTAGGGTGCAGTGTCCCAGAAGGAAAAAGAAAAAGAAGGCCTTATCAACTTGCAGGGAGTTCTGACCATAGAGTTCTTGGTGATTCCTAGAGCTACACACAAGAGAGAAGCGTGGCTCTAGGATTGCCAGAAACTCTTATCTTACCATAGAATTTCTGGCAGTTCCTAGAGCTACCCTTGTCACTTCCCCTGGATCATTATTCCCCCCATTTGGCCCCCGTTTTCACCCTCTGATCACATGAGTAACGGTGGGCAAGGGCCACAATGATTTTAAGGTCTCCCGCCATAAGGGGGCAAATGGGAATCCTACCTGGTGAGCTTCCGTGGGAGAGGGGGTTTTTGAACCTGGTTTTCCTAGATCCCAGTCCAGCAATCTAACCACTCCACTGCACTGTTTTTAGCATCTGTAATTGCTATTCTGATTCTTGGAGCATGGAGACTCCCTTTTCAGCTAATGGCTGTAGATCCATTCCCTGCAGAAATTCGTCACCAAGATCAGTTTTTCTTGTGGAAGGGAGGGTAGTGCAGGAAATTATTTTTTAAAAAGTGTGGTATGTTTATTGTATATGAACATATATGTAATGTATACATGTAACGGAGCAGTCTGCTTCCCCCCTTCTATCTGTGTGATTTAGTTTGGTCCTTTTGGGTGGAGCTCTTGTTTCCGTTTCCAGTTTTTTATGTTAGCTGTAGTTGTTGGATGCAACTTGCAAATAAACGGTTGATATTTTGAGCCATCTTGTCTCTGCTGAATGGACCTGAGAACGGGTGCCGGAGCGAGTACTCTAACCCTGGGAACCCACAGCCAAAGGGGGGCATTACAAAAAGAAATGTGAAAGGCAAAGAGCAGTAGATGACAGAAGTTAGCTTGGGGGGGGACACAAGGGGAATATGAAGCACAGAGTAAAGGGAAATGGATGGGGGTGCTGCTGGGACCGAAGCCCCAGCCTCTCACCTCCAAGCATTGGTACGTGGATCATAACACTCAGCTGAGTCCAAGCAGTAGGCATCTCTGGAGCTTCCTCCAAGCGCATACAGAAGTCCATCTTGGAAGACGGCTGGGAAATAGCTCCGGAAGGTGGTCATATCGGCCAGACGTTCCCACCTCCCGCAGAGAGGATCGAACCTGTGGCAGGGGAGGACCAAAGAACATGAATGTCCCTTTGAGCGTAAATCCCCCAACTCCATCCTCCTTACTAAAATAGGGTTGCCAGGTCTGGGTTGGAAAATACCTGGAGACTTTGGGGGTGGGACCGGGAGAGGGTGGGGTCTGGGGAGGGGAGGGGCCTCAGCATGGTAAAATGCCATAGAGTCCACCATTCAAAGCAGCCATTTTCTCCAGGGGAGCTGATGCCTATCACCTGGAGATCAGGTGTATAAGTGGGAGACCGCCAGGCCCCACCTGAAGGCTGGCAACCCTATACTAAAATGACAGGTGCAAAGGGGCGAGTTAAGTTTGCCTGGAGACAGTGTCCTCAGACCTCCTAGTCATTAACAACTGACAGGGTGGGCTACTTGTGGCTGACGAAGAAAAAAGCTTAGAGCAGGGCTGTCAAACATGCGGCCCAGAGGCTGGATGAGGCCCCCAGAGAGTGTTTATCAGGCCCACAAGGGACTGGCTCTCTCCTGCTTCTTCCTCCAGTTCCGCTGCCGCTGTTGCATCATAGCTTGCTTTCCTAGACTCTCTCAATCACTCAGGAGAGATAGATAGGCCAGCTTCTGCTCCTTGCACTGGGCTGAGGCTCCTCCCCCTCCCAGATTGCTACAACACAGATATCTTGATGCAATAATTCCGAGCAAGAAGTGTCAGTTATCAAAGACTGTTAGATAAAATATTGCAGGAATGCTAATGTTTCAGGCATGTTTTTAAGTAAAAGAAATTTTTGTGTTCTTGTCCTTCATAAAGTTTATATCTCCGCTACCTGGCATTACATTTTATGACACACGTGGCCCGGCCCAACAATGTCCAATTTATGTCAAATTCGACCCTCCATAACAAATGAGTTCAACACCCCTGGCTTAGAATGATCAACACATGGAATTCACTGCCACAGGAGGTGGCGGCAGCTACAAGCATGGACAGCTTCAAGAAGGAATTGGATAAACATATGGAGCAGAGGTCCATCAATGGCTATTAGCCACAAGGTATAGCTAGAGACTCTGGGGCAAGGGATGCTCTGTATTCTTGGTGCTTGGGGGGGGGGCAGCATTGGGAGGGCTTCTAGTGTCCTGGCCCCACTGCTGGACCTCCTGATGGCACCTGGTATTTTTGGCCCCTGTGTGACAGAGTGTTGGACTGGATGGGCCATTGGCCTGACCCAACATTGTCCTCTCCTATGTTCTTATGTTCTTAGCTTGTACCTGGTCAGAGGCATGCCAGTGTTCATGACTATTTCATCAGTGCCAGTGCTGATCTCTGGCACAGAACGTGGCTCCCTGGATTAAGTCTGCATATTTCTGTTTCCCAAGATCATTTGCCCTCAAGTGCCCTGCATTGTGTGGGATAGCCTTTACGTGTTTTCACTTTTCCCCTCAGTGAATCTACAACGTCCACCTGACCACAGCTTTCAAACACCTGGACAGCCAAGCGTTGCCAAGGACAGGATGTCCCTCTTCCCACTCATACAGCTTGACAAGCCAGATCAGACAGTCATAGATTCGTGGAAGTGTAACACACACACACACCCTCCATAAATTGGAGGTTGGCCAATCATTAACAACCAGTGGTGGATTAAGGTGTTTTGCCACACATACACACCACAGCCCCACAGGGGATAACCTTCGTTATTACCCAATTACATTTATCTATGCCGGTGCTTTCCGTATTGCACTCATAACTTCTTAGCTAAGTACATCTAGACTATATCAGATTATTATTAAATAAAGGTTTTAACCAGGGCTATTTTTGCGCAGGAACGCACAGGAACGGAGTTCCGGCTGGTTCCTGCATTGGCCACACCCAGCAGAAACTCATTAGCATAACAGGCCACACCCAACAGCAGAAACTCATTCGGATTGGCTACATTAGGGGTGTGTGGCCTAACATGCAAAGGAATTCCTGCTACAAGATAAACAGAATAAGAAGCAAAAGGTGGGTGTGGCTGGATGCCCACACTTCTGGTAACATGGGGGGGTGGCCTAATAGGCTAATGAACTGTGCTGTCAGGGGTGTGGTCTATTATTCTAACAAGTTTCTGTTGTTAGGTGTGGCCTATTATGCTAATGAGTTCCTGCTGGGCTTTTTCTACAAAAAAAGCCCTGGTTTTAACTAAACCACTGAGTGATGCCTGGCTGGGAAATACACAGTTTTCACTTTGAACCTGGAACAAACAATATCTTTCTAATTTTCCATTAAAGTCAGAATGATGCATCAAATTAAAGTTTGTGGGACACAAACGAAGCTGCCGTATACCGAATCAGATCACTGGTCCATCAAGGTCAGTACTGTCAATTCAGATGGGCAGCAGCCGTCCAGGGTCTCAGGCGGAGGTCTTTCACATCACCTACTGCCTGCTTTTGAAAATTGGAAATGCCAGGGATTGAACCTGGGACCTTCGGCATGCCAAGCAGTTCTATCACTGAGCCAGGGAACTTTCACTTACCATTCAGTACTGTGACTTTTAGCAGTTAATGCATTGCTTTACTTCAGCCAAATGGATTTGAACGTTCACGGGGCTGTGTTGAGGGAATATCCTCTCACAAGCGTAGCTATTGACCGCTTGAAGGGTTATCTCCCTCAGCTTCTGGGCAGGTGGGCAGACAGGATGCCCTCTGGAGTTTGGTGTCATCCAAAATCTGCCATCGGAAGCAATTGCCTCTATTCACCTCATTACAGAATTGGCCCTACTAACAACCAAGAGCTATCAGATATCCGGGGGACGGGGGGGGACAGGTCCTTCAGGTCCATTGATGGAAGCTGCAGCCAGTCCGGAGAAGCCATGAGCCCACTTCATACTCAGCTATGTATGGGCCATGGCTTCCAGACCAGTCTTTTGATTGGCAGGAGGAGAGACCTAGATACATCCTGAAATTCAGGCCAGTTCCTGTTCTGGAGACTGTTGAGTTTTTCAACCATCTCTTGAGACCTGAATAGGCCTCTGGCCTCTTTTCACTGCTCCTCACCTTCTGTTTTGGCTGCTTTCCCAGACACTGACCTCGACAACAACCTACATGAATTAAATATATCTATGGTCCCTACTGATAAGGGACAGTCCCTCTTCTCCAGTTCCTGTGCTGTGGTGGCGGCTGTTGCCAAGCAACATTTTTACAAATCTGCACAGCCAATCCGAAACCCTGCTAGGCGAAAAGCCCACCTGGCTGCCCCGCCCACTTTCAAAAACATTTGGCGGACACTACACAGGGGACCCCAGGCTAGACTTTGCCATTCTTCGGGCTTTAGCACCCTTTGTTGGGGAGGGGGGTCTAGAAATTGAACTTTCAGAATGGAGAGCGCCTCTTTGTCTCTACAGTATGCCAAGCGGAAGACTATGTGAACGCTAAAGCGCCACACAAACTGCCTTTTTGTGCCCTGGATCTGCTTTGAACTGTCTAGGACTAGTGTTCCCTCTAAGCTGAGTTAGTGTGAGCTAGCCCACAGTTGTTTTAGCCACCAGCTCACACATTTTTATCTTAGGTCAGGAAGGCTGGCTCCAGAGCAAATTAATTTATGCAGTCGCCAAATCGCTCCCTCACAACTTTAATGCCAGTAACTCACAAAGTAGAATTTTTGCTCACAAGACACCACAGTGTAGAGGGAGCATTGTCTATTGACCCATTGTGGAAATCAGGTGGCCTGGTATAGCCCAATCTTGTCAGATCTCAGAAGCGAAGCAGGGTCGGTACTTGGAAGGGAGACCACCAAGGAAAGACTCTGCAGAGGAAGGCAATGACAACCCCCCCCCACACCCCCAGTTCTCACTTACCTTGAAAGCACCTCACTAGGGCTGCCCTATGTCAGTTGACAGCAGTTATGTACACATTACCCACTGCAGGACAAGGATGTCTTTAATCCAAATGAAAAAAAAGCTCTCCTAGTTTTTTAAAGGGGTGGAAGATGGGCTGTGGTGGACTAGATGACTGCGGGTGTAGAACTTTTAACAATGAGTCCCAGGAGTGTGGGAATCTGGGTGTTACAAACATGTCCCTATTTCAGCCATGAGTTTTTGGAGCGCTATAATTACCACCAAACCACAACTTACTAGTTGGGCTCCCGTTGTGGTATTAATGAAGAGGCAATACTGAAAATCCATTTCCACTTCCAACCCATATCCACAATTCACTGAATGGAACCAGTAACCCACCACCCCCGAGAAGGCCTCCCCTGCCCATCTCACTTGAAGACGGAGCGCATGGAATCCCCCGTTCCATAGTAGTGTTTTCCACCAAGGATGTACATCACATTGTCCTTGACTGCCACAGCGTGCCGGAAACGTGGCCCTTCTGGGAGTGCCCCAAGATGGCGCCACTCAATTTGCTTCACCAATCCAATGCTGCTGACGAAGCGGTGGGAGAACCAGATGTCCTCACTGGGGTTGCGAGTGGCCATATTCTTGGACAGGCAGTCCCCTCCGCTGATGACAATCACCTTCTCAGGGTACCTCACCCGGCAAGGGAGCTGCTCCATCTTGGAAGGGCCAGGAGGGAGACTGGATAAGGATTCCACCAGGAGGTCATAGAGGCGACCTGGCGCAGCCATCATGTCTACCGCCCGCACTTGCTTAAGCTCCCGAGTGGACATCAAAGGGAACCTGATGCAGCGCATTACTTTCTCGGCACGGTCCATCCGTCCATCCCGGTCGGCATCCAGCCAGCGGACGGCTCCTTGAAAGGCCTCTAGTTCGTTGAGGACATAAAGGGCATCGGAGCTGAGGATGTCTACCAGCTGGTTGATTGGAAGGTCCAAGAACTTGGGTGTGGCTGAGATGCGGACAAAGTTCCTCAATATGTAGTCACTTGCGGTGTTTTCCAGCTCGTGGAGGCCATAAGCACGGGCAAACGATAGGACGTCGAAGCTAGATTCAGGGCACAGCTTGTGCTGGAAAACATCTAAGCAGAGCTCCAAGATGCTCGAGACCTGATACTGCAGAGCTGCCTGGGCAGCATCAAAGAGGTCATCCCACCCACCCGCCACCACACCTGAGTAGGCAAAGGAGACGACCAGGCCCAGATCAGTTGAAGTGAAGCGGGTGCAGAGGGGGGTGTCCACCTGTCGGGATTCCTTCATGCCACTGGTGAACATGGCGTGGAAGAATTCGCAGCCACAAGCCAAGGCCAGGCGGTGAACTGGAAGAAAGGAAGATGCGATCAAGGTTCCAATGGCCATTTCTCTGTCAAAGCCCCACAGTCCCATCCCCAGAACCACTGCTAATCCAGACCTGGACTTTTCACTTTATCCTGACCCACAAACCCTTTTTCTATCTGTGTCCTTGATTCCCCGTCACCTCTGCCTTGCTCACCTCGATAGGTATCTCCCTCAGCTTTAAGGGCCAGGTCACAGCCAACACCTTCCTCGTACAGCTCCTCCAAGTTCCGTAGCATCTCCCATTTCTCCTCAGACGGACTTAGCCTGTCCTCCGTCTCTGTCTCAATCAATACCGCCTTGCAAATCTCAGCAACGCGAGGAACACCCAGCGCCTCCGCCGCATCTAAGAGCTCCTCGGCTGTCTCTGGCGTGACTTCTAATTGCCCAGTATAGGCAAAATTCAAAATGGCTTCCCAGCCGTGTGCTGTGGTCACACCGTCCAGCTCCAACACCTCTTGCTCTCCGCGCTCTAAACGTTGCCGGAAGACGGAGCTGACGGCAGCCAGGATGATACCGTGAGCTTCATAGCTGCTTGGGCCCAATCTCACAGTCACATCCAGAAGATGTTGCTGTTCCCTCAGCTGGCACGCTGTCATGAAGAATCCTTCCGCATGACCCTCGCTCCTCAGCTCCCAGCGCTGCTCGGTTGTGTAACCTTCTGCATCCTCTGGGAGTCTCTTGCCGCATGACATCACTTCCTGTAAGGACACCTTTAGGAAGAGTGAATAGGGAAGGGGGGGAAGTGAAGGTGGAGGGATGTTATGCCAGCCTTTAGCTACGGTGGGGCTATCGGGAGCTCCACCCCTTCCTTAAAGCCCCCCCCTGCTTTTGAGAAGAAAAGGGATGGTGCGGGCCCCTCTCCCTCCCCCTGCAAGATTTAAAGGGCCTTTCAGCTGATTGACAGAGAGCACATGGCTTGCCAATCAGCTGGAGGGCACTTTAAATCTTGCAAGAGGGGAGGGAGGGGGCATGCACTACCCCACTTCATTATGGTAAATAATGGCGGCCCCACCATAATTTTTTTTGTCCCACAAAATCTTGGCTTACGGGCCTGATGTGGTGGAACTGGAGGCTGGCGTTCCGTCTCAGAAATGCCCTTGAGTTACCCAAACCAAAGCACTGTAAGCAGACAGACCCCCCATCTCTCAGGAGGGGTCATTTCAACAGCAATGTACCCCATTGGGGTGCCCCAGGAGTCTGTCTACCAGGCATCTTGACCAGTGTTCCCTCTAAGCTGAGTTACTGTGAGCTAGCTCACATTTTTTTGGCCTCCAGCTCCCACATTTTTGTCTTAGCTCAGGAAGTAGGGCTCCAGGGCAAACTCATTTATGCAGCAGCCAAATCGCACAAGTACAACACCAGTAGCTCACAAGGTAGAATTTTTGCTCACAAGACTCCACAGCTTAGAGGGATTCTTGGTCTAAGATTCTTAGACTTGGGTCTAAGATTCCTGACATAAGTGGACACAAAAATGGGATGCCAGGACTGGCAGGCCCCATAATCTTGCCTAGGCAGTGACCCTGGGAAGCACATGAGATCTTCTTCTGACAGCTGTGACTCTCCCTCCACCCTGACATCTGCATATGCCACAATGGCCCTGCCTCGCCCCAGAGTGAACGCCATTCGACCTGGAGCACTGATCCTATCAGTCTCCCCTCACCTTTTCATGCCCACATTTCTGTCATAACGACAACTCCCGTTTCTCCCACCTAACAGAAAAGGAAGGTCGCCAAGCAGCATTTGTTTCTTTTTGATTAGTTTAGTTAGGAATCCATCAGCCTTCTGAATCACTGGAGCAAGCCAGCAGAGTTCCAGCTCAAACCCTGTTTTACATCCCAAACCCCTCCTAAGAACATCTGTTCCCTTTGTCCGTTCCTGGGGACACTATTCAGTCATTCACAGACACATCTAGCTAATCTTATCAGGAGCACATTGATACCTTAGTTTTCACCAGACCTCAACTCTCATGCAAACTGTCACAAGTTTTCCAGGTCTTTGTCTGCCCTGGGAAGGACATTTTTTGGTATTATTTTGAGGCACAAATGTCAGATGGCCTCAGGACACAATTTTCTTATATAAATACCACTCAGAGCTCATTCTCTGTGTATTTGCCCTGGGTGCCTACTGGCAGCGCACCCCTAAATTCGTTTTGAGTTCCTTCCATCTTCACAGCCTCTCTTCCGAGGACTTCTCCACATCTGGATAGGTAATTATAACTCCCAACAGCCTCCTATGATTCTTGCTCACCTCTGTATTTCCAGTACTTTGTGTGTGTGTTTTAACTTGTATTTTATTTCTGTATGTGTGCATTTTATTAGGATGTCCTTTTTTAAATTAAAACAACCCTTTGGGTTAAACAGTGAACTGGTTATTGAGAGCTGTCTTAGAGGGAAAGATCCCCACAGATCTTGGTAGCAGAGCCTCGCTAATATCTCACCTCTCGCTGAGGCTGCCATTTAGCTAAATTCCCCCAGAAACTGAAGGCAACGATTTAAGAAGTCAGCTTCTTAAATCTATGCTGGTAGGGGTAACAGCACAACCAGCATTACAGGATGGTACACAGAAAAAGTTTTCTGTGTGTGGTGACTGTACTAACGGACAACAGAACCACATTTTCCCAACCATCGAACTCCCCTATTTTGACTCATGAGTGAGACTCAGAAAATGTAACATATCAAGCACCAAAGTGCTATTATACCTATTGCCCGGATCCTGAACACCAGAGCCAATGTGTGTTCTCCACAGTGAATAATTGTAAAAAAAAGGCACTAATTAGGGTGGCCAGCTCTGGTCTGGGGAATTCCTGGAAATTTGGGGACAGTGCCTTATGGAGGAGAAATCTGGGGAGGCATTTCACCTGGAATCCAGTGTATGCCACACAGCCCGCCCTCTAAAACAGCCATTTTTCCCAGGAGAACTGATTTCTATAGTCTGGAGATCAGCTGGAATTCCAGAACTGCAGGAGAATCCCACGTGGAGAATGATAACCCTGCATTTAAATGAACAAAATAAGTATGTGTGCGCACCCGTGCATTCATGTGCATTTTTAATTGTGTGTGTAGGCTGCATTTTAGAAGGAGTGATGTATATTTACTATTTGAATGAGAGAATGCCGGTACTTCTGGGGGTGTAATATGCTAAGCTCCTGAGGAGTGAGAGTGACCGTGGTATTCTAGTGGGTATATAATTTTTGTAGCAAGGGTGTTGCCAAGGACACAGTTGTGTATGTGTGTGAGTGTAATATTACGAGTCAGTTTGGGACGGGACCTGTAC
This sequence comes from Gekko gecko, assembly GCA_029375565.1. NCBI lineage: Eukaryota > Metazoa > Chordata > Lepidosauria > Squamata > Gekkonidae > Gekko > Gekko gecko. The sequence continues at coordinate 44,800,327 of JAPDNY010000015.1, read as the reverse complement.
GGGGTGTTTGCAATGTTGCATTTTTGTTGTTGTTGTTGCTGCTGTTGGCCTGACATGCTTTTGTTTTGTGCAATGATGAAGTGTGTGTTCTCTCGGGAGGGCAAAGGGCAGCACGGGCATGCACTCTCCCACCCTGCACAACAATTTCCCGTCCCCCAAACTGCCCTACCCTCTCGCCAACCCTTCTAGCAGCTTCTCTGTACCCTCTTAGGGGGTCCCCCACCGCGACCTCTCTCACCTGCCGGGTGGCCGGTTCCTTTCCTGGGCCCACATGCAATCCGTAGCTGGAGTGTGACCGCTGGGGAATGTTGGCCATTAGCCCGGATGCTATTTACAAAGTTAATTATAGCCAAGACCAAGTTACTATGGGAGAAAGTCAGATGTCACCAGCATTAGAAACCAACCAATTAAGACCCGGCTCTCACAAACCTATTTCTCAGAAATACCTCTTCATAAGATAGCCTCACATTCCCCACACATAGAAAACTAGAGTATCACCATTCTCCTTGGCATGCTACTTTTCTAGAGACAGAGTAATTTTAAAAAAATTATACGTCTCTGACCTGGATAGCCCAGGCAAGCCTGATGTTATCAGATCTCGGAAGCTAAGCGGGGCCAACCCTGGCAAGTACTTGGGAGGGAGACCTGCAAGGAATACCAGGGCCGGGACACAGAAGTAGGCAATATCAAGCCACCTCTCTGAAACATCCAAACCCCACCAGGGGTCGCCAGAAGTCACCATGACTTCCAGGTAGGCAAGCACGTACAAACACACACACACATACAAAATACCCAAAAAATTATACGTAGGAGCATTCTGTCAGGTCCACAAGCGGAAGTTATGCACTGCAGCGGGGAAACAGGTTTACCTCCTCATCTGCTCTTGTTGAAGACTAATCCTGAGACTTCATTTAGCTTGGAATCAGGTGTAGCCAGCGCTACGGTCTGTGCAAACGTTTTGCCTATAGTCTCCTATTGTCAAAACTCGCCAGAAAAGCCAACATTTAACAACAAGGGGACCCCAACGTTTCCACAGATTGTAGAGTCAGCCCTACAGAGCAGGCTGTTAACCTCCAGGTGAGGCCTGGAGAATTCCCGGAATTACATCTGATCTCCAGACAACAGAGATCAGTTGCCTTGGAGAAAATGGCTGCTTTGGAGGGTGGCGTCTATATGGCATTATACCTCACTGAAGTCCCCAGGCTCCATCTCCAAATCTCCACGAATTTCCCAAGCCAGGGTAGACACAAGGCCTAGAAGTTCCCCCCTGCGGTTTTCTCTTTAGAGAAAAGTGGATATTTCTGGTTCACGCCACCGTGGAAGAAAAAGGCAGGGTAGAAGAATTTTTAGAGTCCTCAAGCAAATTCAACATTAATTTAACATTTTAAAATGTTTAGAAATCCACACATCTCTTTAAAAAAAACGAAGCCACCCTCCAAAAATGGAGATTATGGGGAGGGAGGCAGAAAGGTTAAAGGCACGGGTGACAGATTATTCAGAATGGCAGAATCTGGAGCGAACGGGCGGGGGGGTAGCGTCTCCTTCAAAATGTCACCTAAGAGCTGAACGCCCCTTGCCAAATTCTCTGTGACTTTAGCAGGGGATTCTGGGATACAGATCTCACGCTTGCCAACCCAGTTGTGTCTGAGCTACTTTGTACATTCAGTTTACTGGGCCTAGAATTATGTAATACAGATTCCAAGAGGCTGACAATATACGGAATAAATTGCCATTGTTGGAGGCAGAGCCAGATGAACGCTTCACCAAGAGGAAAATACTTGGTGGGCTGTTGTTAGCCAGGGCAATTGTGGTGGCGTTGGCAGTGTTCCAGGACTGGTCACCTCAAAATGTTCCTGGGGTCTTTCGATGTTTGATTCTATTTAGAGAGGGTGTATCCCTCCCTCAAACTCACATCAATCTGTATTTGTGATCCCTAGCCAGGAATTTCAGGGTTTTTTGTCTTTTAGCTACAGGGATTTGGTACGGAATAAAGGGCGGGGCAGGACTTCTGGGTAGCGTTGCCAACCTCCAGGTGGCACCCAGAGATCTCCTGCGGTTACAATTGCTCTCCAGACAACCAAGATGAGTTTCCCTGGAGAAAATGGCTGCTTTGGAGGGTGGACTTCATGGCATTACACCCTGTGGAGGGCCCTCCCGCTGTCCTCAAACTCCACCTCCAAGGTGCCCCCCCCAAATAGCCTGGTATTTTATTTATTTATTTATCTATTTCTTTATTAAATTTATATCCCACCTTCCCTGCAAGCAGGCCCAGGGCGGTTTACATAAATCTTAATACAATACAGTTGAAAACAACTTTAAAATAGTAGTTTAGAACAGAAGAAGAAGAAGAGGCGATTGGGGCCGAAGTTCAGACTGGCAGCTTGAAGCGGGAGTGAGTCATGACAAAAAAGCCCTAGAACAAACTGTTCTGGGTTTTCCTGGTCACACTGCGCCGACTGATGCGGGAGCATACCAGGGAGGAGGTGTGAGGGAGCGGCTGTAAGGCACGGCTTTCTGTTTCGCTAATCTGGAGATATGCACTTATGCGCATGAGCGCTTATGCACATGAGCACACAATCCAAATCGTGGATTCTAGCGTTCACACTGTGTTGGTGTGGGATAGACACGCTTTCCGGGGGTTGATACCACTTTTAACAGGTATCTTTTTAACTGGGGAACGAAGCATTACAAGACTGGTTGAGTACGGCTGGGGAACGCCGGACAGATGTGCCTGTGTGAACGGCCCCTTTAATCCGCTTGTGAAACGTTGCTGAAATGCGCCTCTCTCGGGGCAAACTGCCAGTCTGAACTCAGCCTGGATTTATACGCCATCCTTCACTACCCAAAGGAATCTCAGAGCTGCTTACAATCTCCTTTCCCTTTTCCTCCCCACAACAGACACCCTGTGAGGTAGGTGGGGCTGAGAGATGTCTTTCAAGAACTGCCTTTGAGGGAATAGCTCTGAAAGAACTTATGACTGACCCAGGGTCACACCAGCAGCTGCATGTGGAGGAGTGGAGAATCAAACCCGGTTCTCCCAGATTAGAGTCCACACGCCTAACCACTACACCAAACATAGAATACCATAAGGACATAAGAGAGAACATAAGAGAAGCCAATGATGAATCAGGCCAATGGCCCATCTAGTCCAACAGTCTGTCACACAGCGGCCAAAATATACCAGGTGCCATCAGGAGGTCCAGCAGTGGGGCCAGGACACCAGAAGCCCTCCCACTGTTGCCCCCTCCAGCACCAAGAATAGAGTGCATCACCTGCCCCAGACTGAGAGTTCCCATCTATACCCTGTGGCTAATAGCCACTGATGGACTTCTGCCCCATATGTTTATCTTATTCCCTCTTGAATTCCCATGTTTCTCTGGTTTCTCTGCTTTCGCCTGTTATGGGAAACGATTCTGATGGTTTCTAGGGGTGGCTTGGACTGACTCCATCATGTGCTCAGGGTTCTGTTCTGAGTTCCAGGAGTGGAAAGGGAGTTAAGTGCTGGGTGTGTCCAGCAGGGAATTTTGAAGCTACACCTCTGGCAAAAAAAAATTCCCTTATTTGTGGTGCATTCATGGGAAACTATTAGGGCAATTCCTTCGTTGACCTCAGAAAACTCTTGTTCATGGACTATAAAGAACATGGGAAGGGAACAGAGGGGTTGCAAAAACAGAGAGGTTTTGGAATGACAAATAGAAAAAGAAGATAAAAATGGGAGGAGGAGGAGGAGGAGGATCGGCAAGGAACAAGCGGGGAAATTCCACACTTTTTTGTTGTGCCGCAACTCACTGTTCTGGCAGCTGAATATTATGCTACGCTTTTGAAGTGCCTTAGACAGCAATTCAGGCAGTTGGCTCGGTATTGCCTGCTCATCTGGCAGCAGCTCTCCGGGGTCTCAGCCAGAGTATGATCCTTCCCAAGTAGGGTTGCCAATATCCAGGTGGCAACTAGGGATTCCAGGAAATGACAGCTCATCTCCAGACTACAGAGATCAGTTCCTCTGAAGAAAATGAATGCTTTGGAGGGTGGACTCTACGGCACTGTACCCCCGCTGAGGTCCCTGTCCTCCCCAGGCTCCATCCCCAAATCTCCAGGCATTTCTCAACCTGCCAAGCCTACCTCCTCATCTCCCACCGGTGGCCGGGGTGTGTATGTGGACCTGGCGAACTTATTCCCAACTGCGTCTTCCAGTTTTAAACAAGAGATTGTCGAGGCAAAAACATTTACTCACCTAGCATCTCATCTAAACTGGACTGCAGCCTGTGTAAAGCACGGACATATGCTTCGCTGCTTATAGATTTACTTCATATGCATCCTTTTCTCCCCACTGGGGACTCACCCAAAGTGAGTTACATTATTCTCCTCCATTGCATCCTTACAACAACCATGTTGTGGGGTCCATCTGGTTGAGAGTGTGTGTGACTGGCCCAAGGTCACCCGGCAAGCGTCCATGGCACAGTGGGGACTCAAACCTGTGCCTCTCAGGTCTTCGGACTGTACTCTAACCGCTACGCCAACCTCCTCTCCAGCTACTATGTGGTAGATCTATAGGTATCGTGTTGAGATGCTAATTAAGTACCTAGAACCACTTCGCCCAGGTGGGGCGGAAAGTGCCATCAAGTCCTAGGGTTTCCAAGGCAAGAGGTGAAACAGAAATGGTCTCCCATCCAACCCTGGTCTCCCATCCAAGCACTAACCAGGGCTGACTCTGCTTAGCTTCTGAGATCTGATGAGTCTGGGCTAGCCTGGGCCATAAAGAGTGCTGTCAAGGCAACCCGACAGGGTTTTCGAAGCAAGAGACCTTCAGGAGTGGTTTTGCCATTGCTTGCCTCTGAGTAGCAGCCCAGAACTTCCTTGGTGGTCTCCTATCCAAGTACAAACTGGGACTGGTCCGGCTTAGCTTCCAAGAACTGACAAAATTAGGCTAACCTGGCCCGTCCAGGTCAGGGCTCTGTACATGCGGCAGCCCCATTTAAACCAGAGCACAACAACAGCAAGAGAGGGTTGTTTGGCCTCCTCTGCTTCATATTTAGATGAAGCCCGAAACCCACAGCTTGAAGACGTCAGGTATTGACACCGGGACTTTTTTTGCATGCAAAGAGGATCTCGTACCACTGAATGCCACTCACAGGCGCGTGCTTTGCAGACCATGGGGTTTTCCGAAACATCACAGTCACTCAACAATGGCCGGCTGAAAGGCTTTGGGATTAAAATTCAGCTCGTTCCACATTCCAAGGCTGCGGAACTGGGAATGAGGTCTGGAGGTACTGCTGGGCGGCAGGTGGTTCTTACTGGGTTGGTGACTCCTGCTTGTCAGTCACGCCTTGACATGTTTGATCAAGATAACCCTCTTCATGGCCCCTTTCCCTAAATCCCACAGGCTATCTGTGTCAGAGCGCAGGAGGAGTTCCGCTTCTTATGTGGCGTTTGTCATTGTTGCTTTGGAATATTTGGCATTTCCCCCCAAACCAGGTTCTGCACCACTGTTGGTCCAGGGTTTGAAAATCTCTTGACACGTATGAAGGAAATACGGTTGCCAACTGCAGGTTTGGGGGAAATTTAGGAGATTTTGGGGTGGAGACTGGGAAGGGGAGCGTGCTCAGCAAGGGTGTGATGCCAATAGACCCCACCAATGCTCCCTCTAAGCTGTGGAGCAAAAAATCTACTTTGTGCGTTCCTGGTATTAAAGTGGTGAGCAAGCGATTTGGCTGCTACATAAATTAGTTTGCTCTGGAGCCATTCTTCCTGAGCTGAGACAAAAATGTGTGAGAGCTGGAGGCTAAAAAACTGTGAGCTGGCTCACTCTAACTCAGCTTAGAGGGAACACTGGACCCCTCCCTCCACAGCAGCCATTTTCTTCATGGGAACTGATCTGTGTCGCCTGGAAACCAAATGTCCTTCTGGGAGAACGCCAGGCCCACCTGTTCTTCGGCAGCCCTACAAGGAAAGAGCAGACTCCCACAGTGTCCAGGTTGTACCTCATAAATAGGTACCTGGTGTTTTCCTCACTTTCCCCACCCTTTTTTATGTCGACGGACTCCTAGAAAGCTATTTCTTGAAGTTCTCTCTACAACACACAATGTACCTCTAAGGCAAAGATTTTTTTTAAATTCATACTCAACAAGTTTCAGCCAAGGTGTCAGGAAGTGTTTGGGCCTCATAAAAAAAAGAAAGAATAATATAATGTGTAGCTACCACTAAGCAGGTGCCAGCAATGTTAATTCCTTGTTGTTGCCGCCTCCGTATACCAACTAGCGCTACACCCTTCCATGTTCTAAGTGTTCCGCAACTCTCCTCGGGCCTCTGGCTGGACTAATTTTGGCTTCGCTTGTTTGGGCGGGGCCAGAGTTTCGATGGTACACGGAGTGGTTGGCGCGTGGTTGTGTGTGCAATAGCACAGGTGGGGAGGAGACATTAAGTCCGGGATAAGGAATCCTCCTGTGGCTTTTTATCTGCGTGAGCCCATGAGCTGGAAGCAAATTTCCATCCGTGGTCGGAGATTGCAGTCCGTCTGGTTGGTTCAGGGAGTAGCACAAGGCTTGACGTTGTGGTCTACACAGCAGCTTCTAAGTGAGTAGGTGACTGGATTGGACTCGGATCTTCTGCTTAAAGTGTATCATATGTCCCATGTGAGGCAGGAAGGAATTTTCCAGCTGCAGATTTTTAACTTGCCAAAATTCTCCTTTTAGCTTCGAAAATTGGGATCCCATGGAAACAAGGCATAGTTGCTGCCTTTATTTCTTGCAGGGCTCGTCTTGTGCCTTTGAGAGCTGTATGGTAGGCAGAAATTTAAGAGGTGACGTTTTCCCCATGTAGTCTTGTGCTCGGAAAGCTTCAGTGGCTGCAGTCTTCTTGTCTAGTGTGCAGCTGTGAAAGGCAGGAAAGATGCACGGCAACCTTAAGAGAAGGGTGCATGGAAGGGTTGTTTGACAGCACTCTGTGAGCGTTATATATGCTTCTCTCTCAGGCCCACATGTTTGTTTCTTGACCTTTGGGCCCCACATGGAACACAGGTCGCCAATAGGCCTGAAGAAAAACACCCTGTCCCTTTAAGATAAGGTTTAATGGTGTTTTGTTTACATTCATGCTATGAAAAGCTTCACTGCCCATTTCTATACATAAAGTCTCTACTCAAGGGAGAGGATATTCTTCTTCAGGACTGTTAACAACCCTAGTGGAATCAGTTCCTGAAAGTCGCTCCCCTGTGGCTAGCTCTGTTCTGTACTCTCATCGGTGTGCCTATGTGGTCCATTTCTCTAGGAGGGGAAAGAAGGGAGCACTTTGTAGGTGTCCTAGTAAAAGCCTTTTCCAACAGACCAGGAAGCACAGCTTTAGGTTGCTAGGCAACCGCTTCTTAAAGCTTCTTCCAAAGTAATCACTAGGCCAGAAAAAAACAAAAAAGGTGATTGTGAGGGGACAAAGGAAGGCAGAAGAGGGGAAAACAGTGCTGATTCTTGCCCTAGACTGATCAGCATCGCCAGTTACAGAAAAATAAAAGGGCCAGTCCTCTAGCCTAGTACTTTTGTGCCTTTGACAACAGCTTGGTATGGAGGACTCACTAGATTAGAGATAAACATGGTTTATGGCCAGTAGAACAGGACTCCACTGGCAGCTTAAAGACTAATGTTTATTCCAGAATAAAGCTGAGTCCAGAGGCATCTTTAAGACCAACAAACTTTTATTCAAGATTATTTCGTCTGCATGCAGAGTTCTTCAGATACAATGAAATGGAAATTACCAGTCCATACATATAAGTAGAGGGTGAGAAGTATATTAGCATACAGTATAATGAAGATGTTCAACAGAATCAAAGACCAAACAGGAATAACAAGCTTAGTTTATAAGGTTACCATTTGTTTGGGTTTAATAAATGTAACCACATAAATGTAACCACATTTATTAAACCCAAACAAATGGTAACCATATAAACTAAGCTTGTTTTTCCTGTTTGGTCCTTGAATCTGTTAAACATCTTCATTATACTGTTATGCTAATTTACTGCTCACCGTCTACTTATATGTATGGACTGGTAATTTCCATTTCATTGTATCTGAAGAAGTGCGCATGCACACAAAAGCTTATACCTTGAATGAACCTTTGTTGGTCTTTAAGGTGCCACCACAGGACTCAAACTTTGTTCTGCTGCTCCAGACCAACACAGCTACCCACCTGAACCAACATTTACCCAGCATAAGTTTTTATGACTCAGAGCTGACTTCATCAGATGCATGCAATGTATATCAGATGTGTTTATATTCACAACAGGCAGGCAGGGTGGCATGGAGGAAATTCCAAAGAGAGACCAGTTTAAAACAAGATTAAATCAAATGAGCAATCTGTTCCCTCCGTGTGGGTGAGGACCACCCCAACTGTTGTTAGATGAGCAAGGTACAATTAACATAAAATCTAGTACTTGATGAAATTAGATTCAGAGATGATATGATAGGAAGTTACAGGGTATAGTTGAACTAGTTAGCATCTGTAATGAATGAGATATGCAAAATATGAGCAGCTATAGTAAGAGAGGAATCCCAGGTCCCTTTTAAAATTTGGAGGTATAGTCTTGAACTTGTTAATGAACTTTACTTCGGTGATTTTGCATTGGATTCTCCCTTTGAAGCTTCTCTGGAAGAGAACAGTGTCTTTTAGATAAGCAACAGAATGCCCAAAGTGAATATAACAACCATTGGGCTAGTCTATACCCATTGTTAAGATTATAAGAACAGTGGCCAATGCTCCCTTGTGAGCAAAAATTCAATTTTGTGAGCTCCTGGCATTAAAGCTGTGAGTGAGCTATTTGGCTGCTGCATAAATTAGTTTGCTCCGGAGCCGTCCTTCCTGAGCCGAGACAAAAATGTGTGAGCCAGAGGCTAAAAAACGAGCTAGCTCACAGTTTTTTTGCCTCCGGCTCACACATTTTTGTCTTAGCTCAGGAAGGAGGGCTCCAGAGCAAACTAATTTATGCAGTAGCCAAATTGCTGGCTCACAACTTTAACGCCAGTCGCTCAGAAAGTAGAATTTTTGCTCACAGAACATAAGAACATAAGAACATAAGAGAAGCCAATGTTGAATCAGGCCAATGGCCCATCTAGTCCAACACTCTGTCACACAGCGGCCAAAATATACCAGGTGCCATCAGGAGGTCCAGCAGTGGGGCCAGGGCACCAGAAGCCCTCCCACTGCTGCCCCTCCAGCACCAAGAATAGAGTGCATCACCTGCCCCAGACTGAGAGTTCTCATTCTATACCCTGTGGCTAATAGCCACTGGTGGACTTCTGCTCCATATGTTTATCTAATTTCCTCTTGAAACTGTCCATGCTTGCAGCTGCCACGACCTCCTGTGGCAGTGACATTTCATCATATGTTAATCACTCTTTGGGTGAAGAAGTATTTCCTTTTATCTGTCCTAACCCGACTGCTCAGCAATTTCATAGAGTGCCCACGAGTTCTTGTATTGTGAGAAAGGGAGAAAAGTACTTCTTTCTCAACCTGCTCAATCCCATTCATAATCTTATAAACCTCGATCATGTCACCCCTCAGCCGTCGTTTCTCCAAGCTAAAGAGCCCCAAGCATTTTAACCTTTCTTCATAGGGAAGGTGTTCCAACCCTTTTATCATTCTAGTTGCCCTTCTCTGCACTTTTTCCAATGCTATAATATCCTTTTTGAGATGTGGTGACCAGAACTGTACACAGTATTCCAAATGAGGTCGCACCAATGATTTATACAGGGGCATGATGATACTGGCTGATTTGTTATCAATTCCCTTCCTAATAATCCCCAGCATAGCGTTGGCCTTCTTTATTGCAGCTACACATTGTGTAGACATTTTCAGCGAGTTATCCACTACGACTCCAAGATCTCTCTCTTGGTCAGTCTCTGCCAGATCAGACCCCATCAACGTGTATTTATATTTAGGATTTTTAGGATTTTTGCTCCAATGTGCATCACTTTGCACTTGGCCACATTGAACCCCATTTGCCACGTTGACGCCCACTCACCCATCCTCAACAGATCCCTTTGGAGTGCCTCACAATCCTCCCTGGTTTTCACCACCCTGAACAACTTCGTGTCATCTGCAAATTTAGCCACATCACTGCTTACTCCCAATTCCAAATCGTTAATAAACAAGTTAAAAAGCATGGGACCGAGTACTGATCCCTGTGGTACCCCACTGCTTACCACCCTCCACTGAGAGAGTTTCCCATTTATACTCACTCTCTGTTTCCTATTTATAAGCCAGTTTTTGATCCACAAGAGGACTTGTCCTTTTATCCCATGACTATTGAGCTTACTTAGGAGCCTTTGATGAGGAACTGTATCAAAAGCTTTCCGGAAGTCAAGGTAAATAATATCTATTGGGTCCCCCTTGTCCACATGTTTGTTCACTCCCTCAAAAAACACTAACAGGTTAGTGAGACAAGATCTTCCCTTACAGAACCCATGCTGAGTCTGCCTCAATAGTTTTTGTTCATCAATGTGCCTACCTACTAATTCTTTCCTTAATAACAGTTTCCACCAACTTACCCGGTATCGATGTCAGACTGACTGGCCTGTAATTTCCTGGATCTCCCCTGGAGCCCTTTTTAAAGATGGGAGTGACATTAGCTACCTTCCAGTCATCAGGAATGGAGGCAGATTTTAAAGAAAGATTACATATTTTTGTCAGGAGATCCACAAGTTCACATTTGAGTTCTTTCAGAACTCTCGGATGAATGCCATCCGGGCCTGGTGATTTATTAGTTTTTAAATTGTCCATCAGTCGGAGGACTTCCTCTCTTGTCACCGCAATCTGATTCAGGTCTTTCAAACCCCCTCCCGAAATCAGTGCTTCTGGAGTGGGCAAACACTTCTCCTCTTCCACAGTGAAGACAGAGGCAAAAAATGCATTCAGCTTCTCAGCCATTTCCCTATCATCCTTCACTACTCCTTTTACCCCTTGGTCATCCAAGGGCCCCACTGCCTCCCTGGCTGGCTTCCTACTTCTAATGTATTTGAAGAAAGTTTTATTGTTGGTCTTTATGTTTTTTGCGATATGCTCCCCTCATATTCCCTTTTTGCTTGCCTGATCACAGACTTGCATTTTATTTGCCATAGTCTGTGTTCCCTTTTATCAACCTCACTAAGACTAGCTTTCCACCGCTTAAAGGAATCCTTCTTACCTTTTACAGCTTCCATTACTTTATTTGTTAACCATGCAGGCTTTTTTCTGTACCTATTTGTACCTTTCCTAACCTGCGGTATATATTTTTTCTGAGCTTCTAGGATTGTCTTTTTAAATAGTCTCCAAGCTTCCCCAATGGTTTTGACCTTCTCCACTCTTCACAGGACTCCACAGCTCAGAGGGAACATTGACTGCCAGTGGTCCATCTGGTTCAGACAGCATCATCTATTCCAGACAGCATGCTGTCTCACAGGATGACCAACCCGTTACTCTAGAGGACCAACAACAGGGCATAGAGGCCTTCCCTGATGTTGCCTCCTGGCACTGGGATTCAGAAACTTTCCTGCCTCTGTATGTGGAGTTTCCCTTTAGTCACGATGGCTAGGAGCCACGGATAGACCTACCCTCTATGATAATCTTCCTGATCCCCTTTTAAAGCCATTTATGCCTGTGGCCAGCACTATCTCCTCTGGCAGTGACTTCTACATTTTAATCACTCATTGAGTACAGAAGGGTTTTTGGGGGGGTCAGTCCTGAATCTACTGCCCAACGGATGCCCCTGAGTTCTAGAATTTTGGGAGGAAGGGAGAAAGTTTGCGCCATTCTTTCTGTCCCTCCCATTCATAATTTTATAATCCTCTGTCATGTCTTCCTTATGCATCTCTTTCCTAAACTGGGAGGTCTCAGATTCTTCAGGCTTTCATCATGGGAAAGGCACTCCATCCCCTCAATCATGTTGGTTGCCTGTTTCTGTACTTTCCCCAGTTTTTATTGATGTTTCAAACCAGCCTCGCTTTGTAACACCTCTCTCCTCTGTCCTTCCTATTGTGAATATAAATGCTTGAACTTCACTGATTTACACTCCAATGCATCTGATGAAATGAGCTCTGTAGGGTTGCCAGCTCTGGGTTGGGAAATACCTGGAGATTTTGGCAGTAGAGCCTGTGGAAGGTGGGGTTTAGGGAGGGGAAGGTGTTAAGTATGAGACTCAACAAAGGATTCAGCTTCTAGTGATTTCAGCTTTATTAAACAGCAACTGTGTGTTAGGAACACATGACTGAAACACACACAACAAGGGAAGCACAGCTCCTTCTTTTAAACTCTCCCGGGCTGTCAAGACCACACCCATAGTCAGATAAGAACCAATAGTAACGTTGGGATAAAGGCCAATCAGAATACAGGGATAAAGGCCAATCAGGACCGTTCCCTCTTTGCAACAATATCACTCAGTGATTGGGTAATTACACAGGTTTTGCAGGAACCGACCAATAGCAACGTGACATCTGAAGAGCCACATTCAGACTCAAGCTTAACATGTGAATAGATAGGAGCGATTCACATTCAGTACATAACAGAAGGGCTTCAGTGAAGTATAATGCTATAGTGTCCACCTTCCAAAGCAGCCATTTTTTCCAGGCGTAGTGATTGCTGTTGCCTGGAGATCAAGTGTAATAGTGGGAGATCTCCAGCTCCCATCTGGAGGTTGGCAGCCCCAGCTCTGACTCACAAACACTTATGCTGGATGAAATGTTATTCGTCTTTAAGGTGGCACTGGATTCCTGTTTTATTTTGTGGCTACAAACCACAAAACACGACCCATCTGGAATTATCATCTGCTTGTGCGACGCCTGCTCGTCAAATGATTTTTCCAAGGTACGGATGCAGAAGCCAGTATCAAGAGGCGATAACCTTGATAATAATGCTAGGAACATGAATGACATAAAGGCATCACTCGGCAAGATCATAATGAGTGTTCATGCTGATTCTAATTACGTTGCTATCTCCTCCTGGAACGAATGTCATCTAATTGCCACTTTACATATTGCGTAATAGAAAACACACACATTTAGGTTAGGAGGTTTTGTTACCAGCCTTCTCTCCTGTAGTTTGCCATTAACTGAGGCTTAGTGTGCAGCCATTAGAAAGTGAGCCAGGCGGTCGAGAATGGGAGACTTGGGTGGCAGAATTCTGGGGACTGTAATTATGCTGAGGTGTTCTGCAAATGGGCAAATTACGCGAGTTGGGTGTGAGTAGGACAACAGGGAATGTTTGTCTGGAGGGGCCCACAGTGGCCCATCCTGCTTATCTCCGAACGAATCACCATCGTTCGTCAGGCAGTTTTCTCCATAGCAAGTGATTGTTAATGGCACAGGAGTTAGCCTATGGTTGCCAATCTGTAGGTGGGGTAAGGCTGACAGGTAGCGTTGCCAGGTCCCTTACCTTTTTCGGCGGGGAGTGGGTTGGTCACGCACATGTGTAGTGTGCGCACTGCAATGACATTACCCGGAAGTGACGTCATCACACTAGGCACACCACATGATACCATAGAATTTTCAGGCCAGAGCGTTCCCCCAATGATGTGCCCAGAGTTATGACATCACCTCTGGATGACATCATTATGCTGGGCATGTTGACTGAATCTGGGCATTTTGGGAGTGGGGTTCCCCCCACCAGCCAGATCTGGGCTGATGTGTTGAAGGCCCTTTGAGCGGGCAAACCCCTGCCCCCCAGGGGACCTGGCAGCCCTACTGACAGGTCTCCATGCCTCTGGTGTATGTGTGGGCAGCTGGAGATTTGGGGGTGGAGCCTGGGGAGAATAGGGGCCTCAGTAGGGTACAATGCCATAGAGCAGGATGTCAAACATATCATCCGGGGGCTGGAACCAGCCCTTCCAGGGCTCTTATCAGGCCCATGAGCAGCTGGTGCGAGGGAGGAAAGGCAGGAGGTTGCTTGGGAGGGGGGCAGGCATGTGAATGCACATGGTGAGGTGTGTATAGCCAAAGCTGTCAAGAAATGAAAGGAAACGGCTATGGGGGGAGGTATGGTAACCCTCAGAATAGTCTTACAGATGATTAAATACTTTTATTGGGGCTTTTGTGGATTCCCCAGTACGTTAATTGTGTTCTCTCCTAGGAATCAATTGCTTTTGTATTTTGAGTAAAAAAATAATGTTGTTAGTTGGGTTTGCCTGTGTCCTTTATAAAGTTTATATCTCTGGTACCTGGCATTACATATTACGGCACATGTGGTCTGGCCTGGCCTGACAAAGTAACATAGCCCTCATAACAAATTAGTTTGACACAGAGTCCACCCTCCAAAGCACCCATTTTCTCCAGGGGAACTGATCTCTGTAGTCTGGAGAGGGGCTGTAATTCGTGGGGATCCCCAGGTCCCACCTGGAAGTTGGCATCCCTAAGGTGGAGCCTGGAACTCTCCGGAAATTACAGCTGATCGACTGCAGAGAAAATGGAGGAATTGGCTGCTTCGAGGGGTGGATCCTGTGGCATTATATTATTCTCCTCCTCAAACCCTGCCCTCCCCTGGGCTCCACACACAAATCTGGAGGAATTTCCCAGCTCAGACTTGGCAGGGCAACCCTACCAGACCATTTTTATAGCCAGCTGGCCACCCTATTGTTTCCATGCGTCCTTATGGTTGCCAATGTATCTGGAGAAAAATGTCCTGTTCCTTTAACAGAGGCTGAATGGGGTGTATATTATTTACCAGGTGCTGTTATCCACCTCCATGGCATGAAAACTTCAGCTGCCCATTTCCATTGATTAAACTTCTAGCAAAGGGAGAAGACATATATGAATTTCACATTACCCTTTTGAAGCCGGTTTGAAGCCGTTTTTGATCCGTTGCGGAGTGAACTGGTATAATATATTCTGGTAGGGAACCAGTTCTAAAACGGTTCTGTTTGAAATTACAGACCAGAAACCGTTTGGGAACTGTTCCTCTTCCAGATTATATCGTCTGTCTGAAATTCCTCTATAGTGCTTCTCCACCTTTTTCCTACCGTGGCCCCCTTCCAACTGTGTTTCCTTCCTGTGGCCCCCCATCCTACCGGTATAAAGGTAGTTATTTTATATGCCAATAAAGGTGTTGTACTTAAAGGTAGCTATTTCAATGTTTTGTTTATAGATAGCCCTGGGTTTATAGATAGCCCTAGGTTGAGAACCCCTGCGCGGACTGGCAACCCAGTGTACACTTGCAAAAAAATGGGGCAAACCGTAAGACGATGAAGAGACACAAGAAGAGGAGCTCTATTTGCTACCACAGTGGAAGCCTGGTTCTTAAGAGAGGAAACCGTGAAGAGAACTGACAGGAATCTTTTATCTACAGGGGTGGTGACTCCTTAAGTTCTTTTACCTCAAAATACCTGAGGGTGTTGTTTTTTTTTTTTAACATCCTTTCTTTAGAGGCTTGTCTCTTGGAAGGGTTTGAAAATCCGCATCTGTTTTGTGTTGCTCAATCTCTGCATATGCAATGGCTACAGTCAACTGCAGGCGTCTGGCACATCCGCCTGTATAATCATGCGGGTTCAAAGAAACATTCATTGCATATGCACATGGCACCACTGTGTACAAAATAAAGACACAGAGATAGATATCTTTCCTCCTGGGAAATATGTACGTTGGAACATTTTACTTTACAGGGGAAGAAGATGACTAAGAGGGGGAAAAGGTTTATACGATCATGCATGGTATAGAGAAAAATCATGCATGGTATAGAGAAAAATCGATAGACGTAACTCTCCCCCCCCCCCATAAATTTAGGACCCCCAAATAAATCAGTGGGCAGTCAGATTAGAACAGGTAAAAGAAAATACTTTTCACGCATTGTGGAATTAATTTATGCAATTATCTGACAAAAATGCAGTTTTGGCCGCTGCTTTATGTGGCTTTAAAGGAGATGACAAAGATGAGAAAACAAATGGTGCAAAGGAAGATTTCTGTAATGGTTGTATAACGGCTATGCATTTCACAACAGCTTCATGAGGGGATCTATCAAATAATACAAACATAACAACTACATTCAGGAGTGATTTAAAAACAAAACATTGCATAGAACACAGGGCATTTTCACAGAGCATGTACATGCTCTGTGAAAATGCCCTGTGTTCTATGCAATGTCTTAATTGTTTTTAAATGAGGACTAAATGTAATTTTTATGTTTGTATCATCTGATAGATCCCCCTGACAAAACTGTTGCGAAACACATAGCGGTTATACAACCGTTAAAGACTCCTTCCTTTGCACTATGATTTCTCATCTCCATTTTGTTTTGGAACGACCCCCTCTTTTTGGCATTTAACGGGGATGAGATACATTCATGGACAGTAGACACATTTCAAAGAGGATTAGACGTATCCATGGACTGCTTGCCGTACTGGTTAAACAGAACCTCCATGGCCAGAGACACTATACTTTTCTTTGCTGCTGTTTTGCTTTGTTTGCGGACTTCCTGATGGCACCTGATTGGCTAATGTCTATCAAGCAGAATTTTATCCTGCCCTCAGTCTAAGGAACTCAGGGTGGTATATAAGGTTCTTCCCTCCCAGTTTTATTCATAACAGTCCTGTGGGATAGCTAGCTTAAGATGGGATTGTGTGATTGGCTGAAGTAAAGTCACCGGCAGAGCTTCATGGCAGGGTGGAGATTTGACCCTGCGTCTCCAAGGCCCTAATACGACACTCTTAACGATTTTACCATGCTGTGTGAGACACGTCTCTGAACAGATGGATCTTGTCTGGCTCCAGAGTTCTTCCACCCTTATGCAATTACGTATACGTCCCATATTATATAATATGGAATGCATATGTAGTTGCCTAAGGATGGAAATACTCTCCCTTACATTTGGTTCTGTGTTTTTCTTATATAAATTATCTCTTTTTTTTCCTGAACATGAACACTAATAAGTCTCCATGAGAAACTGACTATCGGTGGAGCAAATCAGTGAAGAAAACAGTGGTTATTTTCCACCTTGTGCTGTTACCTCACTTTTGATCAAAGGTCCTCTGGCATTATTAATTCCATGCTTGGGGGCAGATTTCTGCCTCCCACACAGAGGTTGCAGGCACACGTGGCTGGCCACGCCAGGAGTGGCGATCCTGTGCCAGACAGGTGAGCAAAGACCACATGTGATCCCCACGTGGTCTTTTTGTGCAGCTGGGAACTGCTAAGCAGAGCAACCTCCTAATAAAACTTTTTCCCAAAACCATTGTCTGTCTCGTTTAACTTTATGGGAGAGAATTCCAAGGACCAGCCCTTAACCCTTCTGGATAGCTGAGAAATGGAAGACAGGGTTTTCAGTTCCCCAGTGCAACTTCTAAGGGGCGCTGCCAAGCCCTGCTGTTTCTCCGTAGTCAGGCTGCTAAGCTAGGGTTGCCAACTGCCAAGTGGGGCCTGGAGATCTAGAATTTCAGCTGATCTCCAGACTTCAGATATCAGCTCCTCTGGATAAAATGACAGCTTTGGAGGGTAGACTGTACAGCATCACATCCCTGCTGGAAGCCCTCCCCTCCCCCTCCCCAAGCGCGGCCTCTAATCTGGGAGAACTGGGTTTGGTTCCCCACTCCTCCACTTGCAGCTGCTGGATGACCTTGGGTCAGTCACAAGTTCTCTCAAGGGCAGTCCTCGAGAGAGCTCTCTCAGCCCCACCTAACTCACCGGGTGTCTGCTGTGGGGAGAGGAAGGAAAGGGAGAGTGTGAAGGGCGGGGTATAAATCCAATCTCTTCTCTTCTTCCTCTCAGGCTCTGCTCCTAGATCTGCAGGAATTTTCCGACTCAAGAGTTAGCAACCTTATGCTAACTGCAGTTACTGTGGAAAAACAGTGATTCTTGTCCTGGCAAGTGTATTTTCCTTCTAAAGCTGCAGAATGTCAAGGGCTCTAAGTTACTGTAATACTTTTTTTGGAGAACAGATAATGGCTCAATAGAACCTCCAAGTCCAGAGGCACTATACCACAGCCAGGCTACTGATGGGACTCCCTATTCAGGAGCACATCCAGCCTGTGCTAAAGGCATTGCACTGGCTGCCTATAGCATACCGGATTCGTTTCAAGGTGCTGGTTCTTACCTTTAAAGCCTTTTATGGCCAGGGACCTATATACCTGAGGAACTGCCTTTCCCCATGTGTACCCCGGAGAGCACTGCGATCAGGGGCCTAGAATCAGCTGGCCCTCCTGAGTCTCAAGGAGGCCAGGCTAGTAACAACCAGGGCCCAGGGCTTTTTCGGTGGTGGCTCCGTTCTGGTGGAATGAGCTCCCGGAAGAGATCAGAGCCCTGCGGGACCTTCTGCAGTTCCGCAGGGCCTGTAAAACGGAGCTTCCCCGCCAGGCTTTTGGAGCTGCCGCCACCACTAACAACTGACCACTTGAGATGGGAGAGCCCTGTTCCCCCCTGGGATTTCTGACTATAGCCTGAGCCAGCCGCCTAAGACAACCTCAGAAGACCAAAGAGCTGACTGCGAATTGTGTAACAACTACCGCTGTGAAAGTACTGAATTATTGATACTAGCACTTTATTATATTTATGGTTCTAGAATTGTTCATTGTTAATTGTTGTTGCCAGTGTTCCCTCTAAGCTGTGGAGTCTTGTGAGCAAAAATTCTACTTTGTGAGCTACTGGCATTAAAGTTGTGAGCGAGCGATTTAGCTGCTGCATAAATTAGTTCGCTCTGGAGCCATCCTTCCTGAGCTAAGACAAAAATGTGTGAGCCAGAGGCTAAAAAACTGTAAGCTAGCTCACACTAACTTAGCTTAGAGGGAACACTGGTTGTTGCTAACCTATTTTGTGTGTACTGTAAAATTTTTAGGTGTCTTATGCAAGCCACCCTGAGCCAGCCTCGGCCAGGAGGGCGGGGTAGATATTTAATCAATCAACCAACCAACCAGGTGCTGGGGCTAAGCAACAGGGGAGAGAAATCACCTCTGTGCCACTGACTGTAAGCTTCTAGCAGGTACCTGGCCAGTTGAATGCCTGGATGGAACTGGCTAAAGTTATATGGAACATCTAGCTCCTTGAGCACTCTACCTTTAAACTGCAGATTTGTTTTGAGATGGGGTATTATTTACCTTGATAGGATGAGCTACACATTTCAGCAGAGTGAGAGATTATGTATGGGTGCCCCATTTCCTCCTGCAATTTATGGCTCTGCTCCAGACACACATAAACACAAATTAACCAGATGGGGTTATACACAACCTGTTGGATGCTGTCCATCATCTTGAAGGACTTGCCCAAGAGGTCAAACGTGTGTCATTGCTTTGGTAAATAGAAAGGGCAATACAGGCAGACTGAAGATCTAAGGTCACGACACCTCTCAGTCACCCAGCCTGGCCCACGGAGATTCTTTGAAGTCGAAAGGAGGGCCCTTTGTGGATGGGCTGCAGCCCCTGTGCATATTTGTGTCTGTAGCTGCCCTTTCTCTCAGCCGGCCAACCTTTGCCCCTCCTAGGCTTTCTGTGCCTAGGGAGTAAACAGAAATTTGGCAAGTTAAGCTTTTTCCAGCAGGTAAAGGCAACGATGGGGAAAGCTTCACCCAATGATCATAAACTCTGATGTCATAAACAGGAAGTCTGCCGAAAAGGAGGGGGGGGGATGTCCTGTCCTATTAATAGAGTCTTAATGGGATTTTATTTACCTCCATGCCTGTTGCCACACATTAAGTGTTTTTAAGGGACAGGACATCTTCTCCAGGATTATTGGCAACTCTAACAATAAATGGATAAGAATTAGCAAATGGTTTTCCATTGGGCCCTGATAAAGAATCCTGTGTGGCCCAGAAGCTGGTATGTCCTTTACACTGTTGAATAGTTAATTATACAAAGCATAGTTTCTTTCTATTCCATGTTACTCTTATAACTTTCATCGGTGAAGCAATGTTACTCCATCACAGCAAAGATAACAAAGGAGCGCTGCAACGTTTTAAAGACCTGCAAATTCATTGCAGATAAGCTTTTACGGGCTTCGAACCACTTTATTTTATAGAAAATGACATTTAAAAAAGTGATATGAAACAAAGTATTCCAGCCGTTATGACATACTGTGTTGATAAATAGGGTTGCCAACAGGCCTAGATAAGCAGCTGAAACTTTTCATTGCATGGAGGTAAATAACATCCCATTAAAGCTCTATTGAAGGGTTAGGACAATTTTCTCCCCTTGAGGCCAGTTGGCATCCCTAGGGGCTGGAATGGTCATTATAATTGCTTACTGCTTATGCAGCCTGCTCAATATTATAGAGGGACTTAGGGTTGCCATGTGGCAACCCACTGAGAAGACTGGGAGGGTGGGGACAGGTGCACAGCTGTGTGAAAAACCAGAAGCATCGTGATGCTGGGGGTAACACTCTAGGATTTGCCAGAAACTCTGTGGTAGAATTTTGGGTGAATCTCTGGAGCATCATCCCAATGTCATGGCATCCAAATTCTAGAGCATCACCCTTGGCAGCATGTCACTTCTATTGTTGTTGTGTTTTGCTGGAAGTGACAGTACATGCTGGAGCATGATGCCAATGCATCCCCCAATCCCCCCTGCCACTGGCCTTTGAAGCACTGATGGGGAACAGCGGGAATTGCCAAGAGCAGAAGACCAGCCTGCCATCTATAGCACCTTACAGAGCTTCATGGACAATAAACAGACAGATCCCTGTCCCCAAGGAACTTAACAAAATATGCAGCAGACAAATGGGAGAAGGAGAGAAGGAAAGAGAAGGAAGCAGTAGCCGGGAATGAAGATGAAGGGAGTAAGCCAAAAGGTATGCCGGAAACTGGGCCTCAAGGAAGCAGAAGTGGGACTTTGTGGGAATTCTGGAAAGGAGTTCCCAGTGTAGGTGGTGGTAAGTGCGAATGAATGGATGTGACTGGAAATGTTCAGGAAGCTAAGGATTGTAGAGCAGAGGTCACTGGACAGGAAGGGCAGTAAGAAGCAATAAGGGCCAAGGGATGGGGTGGAACAAAGGCCACGGAGAACTTTGATATAGGGCTAATTCTGGATTTCTCATCTCTGCTCTATCAGTCCAGAAATCCCCTTTTCAATTTCACGTCTCCCTTGGGTGAATCAAACCCGCAGGTCTTCATTTTTGCCCTATTTTCTGTTTCTTGGTGCTGAATTTTTCTTGGAAAACAAGTGCCTTTTTCAAGGTTGCGTGCCAATAAATAGTGTTTAATGTGTAACACTACCCAAATATCTAGAGGGCTAAACCAGGCAGCACCTCTGCCACAAGCCCAACTGGGGCTTTCCCAACCTGTGTTCTTTTTACAGACAATAAAAGGACCAGCCCAGACAGTTCCTGGATATGTAACGTTCCCAAGTGTACTGAGCCCCGATTTGGCTTGGGGACAGAGTGTGTGTGGGAGGGACCACAGCCTTGTCTCCCATGCCATTCTCCCACACTGAAACAGCCACCTGTGAGGAGGGCTAGTTTCGGCTTGAGAAAATGACACAGGGAGGAATGCTGAATGCTCTCCTCCCTACATGCTGAACTCAAGGGTTGTCAGCTCCAGCCTAGGAAATTCCTGGACATTTGGGAGAAGTGCCTGTGGAGGCAGGAATTTGGGGAGGGATTTCACCTAGAATCCACGATATTAGATGTTGCCCTCTGAACCTTCCATTTTCTCCAGAGGAATTGATCTCTGAGACTGGCAGACCTGGAGCAACCCTATTAAATTCCCATGCTGACTCAGGCCCCAAAGTGCATGAGAACATTAGTTCCCCGACATTATGTCTATCTGTCAAAAAAGAACACAGACCCTCGGCCTGACTTGTATCAGGGGAAACATCCAGTTTAGTCTCAATCTCACCCAATCGCGCTCTTTTCCCACTTGCTCCATTCCCATTCCTATTCCGTTTGGCTTTTGTGCATTCAGGCCCTCTTATCCCCAGCACAGCCTTTTTAGTGGTCAAAAGTACCTCCCTTTTCCAACAGCAGAAGAGCTGGATGGACCCGACCCAAGTACCACAGTAATAGAGTATGAAAGATGTACACCATGATCACCAGGGCTTTTTTTGTAGAAAAAGCCCAGTAGGAACTCATTAACATAATAGGCCACATTCAACAGCAGAAATTCATTAGCATATTAGGCCACACCCCTGACAGCACAGCTTGTTAGCCTATTAGGCCACACCTACCTTTTGCTTCTTATTCTGTTTATCTTCTTTGTTGTCAAAACCCAGGGCTTTTTTTGTAGCAGGAACTCCTTTGCATGTCAGGCCACACACCCCTAATGTAGCCAATCCTAATAAGTTTCTGCTGTTGGGTGTGGCCTGTTATGCTAATGAGTTCCTGCTGGGCGTGGCCAACTTGGGACCCAGCCGGAACTCAGTTCCTGTGCGTTCCTGCCCCAAAATAGCCCTGATGATCACAAAATACAAAATAATCTCTTGATACCAGGGATGTTTCCACACACTCTAATGGGGCACAAGCAGGGCTTTTTTGGGGGGGGGATGCACCAGAACAGAGTTCTGGAACCTTTTCAACAAAAGTCTTTTAAAAATGTTCAAAAGTTCTTGAATTTTCAGTATACAGATTGAAAACTTAAGTTTCTCTCTTGCCAGTTCTTCCACCTCTGGGCACAAGCACCATGATTCAAACACACAGTTCAAACTGTAGCTCCAGATAATGTACTTAAAAAGGATATGTTCTCCTGTTCTTTCCCTGTTCCATTCCCAGTCTTTCCTGAAACTGATTTATTGTGGAATAGTAGAACAATCTCTGTGCAGCATGGACGGTCTTGGCACTACTACCTTGCAGTCAAGCCTCCTCCGTCTCCCCTTCGCTGCAACTTCTGGGCAGTGCAGCGAGAGCTACGGCAGTCCAAACGTCAAAAGAGGTGTTGACTGGCTTTAAACACCCTTAAGAATTAGCATCATCTCTGAGCGTTACTTCTTCGGAGGAAAAATGTAGACAAACAAGTGCAAGGTGGAAAAAAATATTTATTTAGTATTTGTGGATCGCTGTGCGTTTCACAATTCGCTTTGTCAGGAGATCGTTTCCAAAGTGATTCATTTTCCACCTTGAGCAATAAGATTAGGAGAACATTTGGGTTTGGCAGGGGGATTCTGGCGTTTCTAGCTCCGTGTTTGCTGTTCTGCAGTGACTCATCATCTCTCCACCCCTGTACCATGAGGCACTCTTACACACCATCAGATTGTCAACTTCGTTCTGTACCAGCTTCTGCTCTCCTACCTACCTAATCGTGGCTCAGCCTGCAAACCAGGGTCGTCAGGTCCCCCTGGCCACCAATGGGAAATGGGGGGGTAGGGTTGCCAGATCAAGGTTGGAAACCACATGGAAATTTGGGGTGGACCCTGGAGAGGACAGGGATCTCAGTGGGATCTAACGCCATGGAGCCCACCCTCCAAAACATCCATTTTCTCCAAGGGAACTGATCTCTGTGGTCTGAAGATGAGCAATAATTCCGGGAATCTCTAGGTCCCACCTGGAGGCTGGCATCCCTCCTGCAGACAATAGCTGTAGATCATGTGTCGTCGTCCCCCGTCCCCCCCTGCTGTGAAAAATTTCCCCTGCTGATTTATTTTGTTCAAGGTGCTGTTAAGAGATAACAAGAGCAGGCAGGACTGCTGCAGCTTTTGCTTATCAGGTAATCTTATCAGGCCACCGTATTTCTGAAGGTAAGCCTGACAGAAGGGGTTTTATCCACTGGTTTGTTTTTTTATGTTGCACCTTCAGGGAATCCTACTTAAGAGTATGCTGGGTGTCAGGGAACCACTGAGAAGAACGCCAGTGTGTTGTGGAAGGTTCTAAAGCTTGCCCGGTTCCGCACAGAGCGTTGCTGGCCCAGGTCAGGCTGGCCTACCGGGCCTGACTGACAGGTTGCCCTTTGTGAATGCCAACATTTCTCAGATAAAAATTAAGACAGGCATGCGATGCCCCTATTTATGTTCACAAAATGCAGGGCTATTTTTGGGCAGAAACGCCCAGGAACGGAGTTCCGGCTGGCTCCCAAGTTGGCCACGCCCAGCAGGAACTCATTAGCATAACAGGCCACACCCAACAGCAGAAACTCATTAGGATTGGCTACATGAGGGGTGTGTGGCCCAACATGCAAAGGAGTTCCTGCTCCAAAAAAGCCCTGGATTTTGACAACAAACAAGATAAACAGAATAAGATGCAAAAGGTGGGTGTGGCTGGATGACCTCACTCCTGGTAACATGGGGGTGTGTGGCCTGATATGCTAATGAGATGTGCTGCCAGGGGTGTGGCCTGTTATGCTAATGAGTTCCTGCTGGGCTTTTTCTACAAAAAAGCCCTGACAAAATGCCTACACCAGCTTAAAAAGCCAAGAAGATAACTTGTTCAGTTAGTTAGCAATATGTTTGAGCAACATAATCATCTAAGGTTTCCAGGTCCCTCCTTGGCCCGCTAGTGGGGGATGGGTTGCCAGATCTAGGATAGGAGATTTGGGGGTGGAGCCTGGGGAGGACAGGGACCTCGGTAGGGCACAGTGCCATAGAGTTTGCCTTCCAAAGCATCCATTTTCTTCAGGGGAACTGATCTCTGTAGTCTGGAGATGACCTGGAATTCCAGGGGATCCCCACGCCCCACCTGGAGGCTGGCAAACCTATTATCATGCCATAGAGTCCACCCTCCAAAGCAGCCATTTTCTCCATGGAAATTGCTCTCTATCACCTGGACATGTTGTAATTCCAGAAGATTTCCAGGCTCCACCTGAATGTTGACAACCTTTCCATTGATCTCGGGCTTCCCAGCCCGTGGCCACTTGCCAAATCCCCAAGCAAAGAGAGGTCTTCCCTAACTAGGGTTGCCAGCACCAAGTTGTGAAATACCTGGAGATTTAGGGGGTGGAGCCTGAGGAGGCCAGGGTTTGAGGAGAGGAGGAACAACGGCGTATAATGCCATAGACTCCACAAGGCATCCATTTCCTCTGGGTGAGCTGATCTCTGTCAGCGGGAGACCAGTTCTAAGCCCATGAGATCTCTAGCCACCCCCTGGAGATTGGCAGAACAACCGTGAAGTATTATGCCAAAGAAAAATATCCAAGACTATTTAGTTCTTATCCGATATCCAGTTTACTTGGAGCAGATCAATCTCTCGGAAATCGTTCACAGTGACGCCATCAGCACTAACGGACTATGCGTACCAAGTTTCGTTTCGTTCACAAACTTTGTCAGAGTGCGTGGCGTTGAAATTTCTATATCTAATTACGAAGATAAAAATTATCATTAGCAAAAAATAAATAAATGCAAGGCTATACATTCAACTTGCGTCACTTTTTTTGCTAATGATAATTTTTATCTTTGCAATTGTAAAAAAAAAACACACTTGCATTGAGTCACCCTGACATTCGATCACTCCTGTAATCTCATGTCCTGGCAGATTTATGGAACTGAAAAGATGTTCCAGGGCTGAATGCTGAGTCCCACCGTCCGTGATTCTTCCAAACCTTTTTGCCCCACACATGGGATCCTTTGGATCTTGGCTTTCTAGCCAGGCCTCCGTGCACGAGTCGAGTGTATGCACAGTCAGACGAGAGATCCACGCGGCTCCAGTCTCTTGAACCTCCATTGTCTTTCCCAAGTTTCCATTGCTCTGTGCAAACTGGCCCAGTGGAAAGAACTTTGGAGGCAGAAGATAAGCCGAGCAAACAGGCCCTCAATGATGTTATGTATTTGTAAGGAGGGGAGAGGGTGTTCTTCCAAACCCTTGGAAAAGTTTGGCTGTTTGGAGAAGGAGGAGGTGGATGGATGGGAGGGATGAGGGCGGTAGGGGGCTGCTGGGTCCAGTTCTGAAGAGTTCGGCCCAGATTCACCTTTATAAAGCAAGGGGGGGATAGGAGCCTGCTGCCAGAAGGGAGATAATATTCAAAAGGGTTGGTGGAAGAGACGCACTGAAGGCACAGGTACCCCGGAAGAAAGGATGAGCTAGCCATCGACCTGTCTCTGCCTCTGTCTGCCCGTTTCCCCTCTGATTTTTCCTTGTCCGATTGTTTTTCTCAATTCTTTTACCTTTGAGCTGCTGTGCCTGTCTCCCCGGTTTAATCTGCTCCATTCCTGTCTGTTTCTATCCCTTCCAGCCAGAATATCTTCCGCAGCACGTGCTTGACTGTCTCTTCTGATTTCGCCTCTCTGGCAGGTACCCAAACCCAGCTTCCTTGGTGAGAGGATCTAGCAGTTTTCTTCTGGTGACCTTTTTGGGGTCGATAAGCTGTGCTGCGTGTTAGGTATGTTGAATAGCGGACCAATTTGTCGGAGTTCTCTCGCTCGCTAACTGTAGCACTGAAATGTTGATATATTTTAAAAAAGAAAAATATATTAGCCTCCAAAATGTGCTTATGGGACATGTTGTCTGTTAGAGAGGCCATCGGGGCTCAGTGCTAGAGCATCTGCTTGGCATGCAGAAGGTCCCAGGTTCAAGTCCTCCAGTTAAAGCATCTGGCAGTAAGTGATGTGCCTGGGACCCTGGAGAACCGCTGAGTAGATAATACTGACCTTGATGGACTGACGGTCTGATTCAGTAGAAGGCATCTTCATGGGCTCTTATAGAAGATGAATCCATTGCTTGCAGGCAACTCCATCCTAAGAAACAGAGTTGCCATGATGGATCGTTCCGTTTGCTCCAGAAATCTCTTTCTAGCAATGGTCCTTCCCTGCTTAGTTTCCCCAGCAATCAACACCGAGAGCTATCCTGCCTCTAGACTTGGAGGTTCCATTCTTAACAGTTGTGGTTAATTCCTGTTGAATTAATTTGTCTGGATGTGGCCCCCCCCTCCCCAGTGAGATCTTAGCAGTTGCTAAAACACTGGGGTCAAGTAGAACTGGGTTGCTTAGGGATCTACTGAACATGAACACTGTGCCTGCCTCTGTCCTTTGGTGATACTTCATGATACTAATTCAGCAGAAGCCAGTTTATTTCCAGGTGAAAAATGGGAGCTTCCAAGTAGGCTTTCTACAGCCTCAAGGAAAGAATGGCTTTCAAGATGATGAGTTTATAGTTTCCATCTCTTCAACTGTGGTTGTTACTGGATTAATTTTTTTCTTAAATGGTGTACCGACAAGCAAAATTATGTGGATCACGGCCCATTACCTTGTAAAACTGCAGTATATATAGATTTTGTGTGCGGTATAGCAGGTACTCAGTCAAAAAGTTCATGTTTCTAATTTTCAAGGATTCAGATATTGGCTTGGGAAAGCGGGAGCAATGCCTGGTAACAGTTCAGATGTGTGTCCATTGGTCAAGGGGTGCCTTTTGGGTCACTGCAGAGGCAAACTGAATTATAAAAAATATGTGAGCAAAAGGGCTTAATCTTTATAGGATGCGGTAGTCAGTGGTTTCACGGCACAGAACCCTGTAGGATTTTCAGCGTTGCATGTATGTGTGTGCGGAAACCATTTTATTTTTACTTTATTTATAGTAAGTGTTCCTTCAATTCTCCAAGGCTCAAAGCAGATCACAGCAAAAAAAATCTACAAACCAGTAATACAAGACCATTATTACAAGAAGCAATCTATCAGTAAGCAAGAAATAACACAGCCAAAAATGAGGACGCTAATCTTGCAGTTAACAGAGTACTGGGGCAGAGAAAAAGGGTTTTATTTGGCACTGGCCCCCTAAACTTAACATGCCCTGACCTGGATTGCCCAGGCTAACTTAATCATGTCAGATCTTGGAAGCTAAGCAGGGTCAAGCCCTGATGGGAGACCACCAAGGAAAGTCCAGGGTCACTACACAGAGACAGGCCATGGCAAACTACCTCTGCTGAAAACCCTCCAGGGTAGCCAAAAGTCAGCTGTGATGTGACAGCACATTCCACCACCAAATGTAACAAGCTAGATGCCTGCAAACTTTTGCAGGATGGGCATATAGGTACCCTTTCTTTATCTGTAAAAAACAAACCCTTTGTCTCAGGAGCCCAGATCTCACTCCCAGATGTATGTTGGTCATGGTTAACTTCTTGGCAACAGAGAGGCCATCTGCACAAGCTCAGAGGCACACAGTCTTGTTGATCCCTGTCCCTGAAAACACATTCTGGGATCAACAACTGTTGAGCTCGGACTCCGATTTTACGCTCTGTTTTTCATTCTTCCACTGATGCCCCTCCTGCTTTGTCTCTGTCCTCACAGGTGAGAAGAATTCAAGCCAGCAATGGAAGCCAGCTCCCAATCATATAAGACTGTTTTTTCACTGGGGCGGTTCAAAGTCCGGAAGCTACAAAGTGGGCCTCCCACAGAACAAGCCAGTGGGACCCCCAAACACCTCACACCTCCGGCCCAACGGAAGGAGAATGGATCTCTCCCTGCCCCGCCAGATTATGAGGCGACGACAGATGCCTGCCCCCGATATGAATTTTATGCCCTCTCAGCACCGCCTGGACGTCGAAAGATTCGGCCTACACTTGACATGCTCAGAAATGCAACACTGGTGAGATGTATTTGAGGATTCTGGGATACACAAGGCAGTGGGTTCTCCACTCTGTGGTCAGTGGGAACTAAAGGAGAAGATCTCCAGCTGATCTTACATGATCTGGTCTAGTTCTGAGGTAGAATGGACGGTACCACTTTAGAGGGCAAGTGGAAGATCACTGTTTTGAACACTCCCTGATGTAAACAGCAGCCTGCAGGCATGACAGGGAGAGACTTGGGCCGTGATGAGTGGACACACCTTAGTCTCCAAGCTGGGTTACAAACCATGTGTGTATATTCACATCTTAACACTGAGGTAATCAGATCTTCAGTATGATAAGCACAGGTAGGCTTATGTGGAGGCAGACGGTCCTTCCAATGGCCCAACTGCTAGGAGATTCTGACTATGCTCTCTTGCTTTGTAAATTTTAAAAATATTGGTGAACTACAGGGATTTGAGTTTGGAAGAGTGAAGCCATCCCAGATAGGGGGAGGATTCCTTTCCCTTCTGTCCCTTGTAGTCCAAGGAAGAAAATGTGCTGCCCTCTGTTTGTGCCTTTGAGCTAAGATTCCTATCTCTAGGTCAGACTGCTAAGGAGTCAACCGTAATCCATAGAACTCTCTGGACGACCATGTGAGGTAGGCTAGACAGGGCTTTTTTTGTAGAAAAAGCCCAGCAGGAACTCATTAACATAACAGGCCACAACCAACAGCAGAAACTCATTAGCATATTAAGGCCACACCCCTGACAGCACAGCACACCCCCATGTCACCAGACGTGTGGTCAATCCAGCCACACCCACCTTTTGCTTCTTATTCTGTTTACCTTGTTTGTTGTCAAAGGGCTTTTTTTGGAGCAGGAACTCCTTTGCATGTGAGGCCACACAGCCCTAATGCAGCCAATCCTAATGAGTTTCTGCTGTTAGGTGTGGCCTATTATGCTGATGAGTTCCTGCTGGGCGTGGCCAACCCGGGAGCCAACTGGAAACTCCGTTCCTGTGTGTTCCTGCCCAAAAATAGCCCCGAGGCTGGAGATGATGGCCCATCTCCAGGTTAGCCTGATCTTGCCAGATCTTGTAAGCTAAACAGAGTTGGCCCTTGTTACCACTTGGATGGGAGCCCACCAAGGAACTCCGAGCATTGCCATGTGGAGGCAGGCAATGACAAGTCACCTTTGAACTCCTCTTGCCTTGAAAACCCTACAGGGTCACCATCAGTGTTCCCTCTAAGCTGAGTTAGTGTGAGCTAGCTCACAGTTTTTTAGCCTCCAGCTCACACATTTTTGTCTTAGCTCAGGAAGGATGGCTCCAGAGCAAACTAATTTATGCAGTAGCCAAATGGCTCACTCACAACGTTAATGCCAGTAGCTCACAAAGTAGAATTTTTGCTCACAAGACTCCACAACTTAGAGGGAGCATTGGTCACCATAAGTCGGCTGCGACTTGAAGGCACTTTCCATGACCACCGGGGACGCAAGCGAATAGTGCAAGGTCATCCAGTGAGCCTGGTGGAAGAACAAGCCTTCGCCCTCCCTGCTCCCAAGTCCAAAGCTCAAAGCACTGCACCCTTCTGGTTCTAAATACTGTTGGGCATTTCTTGCCACTTCTGCAGGACAAAGGACAAATCTTCCCCGGAAGTCCAGACTCTGGTGATCCCAGCAAGGAAGATGTGGAGAAGGAAGGGGACGATAAGGATGTGGAAGCTGACAAGCCAAAATCAGAGCCTATCCGGTTCGGCTGGGTGACGGGCGTCATGGTAAAGTCAATGGATGAACTATATTGGGGAGAGGAGGCGGGTGGCCAGCCCAACCCCAGGCAGACAGAGCCAGAAGATGGGGATGGGAACAGAGTGATTGACAGAATCTTGGGATTGTGTCGATGCTCCTCATTTTTATTGTCTTCTGTTTTCCGAAAGATCCGGTGCATGCTGAACATTTGGGGCGTGATCCTTTACCTGCGTTTGCCGTGGATAACTGCACAGGCTGGTATAGGTAAGAGTTTTTCATGTATGGATAGCTGTGGTGGAATGAAGGAAGACCTTCACTGTTATTGGGGTGACTGAACAACTTCATCCTACGCAAGACTACTGGATATGTGCCGTGACAGCCAGGGCCAGTTCTTGATTCCCTGAAATATGTCCTCATATTTGTTTGTAATCACACTTAAATAATGTACGTGCAGCAAAAAGACAAACTGTAGAATGTGTTAATCTTAGGAAATTGCTCTTCAATGTTGTTTCTTCAAAGTTCATCAACAGCACTTAAGATAGGTGCTTCCATCCAGTGACTTCCTTTTGGCTAAACTCGACTCAGTTTCTGCCTTCTGTTAAATTGAATCCATTGACTTTGTTCCTGTAAGACTTCCTCCATCGAAGGAAGTCTTTCTGGGTCATAAGAAGAAATAGCAGAAAGGAGTTATTGGATCTGGCGCAGAATTTGTTTTTAATAAGTGAGATTTCAGAAGTAAGATTGTGAAATGTTTAAAATCCCTTTCCAAATATTTAGGGGGAATCTTGTTTTAACCATTGTCAAACTTCTTCCTCTTCTGAATCCAGTTTTTCCTTTAGTTAACCCCCCTCCCAGATTGCAAGGTTGCCAGTCTCCAGGTGGTGGCAGGAGATTTCCTGGAATTGCCGCTGGTCTCTGCTTGCTAACTGGCTTCATCTTCTCCTCTTTCTCTAGGGCTGACCTGGCTGATCATTTTAATGTCAGCGGTGGTGACCAGCATCACTGGCCTGTCCATTTCTGCCATCTCCACCAACGGCAAGGTCAAAGCAGGTAAGCAAGAGGCAATGAAGACTGAACATGGAGGACCATGTTGTGCCGGAACTCATATACTGTAGTTAAATACTCACGTGACCTGGAAGGTGGGCGGAAGCAGACAAAGCTGAATGCCACCCCCTCCCCCAATTCTACGTTGGTCAACATGTAATATTGAACTAAATGACTGGAAATTTGATATGACCAAGAGCTGTAAATCAGGAGGTTCCCTAGTTCGAATCTCACCTCAGCCATGAATTTACAAGGTCGTCTTCGATATGCCCTTATTCCCTCAGCCTTTAGCTGCAGGATATGGAGAATAATGCCAGCCTCCCTTACAGGACTGTTGAGAAGATATTCTTTGTGAAGTGATTTGAACATTTCCCCCCTCAGAAATGCGAAATTAATAACTATATTGCTATCTCAAAACCACTCGCTTGAAGGGAAGTACCTCACCTTCTTTATGGTTGGGCTAGTCCTTGAGGGGAAAAATGTCTGAACCAGCTCTCTTGTTTCTGGCGCAGGGGGTACTTACTTCCTCATCTCACGGAGCTTGGGTCCAGAGCTCGGTGGCTCCATCGGGCTTCTCTTCTCCTTCGCCAACGCTGTTGCCGTGGCTATGCATGTGGTGGGCTTTGCCGAAACTGTCAAGGATCTCCTGGTGGTATGTGGAATATATAACCAGCCCCCTCCCATTTACTCCACAACAGGTTTGCCAACCTCCAGGTGGGGCCTGGAGATCCTCTGGAATTACAAAGTGATCTCCAGATGACAAAGATCAGTTTCCCTGAATAAAATGGGTGCTTTGGAGGGTGGGCTCTATGGCATTATCCTGTGATGAGGTACCCCCCCCTCCAAAAATCCACTCTCCTCAGGCTCTACCCCCAGATCTCCAGGAATTTCCCAACCCTGAGTTGGAAACCCTATGGCAGGTTCCATCTCCAGAAACTGGCCTAGTTTGGAGTGGCAGCCTGACTCTACGACATCTCAACATCTCTCTTCATCAAGAGCTCTTTACTGATTGCTGTAAAGATTTCTGTTGCTTCTCAATAAATTACGGCCAAGTTGGGTTTTTATATTGCCAACTTATTGTGTAATGATTCAAACTGGTACTTAGTGATATGTAAACTCCTCCAACTGATTTTTCACTGAGCGTTTAATGTTTGGTGTCAGCACTATAAAATAAATCTTTATAATGATATTATGATTTTTTACATGCTGCTCTGGAGCCACGTTCTTAGTACTTTTTGTTGTTTTATTGTGTGGCTCAGCTACTATTGTATCCACTAGTTACTCCACACCAGTTGCCTTCTCAGAGCTACAATTGCCATTAAATTAGAGGCAGATACCTTTCCTTCTTAAGGGACTCCCTCTCGAACATGTGTGTCTAGCTGCTTTTGTAGCCACCAGGCAACGGGGACAAGCAAAGGAAATGCCCTCTAGGGGAAAGCGATGTCAGGATTCAGGCCAACCTTTTAAGCCTCTTCTGGCTAACACTCGCCTTTGCCATCCTCCAACAGGAGTTCGATGTGGAGATGTCTGACCCACTGAACGACATACGCATCATCGGTGTGATCACCACCACTCTTCTGCTTGGCATTACCTTCGCTGGCATGGAATGGGAAGCAAAGGTAATTGAAGGAAAGTGATGCTGAGGTTTTTAGGTGACAACAGGTCTGCTCTGAGGATGGAGTGGAGCTTAGTGGTCAGGGCCAAGTTATGGGGAGCCAGGATTCCAGGGGTGCAGCTGCTGGGCCATGAGCATTTTATAAGGAAGCCCAGGTTTATAAATATTTTGAGTAAGAGAAATTCTAAAAAAATAAGTGTATCCATTTTCATTTTAAGATGAGAAATGTTGAAAGCACCAAAGGGTCTGTTAAAGGGAAAGGGGGAGGGACCAGCCTGCTTAAGCCCTGAAGATCTTAAAAGGCTCCTGGTTTTGGGAGGCGGGCTTTCCAAATTGTCCCTCTCCCCCCCATGCTGTGATTCCACCATAGATGCCCAGCTTAGTCCATACTGCTTAAAGATTTGATTTAACAGTTATTCCCTCAGCTCCTAGAATTCTGGGAATTGTAGTTCCGTAAGGGTGGAGACCTGTAGCCAAGGAGACTCCACAGCCTCACCAAACTACACTTCCCAAGATGCTCTGAACATAAGAATCTGTTTTATTTTGAGTCAGCCCATTGGTCCATGGCCTCTTAGTATTACCAATTCTGACTGGCAGAAATTCTCTAAGCCAGGCTCTGTCTTTGCTATGCACTGGTAATGCCAAGATGGGTAGCCATGTTAGTCTGTCTGTAGCAGTAGATAAGAACAAGAGTCCAGAAGCACCTTAGTCTTGTTAGTCTTTAAGGGGCTACAAGGGACTTTTGCTGTTTTCTACTGCCGGTGATGCCGGGAACTAGGGTTCCCAAGTACTTACCGCGTGGGAGCAGGGGACGCATGCTCCCCAGCTGGACCAGTCCTCCTTGTAACGCACCATGCCATCGCCAGGAAGTGACGCCAGGCAACGCTCTGGCAATGGGGCTGAAAACTCGATGGTACCATCGAGTTTCCAGCTGCATTGCTAGAGCGTCGCCTAGTGTCACTTCCTGGTGACGGCATGGTGCTCCGCGCCTGTCCTTCCCCCGGGGATGGTCCTGCAAGGACATATCCATCCCCCACTCCCACGCGGTAAGTTCTTGGCAAGCCTACAGGGAACTGAACCTGGACTCTATGCAGTTTTACCCTGAACTGTTTGTTGTAGTGGTTAAGTGCATGGACTTTAATCTGGGAGAACTGGGTTTGATTCCCCACTCCTCCACTTGCAGCTATTGGATGA
Organism: Gekko gecko; assembly: GCA_029375565.1. NCBI lineage: Eukaryota > Metazoa > Chordata > Lepidosauria > Squamata > Gekkonidae > Gekko > Gekko gecko. The sequence continues at coordinate 44,766,418 of JAPDNY010000015.1, read as the reverse complement.
CCTTGGGCAAGCCATAGCTCTGTCAGAGCTGTTCTCTCAAGGACAGTTCTCGAAAGAGCTCTCTCAGACCCGCCTACCTCACAAGGTGTCTGTTGTGGGGAGCGGAAGGGAAAGGAGTTTGTAAGCTGTTCTTTATATCAAAGAGGAGAAACAGGACTTTTGGGTTATCTGAAAGGAAATTGGCTTCCAGTTGGGCCAAGGAAAGCTTTGTTGGGAGCCATGGCTCTGTGGTGGATTTTATTTTTTTTCTCCTCTCCAATGATCGTTCCCTTTCTCTCTTCCCAGGCTCAGATTGTCTTCTTCATTGTCATCATCTTATCTTTCATCAGCTACTTTATTGGGACCATTATCCCAGCCTCCAAAGAGCAGCAGTCCAAGGGACATTTCAGCTATAAAAGTATGTTTTATGACAACATCTCCAGTCAGCATTAAAGCTCCCTCTAAGCTATGCATTAATGCTCCCTCTAGCAAGCAAAAATTCCACTTTGTGAGCTCCTGGCATTAAAGTTGTGAGTGAGCGATTTGGCTGCTGCATAAATTAGTTCGCTCTGGAGCCATCCTTCCTGGGCTAAGACGAAAATGTGTGAGCCAGAGGCTAAAAAACTGTGAGCTAGCTCACACTAACTCAGCTTAGAGGGAACACTGGTCAGCGTTACTCCACAGCCATCACCTCAAGACAAAATAAAAAAAACTACCTAGCCTGGCTGGGCTGGCGCCAGGTGGCCCTTTGAGACGTTGATTTGAGCTGGGGACCCAACGTAGTCACAGCTCTGCTTCTGCTCCGCCATGCTTAGATAGACTGCTTGACCTTTCTCCCCTCCCCTCCTCAAAGGTGACATCTTCTTGCAAAACATCGTGCCCGAATGGCGGGGAGAGGACGGAAGTTTCTTCGGCATGTTCTCCATCTTCTTCCCTTCAGCGACTGGCATCCTGGCTGGTGCCAATATCTCCGGAGACCTCAAGGTATACGGTTTGCCCTTCATATATCTCATAGCCATGCATGCCTTCTCATGTGGCACCCCTTTGCCATGGCAGCTCCCCTCCCCAATGTTGTTCCCCACTGACAGCACATGTTCAACCGGTGCTTCTCCAACGGCACTGGCTCCGGGTTGAATTCTGGATCAGGTTCAAGGTTCTGGTACCAGCCTTTAAGGCCCTAAATGGTCTGGGACTGACGTATCTATGGGACCGCCTCTCCTGGTATATCTCCAGAAGAACATTACAGTCTGGGAAGAAGAACCTCCTGGTGATGCCTGGCCCTAAAGATATCCAGCTCTCCTCAGTCAGAGCCAGGGCCTTTTCAGCTCTCTGGCCGGCCTGCTGGAACTCTCTACCTAATGACATCTGTGCCCTGTGGGATCTAGTGCAGTTCCACAGGGCCTGCAAGACAGAGATGTTCTGCCAGGCCGGTGGTTGAGGACAGCAACAGTTTTTCACTGAGCCTGGCTTCCCCCATCTTTCCTCTTCCCCTCATGGGGGTAAGGACACAATTTGGTCCATAAGCCCCATCTGAAATAGTCCTAGAGATCTTGCTATTGTTTTAACTGTTTTAACTTTTCTGCGAACTTGATTTATTGAAATGCTGGTTGTTGCAATGTATTTACTGAAAAGTTGTTCACTGCCCTGAGCCCTATGCAGATCAATGTTACGCATGATCTCGCTTCGTGATAAGCCGCTGACCAATTGGAATGGCTGGGGGAAGGGAAGAGCCCTTGAGCAGCTGGACTCAGCCATGTTGACGGAGCAGGCCTCCGTGTGTCATTTCCTGTCTCTGGTGAGGCCACTTCTGGTCTGCTATTATGGGACAAAGAGAATCTAACCTTAATCCCTCCTCGTCCTTTTTCCTTGGCAGGACCCTGAAGTGGCCATTCCTCAAGGAACGCTGATGGCTATCTTCTTGACCACCATGACGTACCTGGCTATTGCTGCCACCATAGGTAAAGAGCCCGCCATCAGAGCCTCATGGCATCATCAGATATTCAGCCATAAGAAGGAGGAGGATGGCCATTTAGTGGAAGGTGCCGTACCTCAAGGCCATGCATCACTGTTCCTCCTTGACCCGTCATGGGCCTGGCCACGGCGAGATGGTGCAGAGGCGGGAATGGGTGGGTGCCAGCCGTAAGCCAACCTGAACGAAGATGCCAGTCGTAGTAAGTGTTTTGGATTCGCCCTCTTCTTTGGCCAGGTGCTTGCGTGATCCGCAACGCCAGCGGCAGCCTGAATGACACCATGATGGCCACCAACTTCACAGGGGACTGCGTCGGCTTGGGCTGTGGCTATGGGTGGAACTTCACCGAGTGCACCTTGAATGGGACCTGCAAATACGGGCTGGCCAATGACTACCAGGTAGGAAACATTTGCTGGGATCAGACCCCCAAATGCCCAAGACTGTCTGTGGGAGTGAGGTCTTGTGGACGTAACTTGTCGGGGCTCATTCCATGCAAAGAAAGACTTCCATCTCTCTCTCTCTGTTTCCTAGGCGATGAGCATGGTGTCGGCGTTCAGCCCCCTGATCACGGCCGGGATCTTTGCCGCCACCCTGTCCTCCGCTTTGGCTTGCTTCGTCTCTGCTCCCAAGGTCTTCCAGGTTAGTTCAGAAGAGGATGTGAGGGACAGAGATATCGACGCTACTCTGACCAGGTTGGAACAAGGGTCTTGAGGCCTTCGATGGTGCAGGGACATTGGGAAGGAACGCGGGGTATGAAGGAAAGAAGTGAATACAATGAATGAATGAATGAATGGATATCATTAATTGATTAATTTCGTCTTCAATCCAGTCAAAACGTTACCCATTTGAATCCTGTTGTACCCCAGCCCAGCCCATTAACATAAATAGCTGTGGTGTACAGGGAACGTCTGCCAGCATCCCAAGTTATAAAATATTTATTAAAAAGAAAATGTCTACAGGCATACTTTCAGCACAGCACAGAGAGCCAGCGTGGTGTAGTGGTTAAGAGCAATGGGCTCTGAACAGGAGTACCGGGTTTGATTCTCCACTCCTCCTCCACATGAAGCCTGCTGGGTGACGTTGGGCCAGTCACGGTACTCTCCAAATTCTCTCAGCCCCACCTACCTCACAAGGTGCCCTGTTGTGAGGAGAGGAAGGGAAGGCCGATTGTAAGCCACGTTGAGACTCCTTGAGGTAGAGAAAAATGGGGTACAAAAGCCTACTCTTCTTCCTCTTCTTTAACTAATAATGGTAGCAGTTATCAGTGTGGTGTACTAGGTTAGGGTGTTGAGCTGGTAGATGGGGCAACCCAGGTTTAAATACCTACCCAGCTTTAAAGCCTGTCAGGTGACCTTGGGCCGCTCACTTTCTCACAGCCTTAAAGAAGGAGAGGAGAGCTACGTAGGTTGATCTAGCAGTTAGGGCGGGAATGGATTAAAACGTAATAGATGGACAGCTAGATAACCACCGCATGTCTCTCACTCTGATCCCATGATGAACTGGCTGTCTGCCAAGAAAGGAGGAGAATCTTTCTCACGCCTTCCTACCTTGTCAGAAATCTGGGAATGCAGAATAGCGGGCAAATAAGCCCGACCGCTTAGCCAGGTGATAAAAGATGACCAGCATGCCATGCTAAGTTGCCAGTTGTTGTTTTTTTTGAAACAAAATTTTTTATTGGGATGCATTCAACATTGTTAAACGTCGTTACCAATACAATTTAAAAAGATTTTCATCCCATCCCCCCACCCCCCTAATAGGCTTCCAACACTGCTAATAACAAAAAAGAAAAAGTTAAAAGGTAATCAAGTTTAGACTTATAACAATCGACAAACCAGGTAACACAATTCTGATACATAAAAACCTGACTTTTTCAAACATAGTTTCCAATAAAGGTACAGTACAATCAAGTGTTCATTTCATTTCTCATTCAGTTTCAGTACAAATCAAGATTGTACATTTTTCCTTTCATTCTATATTCGGTTTCCATATACTAAGTTGCCAGTTGTGAAATGGTCACCTTTGTTGCATGCTCAGAAGGTTTGGGAGAACACCCAACACTCTCAGCATGTGACGTACACGTAAATGAGGACCTCGGCCCCTTGCCGGTCCAAGCCTAGTTCTGAGGGCAGAACTCCCAAGTTACGGGTGGTTCTGCGATAATTTCTCCAGACTTCCTTTAAAAACAGCAACAACAGCAGAACATGACCATGACACAGAGACACAAAACAGACACGGTGGCAGTCATGGATCTCGTTCCATCTGGCAAAATGGTATGAATGACATCTTCTGTTTGGATCAGAGGCAAGCAAATGGGGATCCAACTCCTGCTTGCTGGAACTGAGTTTCCTGTGGCGTTCTTGATCTTTTTAAGGGGGAAAAGGTTGTAGTAGGACACACCTTTCTCCCCACCCCTTCAAAACTATCATTTTGCTACCTGGAAGATCTTCCCCAGAATGGATTGGAAGGGCATAGGCCTGTGGGTTTATTCACTAGTCATCATAAGGTACTCATTCCTTTTGTATAAAGCAAACAGTTTATTTTTTAACAAGACCAGGGCTATTTTTGGGCAGGAACGCACAGGAACGGCGTTCCAGCTGGCTCCGGAGTTGGCCACACCCAGCAGGAACTCATTAGCATAATAGGCCACACCCAACAGCAGAAACTCATTAGGATTGGCCACATTAGGAGTGTATGGCCTAACATGCAAAGGAGCTCCTGCTACAAAAAAAGCCCTGGAACAAACAAGGTAAACAGAATAAGAAGCAAAAGGTGGGTGTGGCTGGATGACCACACTTCTGATAACATGGGGGTGTGGTCTAATAGGCTAATGAATTGTGCTGTCAGGGGCGTGGCCTAATATGCTAATAAGTTTCTGCTGTTGGGTGTGGCCTATTATGCTAATGAGTTCCTGCTGGGCTTTTTCTACAAAAGCAGCCCTGAACAAGACAAAAATGGTAATGTCGTCTAGTAATTAAAACACGGCCTAATACTTCAAATATACTGCAACACTGCTATTCAGTCACTTAAAGCATAGCTATAGCTGGATATTTTGGGTGACTCTATCGATTGTCAGGAAAAGTTTTTCCAAAATAAGGGTGGTGTCACCTCCCATAGACATGGCAGGTGTCTCTGGGCAGGATGTTTCGGAATGGAAATATTCCAGTGAGAAAAACCCTGCCCTGTTTCCATACTGATCTCATGTCTAAGAAGGGGGGGGGGGATTTCAGAGCAAGCCAGCCTTTGCAAGGGGTGGGCAGAGGACTGAAAACTCTGGGTCGGGAAATTCCTGGAAATCATGGGGGTGGCGCCTGGGAAGGGCAGGGTTTGGGGAGGGGAGAGGAAGGACTTCGGCTAGGGGGAATACCCAAGAGTCCGCCCTTCAAAGCAGCCATTTTCTCCAAGGGGACTGATCTCTGTAATCCGAAGATGAGTTGTAATTCCGGGATATCTCCAGCCTCCCGCCTGGAGGACGGGCAACCTTCAATGCGGAAGCTCATGTAAATTGAAAACCGGACCAGCTCCTGTGACCTGATTCAGCACTCTACAACCACAAGTCTACAACCACTTATGTCTACGAGGACATTTGGAAGTAGCTCTGTGGGTAGGGCCTGACTCTCCCCACAGGCCTCCTTCTTCTCAACTCCCATGGTCCCTTGCTCACACCGTCTGCCACTCTCCTCTACAGTGCCTCTGCCAGGACAACCTGTATCCCTTCATCGGCTTCTTTTCCAAGGGATATGGGAAGAACAAAGAGCCCCTCAGGGCCTACGGCTTGACCTACCTCCTGGCTATCGCCTTCGTCCTCATTGGTAAGTGAGGCCTCCTCCCCTTCTAACCCATCCTGTGACCCACGATGCCGCAAAACCTCAGCGGAAAGCCCGCTGACCGCCATGTGAGACTGTGGCTTCACGCTGCAGATGGGGCTGCCTTTGCCAAAGGCCTGGGAGCAGAATATCATTGCCCGTCTTTTAACAAGCATTGGTCAGCCTAAAATTCCACACTTGGTCTCAAACACCTGCAGTGGCTATCCTTTGGTCTTCAGGCCAAAGTCAGAACGCTGGTTTTATTCTTTGAAGCCGTTTGGTGAGAGCCAGTTTGGTGTAGTGGTTAAGTGTACGGACTCTAATCTGGGAGAACCTGGTTTGATTCCCCACTCCTCCTCCACTCGCAGCTGCTGGATGACCTTGGGCAAGCCATAGTCCTGTCAGAGCTGTTCTTGAAAAAGAGCAGTTCCTGTCAGAGCTCTCAGCCCCGCCTACCTCACAGGGTGTCTGCTGTAGGGAGGGGAAGGGAAAGGAGTTTGTAAGCCGCTCTGAGACTCCAAGTGAAGGGCGGGGTATAAATCCAGTCTCTTCTCTTCTTCTTCTTCACGGTCTGAGACTTCACTGTCTCAGGGGGTGCCTTAGATGGGTCTTCCATGGCTTTAAGGTGCACCCAACAATGCTCAGCCATCCCATAAGGTGCTTTTGAGTTGTGTGGACGAAGGGTATCCTCAGAACACCTCACGTCAGGCTAAGGTACCAGAAGGATTAACTTGGAAGTCCTTCTGTCAATCAGTTACAATTGACAATCACGGGTTGGCACGGGTGTGAAAACAGTGAGGACTAGCCACTTCAGCGGTGCCCACAGAAGAACCTTCTCTCAGCGCTGCCTGCCCCACCAAGCTGACCTTCTCTCTCCTTTGCCCCTGCAGCTGAGCTCAACACCATTGCCCCCATCATCTCCAACTTCTTCCTCTGCTCGTACGCCCTCATCAACTTCAGCTGCTTCCATGCCACCATCACCAACTCTCCAGGTGAGGCAGGCGGGATAGATGGTGTGTGGGAGAGGCGGGGGAAGAGTGAGCACATCTACTTTCACGTTGTGTTCCGATTGGAGGAGCCAGTGAGTGATGTTGGGTGACTGGCCAATCGGAAAGAGCTCGTGGCCTGTGCTCTTTGGAGAGTCAGAAGGCGATTTGAGTCGGGTCGGTTCTCCACCACAGGACCCCGGGGGGGGGGGGGGGGGTGTCACAGTCTCAGTCAGGGAACGGAGGTGCATGAGTGACTGTGGCGGGTCAGCGATGATGTGAACGACAAATCGGGGCGTTATCCTGGGTCTTGGACGGCCACCTCAGCTAATTCTCCCTTGGCTCCTCCTAGGCTGGAGACCTTCCTTCCGCTACTTCAGCAAATGGACCGCCCTCTTTGGGTCCGTCATCTCCGTGGTCATCATGTTCCTGCTGACGTGGTGGGCAGCCCTCATTGTGGTCGGAGTCATCGTCGTGAGCTTGGCGTACGTCACCTACAAGAAACCGGGTGAGGGACCTTGGGCTTTAGTCTGTAAAATGAGGGGTGAGTGGAGGCAAGGGGTGGGGTTGGGGGGTGGGGGAGTCGAGTTTGGTTAGGATCAGCCCCCTCTGATCCAGAAGCTCTTCTCAGTTAAGGGTATGAGCTAGAAGTCCCAGATTTGAATTTCAGAGAGTGTTCCGGTCAGGGCTTATCTGCAGATTCAGTGAAATCGTAGGGCAAGGTCCCTCCTGGAGTGTACCACTGCTGGTGGTACAGCCTGCTATCTGAAGCTAGTCCTTTGTTGTCCTTGGCCAACATCCACTCCAGGCTCACAAATCCTCTTAGGAGGAGGAGGCCAACAAATATACCAGTGATTGCTAGACTTCTGATAGCTGCCACACTCCGGGTGAATTAAATCTGAAGGCCTGTTTCACTCTTAAACCTCCCTCCTGAGTTTCTTTTTAGTGTGCATGATTTCTTGCCCTCAAAAGCACCGACTGTGGGCTTTGCAACTGTCTGTTGTATCTCTGTATGAGTCACTGCCCTGGAAGTGCTTCCTGACTGACATGGCTGGAGTAGTGATTCACAGAGATGCAACAGATAGGTCTGAATTTTGCAGAGTGCTTCCCACCCCCGCCCCCAGTGCAAGGAGCCTTCCTGTGGCTTTTCCTTACTGGAGGTCTTCGAGTGGAAGCTGAGCAGCCATTGGTCAAGGATGCCATGGCTTTGGATTTCCCACCTTGAGCAGGAGGTGGGATGAGATGGCCTATAAGGTCCCTCCCAACCAATGTTCCCTCTAAGCTGTGGAGCCTTGTGAGCAAAAATTCTACTATGTGAGCTACTGGCATTAAAGTCATGAGCGAGCGATTTGGCTACTACATAAATTAGTTTGCTCTGGAGCCCGCCTTTCTGAGCTAAGATAAAAATGTGTGAGCCGGAGGCTAACAAAGTGTGAGCTAGTTCACACTAACTCAGCTTAGAGGGAACACTGCTCCCAACTCACTGATTCTACCAAAGGTCGTCCTTCAACCGGCTGCCTTCCTAGATTCACTGAGAAATGTTGTGATCCTCTCTCTGAAAAGGAGGCAGATGAGGTGGACTGAGCCATTCCTAATTTTTTGTTCCTGTCTCCTCCCCATCAGAGGCAAACTGGGGTTCCTCGGTGCAGGCTGGCACCTACAGCATGGCCCTGTCAAATGCGGTGAACCTGGTCAATGTGGAAGATCACGTCAAGAACTTCCGGTGAGGCCACCAAAGAAGCCCAGGGCTGCCGTGTGGAGGCAGGCTGTGGCAAACCACCTCCGTCCATCTCCGGCCTTGAAAACCCTACAGAGTCGCCTTAAGTCGGATGTGACTTGAGAGCCCTTTTCACCACCACGTGTGTGTTACAATTTCTACACATCCTCCTGGATTTGTCTCAAGGACTTTCTGTCAGGGGCCAGCTGCAAATCCCCTGCTGGGATCTCAGGTCCCAGGTTCACAAGGGCCCGATTTAGATCAGGACTGCCACATGTGGGGAGAAGAGATTTCAGCCTCCCTCCTGCCCAGGGCTTTTTTTCGTAGAAAAAGCCCAGGAGGAACTCATTAGCATATTAGGCCACACCCAAGAGCAGAAACTCATTAGCATATTAGGCCACACCCCTGACGGCACAACTCCCTCCCAGGATTGGCTTCCCCAGGTACCCTGTAACTTGCGGGGCATCTGGGGAACCTGTGGAGGGGAGGCAGTTTAAACTGCCTTCCCTCCCTGGATCAGCTTGGCTTCCCCAGGCACCCCACAGCTTGCAAGGCACCTGGGAAACCCTGTGGTGGGGAGGCTATAGGTGTGGCTAACTCAGAAGCCAGCCGGAACTCCGTTCCTGTGCATTTCTGCCCAAAAATAGCCCTGTTCCTGCCCACCAGGCCCATTTTCTGACCAGAATGAATAAATAGGTAGGGTGAGATGTCCAAGCCCTGGTGTTGCTGCATCTACATAAGAACATAAGAGAAGCCAATGTTGAATCAGGCCAATGGCCCATCCAGTCCAACACTCTGTCACACAGCGGCCAAAATATACCAGGTGCCCTCAGGAGGTCCAGCAGTGGGGCCAGGACACTAGAAGCCCTCCCACTGCTGCCCCCTCCAGCACCAAGAATAGAGTGCATCACCTGCCCCAGACTGAGAATTCCTATCTATACCTTGTGGCTAATAGCCACTGAGGGACTTCTGCTCCACATGTTTATCTAATTCCCTCTTGAAACTGTCCATGCTTGTAGCTGCCACCACCTCCTGTGGCAGTGAATTCCATCTAAGCCTCCCGCATCTTCCAAGCCACCCTTCAGTTCCCAAGTGGCAATGCGATAAGGCACACACACACACGTGAAATATTGTCAGCACCCATCCACCAACATTACGAGCTGGAATGGAACTCTTGGAACGCTCGCTGAGGAAGCTCTTCCGAGTAGAGCTGAGGCAGCTTTTCCCTCACAAGAACAATAATCGAGTGTAGCAAAACCCAACTGATGCTGCATTGTCTGGGCGCTGGTGACCGGGAGGAGGAGGTGCCGGAAGTCTCAGGAGACGGGCCCATCGAGAACCCTCCCCACTTGCCAACACAGCCAACGTGGTTCCCCCAGGCCCCAAGTTAGCCTGAGGCAAGCCACCAGAGTGGGTGGCTCTGGGATGAGTCAGGGCAAGTGGAGGAGTCATTGATGCAGCCTTGGTAGCCGGATCGCTCCAGAACGGGAACGGGGCAGGGCGGTGCGGCTTCATCATGGAGGGACACTGCCACGCCCTGGGAACTTCCAAAGAGAGAGATGGGAGGAGGATTTGAGTCAACAGAGTGGCATTTAGGCTGATTCTGCAGCCGTCTGTTTCCTCACAGTTTTTCCACAGCCACGTCAGGAGGTTAATATACTGCATGCCGCTTTCACTTTCTTTGTTTATCAGGTTTTATGGTACCTTCTGCATAGATTTATGGCCGTTCGGGGGTGACTTCGTAGTCAGTACAGTGTTGCCTTGGGGTATCTGAATGTGGTTAGGATTGGCACCTTTTCCTTCCTCTGCTTCCGATTTGAAGGGAGCAATAAACAGACAACTTGACACGGCTTCACTGACCTCTGTCAGTTCCCCCATCCCTATTTCCCCTTCTGTATATATCACCTCGCCATTAATTACTTGGCTCAGGCAGCTAATGACCTCTGAGGCAAGTACTGACACAGGAAAATCTGCTTACCCATGCAGGAACGAGTGTTGAAAACAAAATAGAGTGCAAGCTGACACTAGCCAATGCAGAAACCAGGATCTGAGGCAATGCAATGAAAGCAGATATTCTGAGGCAAGGGGGAACCAGGTCGAGTGCTGATAAAATGTGGAGCGAATGCCAGGTGCAGAATGGACCTTAAGCTGAGTCTTGGCTCGATGGTAGAGCGTCTGTTTTGTGTACAGAAGGTCCCAGGTTCGATCCTCAGCATCTCCAATGAAAAGGAGCGGGTAGGAGGTGATAGGAAAGACCTGAGACCCTGCAGAGTGGCTAACAGTCTGAGCCGACAAGACTGATAGACCAAGGGTCTAGTTCTGTAGAAGGTGGCTTCGTGTGTCCACAGGACTTTTAAGGGCTGTGGCTCAGTGGAGGAGCCTCCGCTTGGCATGTAGGAGGTCTCGGGTTCAGTCCCCAGCATCTCCCCTTAAAATGGACCAGGCAAGTAGGTGTTGTGGAAGGCCTCTACCTGAGATGCCAGAGACCTCCTGCCAGTCAGAGTAGACAATGCTGACCTCGATGGACCAAATGTCTGATTCAGTCGGAGGCGGCTTTCCTGTGTGTTCATGTAGCTAAGAAGGACTCCCCCGGTGCTCTGGGTTCTTCAGTGAGGAGGAAAAGGATGAGGAAACAGTGAAGTTAACCCTCTCCTCTGTAAAACTGTGGCCCAGAACAGGTGTTCTGGGGGCTACCAAAGGTCCATGATGAGGTTTCTTAAAAGGGAAGCTGTAGAAGAAGATTCGGGGCACACGGCCATGCCCCCCCCCATCCCCCACACACATTTGAGCCAGCCCTCAAGTAACCGACTTTCCCCTTCACAGGCCACAGTGTATGGTCCTCTCAGGCCCACCCAACTTTCGCCCAGCCCTGGTGGATTTTGCCGGCGCCTTCACCAAGGGCGTGAGCCTCATGATCTGTGGAAACGTCGTTGAGGTGAGCGTACCTGAATACAGCGCTCCCCATGGGGTTGGAGGAAAAGCAGGAGAGGCGGGACCTGAGGGGGAGGGGTGCCGCCATTTTCACACCCCCACCCTTTCCCCCACCCACAGGGGCAAGGCACCTCGCCCGCCGACGATCACGACGAACAGGTCCAGTGGATGAGCTCGCGGAAGGTCCGCTCGTTCTACGCCTGCATCACGACGTCCGACCTGAGAACGGGGGCCAGGAACCTCATGCAGGTGGGCTGATCCTTTTTGTATGGCGCTTCGGTACCCTCACTTTTCTGCCCATCGCGGCCTCAGCAAGGGGTTTGCTGATGGCTGAAACTTACGACGGTGTAAGATAAGCCACTGGGTGAAACGAGCAGCGAAATAATGGCCTGAGGGAGACCGAAACTAGTCTAAACAAGCAGGTAGATTCTAAATCGAGACATTCAGAGTTTTAAGTGCAGGAATTTAAGAAAAAATATATTGTCTTTGCCGCTGATTCTCGGTTCTTGGGACCCTTGGTAAACCGGTTTACAGGGAGGGCTGCCAACCTCCAGGTGCGGGCTGGAGATCTCTCGCTAATACCACTGGTCTCCAGGCGACGGAGATCAGAGCACCTGGAGGAAGTGGCCAGTTTAGAAGGTGGACTCTATGGCATGATACCTCACTGAAGCCCCTCCCTTCCCCAAACCCTGCCCTCCTCAGGCTCCACCCCAAAACCTCCAGGTATTTCCCAACCCCGCCTACAAGCTAAGTTATACTTAGGCCATTCATCCACCTAGCTCAGTCACTATTGTCTTCTTCAGAAGTGGCTTTGTAGGGTCTCTGTGGTGAGGACAGGGCCTTCTGCACGTCCTCAGAGGCAGTCTCGCATCCTTTTGGCTTGAGCTCTGCAAATGAAATGTTCTTCGATGCATAATAACGAGGGCTGGTTCCAGATTTTTTTTGGGGGGGGGCAAAGAGTTCCCCCCACCCACTTGTCTCACTACCTGCCCGGGCACCCTGCCCCTGCCCTGCTTGGAAGCCCTCCTGCTGACCACGCTCAGAGCCACCTGTGCCGCCCCCGGCCCTTTCCCTGACGGCACTGGGCGGGGCCTGCAGGTGGTAGCTTGAGTGGTGGTGTACGGAGAACTGAGCAAGAAAAGGAAAGTTGGGCAGTAGCGGGCCCTGCCAGAAGGCCTGGTCCCTGGCAGCAGCTGCCCCACACATGAGGGTATGCTGATACCAGCCCTGCCTTATGGGTACACTGATATCCATCCCCCCCCCGCCCAGTGCTGCCTGTTCAGAGTGATGTCTCCAGAACTGGTATTACCCCGCTGACCGACCCTTTCCTTCCTTGGGCTCCGAGCTAACGGCAGCTTCTCCCTGCAGGTCTCAGGCCTGGGCCGTCTCAAGCCCAACACCGTTGTCCTGGGCTACAAGCAGAACTGGCAGATGGACAGTCCCCACAGCCTGGAGAGTTACGTGGGCATAATACAGTAAGAGCTCCGCGCCGGGCAAAGATTGATTGATCGATCTACACTATTTGCAGTCCGCCTGCCTGTCCCACTTGCGGATTGCAACACAACTGACGGGGTGGGACAACATTCAGCGGGCAACACAACAGGCATTAGGGTTGTAGGACCAGCTGGAAGTCCAAAAACCAGAAAGGACACAAAGCAGGGCGAAAACGACACAGCAGGAGCCTAGTTTCGGCAAGCTGTACACAGTGGGGTAGACCACAATCTCTAATCGTTTATCCGAGTAACTTTGTGAAACATCTAGTACAATGGGATGGGGCGGAAGGGGGGATATGTGTGAGCTGGTTACCATGGGGGGAGGTCGTTAGCGTGTTGGACTAAGACCCGGGAGATCTGGGTTCAGGTCCGCTCTCTGCCACAAAATTCCAGCTTCCATTGTGGGAATCTGGAGATCTATTGGAATTGCAATTGATCTCAAGACTACAGAGAGGTTTCCCAGGATGAAAATGGTCACTTCTATGGCACTGTACCCCTTTGAGGTCCCTCCCCTCCCCCAGGCTCAACCCCCCCCAAATCTCCAGGAATTTCCCAGCCTGGAATTGGCAACCCTACCCCTGGGGGACCTTGGGCCCATCACTGTCTCTCAGCCTAACCCTGCCTCATTGGGTTGCTGTGGAAGCGTGTGGGGACGAAGAACCATTCATGCCCCCCTGAACTCTTTGGGGGAAGATGAAGAAGAAGAGATTGGATTTATAGCCTGCCCTTCACTACCCAAAGGCATCTCAGAGCGGCTTACAAACTCCTTTCCCTTCCCCTCCCCACAACAGACACCCTGTGAGGTAGGCGGGGCTGAGAGAACTTCTGACAGAAACTGTCCTTGAGAGAACAGCTGTGCCAGAGCTTGTGACTGACCCAAGGTCACATCAGCAGGTGCAAGTGGAGGAGTGGGGAATCAAACCTGGTTCTTCCAGATTAGAGTCTGCGCACTTAACCACTACCCCAAACTGGCTCTGGATCCAGTGGATATAGAACCAAGAATTTTTTTTTTTTTTTTAAAGAGGTGCCGGAACTCTCAAGAGGGAAATGAAGGTTTCAGTCTGTATACTGAAAACCCCTGAACTTCTAAGCATTTTAAAAAGAATTTTGTTGAACAGGTTCCGGAACTCTGTTCCGACGTGTTCCCCCAGAAAAATAGGCCCTGGATAGAACCAAAAGACAAAAGAGATGCTGGGACATGAGAGGTGGAATGGCTGAGAGGAGAAGGAAGGCGGGCTCTCATTCCCCCCCTGCCCTCCATGAGATTGGATAAGAGCATCATTTGATCTGGCCAGTTGCCTGGAAACTCTCCTCCTTGCCCCGCCTCTGGGTTACGGAAGTAATTTAGCAAAAAAGAAGCGGAAGGGATTCTGTGGACGTGTTGAGACTTGCTCCGTCTCAAGCTGGTTCCCAAGCAGGGCAAGACCGCTTCTGGGACGTGGGAAACTTCAGCACCTGATTTCTTAGGATGGATATTAATCTTTCTTGATCTTCTTCCTCCCCACGTAGTGATGCTTTTGACATCAGCGCTGGCGTGTGCGTGCTCCGGATGCACGACGGACTGGATGTGTCGCGGAAGGTGAAGACCCACGGTGGGTTGCATCCAGGAAAAGGCCAGGGCACTGCCTCTCCGGGAACCTCCCTGGGGTGGCTTACAAAATAAGAACTAATAACATCAAAACATGAAACGGTATTCATTAAATCCAGCGCTGAAACCCTCTGTGAAATTACGGGCCACTGACAGCTAAAAACAGCAGCTCCCAGACTAAAATGTTATTACAAAGATCAACCCCTTAATCAAAAGCCTGAACGAATAGCAACGTTTTGGACTGGTGTCTAAAAGAGGGGGGCCCGGCGAGCCTCAAAGGGAAAGAGGTTCCACGAGCAAAGGCGCCACTACCGAGAAAGCCCCGTCTCTGGTCTCAGTCCTTCGAGTACCCTGGCCCCAGGCCACGCAGGGCTTTAAAAGTAAGGACTGCGCTTTGAATTATGCCTGGAAACAAATGGGCAGGCAGAGTGCCATGGTTGGTATGCAGCAGCTGCAAGAGTATTAACAATTTGCAGGAGTGTATAGGGTTGCCAGCCTCCAGGTGCTGGCTGGAGATCTCCTGGGATTACCGCTGATCTCCAGACGACAGAGATCAGTTCCCCTGGAGAAAATGGCTGCTTTGGAAGGCGGAGCGTATGGCATTGTACTCTGCTGAGGCCCCTCCCGTCCCCAAACCCCGCCCTCCCCAGGCTCCACCCCCCAAATCCCCAGGTGTTTACCAACCCGGAGCCAGCAACCCTACGGAGTGAAGATGGATCAGCCCCGTCCAGCATAGGGGGCCCTGGCTGCAGAAAAAGCTTCCCCCTTAGACCCTTCTGCTTCTGTTCCCGTTCTGGCCTGTATGAATGCAAATCCTTCTTTCCTGGAGCGGAGGGCAGGGCTTGGTAGAGAAGCCTCTTTTGCCTACAGTGCAGAGGCTCTGTGGCCTGGGGAACCAAAACACAAGATCGGTCAATAAACGTACAGTGTCTTATAGATACTGTATGTTTATTGTTTTATTGATTGTGTTTTATGGATACTGTACATCGCCCAGAGCCCTGCAGTAGCAGGGATTGGGCAATTAATAAATCCAATAAATAAATGAATAAATTATTTATTCATTCATTTATTGGATTTATTAATTGCCCAGTCCCTGCTATTGCAGGGCTCTGGGCGATGTGCAGTCTCCATAAAACACAATCCGAAAAAATCACTGAAACGTTAAAAGCACACATTCGAGGAAAAGAAATGGTGGATATTCTGCACGAAGAAGAGGACAGTGAGGTCCAAGTCCTGGGCAGCTTGTACGCCGCGGTTGTGGAATGCAGCTCTTCCCATCTCGGTAACCTGCATTTGCCTGGGTGCAGAATGTTGGTTTCCTTATTTATTTTAACTAACTCTCTCTGGATCTCTTCCTCAACAGTGAACCTGGGCTTTGAGGATCCGGAAGCCACCCTGGCCCTGGAGAATAAGTGTGAGTTGGAAGCACCCGTGGTGTTCTGGGGTAGGGATCATGGGATGGGTGGCAGGAAGCGGGGGGGGGGGTGCAGAGTCCCCCCCGGGGCTTCCCTGGATGGCGTTTGGACTGCCCTCAGACTCGGGCTGCGTGGAAGTGAATTGAGCCAGCCTGAAGACATATTGGAACCTAAACAGGAAAAGAAAACATAAAGCTAGTTGGAACGTGCTGTGATAGTGAAGAGTGACTGGATTAGACCGGTCCGGATTAAGCCACGACCAGCTACAGAGAAAAGATATTAAGAAACAGGGCTATTTTTGGGCAGGAATGCACAAGAACAGAGTTCCAGTTGGCTCCTGAGGTGGCCACGCCCAGCAGGAACTAATTAGTATAACAGACCACACCCAACAGCAGAAATTCATTAGGATTGGCTACATTAGGGGTGTGTGGCCTGACATGCAAAGGAGTTCCTGCTCCAAAAGAACCCTTGAGTTTTGACAACAAACAAGGTAAACAGAATAAGAAGCAAAAGGTGGGTGTGGCTGGATGACCACACTTCTGGTAACATGGGGGCGTGGCCTAATATGCTACTGTGCTGTGCTGTCAGGGGTGTGGCCTAATAGGCTAATACATTTCTGCTGTTGGGTGTGGCCTATTATGCTAATGAGTTCCGGCTGGGCTTTTTCTACAAAAAAAGCCCTGCTAAGAAGTCGGTTTCATTGGAAAATCCCGCTTTTAAGTTTAAGTGTAGTTGTGCATCCTTATCACTAGGAGTATAAATGGACTTGAAAGACGTAATGTCCTCTATCAATCAATCAAGCAATCGATCGATCTTTATTGGCATAACGTACAGAACATAGGGCTCAATTTGCATGGAATACTGAATGCCTGCCTGAAGCTTCATACAGAAGTCTTGCAACAGTTTCAATTATTTCATGATTCTGGGTTGTCAGCAAAAAGTAAATCTTACATTTTACCAGGTTTCCCTGAATACTTTCTCAGCCATGGCTCAATGAATGTAAGGCGCAGGTCTGAGTAGAAAGTGTATGAAAGAAACACACATTCAAGAGTTTCTGTCTCCTGCTTAGTACAGGGACACAATCTACTGTCGAATGGGATTTTTGTTTGGAATCTCCCACATAATACTGCTGAAGGGCAAAGTATTAAACCTTGCCAGCATATATACCCTGCGTTGCCCCATAACTCCCTCTAAGATTCTGCTTTTGCTGCCTTCTTGTCGAGACAGCTTTGGAAATTATTTTTAGGGTCTTTCTTTGACAGCTGAGTGTGCCTTTGAGCCATGGTTTCCCAGGTTCAGTCAGGAAACGCTTGGAAAATGAGGACTAGGGGATTCATGCGGGTGGGACACTGCAAGGGGTCATCGCTAACACTCTTTGTTTGCTCTCCCCCTGCCCAGGTGAGGCGTTCAGGGTAGTGGGTGCCGACAAGTTCCTGGAGACAGTGTTCCAGGGCAAGCAGAAGAAGAAGAACATCGACATATACTGGCTGTTCGATGATGGTGGTATGTGCCTTTCCTTCCTCACTGAGCTGGCGCCCTCCAGTGGCAGGGAGGAGGCCATGGATCCCATTTTCTTCTCTGCGAAGCGAAATTGTAGTCCTCAGCAATGTTCCCTCTAAGCTGTGGAGTCTTGTGAGCAAAAATTCTACTTTGTGAGCTCCTGGCATTAAAGTTGTGAGCGAGCGATTTGGCTACTGCATCAATCAGTTTGCCCCGGAGCCCTCCTTCCTGAGCTAAGACAAAAATGTGTGAGCCGGAGGCTAAAATACTGTGAGCTAGCTCACAGCTAACTCAGCTTAGAGGGAACACTGGTCCTCAGCACTATAGAGGCAAGACTGCCATGACACTCATCCGGTGTTTGGGGTCTTGAACCCGAAAGCCGTAAGTTGGGTTGGCCAGGTCCCTCCTGGCCACTGTCGGGGGATGGGGGCTCGGGTTGCCAGATGCACGTTGGGTAACCCCTGGAGATTGGGGGGTGGAGTGTGGGGAGGACAGGGACCTCAGTGGGGTACAGTGCCATTGAGTCCACCCTCGAGTGGGGTACAGTGCCATTGAGTCCACCAGAGGAACTGATCTCTGTAGTCTGGAGATGAGCTGTAATTCAGGAGGATACCCAGGCCCCACTTGGAGGCTGGCATCTCTAGGATGCAGGGCCATGACCCAGACAGGGGGAATTCTGCACCTTGCATCTCTACGGCACACACCTGGTCTTGGTCCCCAGCTCCAGGTTGGGAAGTTCCTGGAGATTTGGGGTTGGAGTCTGGGGAGGGACCTGGGCGGGGCGTAAAGCCATTCCATCCAACCTCCATAGCAGCCATTTTCTCCTGGGGGACCGACCTCTGTTGTCTAGAGATCAGTTGTAATTCTGGGAGATCTCCAGACCCCACTTGGGGGCTGGCAACCTTATGCTCGGCGTTGGTCGCCATTCAAAATGGCAGCAGTCAGACTGCGTCAGCATATCGGCCAGTGAGGAGCATTCCCAGAGTGCTGTTCAGGCCAACGTCGGCCTGTCTTACGAGTTTCTTTCCTTGCCCCCGCAGGGCTGACCCTTCTCATCCCCTACCTCCTCACCCGCCGAAAACGCTGGAGCCGGTGCAAAGTCCGAGTCTTCATCAGTGGCCAGATCGCCAATGCGGAGCAGCAAAGAGAAGAGTAAGGGGATGCAGGGTGGTGGGGTGGTGGGGTGGTATAAAAGCCCCTCCAGGGCTCCATAGAGTGGACCAGTATTTATCAAACAGTGTCCTAGAGAACCCCTCGGGGGGTTCCTTGGAAGTCTAGCAGGGGTTCCTCAGTCAGAAGACAGAATCACAGAGTCGGAGGGGGCCAGACAGGCCATCAAGTCCAACCTGCTGCTCAGTGCAGAATCAGCCTAGAGCATCCCTGACGAGTGTTTGTCCAGCTGCTGCTTAAAGATGGCCAGTGAGGGGGAGCTCAGCACCTCCCTAGACTGATTCCGGTGCTGAACTATTCTTACTGTAATTTCCCCCCCTTAATATGCAGCCAGTATCTTTCTGCCATAATTTAAACCCATTATTGCCAGCCCTCTCCTCTGCTGCCAACACACAGCTCCCTGCCCTCCTCTAAGCGGCAGCCCTTCAAATACTTCAAGAGAGCAGTCATGTCCCCCCCTCGACCTCCTTTTCTCCAGACTGAACATTCCCAAGTCCCTCAGCCTTTCCTCATAGAGGAGTAGTGGCAGGACAGATTTCCCTGAAAGACAGCTTACTGTGCACTGTCAGATCAACCCCCAGCAGGACGACACTGGCTGAATTCTAGTGCTCGGTCTTGGACGGCTTCTCTGGAGTCCAAAAGGCCCGTGCCCGATGTGAACCCCCACAGGCGATACATGCACGTTCTGGGGCACACCCTTCACGGCAGACTATGTTGACATGGAAAGTGCTCTCCAGCAGTGAGAAACTTTAAAATCTACCGAAAGGGGGCAAGGTGCAAGAGAGGAAAGGCCTTTGGTACCTTTTCCGAGCTGCACAAGGAAGAGCGAATTTCAGCCGGAGCAGCTTTTTACACCATAGTGCCACAGAGGCAAGAAACGCTTTGCGCGCTGGGCATCCCCTTTGGCTTGTCAAAGTACAAAAACGCTGGCTTCTGAAATGAAACATCTGCCAACCACCCGGTTCAAAGGTGTTTGTTTTCAGGGTAACAACAATTTGCTTCTGTAGATCAGCTGCCAGCCGCCTGCCTGTTTCCCTATATTGTTGGAGTGTGTGTGTGTTAATTGCCATTAAGTCACTCCTGACTTCTGGCGACCTCATGGATTAATGACCTCCCGAACGTCCGTGTAATGAACAGCCTTGCTCAGGTCCTGCAAACCGACAGCCGCGGCTTCCTTGATTTCGTCAATCCTTCTCCTGTTGGGCCTTCCTCATTCTCTGCCGCCTCCAACTTTTCCTAGCACGATTGTCATTGCACGTGACTCTTTGTCTTCTCATAACATGACCGAACTATGATGGCCTCAGTTAAGTTTCTAGGGAAGAGTTCAAGCTTGATTTGACCTGGAAGTCACGTAGCTGTCTTTTTGGCAGGCCACAGGATCAGTAGAACTCTCCCCCAACACCGCATTTCAAAGGAATTGACTTTCTTCCTGTCAGCTTTCTTCGTTACTGAACTTTCACACCCATACATAGTAACGGGGAACACTGTAGTATGAGTTAGCTTGACCTTGGTCCCCAGTGACACATCCTGACACTTAGCAGAAGAAGAAGAGATTGGATTTATCCCCCGCCCTTCACTTGGGAGTCTCAGAGCGGCTTACAAACTCCTTTCCCTCCCCCTCCCCACAACAGACACCCTGTGTGGTAGGTGGGGCTGAGAGAGCTCTGACAGAAACGGCTCTTTTTCAAGGACAGCTGTGCCAGAGCTTGTGACTGACCCAAGGTCACATCAGCAGAGGAGTGGGGAATCAAACCCGGTTCTCCCAGATTAGAGTCCGCGCACTTAATCACTACACCAAACTGCCTCTCACTTAAGAATCTTTTCTAGCTCCTTCAGGGCTGCTGGTAGTCACAGAAAAACTTGTGGCTAATTTTCTCTCTCTTTTTCTCCCCTACGGCCTCCTCAGGATCCAGTTTTTGCTGAACAAGTTCCGCCTGGGCTTCCACGAGGTTGTGGTGCTGCCGGAAATAAAGTGGAAGCCAGAGGAGTCCAGGTGAACACCTGGGGCCCGCCCCCCAACTCCCAATTTCTCGATTACCCACAATCCCAGATTATTCATTAAAAAAAGAGACACCTTCATACCTTGCTGCTCTCTCCCCACCCCCATTACAGCTTCGGCACAGGAAAGTCCATGAGCCCGGCAGTGTATCTTATTATTAATGAGACAGAGAGAGACTTTCCTTCCTCCTGTTCCTCCCTTTGCAAAACTGAATTGTTCAAGAGGGTTTTTGTACTTAGGCCGTACAGTTGCACTGTACTAAATGATTCGGGAATTTCTTGGAAAAATTATTAAGGACTGTGGTAAGAACATAAGAGAAGCCAACATAAGAACATAAGAGAAGCCAATGTCGGATCAGGCCAATGGCCCATCCACTCCAACACTCTGTCACACAGCGGCCAGAAATACCAGGTGCCATCAGGAGGTCAAGCAGTGGGGCCAGGGCACTAGAAGCCCTCCCACTGCTGCCCCCCCCCCCCAAGCACCAGGAAAACGGTCTATACTACCGTTTACAGTTTGCTGTAATTCGGATCCTACTGTGTAATTTTACGTTGTTTCAAGTCAATACTTAAGCTTTGCTCAGTTCTGCTTTCAGACTTCTGGTTGGTTCTGCAACCCGAGCCCTATGGCATTGCTTATTGAATGTTCCGTCTGTCGACTGTCTTGACTCGCTCTGTGTGAGTCCAAGTGAGAAAGGCCGATTATAAATAACATCAGTAAGTAAACAGGCGGAGCATTGGAGAAGAGCTTCCTCCCTGGTGAAAATCCACAGGGGCTCCCAAATTTGGACCACGATCTTTTCCCTCTAATTTTTTGCTGCTGGCACGGCACAGGTGACACAGGTCAGAGGGTTGGCTTGTTTGTTTCAAGGCAACTGCAAAATTATTTCAGAGTTTTGTTTTTTTAAAAATGACAAGCTAGAATGCTCACCCTTGGCCATTCTTCATGAGGTCAGATCACTTCTCCCCGACTCCCTTCTGGGCCCCCCACTCCTTCTTTCCCACTCGTGGCCTGACCCCCTTTTCCTTCCACGGCAGTCTCAAAGAGTTCGAGGATCTGATCGCCCCATTTCGCTTCAACGAAGGCCAGAAAGGCCAGGAAGCCGTGGAGGAGATGAGAAAGGACGCACCCTGGAAAGTCAGCGACGAAGACCTCCGAGTCTACAAGAAAAAGGTGAAATGCTGCCGGGTTATGTTTTGAGTGTCCCAAGCGGAGGACGGGCGCAAGAGGAGGAACTGCAGAGTTGCAGCCGGCATCCTTGTCTCGGCACAGTTTAGCACGGGGAGGGGCCACGGCTTAGTGGCAGAGGTCCCGGGCTCAGTCCCCGGCACCTCCACTTAAGGATCCGGCAGGAGGTTATGCAAAAGACGTCTGCCTGAGAGCCGCTGCCAGTCTGAGTAGACAGTACTGACCTTGATGGACCAAGGGGCTGATTCAGTAGAAGGCAGCTTCATCTGTGTACATCAGCTCAATTTCCTCCCCAAGACTGTTAAGTTTCTAACTTACAAAATAATGTGATGCTGGGGAATTTCTGTGGATGGAGCTCCCAAGGATTTTCTGGCCCTTTACATACAGCCCAGGGACTCTGCGTGCCGTCAACTGACTTATGGCAACCCTCTTGAGTTAATGACCTCCAAAATGTCCTATCATTGACAGCCTGGCTCAGGTCTTGCAAACTGAGGGTCCTTGTGGCTTTCTTGGTTGAATTAAAGAACTCCACCCATCTGATCTCCCCCCTAACTCATTTCCTGAAACTCCAAGACGCAACAAAAGGATTGGGGGGGGGGCAGGCCCTGCTTCAGCTCTCATTTCCTCAGTTTGCGACATTGCTAAATTGAGGGAGGCAATCACTTTGATTGGAAAAGAATTTAATTTAAATCATTCCGTATCAGCAGCTTTGACGACCAGATTTCAGGAAAGGGCAAGGCTTGCTTTTAACAAAAATTAAAAATCAGTCAGGGGTTTTTAGAGGCATGCGCACATTATCTGGGTCACGAGCGTGGCACCCCTTCCGGGATAGGGTGCATAGGGGAGGGGAATACAAAATGGAGACAGAGGTGAACAACTGCTGGCTTCAAGGCGCATACGGGGGTGAGGGGAGAGAATGGCAGGGAGAGACTGGAAACGCAACTAACTCCTGTCCCTGCATCTCTTCCAGACTGAACAGCACATCCGCCTTCACGAGATCCTTCAGGATCATTCACGCAACGCGGCCCTGATCGTCATGTAAGTTGCCCTCGCCTGTTTTGAGAGGTTAATGTGTCTGGGTTGCTGGGCTGCCCCAGCAATATCCCCCCCCCCACAACTACTTCTGAACTCAGTTTCACACACAAATGGAGGAAGCCACCCCTGCCTGGGAATTAAGACCATAGGGGGAGGCCGTCCTAACCATCCCGCCAATCAAAGACGCTCCTCCAAGTGGGGGACATGGGAGAAGGGCCATTTCAGGAGCAGCCCCAGAATGGTGGAACAGCCTGGTCCCTTCCCTCTTGACCTTCAGGAGGCAGGAGAAGACGGCTTTACTGAGGACCACATTTGATGAATTTACTACCTGTCCTAAACAGTGATTTTTTAAAATTCTGGTTTATTATGCATTCTCTTTTATGAATTTTATCTATGGCGTAAGCCACTTGGGTCCCATAAGGCTGAAAGGGCAGCTACGAAGTATTTTAAATAAATAAGTAACATTTAAAAGGCAGGATGTGAGGCTACCAGGGGGTGGGGGGAACGGGACACGGGACACACAGGCAATGTGTGTTCAGTCTGGGGGGTGGGGATCATTTCTGCTTTATGCTCATCTTATTCCTCTCCTCCTTTCTTCCAGGAGCCTTCCGGTAGTCGGGAAAGGGGCCTGCCCAAGCTCACTCTACATGGCCTGGTTGGAGACCGTCTCCAAGGATCTACATCCACCTGTCGCTTTCATCCGGGGTAACCAGCAGGATGTACTGACGCTTTACTGCCAGTAGAGGGCAGCACCATTTCAAGAGACCCGAGCGCAGAATATAAGGACTGCCCCCCCCCTTAGTGTTGGGCCAGCACATGGTTCGGAAAACATGTGGAAAACATCCAACAGGGGCTCTGCTGCATATGCAAACAAGGGAACTGATCGTCTCCCATGTCCGTGAGAAGCAGGGAAGGGATACGTGCTACAGAATGGCGCTGTTGAGACTGTTGTCCCTCTTTTTCCCCTGGATTTTACCCAGCGGATGATTATCTACTACACCAGCTTCCTTGGGTTCTGTGCCTAAGTATAAGGGGCTTATCTGTAAATAGAGAAATAAAATTTGAATACTGTTGTTTAACAACAGGGGTGCAACTCTTAATTTAAAAACTCTTCCTCTCCTGTACTATAACGCCTCTGCTGCCCTCTTATGTTCTGAGCTTGGGTGAAACTTTATTGCAGAAGCCGAATAAATTGCAGGGCCCAGGAGAGTACAGTCCTTGAGTAGTTCTGTCCTTGAGGACTACAGCAAAGAAGGGAAGACGTCCTGCAATCCTAGGGAGGGGAGTGCCACACAGAAATCCTTGAATCAGGCGAAGAAAGTTCATGTACTGTTCCCGTTTTGCAAAGCCAGGAACAGAGGCAGAGGGGCACAGAGGAACTGCGCGACCTTCTTTTTCGCAACCTGTCCCCCTTCGGAAAACAAGAGAAGACAGAGCCCACCCTAGATTCTTCTTTACGTGGACCCCACATCTCTTCTTATCTCAGGCTAGAAACAATCCAGCAGGGCTACAAAACCAAGACATTTATTCCAGGTGGACTTTGTTCCCCAGTAAATAACCACCGGGGTTTCCAATAATTTGCTTAAATGTTCATACTGCTGTCCTCTTCCAGCTAAGACGAGGTGGCTCCCAGGCAGAAGGGAAGGGGTCAGTCACGCCACATCACCTCCACTTCATCGGTACGATACCTGCAAGGGAGGAGCAGAGATTGTCTGGCGCAGCAGTGGCTCGCCTCTGGTCATCCTCACAATTCCTTCACAGTCCCTCAGTCCACCCCCCTGCACACCAGGGACCCTCCCCTTACTTGCCTCCCCTTGTGTTATGCTAAATGCTTCCATCAAGGGAAAGCCTGTCCCATAAAGGTTTTCTTGACCAAGAAGTACAAAATTAAAATGTACAAGCTCAAGCTACGGTATTGCAAGTTTAGGATATGAAACTCCCATCTGCTCTTACAAACTAGGCAAGACGATGTTACTCAAATGCAAATGGCAAGCTTGTACGGCCTCAATTTAACCTTGGGGCTGTGTGGGAAAGGGGTTGTAACCCGATCCATCTCTGCTTGGGTTTGCTATTCAAAACCAGCTTCCCCACTCTGCTGTTAGCCTTTTAGAGGAAATCATCTACATCCTTTAAAAACAAACCTTTTCTCCTGTAAAATGTTAGTAGTGGGAAGTGGAAGGGGGGCTGGTTTCAAACAGCAAAACCAAGAGGAGCCTGAAGAGTTAAACCCTCTCTCTCCCTTTCCTGCACAGCCCTGAGACTAACTGAGGCTCCACAAACCTGCAATTTGCATTTTATAGTCAGAGGTGCAGCCCAACAACATCAAACACAAAAGATCCTGAAATGCTGAGATTTTACCACCACCCCACTCCCACTCATTTACTCCCAAAAAACAAAACAAAAAAACATCACAAATCACCTCTGTGTAATCCATGAATCTTCAAGTGGCGTAATCTGCGCTGACTGGAACATCTCCCAGCCGGCTTGTGCGATCATGGCTCCATTATCAATACAGAACCTACGTACAAAAAGCCAGTTTGAATGAAGCTGGGACTCCGGGGTTCTCCCTTCAGTCTTTGAGAGCAGAGTTGTGTGGCTATGGCACATTTTTCTTGAATGTGATGAAACACTGACTTTATAATTAACACTCCCCCTCCCCCGAATATTAAGACAACACTCCTGTTTTGATACTACCCCAAAATTTAGTGTTCAAGCATTCATGGAGGATAGGTCCATCAGTGGCTATTAATGATGACTAAATGGAGCCTCCATGTTCAGGAACAGTATACCTCTGAATGCTCATACCGAAAGGCAACAATGGGGAAGGAGACTGGGCCCTGGTGAAGTCTGCTTGTGGGGCATCCAGTTGGCCCTGGTGAAAAGTCAGACCCACTGCTCTTGGGTGTTTTAGGAGTAAGAATTACCTGTCCTCAGCAGGAACCCGCCCCTGAATTTATGCACAAACGAGTGCTCTGGCATTTCCTTCTCTAGGCAGGAAAAACACCCAGATCAGCAACTGGTGCAGAGATGCAACAGGCAGCCTCTTTGGGGTACAGATAATTCCACATTGCTACATCTTGCTTTGCGATAAAGATCACAACCAGGGATTGAAAAACCCTTTCACATCCGTGTGAAGCCATTTCCCCATGCTGCATCCTGCATTAGCCTTCTTCAAACGACTGTGCGATACTCACCGGCTCCCGAAAGCCCAAACTTGGGGGGGGGACGACGACACAGGATCTTACCTCTCATCTGTAGCGAAGAGTTTTGCTCCTCGTTCCTGGCACATGATGCCCATCATCTCCTGCAGCCGCTCGTTACCTAAAGGACGGACAGAGTGAGCGCCTGCCCAGCGGTCACAAATGTTCAAAGGCAATACGCAAAAGCAACAGACGACACCCCAGCAAGAAAAAGACTTGCACTACGAGGGGCAAAGGGGGTGGCCTTTCCCTCAGCGGCAGCCTGGTTCTACCTACAGCCGACTCCGCCCACGATCAGTGCCTCACGGGAGCCGGTGTGCGCCATGGCCCGCTCTGTGATCTCCACCAGCATCGCAAACAGCGTCTCCTGCAGGGGAAGGGGGGGGAGAAAAAGCAGACCAATGACTTGAGGGCACCTGTGAACTTCTGTTTCATCACCACAGATCAGGCCCAGGCCTTGAAGTACACCAATGGGCTGGACAGGGACCGGTTGCCACGACTACCCGGCTAGGCCTCTGGGCCCTATACACTTCCTGCAGCGTTCTGCCCCTCTTTCATTCTGTTGCCATTTTGGGGGGAAGGAAAGGAACGAAACCCCCTTTCAAGATTGCCTGACTACTACAGAAAGCTATCAGCATCCTCCGTCTTTTATCCCGGAGCTGATTGGTTATGCCGCGGTCAGAGTGTCAGACTCGGAGCCGGAGGAATGTGGGTTCGAATCCCCACCTGGTCCCAGGAGCTCACTGGATAACCTCGGGCCTATCGTACTCCTTCAGCCAAATCGACACCACAGGGCTGTTGTGAAGATAAGATGGAGAACCCACGGGGAGCCCCAGGCTCTGTGGAGGAGGAGGAGGGTCAAAAAGTGACAGAAATGTTTCCTGGTGCCCAGCAAATGTTTTTAGAATGGGGGTGGAGTCAGATGGGCTTTCTGCCCTGCAGAGATTCTGATTGGCTGTAAACATTTTCTTCTGGCAGCAGCTGCCACCACAGCATCACATAGAATCATAGAATGTTAGAGTTGGGAGGGACCTTGCAGGTCATCTAGTCCAACCCCCTGCACTCTGCAGGAGCGTAGCCGAAAGATAGCCCTACAGCATACCCGAAAGATGGTCGTCCAGCCTCCACTCGAAAACGTCCAGTGAAGGAACATCCACTACCTCTCGAGGCAGTCTGTTCCACTGCTCAACTACTCTGACAGGAAGTTTCTCCTGATATTTAGCTGGTAACAACTCCCTTATAATTTCCACCCGTTAGATCTAGTCTTGCAATCCGGAGCAAGAGAGAATAGATCTGCTCCATCTTCTACACAACATGAATAATTAATAATTATCATACGGCATCATGGGTAGTATAGCCTGGCGATCCTAAGATTGTCTGACAGCCAAAAGTTCTAGCTCCTTTAGTGTTATGCACCGCTAGGTGGCAAGCTAGACTTGTTTTCAAGGCAAGAGACATTTCAGAGGTGGTTTGCCATTGCCTGCCTCTGCGTCACGACCCTGGTATTCCTTGGATGTTGCCCGTCCAAATACTAGCCAGCACCGGCCCTGCTTAGCTCCCAAGATCTGACGGGATCGGGCTAGCCTGGGTTATCCAGGTCAGGGCAGCCATCGCACGACTGAAGGTGTACACAAGGAAACATTTTGACACAATACGTTTATTTCAAAAGGCACCTCGTCGCCCAGCGCTCTTGACTGAAACGCTGAAGATATTTATGCAGAACCTCACTCCCTGACATCTCGTAGTCGGCTCCTTGTCCTGTGGCCAGCCATTTTGTGCTTGCGTCCACCGCCCTGTGCCAGAATTCCAAAGGTGCCCGCAGGCTCACAACAGTTGGGGGAATCCACCCCCCTCTGCTCTAACCACTACACCACACTCTTTCTTCTCTTGGTTTATCTCAAAGCAGCTAATAGTCTTGCCCAGGGTTGGCCTACTAGCTGCATTGTTTGATCTGTCTCCACCCTGGACTGCCCAGACAGCCACACATTCGGATGAATAAGGCGTGCTGCTTTCAGCACTGAGCTACACGGCGTTTGGGCCCTACTGCAAGGCTGCCAGCCCCACCCCAGATCTTGGTTCCTCACCTGTAGGGAGAAGCAGAGGTCCTCCGCCGTGCACTCCCCGGCAGCCAGCATCCTGTGGGCTACCTCCTGTACCAGAGGAAGAGAGAGGGAGGAATGAAGGCAGCTACACTTTTTCTGGCAAGGCCTTCCCCCCGCCTTGGAGAACCAGTGACTGGGAAAACAAGACGCTTGGGGTTTCTTCCTGTCACGCAGGAGAGAAGAGGGTTTCGCCTTACCTCTATGTGGGACAGGATGCCAGAGAAAGAGACGTCCATGCCTTTCACTGTATAGGGAAGTTCCACCAGCTTCCGGCCCCTGAGAAGGGAGGAGATGGCATTAAACCTCTCTCTTCTCTCCCAGAGCCGGGGGTTTCCTACAGAATTTGGTCTCAAGGTTTTTCTTTCTTCCTTTTTTTAAGGCACGAAAAGGAACGACAAAAACGTTCCGGACATTGTGGCATCAACTATATTTATCAAGTTGAGTTTATGGGAGCATTTTTGAGGGCAAAAAAGGGGACTTGTGAGAAACGTAGTCTTCCCTCCAGGACGTGCTTAAACATAAAGCCTTGTTCCCAAGAGAACTTCACTGCAGACATCACCTCTTTCCTCATCCTTGGCTATCCGCCCAACTTCATCTGGCGTTACAGCCCTACCGCCTTGCCACAATACACAACATTCGGCCCCCAAACAGGGGCAACTAGAGAGGCTAACTAACAAACTCACCTAAGAAGAGTCTTGCTAAATCAGCCTTTGAAAGGCCTTCTCTGTATCTGTATCTTGTTTCCCACAAGAGCAAACCAGATGCCCCGGAGAGGCCCACAAATAGGCCATGAAGACCAAAAGCGCCCACGACGTTATCACTCAGGAGCTGGTATACATTGCCTCTGAATACGCAGGCTCCCTTTAGCCTCCCTGGCTAATACTGACTGATGGACACATCCTCCGTGCATTTATCCCGTCCTCTTTTAAAGCCATCTAAAGTAGTGGCCGTCACTCTGTCTTGTGGCAATGAGTTCTGTTAACGATATGCAGTGTATCCAGGGCTATTTTTGGGCAGGGATGCACAGGAACGGAGTTCCGGCTGGCTCCCGCATTGGCCACGCCCAGCAGGAACTCATTAGCATAATAGGCCACACCCAGCAGCAGAAATTCATTAGGACTGGCTACGTTAGGGGTGTGTGGCCTATCATGCAAAGGAGTTCCTGCTACAGAAAGAGCCCTGGGGTTTCCACAGCAAACAAGGTAAACAGAATAAGAAACAAAAGGTGGGTGTGGCTGGATGACCACACTTCTGGTAATGTGGGGGGTATGGCCTAATATGCTAATGAGTTTCTGCTGTTGGGTGTGGCCTCTTATGCTAATAAGTTCCTGCTGGGCTTTTTCTACAAAAAAAGCCCTGAGTGTATCCATTTTGAATCACCTGCCCGTCAACTTCGTTGGGCAGCCACAAAGTTCTAGGATTTGGGGAGAAGGAAACCCCCCCCCCACACACACTTTTCTTCGTATTCCTCTTTACTCACTTCTTGGCCATCTGTTCAGTGTTGTAGCCCGGGCTGGGGTCATTCGAGATCTAAAGCAAGAGAGGCAACATTTCTTAGCAGAATTCCTGAAAGCCTCTGAAATGGCTATGGGCTTCCTTTGTCGTCGTCTTCTTCTCAGCCAGAAATCCTCCCTCTGGGCTGGATTCCCCAAGTACCTATCTCCTTCCCGTCCTTAATGGATAATTTCCCCTGCTCTTCTCCCTCCCAACTCACAGGGGAAACTAGCCACTAAGAGGAGAAACAGTAGATGGTCTGGCAGCCTCACAGAAGCTGGGTCTGGCTGGAGTCTTAATGGAAGACCTCTTAAGGCTCTACGTAAGCCACTCTGGTGGAGGAAGAGAGGGCTAGAAATCAAAGTCAGTCACTAAACTGCCCGTGGTTCTTCCTTCACCTTTCTTTCATATAGCAAGGTTGCTCTCATGGGGCAAGTCTGAACATTTCATCTGTCTATACATTTCTTTCTATCCAACCCTTCCACTGAAAAATTCTGGGCGGCATACATGGCTCGCCTCCCCCATTTTGCCTTCACAACAGCCCAGTGAGGTAGGCTAGGTCAAGAGAGACTGATTGCTCCAAGATCAGTTTGGTGACTGAGAGGGATTTTGAACCCAGACCACTCTGCTTATGATTTCATCGCGTGTCTCTTCCAAGAAGCTCACCTTCAGCACGCGGGCAAAGCGGTCCAGACAGTTGCCGACTGCGATGTCTATGGTCTCTCCAAATATACGGTAGCGATGCTCGGAATATGCAATGACCTACAGGGAAAGACCCAGAGAGGAGAAGGCAGCTCATTATGTGCCGCAGGGCCCCAGGAAAGGGCTTCAGGAGTCTCCCCCCAGAAATGTCCACCTCTTACGCCACACAAAATGGTGGACATTGCATAGTACCAAACAAGTTGCCCAATCTGAGGCTGTTGCTGCCATCACTTCAGCATACACAATTGTAGCTAGGCCCAAAGATCCCCCCAGGTTGCCTAGTAACCACACCATTGGCTCTAGTGGCAGTATAACCGTAGGTCTTTCTGTATGGATGTGGGAACCAGTGTTCAGGGCCGGCCCCAGGTGTTTTTGCACACTAGGCAAGGACACCTTCTGGCACACACACCCCCCGCGCTCTTTCCTTGGCAAGGGCCAAGGAAGGGAAGGAGGTTTAAACCCCCGTCTCTTCCGTCTGAGCATCGGCTTGACTGCGCACCCCGCCACTGCGGGGTATGCTGGCAAGCCGGGGAAGAGGCAGAGGTTTAAACCCCCGTCTCTTCCGTCTGAGCGCTGGCAAGCCAGGGAAGGGGCGGGGGTTTAAAACCCCGTCTCTTCTGTCTGAGTGCCGGGAAGCCAGGGAAGTGGGTGGGGTTTTTTGGCAGGGCTTTTGGCGGGGGGCTTTTGGCCCCCCTAGGGGCCAGCGCACTCTAGGCAAATGCCTAGTTCGCCAAGTGAGCGAGCCGGCCCTGCCAGTGTTTCATAATCCCCTCGTGCGCGGCAAATACCCTTTTCATGTCATTGAGTGCCTGACCCAAAAATCCCCTCATGAGACACAGCCTTCCACCAACTGCAAAGGGCAGGGGAAGGAAACGTGACAAGCAGAGATGACACCCATCTCCCCCAAAGTGTCTACAATTCAGAGAGATGTCTGAAAAATGAATGATTTCTCTCTCTCTTCCCGCTGGGCTCTTACACACACTGCTGGTACTTCATGCTTAAACCCAGCTTGAGGGGAGAGGAACCCCTTTATCATCCCCCAGTTTCCTTCACAGAGAGTGTGGCGGGGGGAGTTCCTCTCTTTTTCTGCTGGATTTTTTAAAATTAAGATGGCACTAGTGAGTTTCTGCTGGCATCTTCGGAAAAAGCCCAATGCGAGGGTAGAGATGGAATCTGAGAAGACTGCACAGCCAGACTGGGATGTGAGAGGTCTCTAAAAACTGCTCTCCTTAGGGTTAAAAACACAAATACAGCACTCTGAACAACTCAAACAGAGAAAAGATTAAACACAGGAGAGTGTGTGTGTGTTAGAAACAAGTACCTTGGGAGCAGATCTTAGCAAGACATTTTTTTTTCCCGAAAAAAATACCCAGGGTAGGGAAATGTTACATGGGGAGAAAAAATCTCAGCTCAGGCCAATATCCCTTCCCCAGTAGATCTTCAGAAGAACCCTGCAAGGTAGGATAGGATGAGAGAGACACAGAGCGCGTGTGACTGGCCCAAAGTCAGCAGGCTTCATGGCAGAAAACCCGAAATCTCTCCGTTATGCCACCCAGGTCTTCAAGAAAAAGCCAGCATAATAGAGAGGCTCCATCTTCATGCCTACCTGAGTGTTCCCGCCGCTAACGTACAACACTGTCGGATTCTGAGCACCAGTCACCAACCGCCCCATCTCGATGTGCCCCACGCAGTGGTTCACCCCCAGCAGAGGCTTCCCCCACAGCTGAGCCACCGTACGGGCTACCACGGCCACCGTCACCAATGGGGCACCCATGCCTGGACCTGAGGAAGAGGGTGAGCATCAGAAGTTCCCACTAGCAAAGCACGGAACCTGCCTTTTGTTTCTGAACCCATAATCACGGTCCGCACATTCAGTGGGAGATTTCCCAGCGCTGTTGTGGTTTTTTTTGTGCGGAAAGTTTTTTGTGTGTGTGGAAAGGGGTTTTTTTGTGTGGAAAGTTCGTGTGGAAAGTTTTCTGCCCCACGTATGTAAATACAGCCTGTTTACCCACCATTGTAAGGGCAGTTGTGCTATGAATCAATTATGTTAAGTGGGCTAAATGTGGGATAAGAAGCATGGATAAACCCCAGTGCTTCTACAAATGCTGATTCTTCACAGTATCAGCTGCCAACCAGTTCCTCGGCTGTGTTTTTAAAGAGGATGAATTTCTCTGAATTCCTTCGCTCCACACCACTCATAACTTCGCACTCTTCTGCCATGTTCCCTCAGGGCCATCTCTCACTTAAAGGCCCCAGCCCTTTCGGGAAATTTTGTGTAAACAAGTCACCGCACACCTTGGTCTGTAGGGTCACCAAAGTGGTCACCTGCTTGACTACTCCATAATGGGCCAAGGTAAGTCCCATTCCCGTAAGGGGGCACCAGAAGGACTCACCCTTCGTAAAAGCCACGGCGTCAATGTCCGATGGCTTCAGCCCAGCCTCTCTTAGCGCCTCCTGTAAGACAGCCAGGACGCAGGAGCGGTGGTGACGTGCCGTGTCACCTGGCAGGAAACCTGGAACAGGAAAGATGGGTGCATTTGCCAAGCAGATCTCAGAGAGCCCAAAGTCCTGTAGCCAAGCTTCACCAGCTGATCTCAGAATCCAGGCAAACATACAGTCCTTCAGACCCTGACAGCAAAGTGACATACTCTGGATGCTCTCAAAACCCACTGAGTCTAAACCTATAGTAGCTGCAACAGCAGGAGATGATTTACACAGGCTCTTAGTTATGCTGAAATTTCACAGGAATAACATAATTACAGTGCTTTGGCTTCCTCAGGCTCACGGCTTGCTTTTCGTTTTCGAAAAGAAAGTTTCTAGGCCTTAGGATTAGGGAGGTAGTCTTCAGACTGTGGCTGAAGTTTCAGAAGCCAGGGAGGAGACTGATATGGGGGGAGGGTTTCAGTGCCCCACACAGCCCCATACTCCTCCCTACAACGAGCAAACCCAGAATAAATTACTCAACAGAATGAATTAAAGGCAGAATAAATTATGCAGAATTATACGAACACGCCCAGTTAATATAAAACGTTGCCAAATGCAGTTTATTCGTGCTGGAGAATTTAAATGGCCAAGGTAGGAAGAGCACTTCCAATTACAGACCGCAGTTTTGAATAAACATTAGGAGAATGCACAACGTGACTCGTACCTTGCCCCGGAGGAGTGACATATGTCCGCCGGGGGTTGCTGAGGACTTCGCCATCCCGCACAATCCCCACGCCAATCTTGTTGGCGCTCCCCTCAAAGCCGATCACTACAGGCATAGCCTACTTTCTTCCTGGAAAAGGGAAAGAGAGAAACGTCACCTTGGTACCATTTTGGAAACAGGAACCCCCGTCAGGCGTAGAAAGCGGAGTTTTGTGGTTCAGAGCTGATGTGGGGAAGTTCTTCCCTCTCTAGAGGCCAAGGATCACCTAACCTGCCAACAAATGGAGCAGAATCTGGAGACGAAAGGTCTTGCAACACATACATTATAGGATTCTGGGTAAATGAATTCTGGAGCAACTGCTTCCTCCATGCCCATGCAGCAACATAGATTAGGGCCCTACATTTTACCCATAAAGAGCAGGCACCATATGATGGGTGCATATGACGGGGTGACTGTGCACTGACTTAAGGCACACTGAGACGTTGCGGAGCCTAGTGACACATTCTGTGACTCTCTCTCCTCATCGGTGTTCCCTCTAAGCTGGGTTAGTGTGAGCTAGCTCACAGTTTTTTAGCCTCCGGTTCACACATTTGTGTCTTTGCTCAGGAAGGAGGGCTCCAGAGCAAACTGATTTATGCAGCAGCCAAATTGCTGGCTCACAACTTTAATGCCAGTAGCTCACAAAGGAAAATTTTGGCTCACAAGACTCCACAGGCTTAGAGGGAGCATTGCTCCTCCTCTATCGAGCTCTGGATTTGGAAGTCAAGATAGCTGGGTTCTACTAACAGAGAAAAAAAACCCACAAATGTATTCCAGCAGTTACCAGCTAGGAAGGAAGGAAGGCTTCTCAGCTCCTTCAGCTTCAACAGCACACACGGAACTCATTGAGCTGCTTTCTACTGAGTCCAGCCTCTATCAAAGTCAGTCACGTCTGCTCTGACTGGCAGCTACTCTTCAGGCCGAGATCTTTTTTAGGTCACCCTCTACCCGATTCCTTTCTTTGAAAACAAATGCAAACGTCAACGATTGAACTTGGGCCCTTCTGCACGCAAAGCAGATCTTCAACCACAGAACCACAGACCCTTGATGGCTTCGGACAGATCACCTTTCGGGCACACAAATGACTGACAGAGTGCACGTGTTCCGGTGGGGAGCCCTGCTGTTTTGAAGCAAGAGAACAAACTTGGAGTCCGGGGGCCCCCTTAAGACCAACGAAGTTTAGTTCTGGGTAAAAGCTTTCCCGCGGACGCACACTTCTCCAGCGCACGTGTGAACTTGCATGCCAAGAGAACCCGTCGGGCTTTAAGCCCTTGCTACGTAATGTTTGCTTCGCATAGCGTGCTAGTGGGCGCTGCGCCAGTATTTCAACAGAAAAAGCCAATCGGCTTTACAACTTGCGGATTAGGATCGTGTCGTCCCGCTGCGTGGTTTCTCATTCCCTTCTTACCCCCTTTGCAAGATCGGCTGCTGGGCTCCTGGCTCCGGCGGCAAAGTCTCCGCTTTGAGCAAGTCAGGCGGCGACTCTCGGCGAGCGGGTAAGCCCCATTGAGCTGAACGGGACGGAGAGCTGGCTCGCCTTTGAATCGAGGGGGGGGACGAGGGACCACAGTTTGTATATATAAAAAAAAGAGAGGGTAGGAAAGAGTTAAATGGCACCAGCCCCCTCCTCCGCTGTCTCTTTCGAAAAGGCAAGAGCTAAATCCATAGAGAAGACGAGAGAAGTCACACGTTCGCCTTCGCTACCGGATGCCATTGGAACTCCGCCATATGCGGGGGAAAAGAGGTATGAGGCGGGGAGGAGGAAAGGGGGGAGCCTCTTTTCCCCATAATTATGGTGCCTTATCCTATTTTTGGGAGCTGCGGTGGCTCAAGTGGTTAAGACACTGAACTGCAGGCTGTGGAAGGTCAGTAGTTCAGCAGTTCGAGACCCGGGTGCCGCAAGACGGAGTGAGCTCCTGTCTCTAGTTCCAGCTCCTGCCAACCTAGCAGTTCGAAAGTAAGAAATTGCAAGTAGATAAATAGGTACCACTTCGGTGGGAAGGTAACAAAAACGTTCCGTGCACCTTGGTGTTTAGTCATGCCGGCCACATGACCACGGAAACGTCTTCGGACAGCGCTGGCTCTTCGGCTTTGAAACGGAGATGAGCACCGCAACCCTAGAGTCGGATTCGACTGGCTTTCGAGCAAGGGAACCTTTACCTTTACCTTATCCTATTTTTGTGCATGGGTGGCCTTCTCCCCTTCAACTGGCAACCGGAAGTGGGGATCTGCTACAGTTTCTTTGATTCTGTTACCCCTTGGGGGGAGAATCCCTTTGCATCATCAAGCAACCAAACCCCGCCTCCTCCCTCTCCGCGTGACAGCGCGAGCAGTCATTGGTTGATCGAGGACACTCAGTCTTTGACTGGCCCCCGCCTTTCGCGGCGGAGCCCTTTTCTCCCACGTGATCCAGCCCCTATCACGTGACACAAATCCACTCCACGTGGTTGTTTCCCCCATTCTCCTTGTGCGCGAGCTTGGCAGGTTCTCCCTTTGTCTCTGGGGAGTCCCGGGATCTCGGTGCGGTAAGGGCAGGACGCTTGACTAGGAGTCGTATGGATGCTATTCGTAGTAGCAAAAATTAATATGTAGATAGAGGGAGCTGGTTTTCTATCTTGGCAGAGCGTGCGTGGGAGGATTGCTCCTTAAAAAAACCTGCCTTGCAGGTAGAAATTCAACAGGCGTGGCTTCGGCCTCCTGCATCACTACATCTTAAGAAGCCCCCCCCCCCGTCCAAGGGCGCCCGGATTTTAATTGCACCTCCGAAGCCACGAACTTGCTTCGTGGAGGAAACGGAAAACCCCTCATTCATTGCAGCCAAGCGATCCGGCTGCCACAGGCGAAGCAGCTAGCCTGGAGTTAGTTTTTTTTTAAGCGATCATTGTCGATTACCCGAGCCAGATGTTTGCAGGTGTAAATCGGGGAAGGGGGGGAATAAAACGGGAGCGCGGTGGGCCCTTCGAGATTCGAGACCACATTTCTTTGCGGCACGAGCTTTCGGGAGTCGTCACCGCTCACTTCCTCGGGTGATAAAGAGGTTTTGCAGCAAAGAGGTTGTTTATGCGGGCTGGCGAGACGAGTGGCTGGGGAGAAGGCGGCCGGTGTTGCAAGGAGAGGCCTGATTGGTTGGAGAGCCGCTCTGTCGAGGAGGAGTGGTTGGGAAAGGCACCGTTAATCCGGAGGGAAGAGTGGTGGCGTTGGCTGCCAAGGATGGCTTCTGTGCGCAGCACTGGCGTCTCCGGGGGGAAAAGCAGCAGCAGCTCTGGAGAAAGGCCTCTGGCGGAGATCCATAACCTGCTGGCAGAGATGCGGTTCTGAGCGACGCTCCTTGTCATGCACGGACATGAATGCTGCCCTTAGGTTCCATAGAATTATTGACTTGTGCATTGTAGCATTGTGAGCTTTGGTTCCAGGGAAAAAAATAATTTTGCCTGAAGAAGAATCTCTCGCACAGTTTTTGCCTGGGAGGCATGTTGCTTTGAAGCTTGCTGTATTCTCTTTTTGGAAAGCATAACAGCCTACAGCACTGGCACTGAGGACTGCTGCATCTCTCATCAGTCTCTCATCAGAAAGCAAGATAGTCCACAGCATTGGAATTTGTGGACTTTTCTATATATATTAGATACATATTGTTCTTCAGGTTTTGGCCTTTGGGGAAGCCTGGAGATGTCCTGGAATTCCCAGTGATCTCCAGACTACAGTTTCCCTGGAGAAATGGCTCCTTTGGAGAGTGGCGTCTATACCCTTATATCCCACGGATCTCCTTCCCCACCCTCAACCTTGCCTTCCCCAGGCGGTAGCCCCAAATCTCCAGGAATTTCCCAACCTGGAGTTGGCAGCCCAAGCTGTCCTGTACCTTCAACAAGCAGATGTTTCAGGCAGATGCTGCAAGGATGCGACAGTGTTCCCTCTAAGCTGAGTCAGTATGAGCTAGCTCACAGTTTTTTAGCCTCTGGCTCACCCATTTTTGCCTCGGTTCAGGAAGGAGGGCTCCAGAGCAAACTAATTTCTGCAGCAGCCAAATCGCTCGCTCACAACTTTAATGCCAGGAGCTCACAAAGCAGAATTTTTGCTCACAAGATTCCACCGGTTAAAGGGAGTCATTGGATGCAAGATGCCGCAGCTGTTAAAGGCACAAGAGCCCTGCGAGATAAAAAAATATGAAGCAGGAGGTGGAGATTGACTTTGCCTGCTGAAGGTCGAGGTTAGGGAGGGATTTGCCCTGGGGGGATTAGTACTCCCGGCTAAGGATGAAGTTGGAAGGATTTCAGGGGCTATCTTTGGCTGTCTCCCGTGACACTGGTGGGAAGGGGGCTGTAGCAGGGGACGCTGGCCAAAGATGGGGCTGGTTCCGATGGGAATTGGACTCACCCGCCCCTGTTTTCCAGGAGACGCTGCTGCTCCGGGGCGTGCGGCTTGTGAGGCGGGGACGCTGCTGGCCCCTTGGGCTGGGACCTGAGATGCCAAAACGAGGGAAGAAGAAGGAAGATGGCGTCGTTCCGGAAGAGAAGGAGGAGGTGGCAGGTGAGCAGGTCTGGGACCAGGATGGAGCCTGAATCGATTTGCCGGAGGGGCTGCTTTCGGGCTGCGCTCTCCTGTGTGGCAAGTCAATTCCTCTGATCTCTGTGTCGCCTGCTAAGTTTCTTTATTAAAATACTGATACCCCACCTCTCTGTTGTGCCACGTTCCCCCCCCCAGCACCATCCACACACCCGTTTATTCTCTATTTCGATATTTGTATGGTGATTTTTACCCCAACAAGGATCCAGAGTAGCACAGGTCTTTTCCCCCGCCTCCGTTTTCCCTCGCAGTGACAACCCTGTGAGGCAGGGGAGGACAGAGTGACTGGCCCCAGGTCACCCCGCAGAATTCCACGGCAGCATAAGGATTCCAGTCTGAGTCTCTCAGCTACTACACTGCTTATTAATACTTAAAACTCCATAGTCGCAGTTGCCTTGCATCAGCCTTTCGGGCCTTTCCCCAGCAGTCTTTTGCAGACAACACTGCACATGTTGAAACCAGAGGCCGGTGGGCAGCAGTGTTGGTCTGGAGCAGTGGAACCTTTGAGTCCAGGGGCACCTTTACGGTTGAGATCAGGGCCCTGCGGGATTTACTGCAGGGCCACAGGGCCTGTAAAACGGAGCTGTCCCACCAGGCCTTTAGTTGAGGTGTTGGACGTCAAATAACATCGGCCTCCCCCGCTTCAAGCGTTGCACGGCTCTACGGCGCGGTTGATTTAATCCACCCGAGTGATCCACCGCCCTTTCCTGGCATGGCCTTAGGGCACATTGGAATGGAACTAACTGCTGAGCTGCCATTAGGTAGAAGAAGAAGAGGAGGAGATTGGATTTATACCCTGCCCTTCACTGTCCAAAGGCGTCTCAGACTGTACAAACTCCTTTCCCTTCCCCTCCCCACAACAGACGCCCTGTGAGGTAGGTGGGGCTGAGAGAACTTCTGACAGAAACTGTCCTTGAGAGAACAGCTGTGCCAGAGCTTGTGACTGACCCAAGGTCACATCAGCAGGTGCAAGTGGAGGAGTGGGGAATCAAACCCGGTTCTCCCAGATAAGAGTCCGCGCACTTAACCACTACACCAAACTAGGTATAGGTATGTTTTAAACTAGTTGCCTAAAATTTTAATCTTGTTGGAATTAATGTTTTGATGCGTTGCTGTTTTTGCTCAGGGACGTGAAGTCAACTGCCCTGAGCTCCTTGCGGGTGGGATAAGAATTGCAAAAACAGAATAAAACATGACCAACAAAGTTTAATTCTGGGCGTAAGCTGTCGTGTGCAGCTGAGACCCAGAATTAAACTTCTTGGTCTTTAAGGTGCCGCCGGACTCAAGCATACCTAGATGGGGAGAAGGCGGGAACGTGGTGATACCGGTTGCGTGCAGTCCCTGGTTCATGGGCACAGTGGCCATGCGCATAGGCACTGTGGTTGTGGTGGCTTCACCCCCGTGTCTGGGAATAATGCTTTTTCAGGCATTCCTGATCACAGGGATAGAACCTATGTGCTTACAGGTTGCGCACATGTAGATTTCATGCGCATTAGCTGGCGCATAGGTGGGACCGGTGTGCTCATGACCTTTCCCCCCATGTGTGCGGTGATTTCAGTGGTCAGGCAGTTCCCTGTATAGCATAGATTTTAAACAAAAGTTGAGACTCCAAGGAAGCTGAATTTTGTTCTTCGCCCCTATTTCTGCCCTTGAAGGTTAGGCTATATCCCTTCCTTGGTAGTGTTCTTCTCCTAAGAGCATACGTATGTACATAACACACACACTCACACTAGCCTGGGAACCCATCCTGATGTTGTTGTATGGCCTCTGACAAATACAACGGGCTGGCAGTTTGTGTATTAAAAGGAACCAAGTTTTCTAAAACTGCCTCGCTTGGTCACCTGGATTGAATGTCTGCTCGCCAGAGGCGACTAGGTGGGAAGTTAATTACAAGCCTTTGCTGACCCCGTTTCCCCTGTAACTAACAACAAGGCCTTTTGTTTCTTCTCCCACCCCCACCCACCCCTTTGTTTTGCTAGAGCCAGAGCCTAAGAAGGCTAAGAAAGGCGGAGCTAAAGCTGAGAAGGAGGCCGATGGCCCGATCATGTACCAGGACCCGCCCGATAAACTCTCCTCTCCTAGTGGCAAGAAGTACACGTTGAAGGTCACCTCCTGGAATGTTGACGGTATCCGTGCCTGGGTCAAGAAGAAGGGCCTGGAGGTAGGTTTCTGCCCGCTTGTGCTGGGAAAGGCACTCCCCCAAACCCCTCCAAAAACCCACACCTCTGGAGATCCTCTGCCACTCAGAATGGCTGACGCCTTGACCAAATGGATCAGTAGCTGTGGGTCATGTTCAGTGCTCCCTCTAAGCTGTGGAGTCTTGTGAGCAAAAATTCCGCTTTGGTGAGCGACCAGCATTAAAGTTGTGAGCGAGCGATTTGGCTGCTGCATCAGTTAGTTTGCTCTGGAGCCGTCCTTCCTGAGCGAAGGCAAAAATCTCTGAGCTGGAGGCTAAAAAACTGTGAGCTAGCTCACACTAACTCAGCTTAGAGGAAACACTGGTCTCTCTCTCTCTCTCTCTCTCTCTGTGTCACACACAGACAAACACCATAAGTTCATGTTCCCACTCTACCATTTTTAAAAAAATGCAGTCTGAACGCAGGGATGTCTGTTTCTTCTTCTTCATTCTCTACTCTTCTGTTGTTTTGAGCAGTGTTGTCCGTGAGTTGCCAAAGGCCTTGAGGGGATCTGTGCGTTGCCACAATTAAGCCGTGGCGGTGGCGGCATAGCAGCCAGAGGTCCCCTGGGTGAAATAGGGAAGGTCTTTGGGGACGCAGACTGCTAAGAGCAGAGGCGGTTTGGCTGAGTGTGTGTAGGCGCCTTTGGAAAGCAGGTAATTTTCGCTGGCAGGGCTATTTACAGCTGAACCAATGAAACTGCTTTGTGCTGAGCCAGACCAAGGTTGGCGCAATCAGTGCAGTGCTGCTTCCTTTGCTTAGCAGCAGAGGCGGGTCTTTCCTCATACCTTCTACCCAGGATTCTTCCAACTGGAGCTGTTGTGTCTTGAACTTGGGACTGTGCAGAACATGGGCATTACTGCTCAGCCACAGACCCACTCCTGTGTAGGGTGGGAAAGAAGGGGCAGGCCAAGCCCCTGACCCACTGCGGTCTGCGTTCCCCAGTTCTAAATAGCTGCCTCCTTTTTCTTCTTTGCTAGAGGTGGGTCATGGGAGGACCTGGCTCTCAGGCCCTGACCCTAAAACCGTCTTTCCCTGCAGTGGGTGCGCGAGGAAGACCCCGACATGCTCTGCCTGCAGGAAACGAAGTGCGCCGAGAAACAGCTGCCGGCAGACATCCGGGAGATGGCGGAATATCCCCATAAGTACTGGGCCTGCTCGGATGACAAGGAGGGGTACAGCGGAGTGGCCCTGCTCTCCAAGGTCAAGCCCATCGACGTCACATACGGGATCGGTAAGCTCTTCCCGAAGCCTTGGACCGGCTCCACCCCTGCCCGGTGTCCCGCCCACGCGCATTCAGTGGCCCTTGCCCATTGGTTTCTTGGGCCTTTGCACTGTGGGCTCCACCCGCCTCTAGATTTCTTCCCCTCTTCTGTTTTCACACTTGCATTCCCTCTTCTGTTTTCATGCTTGCATTCCCAAATCCTTGAGATTACAGGGGGCCCCCCCCAACTTAATCAGTCTTGCGAGGGGCAGGATATCGACTCGGGAGCAGTGTTCCCTCTAAGCTGAATTAGTGTGAGCTAGCTCACAGTTTTTTTAGCCTCCGGCTCACAGATTTTTGCCTTAGCTCAGGAAGGTTGGCTCCGGAGCCAACGAATGGGAAAAGACAGTAATGCTGGGAAAAGCAGAAGGCGGCAGGGAAAGGAGGGAAGACGCAAGACGAGGTGGATGAGCTCAGTCAAGGAAGCCTCAGTGTCCATTTGCAAGACCCGAGAGCAAGGCTGTTAACAACGGGACGTTGGGGGTGGGGTGGGGTCATTAGCAATGCTCCCTCTAAAGCTGTGGAGTCTTGTGAGCAAAAATTCTACTTTGTGAGCTGCTGGCATTAAAGCTGTGAGCGATTTGGTGGCTGCATAAATTAGTCTGCTCTGGAGCCATCCTTCCTGAGCTAGGACAAAAATGTGTGAGCTGGAGGCTGAAAAACTGTGAGCTAGCTCACACTAACTCAGCTTGGAGGGAACACTGGTCATTAGGGTCCCTGCAAGTTGGAAGCGACTTGACGGCAGACTGCCGTGGTCGCCTCCATCTCACTTCCCATCTCTCCCGCGCCCCCTACAGGCGAGGAGGAGCACGACAAGGAAGGCCGCGTGATCTCGGCCGAGTTCCCCTCCCACTTCCTGGTGACCGCCTACGTGCCCAACGCGGGCCGGGGGCTGGTGCGGCTGGAGTACCGCCAGCGCTGGGACAAGGCCTTCCGGGCTTACCTCCAAGGCCTGGCCGCCCGCAAACCCCTGATCCTGTGCGGCGACCTCAACGTGGCGCACCAAGAGATCGACCTCAAGAACCCGAAGGGCAACAAGAAGAACGCCGGCTTCACCCCGGAAGAGCGGGCCGGCTTCGGCCAGCTGCTGGAGGCTGGCTTCACCGACACCTTCCGTCACCTCTACCCCGACGTGCCCTACGCCTACACCTTCTGGACCTACATGATGAACGCCCGGGCCAAGAACGTCGGCTGGCGGCTCGACTACTTCCTGGTGTCCGGCGGGCTGCTGGAGGGCCTGTGCGACAGCAAGATCCGCTCCAAGGCCCTGGGGAGCGACCACTGCCCCATCACCCTGTACCTGGCTGTGTGAGGGGATGGGAGGGGGGCCCACGTGATCCTGCACCGGGGGGTGGGGCACGGGTGGAGAAACGACACATCCCGGCCCCGGGATAGGCACACTCTCTGTGTGCACACCCTGACAACAGCGGTGTGACTTTTCATACCACGGCGGGGGAACCCAAGATGCCAACAGGGTTGCCAGCTCCTGACCCGGAAGAGAGGCCCGTTCCTGGGCTAGCCGGACGATAATAAACCTTTTGTCTAACTTCGGAAGTTTGTGTATCCCTTTTCTTTCCTTTGCCTGCCATAGCAGGCAGTGTCCCTTCACGCCAGAGTCCAGGCGGGAGAAGGATGGGATACTTGGGATGCCGAAGAAGCCATGCCGGCATGCCTCTTTCTTCCCCACAGCAAGACACGGGACTTCCGGCTCAGAACCTGGCCAACCCGCATGCCGGGATTCTCCGTGCGGGAGGCTTCGAGGCCGTGGTAGGGGAAGGCGGGGGGCTGCTACCGAGTTTTTTTTCCACTTGACCGGCATCCCTTATTGTTGCTCTGAATCACTGGAATTCTCTAATTTTGTATCTAACGGCTGTTTTTTTCCCCTTAAAGGCACTCCGCCCTACCCAGTTTCCTGCTTTTAGGAGGCTTGGTGCTGTAAGAAAGTTTCTCTCTGCAAAAAGCATTAAACTTCCCTTTTTTAATTAACAAAAAGTGCCTGTCTTATTCTGAGTGCCTTCAGTGTAAGAGGTCAGGAGCTGTCTCGGGCGAGAGCCCTCTGTGTGCTGGAGTTCTA
The DNA here is from genome assembly GCA_029375565.1 of Gekko gecko. Lineage (NCBI taxonomy): Eukaryota > Metazoa > Chordata > Lepidosauria > Squamata > Gekkonidae > Gekko > Gekko gecko. The sequence goes on along the minus strand of JAPDNY010000015.1, from coordinate 44,722,885 downwards.
AATCACGTATGTTTAGTTCTGCCCTGACGGTTCTTGTCATTGTGGCCTGGCCCTGCTTGCCTTTTAGTCTCCTGCAAGGGAAAAAATGCACATTACTGTTTAACAGGTGGCGACCCTCCACACCCCGGTATGGCATCTGTAGGGGAAAGTAGACTTTCGGCCCTGGATCAAGACTTTATTCTGCCTGGGAGGGGCTCTGGCTCAGTGGAAGAGCCTCTGCTTTGCATGCAGGAGGTCCCAGGTTCAAGCCCCGGCATCTCCAGTTAAAAGGACCCAGGTAATATGTGATGTAGGGGGCTGCGGAGAGACACTGAGCTGCAGACTGGAAGGTCTGTAGTTTGGCTGTTTGAGACCCGAGTGCTGTGTGACAGAGTGAGCTCCCGTCTCTGGCCTCAGCTCCTGCCCAACCTAGCCGTTCAAAAGCAAGAAATTGCAAGTTGATAAATAGGTACCGCTTTGGTGGGAAGGTAACAGCGTTCCGTGTGTCTGAGTGTTTAGCCACATGACCACGGAAAAAGTCCTTGGACAGCGCTGGCTCTTTGGCTTGGAAATGGAGATGAGCACCACCCCTTAGATTCAACTAGCTCTCGAGCAAGGGGAACCTTTACCTAATATGTGATGTGAAAGACCTCTGCTTGAGAACTTGGACAGCTGCTACCAGTCAGAGTAGACAATACTGACGTTGATGGACCGAGGGTCCGATTCAGTGTAAGGAAGATTCATGTATTCATAGGCAGTTTCAGAGAGAGGACCCAGTTGCCAGGAGGCAACATCAGAGGAAGGCCTCTGTGCCCTGTTGTTGGCCGTCCAGAGGAACTGGTTGGCCACTGTGAGGCAGGATGCCGGGCCAGATGGACCATTGGATCTGACCGAGCAGGGCACTTCTTAGGAGTGCAGCCCCTCCTTCTAAAAATGTGTGCTTCTCTAACAGCAGGCCCAGCCCACAGGCAAAGACATGCGATTTCCTTCTGGGAAATGGCCAAGTAGCTTTGCTGCATTCTTGTGCCTCTGCCCAGGTGGAGGGCCCCGTTTGGCTGGCTGTGGTGAATAGGACCAGCCTACGCTGCATACCAGAGCCCTGGAGGGAGGACTCCTCAAGGGTCTCTTCCCCTGGCCGAAGTATTTGCAGGGTGCTCGATGAGAAAGCCTCTCAGACAAAGGGGAAACAGGCAAGCGGCTCATTCTCAAATCAGGATTAGGCCGTTCCTTGGATCTGGTCTTGCCCTGGAGGAGTTGATATGGTCTCCTGCCTCCCGGAACGACTCATTTCCTCTGAAACACCTTCTGCAACTCAATTTTCCCCTGGAAAAATACCGGGCGTGGTGCCCCCCCCCCCATGAAACTCTCAACCTGACTCTGTTAGGATTAAGTTCTTAGGAACCCAATCTTCTCTGCCTCTGTTGTCTCTAGATTTTAGCTGGCTACCGGCCCTCTGTGAAGCACACCAGTCGCTAGTTGTGCAAAACGTTGACTCCGCAGGCAATGGCTCCCTCTGAGCTGTGGAGTCCCGTGAGCATAAATTCTACTTTGTGAGTTCCTGGCATTAAAGCTGTGAGCGAGCGATTTGGCTACTGCATGAATTAGTTTGCTCTGGAGCCTTCCTGCCTAAGCTGAGACCAAAAACGTGTGAGCCGGAGGCTAAAAAACTGTGAGCTAGCTCACATTTAACGCAGCTTAGAGGGAACACTGTTTGCGGGCATCTCAATCGATCGTCCTCTACAAACCGCCGCCTGGGATTTGCTCTGAGGTGCAGGAATCAAGCTTCGCTTCCCGGGAGTCCTGCTGCAGAGCTCTTCCCGAGGAGAAACAAAGAGGCGCGTGAACTGGAGCTCAGGACTTGTTCAGTTTTGGCAGGGAAGGGTGCCGGGGGGGGGGGGGAGAGAGCCTTGCTAGCCCAATCCTATTTGCAAGAACGAGGCAGCCGCTAATCCGGCTTAGCCCCACTGCCCAGTAGCAGTATAAAGACGGATCGTGGATTACAGCCTGTCCCAACTCTGCGAGAAAAGCCGTAAATGCGCAGGACTTGGAACGGTCCCCGTATTCCGCGGCCCGACTGGGGAAACTTTATTACTGAAAGTATAATAATCACTTGCCCTAAACACCGTGCATCGTTTAAAAAGGCAGCACAGGGCACGGAGTAATTTGGCTTGCATCCAGGCAGAGTGAGGGGTGTAGACCATTTCCTCAAGGCTTGCCCAGGAAGGGTTTCTGGGGGGTGGGTGGCCCGTGATAATTAGGGGGAGGGACGTGCCCAGTCTTGGAAGCTAAGCAGGATCGGCTCTGGTGAGGATTTGGATGGGAGACCTCCAAGGAAGTCGGGGGCTGCTGCTATGCGGAGTGGAGGCTGAAAAAGAAGAGCTCACTACCAACCCCACGTCCCTCTGCTGTTTCAAGGTTGACCCTCCCTGCTGGAGACCGTGATTGGCCCTCTGCTCCTGATGCTCTGCCACGGAAAAGCAGCTGTGCGAGAAGCTTGGTCTCTTGGCTTCATGTGCCAAATTGTCCTGAGACCACAGGTAGGGAATCAAGAGGGCCAAATGATTCAAAGTAAAAGAGCCCGTCATTGGACAACAGGACAAAGTTAGAGTCCGGCGGCACCGTTAAGACGAACAAGGTTTAATCCTGGGTATAAGCCCTTGCGTGCATGCGAAAGCTCAGGTAAAAGTAAAGGTTCCCCTGCTCGAAAGCCAGTCGAATGGGTTGCAGTGCTCATATCCGTTTCAAAGCCGAAGAGCCAACGCTGTCTGAAGACGTTTCCGTGGTCATGTGGCCAGCATGACTAAACATCAAGGTGCACGGAACGCTGTTCCCTTCCCACCGAAGTGGTACCTATTTATCCACTTGCAATTTCTTGCTTTCAAACTGCTAGGTTGGCAGGAGCTGGAACTAGAGATGGGAGCTCACCCCGTCATGTGGCACTCTTGGGTCTCGAACTGCTTAACTACTGACCTTCCACAGCCTGCAGTTCAGCGTCTTAACCACTTGAGCCACCGCAGCTCCGCAAAAGCTCAGACCCTGCATTAAATTTCATTGGTCCTAACTCTTAACTTTGTTCTGTTGCTTCACAAAAATGCGGCTACCGGCCTGAGTCCTTGGGCGAGTTACATGGGAGTAAGCTGACAAAGGGGGAAATCAGCTTCCCACAGGACGCTTTCAGCTGCGGATGGCAACGTGCCTGCAGACCTAACACGCTTTTAATCGGCACCGGCCCCGTTAAACGAAAACAAAACCACTTTTGCCCAAACACTTTTTTCTCACCGTATGGAATCTCAACTTTTATTTACAACCGTCCAATCTTTTTTTTGTTTTTGTTTTTTAAACTTCCTCCTCCGGCCTCGGTGAGGGAAAGGAAGGGAGAGCGAGAGACACAAGCTGAACCCGGACAGGGGGAGGGTGCGGGAGAACAGGAGGAGGAGGAGGAGGAGGAAAGAGGGAAGGCGGGGGCAGGCGCCACGGAGGACAGAGAGATTTAAATAAGCTCTGTACACGCACGTCGTCTTTATATACAAGCCGCAACAGCAACGAAGCTCAAAGCTGGGGGGGGGCAGGAGGAGAGCCGGGTGGGGTGGGGTTCGCCACCCCTCCCTGACAGAAGCCAAGACAGGCATGGAAGCAAGACTCGGAACACACACTCCCCAGCGCCTGGGACGACTCCTGGATCCGCAGCCGGAACCTGCTCCTTGTCGCGCTGCCCACAGCCAGGGGCCGGTCGCCTCCTGGGAAGTGGTTCTTCTCGCAGGCCTCGGAAGGGCCGCCACCCTCCCCCGCAGCCCCCCTTGCTCCCCCACCCCGAGGCATCACAGGAGTAAGTTTCCTGGTGGGGGAAGGCGGGAATTCAAAAGGTCTCCAGGAACAGAAATGAGGGCGGAATGAACGGGCTAAGCCCCTTGAATGGAAACGGCGAGCGGAACGGCGAGTAGGTGGAAGGAGAGCTTGTCTGGCCCGTCCCCGGAATGCATGCCTCCCGTTCAGGTTTGGAGGAGGGGAAAAAAATCTCCCCACCCCCCCCCCCAATTAAAACTGAAGAAGGATGGAGACTGGGCTCCTGGGGAGAAAGGCCGGTGAGGGTTCCCTCCACCCAAGAATGTGCAATGAAAGAAGCCGTGTGAGACTGAGGGAGTCAAAAAGAGGCGGCGGGGGTGGGAATAATGCCTCGGTTACATTCTGGTGGGGTCGGAAGTCCTCTCAGGACGAGGCCTCGCTCTCGAGATTGTGGCTGGTCTCAGAATGAGGGGAGAAAGGGACAGGCGGGGGCCCCCGAGACGCCAACTCCAGGTGGCCTTACAAGACACAAGGATTCAGGAATGGAGGCGCCTGGACCGCGGGACTCACGGGGAAGGCGCTCAAGCAACCAGCCGACAAGGAACGGAACTTGACTGGGGCCGCAGACACACCGGCAGTGTCCGTCCGCTCGCCTCCTCCGGCCTGCCGTTCGAGGAATGTGCAATTTGCCATTGTTGCTGCAGCAGCTCCGGCGGTGTGCCCTCTCCCGCTGGTCCTCCCGCACGGAGTGGAAGGGGATGCGGATCAATGCAACGAGGACTCCTCGCGGCCCTCTGGCATTCCACCCTGTGACCCAGGAAGCGCCCGAGAAGCTCCGTGAACAGCAAACATCTGCTCAAAGCGTACTGCTCTTCAAAGTGTCCCAGGTAAGCCCTTCGAGACACAAAGCCTGTCGCAGTCCCTTCCTATTGGGTGGCCTTTTTCCTTAAGGTCCCACTGGACCATGCCGCTACACGGTCAGTCCCAGCACACAGCCCCCCCATAGTTCAGATTGCCCCTTCCTTGCAGGATGGAATCGCTCACGATCCCGACTCCCAAAACCTCTCTTGAAATTGGTCCGATCAAGAGTCTCACTGCCCTCTGGGGTTCGCAGGAACTTCTCTGGCTCTGGGACAGACAGAGTTTTCGGCAATCGAGTTTCGTTTCGGTCCAAATGTTTGTTCTCGGCACCGCACCCTGCCCAGGCGAGGGTCTCCAGGGAAGCCTCTCAAGGTGAGAAGATGGTAAAAGCAGTGATAGTGATCGAGGGGGGCGCTGGCACAGCGGGGAGGTGGCACAAAAAGGCCCCGGCCCCAAAGGGGAGGAAAAGAAGAGGGCGGGGCGGGGCTGGCTCTCGGCAGATGGCACGCTGGGAGCGGCAGCAGCAACTGGAAACGGAGAAACCGGGGGAGCTTCAGGAGAAGTTCTGGATCGGATTGCTGACCCTCATGCAGGCCCAGTACATGGCACGGCCGAAGCACAGCAGAGCCAAGAGGATAACCAGGGCCCACGAGGCGTAGATCCCGCCGTACTTCTGGGCATGTTGCCACGTACCAAACTGCGGACAGAGGGAGAGACAAGGAGGCGTCAGCAAGAGGCAGAAGGGAAGAAAGCATTTGTGGTGAGGAAGTCGGGGATCGGCCAAAACTGCTCAGGTAGTTTTCCCGAGGACCTGCCGATAGCTCCGCCCACACGGTGAAATACCCCAGGTGTCCGAAGGTGGGCAGGTCTAATGCCAGAAGTGGGCGAGGCGATGTGTGCTGGCTTAGTCCTGCCTTCTTTTAGCAGCCAAGGGGCATCGCTACCCCTTCTCAACCCCGTTCCTTGAGAAATTCTCTCCTGGCAAAGACCCGGCCATTGCTCCCTTTGAGAGTCTTGTTCTATTGAGTGCATTTTTCTCTCCCCCTTCCTCCAAGGTAGCACGTGTTCTACCGGCACAACCACCCTGCGAAGTAGCTGAGACTGAGGATGAGTAGCTCAAGGCTACCCAGTGAGCTTCAGGATGGAAATGGGGATCTGAATCCAGGTCTGCCACAAGTTCTTCAACAATTTTCCTTCCCGGTTGCTTTTAAGGAACTGACCCCCCCCCCCCCCAGTTTCTCTTTCAAGCATCTTCCCTTTTCTTTTAAGAGATGTGTTTTTAAAATCAGCTGACTCTGTTTTCATAAATGCTGCGTGGCATTTCTTTGGGTCACTTCTAACGTTCCCTCTAAGCTGTGGAGTCTTGTGAGCAAAAACTCTACTTTGTGAGCTACTGGCATCGAAGTTGTGAGCGAGCAATTTGGCTACTGCATAAATTAGTTTGCTCTGGAGCCAGCCTTCCTGAGCTGAGACAAAAATGTGTAAGCCGGAGGCTAAAAAACTGTGAGCTAGCTCACACAAACTCAGCTTAGAGGGAACACTTTCGCAAAGTGTCAAGTAAGGGTGGGCAACCCTATACAACAATTCCTCCCCCAACAGACTTCCTGGTGAGAGTTTTCCTTTAGCAAACCTTGATACCATCGGGGGGGTGGGCGTGGATCAACATGCTCCAACAGTATTCTGATTCCTGGATTCTCTAATCCCACAGAGACAAGGGTGCCAAACTCATTTGTTACGAGGGCCAGATCTGACATAAATGTCAATTTATCAGGCTAGTCCTTGTATGCCATAAAATATAATGCCAAGTACCGAAGATATAAAAGAGGCAGGCAAACCCAATTAACAATATTATGTTTCTTACTCAAAATACACACACGCTTAAAACATTAACACTCTTCCAGTACTTCCTTAAACTATCTCCCTGATGCCCACCCTTCCCACTTCCACCGCCAATTACTTATTCGCTCTGGGTCAGCATTACAGGGACATAAGGCCCAGCCTGTGTCATCTGGCAATGAAGGAAATGACCAGCTGCTTGTGGTCCAGATAAGAGCCCTGGATGAGCCACGTATGGCCCGTGGGCTGTATGTCCGACACCCCCACCGTAGACCCAAGATTAGGGGTCCTCCTAGCATAAGCTCTGTTGTACTGCCTGCATCTACAGCTACGCCGGATAATCTCCTTTTGGCTGGGCTCTCGTACTTGTCCGGGCAGAAAGAGACGGGGGTTACATGCAGCCGGACTTTGGGGCAAAAACCGATTGCGGCTGGTTGGAACGGTCGTCCGAGGACGCGCAGCAAAGCCGCTCTAGGCCATGGCAACTCTATGGTGCTGAGCCTCAAAGGCTCAGCGCGGGAGAGTAAAAACCCCGTCTGGCTTTCCCATCGTGGCTCCTACTCACCGCAAGGCCCGTCGCTGTCACGGCCATTACAAGGCCCAGCAGGAAGCAGCAGAAGCAGCGTTTCCGGGGGTAGCGGCGCCCAATGGAAGAGCTGGGGGAGAAGAGGAGAGCCCGGGTCAGTCTTCCCGAGGCCTCCCCAGCTCTCAAGGGGGAGAAGTGGGTGTGGAGCAGTGGGACCCCCCCTCCCTGCCACCAATGAAGGGACACCCTTTGGTCCAGCCACACCCCCTCCCACCCTACACTGAAGCCCTGTCCCTGCTTTGGAGCCGACTGTCCTCAGCCGACACAAAGCCACATCCTCATGTTCTCAGCTGCCAGGCCTGGGCTCCCGGAAGGCAACTTGCTGTGATTTTATATACACCCCACCCACCCCCCGGTTTCAGAGGGACATAACGTCTTCCCGGGGAAGTCCCTATTTTGAATTGCTAATCGGGCAGGAACAGGCAAACTCACACTTTACGGCAGTGCGGACATCGGGCCAAGGTGCGGTCCGTGAACTCTGTCCACTGGGGAGAGAGGGAGAGAGGTAAGTCAGCCACTGGCCCAGACGGATTCACGGGGCACCCAGCTACCCGAGCCCCCCAACAAAGGAGCTAAAATCACGCCTTGCAAAGGAACTCCAGGAGGCGGGGACTGGCATCACGGCACCCTCTCAGCATGCTTCCAAGCTGATTCATCTCCTGCCCACCTCCTGTTTTATGCCGAACACACTCAATCTGCCACCTTTGCCCCGGTTTGCTCCATGTGCGGAGCCACTGACCCCTCCCGGAAGTCTCGTTTGGTGCTTTGCTGCCGCCTTCCCCCTCCAGGCAAGAGGAGGGGACGTCCCTTCCCCAGAAAAGCAGACTGGCCTTCCTAGACAAGGCAGGGATCCTCGCCAGTCAGGGGAAGAGCACCCTCTCCAAGTCCAGAGTCTGTACCCCTTTGGAAAGCCAGCCGTGTGGAAAGGGGACCTCAAAGGGAGAAGCTGGGGCCTTCCTCCAAGTCATCTGGACTGCCTTCGTGGGACAGAAGATGCTGGGCGCCGTGGCCCCTCGGTCTGGTCCCAGCAAGGGTTTCCTTGTGCTCTTCCTCCTGGCTGGCAGGGGAGTATACGGAGCCGTGACTCCAGCTCTCCCTCGGCCAAGTCCAAACGTCCTCAGGGGTCGCCGCTTCAGTCATCCTGGCATTCAGAATGTGATCTGAGGCACCAGCGTCAGCCAACGGCAACTTGAATGTGCTCTCCACGCCCCGCCCACAGCCGCGGAGAGGGCCCGAGGTTCCCAAGACCCACAGCCATCCCCCCTGGGCCATCCCCCCAAATCCTTACCAGGAAACTGTTTTTGCAGTGGCCGCAGATGACGCGCACGCCGACGGGCTGGGGCTCGGGGCTCATAGGGCCGGGATGCACGGGGCCCAAGTTAATAATCCTTTTGCTGCAAGAGGGAGAGGAGAGAGAGGATGAAAGGGCCCTCCCTGCCCGCTTAGGGATGACGTCGGCACAACCGCCCCCCTCTCCCCAACCCAAAATCAAGTTCCCTGCCTGCCCCTGATACAGTCCTAGCCCACAGAGTCCCTTCCCACTCAAAGTCCCCAGCATTTCTGATCTGGGCCCGTTTACTGCCTTGCCTCCCCGCACCCATCCCCAAACTGTCTTTCCTCCTTTGAAACGAGCGTCTCTGCTCTGCCTTTCACAGGCTGCTTCCACAAGGCCACACCCAACTGCTTCGCTGGCCTGCCCACATCAGCAGTCACCGGGTGCTTGGTGGACCTCTTTGCTCCCAGGCAGAGATTTCCTTCCCAAATCACAGACAATCTCCATCTGCATTACTCAACGAACCAGGCTCCTAGTCCTCAAGGGTGCCAAGCAAAAGGGGCGCCCCCTTCCAAATGTAGTGGTGGATTCAAGGGAAGCCTTTAGTCAGAAGGCTGCCACGGGGCGTTCAAAACAGCCCTCTCTCCCAGGCTCCTCTCCTCTTAATTCATATGCTGACATCTAGAGACTCTCCTCCTTTCAAAACTGAAAGCTCAGATCATCAGAAGACGGTTGAAGTTACGGGAATACACAGTGGATGTTCCAGCCTACGGATGGCGACCATCCGAACAGCCTTTCCCAAAACTTTCACGCTTCCCCAACAGTCACAAAGTAAATTCGCATCTCTCTTCAAGGCTGCAGAACTGAAGGCTGCGCCCCTGACATCCTGTCCAGTGTGGACTGCTGGGCGGGATCCCAGTGCAGCCACGAGAAGACTCGCCCGCTTCCCTGTCTTAGAACCCCTCGCCTCGCTTCCCTTTCTTAGAACCCTCGCCCCGCTTCCCTTTCTTAGAACCCCTCGCCCCGCTTCCCTGTCTTAGAACTCCTCGCCCCGCTTCCCTGTCTTAGAACTCCTCGCCCCGCTTCCCTTACCAGTAGGTCCGAGGACAGGCAATGCGCTGCGATGTCACTTTGCAGATCAGGAGGCAGTTACAGGGGCATCGCACATATTTCTTCCCAGCTGGGGCATTTTTGATTGGCTGGAGCAGGGAAAGGGAGAAAGGTTACACCCCTGGAAGAAGCCACGGGTTTAAAGGCACACATCCCGGCTGCAGGCAGAAGCAGTGACAGATGACAAGGCAGAGCAGATAAAGCAATCCTCATGCAATGGATTGGAATTCACCCAAAGAGTGATTAACACATGGAATTCACTGCCACAGGAGGTAGTGGCAGCTGCAAGCATGGACAGTTTCAAGAGGGAACTAGATAAACATATGGAGCAGAAGTCCATCAGTGGCTATTAGCCACAGGGTATAGATGGGAACTCTCAGTCTGGGGCAGGTGATGCACTCTATTCTTGGTGCTGGATGGGGTAACAGTGGGAGGGCTTCTAGTGCCCTGGCCCCACTGCTGGACCTCCTGATGGTACCTGGTATATTTTGGCCACTGTGTGACAGAGTGTTGGACTAGATGGGCCATTGGCCTGATTCAACATTGGCTTCTCTTATGTTCTTATGAATACAATGACTGAAACAGCTTCTTGGCCCACTGGGACGTCACAGAAGATTCACAAGCACTCCAAGTCCACAGGATGAATAGCCATCTTTAGAAACAGTACCACCCCTGCGGGGAAATTTAAAAACTCAGCTTGTCTAGGAAGGGTCTTGTGAGACATGCTGCTTGTCGGGTGGGGCTGGGGAAGGACAGAGAATCTCTATTTGCCACTTGGACACCACTCGAATTCGCTGCTTGGACCTTCGCTCCCATGCTGTGCCCCTTTGCAAAACCCATTTAAAGGGACTGCTTGGAAGAAGAGGGAAAGAGGGATCGCTGAAATGGCTCTATTTCAGCCTGTTAGGCTGAAAGATGCAGCTTTCAGGGATCGCTCTTATCCCCACCCCCTTCCCACCATGAACCTCCCAAAAAGAAGGCTGTTGGGAGGGTTGTAGATAGGAACGGGCATGAACTGGGCCAGATTCGTGACAAATTTAGGTTCGTGCCCATCCCTAATAGAGATGATGCACACTCAGTGCCCCAGTACCCAGGGATGGCAGAGATAGTGGCAGGCTGTGATGGGTAAGCAACAAGGCCCGGAATAGCAGTGCAAATTGTCTGCTGCACTAGAAAGGACATCTGAACAGATTGATCGAAGCCAGTCAGACATTTTGGTCACAAGCCCCCTAAACTGCCCCGGAGGAACTGACTGATATATGATGGTCGCTTTTATACAGCCACCTGGGAGTTGGGAAAGCCAGAGTCACATGTTGGTTAGTGCTAGACTACTCCAGGAGACCCAGGTTCAAATCACCACTCTTCTGTGGAAGCTCACCGGGTGAACCTTGGGCCAGTCACACGCTCTCAGCCAAACCGACCCCAACAGGGTTGTTGTGAAAATCAACTGGAGAAGGGGGGAAACCTGTGAGCGGCCTTGAGCCCCCCACTGGGGAGAAAAATGGGGTATCAATGGAACAAAGAAATACACTGAGCCCCGGAGATCATTGCACGGCCTCTGGAAAGCCACCAGTTCCGAAACCAAACCAGCCCCTCTGAGCTGTTGCGAAAATAAACTGAGATGGGAACTACGAAGCGCTTTGTACTTTCCTGTGCTGAAGCGGCAACAAACAAAACCTACAGCACCACATTCAGATGGACTTCGAAAAAAAGGAAAAGAAATCAACACGGAAGGAATTTGGATTCAATCGACCGTAAGTTCTGATCCTCTCGGACGGCCTGGCATTACCGTACTGTAATCCAGGGCCCGAGTTCATCAGACGATGGCCGATTTGTCCTTAACGGCACACAACGTTTCTTCTACCAGCACCAAGACCGTGTGAGGGTTTTGCAGTCCAGGCTGGGCTCGTGGAACTGAACGCTGAAAATTTATTTGCCGCACATGGACAGAGAGCTTCTCAGGGGAAAGGCTAGACCAGAAACCACGCCAGGGTTCTACGTGCGTGGGGAGTGGTGGCCCCCGTCTGAAGTCAGAAACAGGAAGGTCCAGAATCAAGTTTCTCACCTTATCTGCTCTTGGGGAGAACAAGACCTTGCAAACGTTTTTTATGTAAAATGACTGAGTTCACCGGTCGTTGACTGTAACGATACATTTGGCTTGACCTTATTTAGCCCCCACAATATACAAACCGCCCCTAAACGGGAGAGACGACCTCGGCACAGACCATTTACAGGCTGCCCTCGTGAGGAAGAGCAGGCACAAGAGGGAATGGACCAAAGACCGGCGGTCAGAAGCATAGGAAGGGCAAGGAGCGTCTGATGGTGTTTCAGCAGAGGAATCGGCCTTTTAAAAAAGCAGGCCGCTGATCCATCCAGCTCGGCGCTGGTCTCCTCCTGACAGACTCTCTCCGGAGTCTCAGGCACAGAATGGTCCTCCTCGGCACCTGCCAGGAGGCTTTAACCGCTTGGGACCAACAGCATGCAAAAGCCAGTGCTCGAGCACTGAGTCATCGCCCCTCCCTTTAAATGAGCATAGTTCAGCAGAAGTTCAAAGCCAAGCGACGTCGGGCTGTCGTATCGCACGCTCTGACTGCCGGCGGCTGAGACGCTCTCTCGGCATCTTCTGGGATTCTGGCACTGGAGATGCTGGGGACTGAACCTGGGGCCTCCTGAATAGAGAGCAGGTGCTCTACCTCTCGGCCATGGCCCCTGCTCACTTCTTTGACTCTCGCTACAACCGCGTGAGGTGGAGTAGGACAGAGAACTGCCCCAGATTGCAGGTTTCCTGTTGTCTGAAACCAGGTCTGGAGTCCAAAGGCCTGTCCTCTGCGCCACGCCTTTGTTTACCGGGACCCACAAATGCGCTGCCACTCGGTGCATGACAGGAAACGGGTGGTGGGGGTGGTCAGACAGGTTTCTCCGAGAAACAGAAAACACAAGGTCAAGTATTGTGTTCGGAAGCCAACTTGCAGAGACGCCTGTGCCGTCCCGTCTTCCTCCAGCTCCCACCTCCTGGAAGCCTGCCCGCCTGGGCAGCAAAGTGTTTGGTTGACGGCAGCCCTGGCGCTCAGATTCCTATTGATTTTACATTCTGCAAAAGACACTGAGCTGTCAAGACAGAAGTGTAAAACGAGCCGCACGGAAGGCCCGAGGAAGCAGCGTCAGCCCCGGTAGAAACTAGAGCATCACATGAATATTTGGCATCCACAATCCACATTCTGTGAGTACCTGGAAGGCTCCACATGTGTTGCCTCAGAAGCATCACCTCAAAGGAATCCTGACTTTATTGTCTGAGGATTTACATCCCATCTCCTTTTGCCCTCAAGGAAGCTCCCGTTATAATACAAGATAAATGTTTTTTGTTTTCTTTTAAATCAACACTGCAAGCAAACACCACACTACGCCTGGATGCATACATACCAACATGTAAATAAGCCACAGTTTAGAAGCATGTGCCCACAAATATTGCATCATTCCTCTCACAACTCTTAAAAAAGAAAGCTCTTGCAATCCTTCCCCAAGGCTAAGTGAGACAGATGTCCGTCTAGCAGAGGGAACCAACTTCACAAGTTTGGAGGGAAGCAAGAGTGAGAACTAGGAGGAAATCCCTCCCTGTTGCCCAGTTTGAGAGCTCTTTAGGAGTCAGGTTATCCTCAGAGTTCTTGAGCCCCCCACCTCCAAAAACAGCAGGCAAAAAGGGTTAGTGGTAGACTTAACCTTTCCCCTGTAGTGTGTGGATGCATTCTGGGGAAGGAGACTGGGGTTAAGTGAATCCACATCCTAACAGCATACATCTACAAGGACCCAGGAGAGGGTAATCCTCTTAAGCTCAATTATCCTCCCTCCACTCGGCTACAGGAAAACCAGCAAGCTACGCTTCCCTTCAGCCAAATGACACGTTCAGAGCACCACTCTGCCTTCATACTGCAGGTGTTTAAAACAAAACGGTGCACTTTCCCTTTTGTTATTCATAAGGAACCCAGGATATCCGACGTGTCCCCTGGGCAAAAAGAAACCGCCCCCTTCTCTCTGGGTGGCCTCAGTTTGCTGTCGCATTTACCAGCCCAGGGCCACCCACTCGGCCATTAGAAGAAGTGATACCAACGATAGACGGTGGGGGTGGCTGAGAGAGCACAGGTTGTCCAAAACTGTCTAACAAGTTCTTGGCCACGGTGAAGATTGGAAGCGAGGACTTCCAGGTTCACACCCGTGAACACGACACTGGGAAGCCGTCTTCCCTTTAGCCCTCCTGCCCCACCTCTCCCCAGCCTCACCGTGGCCTCGTTGCAGACGCTGCATTTCACGACGTGTTGGTGCATCTTGCCCTCCACGTTGATGGGGCTCTGGCAGACCCGGCAGGTGATCATGGGAGCGCTGCCGCTCTCTGGAGACGCCATGGGCGAGTACGGCGGAGGGTCTTCTCCTGGCAGCACGGCCGCCTGGCCCCCCTCGCCGAGCCCACTAAATCCAGGAAACCCTGGCAGGAAAGAAAGAGAAACGAATCAATAGAGCTGCTGGAAAAGAGCGTGGGCCACAGCATCAATCCGTCCTGCTGATGGCCCTCAGACAAGGAACAGCCCCCACCCTTGCTAAGTTGCTGGGAAAACTCTCTCTTGCCCCAGTATCAACCCCGTCACCTCCATAGCCTCTCACTAGCGTCGTGGTGCCCTCCCCAATAGCTGTCATCTCATAAACTCCTTTCACCTTCAAAATCTGGTGAGACTTAACTTGCCAGATCCCTTCCTCTTCCTCAGGTGCAGTATACTCTTCACCAGAGAGCTCCTTCCATTACACAGGTATAAGAAAATAACAGACATTTTTGAAGCGCTGAAGCCAAACCTAAATAATCATCTGCTGGAACTGGGCCAACAAGTGTCAGCCAACATACTTCTTGGCAAATGCTCAGACTTTAGGAAACCTGCAAGACACCTTTATCCCTGGGCTCCCTAATCTCGGAAATTCTTTTCTTTACCCTTTCCCTTATTGCCCCCCCCCAAACAACTCATCCTAGTCCTGCACTTCAGCCCCCCCCCCCGCTATTTTTATTTCATTAAGACTTCTACGCCAACCCAACAGTTTCAACCACTTCTGCCTCTGCCTCCGCCCCTGCACCCTTAAGATCCCACCCATTTGGGGCTAGCGCCTCCCACTTTCCACATAACCCCCTTCCCTGAACATGCAAGCTAATTCATTTGCGCTCTCCGAAAGCGAAATATCCCCCCCCACCCCCGCCAACAATCTAGTATTTTCCCCACCGGAGCCCCCGCACCCCTGCCCCCCTTCAGCCACCTCGTGCATATTAATGAGGGGCGGGGCTTGGCTCACCCTGAGGAGGGGTCGGTTTCCCCGGTGGGTTCGAGGCCGAGCCTGTCATCAGCCCGGCGGGCCCCACCAGGCCTCCAACGCCGGAGTTGCCCCCATCGCCGGACTCCGTCGGGAGCAGCGGGGAGCGTTCTCCGTCCGCAGCCATCGCTGCCTGCTGTTGCTCGTACAACCGCCTACTCCGCCTCCCGGTCGGCTTCCGTAGCGCACGACCCCGCCCCTCACTCGCCGACTACTACGATCACGTGAGAAACGGCCTTCTCGGCTTCCTATTGGTGACGAAGAGGAGGGGTGGGAATAGTCATGTGATGAGGGATGAGGATCGCTGCCCCCCGATTGGTGGGTAGAGGCAGGGCCCGGCCCAACTCTTTTCTCTTTCATTGGCCTGGAAACAGACCCGCCCTTTTTGTCCCATAGCACCGTACCAACTGCTGCCTCACTGCGCCCTCTCCACGTGATCCTCTGCTCTCCTTTTCATTGGCTGCTTCTGAATCTAGCGTTTCACTCTCACTAAAGCGCCGTTGAGTGGCTAATTTTTGAGGTCGGAATAAAAACCCACGTGACAAGTCTGATTTTCTCATTGGTCGAGAGAGGCTGCAGGCCCATAGCACGATCGCAGTTCTGCACGCCCATTGGCCGAACTCATTTCTTCTTCGGTCCGTGACAAAAACACTACCCTCCTACTGGGCAACTTCAAACTCACCCCGTCGTTCTTCTCAGATGGCTCCGCCCTTTATCAGGATTTAGGCTGTTTGCTCCGCCCCATCTCTCTTCAGCTCTCATTGCCCGCCCTTCGGAGTCTGATTGACATCCCAGCCGAAATTTCATTAGTGGGGCGGGGCTGATAGAAAGGAGCGATGTGGATGACGTCAAAGGAAGCGATTTCTGTATGTTTTAGTCTATGTTGAGATATTTAACATGCGCTAATCTAAAACTGGTGTAAGAGTTTCTTTGGAGGGAGAGGGAGTTGTATTCTGCCTTAATATGAACTCATGTTGCTTATCTTTATTTATTTAAAGGTTTAAAACTTACGCACCAGATTTGGTGCAAACTGATTTCACATACTTTTCTGACGTAACCAGGGCACCCTCTAAGCTGTGGAGTCCTGTGAGCAGAAATTCCACTTTGTGAGCCACTGGGCATTAAAGTTGTGAGCGAGCGATTGGGCTACTGCATAAATTTGTTTGCTCTGGAGCCAGTCTTCCTGAGCTAAGACAAAAATGTGTGAGCCAAAGACTAAAAAAACTGCAAGCTAGCTCACACTAACTCAGCTTAGAGGGAACACTGGCTAGAACTAGCCTCTTTTTAGCATATTAGGCCACACTACAGCTTGGTGTAGTGGTTAAGTGCACAGACTCTTATCTGGGAGAACCGGGTTTGATTCCCCACTCCTCCACTTGCACCTGCTGATGTGACCTTGGGTCAGTCACAAGCTCTGGCACAGCTGTTGTCTCAAGGACAGTTTCTGTCAGAAGTTCTCTCAGCCCCACCTACCTCTGAGACGCCTTTGGGAAGTGAAGGGCGGGGTATAAATCCAAACTCTTCTTCTTCCTCTTTTCTTTTTCTTTTCTTTTCTTTTATTTGCAGTACACGGAACTCCTACTGAAGAGAAACTCGGTGTCACCAGCAAGTCCTTCTGGTTAATCACAGTCGTTCCTTTCCTCTCCCAGACTCAGCACAGAAACCTGTAAATGCAGCTAAATATTTTTGTGCAAACTGAAAGGTGACCAAAATGATCGGGGTGGACCCTGAGCCTAACATTTTAAACTACAAAAACAAAAATCCGCCACAACAGGAAAGAAGCCAAAGAAATTGTACCTCGGACAGGGAAGATCTGAAACAGGGCAGAGAAGAACCCAGCCCTACCAAAGTGACTCACTCTGCCATCCAAACTATAAGCCTTTGATGCATTGTTTATGGAAGAGGTATACTAGGCAGGGCATACAATGTGTGTATGTCTTCTAAGGACTCACTGTATGGCATCTGATAAAGTAGGCTTTGGTCCACAAAAACATGGTCATCTTTTGCAGGGCTGACTTATCCAGTAGGCACAGTAGGCACGGTGTCTAGGGCCCACAATAGTTTTATGGGCCCACAAATATGTTTTAATTTATCTTAAAATCAGAAAAAAACAAACAGACTTTTATGGGGGTTTTTTGTCTGAAGCAGGAAAAAATGGTTGAAGTATTTAAAGTTATATCAAAATATTTTTTAATATTGATATTATTATGGCGGGAGGGGCCCACAAAGGCAAAAGTGCCTAGGCCTACGAAAGTCATAATGCACCCCTGGTCTTTTGGACCAAATGAAGGACCGCCGACTCTCTTATGAACTGGCCCAACGACGGTCATCTTCAGAAGCTGTGCTTGTGGGTACCCCTGCCTTCTGAGATTAGGTGGGTGGCTACCCAGGAGAGGGCCTTCTTATTCGTGGTACCAAAACTCTGAAACTTCTCAGAGAGATTCCCCTGTCCCCTTCTATTGCTACCTTATACTAGCGAGTGCTTATACTTGCTATCTTATACTATGGTGCTGGAGAAGACTCTTGAGAGTCCCTTGGACTGCCAGGAGATCAAATCAGTCAATACTAAAAGAAATCAACCTGATTGTTCCCTGGAAGGCCAGATCCTGAAGCTGAAGCTCAAATACTTTGGCCACCCAATGAGAAGGGAGCACTCACTGGAGAAGACCCTGATGCTGGGAAAGATTGAAGGTCAAAGAAGAAGGGGACGGCAAAGGATGAGATGGTTAGACAGTGTCATCGAGGCAACGAACATGAAATTGAGCAAACTTCAGCGGACAGCGGAAGACAGGAGGGCCTGGCGTGATCTGGTCCATGGGGTCGCAAAGAGTCGGACTCGACTGTGCGACTGAACAACAACAACTAGCGAGTGAACACTTTTACTTTCACTTAGTGTCCTCCCAGTAATCCCTCCTTCCTGACCAATTTTTAATTGCTGCTATGTCTCTGTATATATTTTAACTCTGCTTTTAATTTGTTGTGATGATCGTGTCTCTGGCAGGGGGAATAAATGTTGGTGGTTTTAAAATATGATTTTACCATATCTATTTTAAATTGTTAGCGACTTTGGTAGCCCTTGTGAGGGCAGAAAGGTAGGATATATGTTTTGTAAAGTAAATAGAAATCTTCAAGGTGCTGCAGGACTCCTGTCTACGCAGTTTCCTTCCAGCCCTTCGTCATGGCTCAAATCAAACAGTTGCAGGACCCGGCGAGGAAGGATGTGGTTGATGGAGATGACAATACTTACCCTGAGTCCATATTCATCTTGTGTGGCCCTCCTGATGTTGCGAGGAGCAGGCCAGACTGCCCTGCTGGGTATTTCATATGTTTAGTAGGGTTGCTAACTTCCAGGTGATTATAGCCACCCACCAAGGGAAGACCATCAACAATTCACAACTACGTATAATCAGAACTACATATGATCCTCTTCAGCTATCGATATACGGGACTACAGAGGAAGCCACTGTTGGATTTGAACAAGTACTTCATTAAGGTACAAAGAAGGGTTAGTGGCAAAGAAAGAACTTGTTCAAATCCGATAGCAGCTTCCTCTGCAGTTCCATGTATCAATAGGCAAAGAGGATTGAAGCCTCTTGATTTATTTATTTATTTATTTATTTATTACATTTTTACCCCGCCCTCCCCGCGAACGGGCTCAGGGCGGCTTACATAGGGGCAACCATGTGCCAAGACAAAACAACTTAAAACCATATAAACAATTAACAAATAACATACTAAAAAAAAATAAATAACCATCCAGGTGCTCGACAGTTCTTCACAACCTCAGTCCAATGGCGGTGTTAGTCCCAGCGATGTTGGTCGCAGCGATGTTGCACACAGCGGGTATAGCTAGATCTCCCTCGGCTGTCCCCACCCTCCACCACATAAGATAGTCACATTGGCAAAGGGGAATGGAGTATTTATACCTGGGAGAGACATACGGTTGCTATTCTTTCCATGGTGGGCATCCTCTACTGCTATTTCTATTTGGAGTTCAAGAGAAGAGATTGGATTTATACCCCGCCCTTCACTTGGAGGTTCAGAGCGCCTTACAAACTCCTTTCCCCTCCCCTCCCCCACATCAGGCATCAGGTGGGGCTGAGAGAGCTCTTTCAAGAACTGCGCTTTCAAAAAGAGCTCTGACAGAGCTATGGCTTGCCCAAGGTCATCCAACAGCTGCAAGTGGAGGAGTGAGGAATCAATCCTGGTTCTCCCAGATCAGAGTCTGCGTATTTAACCACTACACCAAACTGGCTCTCTACAGTTCTACAGACACTATTGATATATGGGACCTGCTGTTGGATTTGAACAAGGCTTTTTTTGTAGAAAAAGCCCAGCAGGAACTCATTAGCATAATAGGCCGCACTGAACAGCAGAAACTTATTAGCATATTAGGCCACACCTCTGACAGCACTGCTCATTAGCATATTAGGCTGCACCCCCATGTTACCAGAAGTGTGGTCATCCAGCCACATCCACCTTTTGCTTCTTTTTCTGTTTACTTTGTTTGTTGTCAAAACCCAGGGCTTTTTTTTGTAGCAGGAACTCCTTTGCATGTTAGGCCACACACCCCTAATGTAGCCAATCCTAATGAGTTTCTGCTGTTGGGTGTGGCCTGTTATGCTAATGCGTTCTGGCTGGGCGTGGCCAACTCAGGAGCCAGCCGGAACTCTGTTCCTGTGCGTTCCTGCCCCAAAATAGCCCTGGATTTGAACAAATTCCTTCTTTGCCGATAGTATATAATTGATATGAGCAGTTTGTTGGATATATATTTGCATATTTCATTATGACCACTAACCCCTCTTTGCACTTCACTGAATGTAATATATAGTTTGGATCATGTATAGCTGTGAATTATTGATGGTCTTCCCTTGGTGGGTGTTATCTGTGGCTATACTCAGTACGCTAAGGGTTGTCTTTGGCAACTTCCAGGTGGTGGCTGGAGAGCGCCTGGGATTACAGCTGCTCTCCAGCTGTTCATCTGGAGAAAATGGCCGCTTTGGAAGGTGGACTCTGTGGCATTATGCCCCATTGAAGTCCCTCCCCCCAAACCCCACACTCCTCAGGTTCCACTCCCCCACAAATCTCCAGGTATTTTACGACTCAGAGCGGGCATCCCCAACGTTCGTCTGTCTCCCAGACACCAGAGAATCAGCACAGCGCTAGAGCCATCAAGGAACCGGCGTGTATGTTAAGTGGCATCAAATTGCTTCTGATTTAAGGCAACCCTGTGAATCAGGTCTTGCAAACTGAGGGCCTTTGGCTTCCTTGATGGAGTCAATCCGTCTCCTGTCATTTCTTCCTCTTGTCCTGCTGCCTTCATCTTTTGCTAGCATTATTGCCTTTCCCAGGGACTCTTGTCTTCTCAGAAAGCAACCAAAGTAAGATAGCCTCAGTTTAGTCATTTGAGTGTTCAGGCTTTTTTTGTGGGTGTGTTTTTGCATTTGTGTGTGTGTGTGCACCTGTGCCTGGTAGTCATGGCGACTTCTGACGACTCCTACTGGGACAGGGGAGGCTATTCGGAGATGTGGCTTGATAGCCTGCCTCTGCCTCCTGAAACCTGGTATTCCTTGGAGGTCTCCCATCCAAATACTTGCCAGGGTTGGCCCTGCTTAGCTTCTGAGGTCTGGCGAGATTGGGCTTACCTGGGCTATCCAGGTCAGGGCTGGGAGAGTTCAGGCTTGATTTGATCGAGAACCCTCCGATTTGTCTTCTGAGTGGCCCGAGGTGTCTCTAAAAGTCTCCTCCAACACCATCTTTCAGAGGAAGCATCTTTCTTCCTGTCAGGAAATTGGGGAGAGATCAAACACCTGCAAGTGAACGGTGGCAATGCTCCCTCTAAGCTGTGGAGTCTTGAGAGCAAAAATTCTACTTTGTGAGCTCCTGGCATTAAAGTGAGCGAGCGATTTGGCGATTGCACAAATTAAGAGCCGTCTTTCCTGAGCAAAGACAAAAATGTGTGAGCCAAAGACTAAAAAAAACTGCCAGCTAGCTCACACTAACTCAGCTTAGAGGGAACACTGCATGGCGGCGGCGTACTAAAGAGCCGTGACCAGTTCTGGCACCGTGTACGGGCTTCCTCTTCAGTTACGTGAAGCAGTGTCGTGCCTGCTTGCTAAATCATGTTCTTATAGCTGCTAATCCCAGCTGGTCACGTGACCACAAGTGTCTGTCTTGCCTAGGTTTACGAGCCTATGAACTGCTCGTGATTAAGGCCCACGGTGGATAGGCAGAGGATGGGGCCGCACATTGCCACACTGTAAAAATGCCCGTGAGTCACCTTCCGTCACACGACTTTGGCGATCATGAATGAAAGAAGGCCGGCGCTAATCATTTAATAAATGAGCAACACAAGGGGAACATGAGGTTTTAATTCCTAGGGCAGATCGTCAATTAAAATAATCAGGAAACGTGACTCGAATTTCGTGCTTCCTGCTGCATCCTGTTTAGAGAGAGTTTCTGAATTCGACCCCGTACGAGGGCTCAGCGGCTGAAGGGTTGAGGTTGCCTGGAGGAAACCCAGGTTCAGATTCCGGCATGGCACTGAAGCATGTGGCTGCCAACTCTGGGTGGGAAATTCCTGGAGATTTGAGGGTGGAACCTGGAGAGGCCAGGGACCTCAGCAGGATACAATGCCATAGAGCTTACCTTCTGATGCCGCCATTTTCTCCAGGGGAACTGATCTCTTCCGTCTGGAGATCAGGTTCAGTTCTGGGAGATTTCCACATTCCACCTGGGGGTTGGCAAATTTAGATGCAGTACCAGGTAAAGGCACGCTGAGCCTCTCACCTATGTCATGTTCAAGCGCCCCCATAGCATTATCCAAAAATGTTATTTATAATATTTTTTAAAATCTGCAGTCTTTTCATAATCTTGAAGCTCTAAACTGTAGTTTACTTAGTCTGTGCACATACCCAACTCTCCTCAGCCTGAATTCTCACATGACTTTTCAGCTTTTAAACGCAGCAGCTTAAAATCTGCCCAAATTATGTGAAAAACAGCAAGTCTGCTTTGAGTGAATGCACATTGCGTTTTTGAACTGACTGATGACCGGGGCAGGAAAACTGATTTGCATTTTGACTTTCTGGCACTTCATGTGTAATTTCAGCCTTACTGCCCACCTGCATCAGCGGCCTACATGGAAATCTCTACATGTGTGTTTCTCTGTCTCTTTCACGCACAAAAACACACACACCCCATCTCAATGTCATGTGTCACTTAGCTAGGATTGCCAGTTTAAGTTTAGGAAATTCCTGGAGATTTGAGGGCCATGGTTGGTGAGGGATGAGTGCAGTTTGGGGAGAGACCTCAGCAGGGATATGGTGTCACTCTAGGACTCCCATTTCTCTATGTCTCTATGGCATACCATAAAGTCCGCCCTCTGAAGCTGCTATTTCCTCTGGGGGAACTGCTCTCTGTAGGCTGGAGACTGATTGTAATTTCCAGGAGGCCTCCAGATAACATCTGGAGGCTGGTAACCTTACCTTATTCCCTAGCCAATAGCATTCCAATACCATACAAGGCAATCACTCTTGTTTCAACAGGTCACTCATAAATGTGATGACTCCATTACCTTTTCTTCCAGGCCTGCTCTCCTATCCTATCAGGGCTCTTGACCTTCCATCCCTCACATCCAGATCTAGGTGGAACTCAGTCATTGGCTTGGCACACTCACCTCCAACTCCTCTCCCTTGTCACTCCTCCAGGGACACGGCAGGCGCAATCAAATTCTCTGGCCCATTTTTGTTTGCTCTTAGGAAAGGGCTTTTAGTTTTGTCGAGGTTTCCGGATTTTTGCGGGGAGGGGGGAATCTCCACCCCACCTTTAATTGGCTGCCTTTATTGACTTCAGTTTCTTCACTGTACTAAAATCAGCCCCAAACTGTATAAAGCAGAATCGATAAAAGTTTGTGCATAATCTTATCTGCCACGCAACACCAGCTGATAAGGGGGTCTCTGAACTTTCACCAGATAGCAGATTAGAGTCATGCTTGTTCATCCAGGCAAAAAGTGGAAAATGTATTCTGCCTTCCTTGTGGGATGAGATGCGGAGGGCTAGTCGAAGAACCGTTGCCCTCCTTCAGACAGTGGCCGGGCTCTGAGAGACACGCAATGCAGCCAGTCCTAAGTCAAGTGACTCCCTTCTGAGTTCATGGATTGGAGCGACAGATGCCCATGAACGGGCATTACAGCTGGTTAGCATGTCATGAGAGCCAGTGTAGCATGGTGATTAGTGTGTCAGACTAGGCTCTAGGAGACCCAGGTTCGAATCCCCACTTGTGCCATGGAAGCTATGTGGGTGACCTTGTGCCAGTCACACACTTTCAGCCTAAGCCACCTTGCATGGTTGCTGTGGGGATGAAGGAGAGATGAATGATGTCAGCCACTTTGCCATTCCCATTGGGGGGGGGGAAAGTGGGGTATAAATGAAATAAATAACAATAAAGAGAGGTGGAGATGGGAACGGGGCTCCCTGACCTGGATAGGCCCTCGTCAGATCTCAGAAGCTAAACGGGGTCAGCCCTGGTTTGTACTTGGATGGGGGACCACCAAGGAAGTCCACGGTTGCTCTACAGAGGCAAACCACTCCTGAATGTCTTTTGCCTTAAAAACCCCACAGGGGTTGCAATAAGTCGTTACTTCATGGGGTGGGGGGAGAAGATTCTTATAAAGCTAAAACAGAGGAAGGAGTGTTAGAGGAAGAAAAACTCCATCTGATGCCAATATAAACTCAATTACAGCTGATCGCCTATCTCAATATGATCGATGGGTAATCTTAATAGGAAGTATCAGGTGCATTGTGAAGGGATGGTTCATATAATAGCCTATAATTGAAAGGACTGTTCCTGACACTTGTACATTTCTGAGATCTGTAGTCGTGACTGGCCAGCTCCTCACTTCTCCGAAGTTTCTGTGGCAGTTTGGGATGTGTGTGTTTGTGGAGGAGAGTGCGAGACCTCTAAGGAAGGGAGGAAAATATTTCTAGCTCTCTGTGCTCCACAGGATTTGATGCACTCAGAACTTGGCGGCCCCTTCTGTGCCCACACAGGGGCCCAAGTACCACAGTAGGAAGAAAACCTTTAAATTAAAAGTCAGCTAACCTTGAGGTGTTTGGAGTAGATCGTGTAAGACCTAAATTGGTCCATTAATATCCAACGTGCCCAGAATCCTTCCACAATTTTACTTCCACAACCCCCTACCTCTGTCTTGCAAGCCAGGTCTTCTCCATCTCATCGTTAGTGACGTTTCTCCTACCTTTTCCTGGAAACTTGTCTCTGTCTCTGTCTCTGGAAAGAGCAGATGGCTCCGTATTGCAGAAAGCGGGTTTCTGTTGGCTAGCAGTGCTGCTGTCCAAAAGGAAGAGGCCACAATTCTGGCCTAGAAGTTGGAACATGGCTGGCTAGGTGTCCATAATAATGCTTTCCGTTCAATGAGGATGACTGAGTTCAGCCATTCAGCCCAGGAAGATCATCAAATTACACCCCCACCACACACACACAACTGCTTCAGGAAAAAGAACGTTCCAGAAGCTTCTGGGAGAAGGATCTAGCCAGGCTTCTCCAAGATCAGGAAGATCAGTCATTCCAGAGCACCGTCCTCTCAATCTATATCACCTGATGAAGAAAGTCATTGTCACCACCCTCTGATTCACCTGCTTGGGCATCTCTCACCTCCAGTTTCCCGGAACCTTGGATTTTTTCTTTTATCACTGTCCAGGTAAGCATGAGGTAAAGTTAAAGATCTCTGTAGAGGCCACTGATCCAATCAGCCACTAATCTGTCAGAACCTACCTTGAATATTATCTTATCTGATTGCAAACAGAAGCTGAACACATGTTGGACAGGTTTTGTGCCTTGGGCTCCAAATAGATTTACACCTAGTTTTGTGTTAGGCAGTTAACAACCTGTTTGGACTAATTAGCCGGTTTGGAAACACAGGGTGGGAACATCTCAAGGAAAGCAAGAGGTCACCCCCATGCAGACCAGAGACTGACTTAATGGGAGTTCCAGTCTGCTTCCTAGAAAACCGCCCCGAGCTTTGAAAGAACGTGTCTAAATACACTCAGCAGACAGCTTGCTTCAGTCTCAGGCTGACGGAGAACCTATTTAGTTAGGTACCATGAAGGTTGAGCAGCAACAATCTTAAAAACGAATTCAACAAAACCAATCAGGTTAAAAACACAGGCCTTAAATTTAGCCTCTAGATCGAAACCACTGGGGTAAGTAGTCCACAGCGTGCATTACATAATACAAATGAATACCCATAAGTTGATGACATGCAGATAAGACCATAACCACAGGGAAGAAGCCTGAATACATTTCAGCCCAATGAGCCTTCTTCAAGGGTCTCTCATACATAGATACGCATACACTCTTAAGAACGACTGTTGATATAATAAGCCAAAGCAGGTGTTGATTTGATTCACATTTTATGCTGTGGCCAAACGGTGACATGGATCTGGTTCCATGATTTTCAAGCGCACACATAAAAATATATGGTTATAAATTATACCTAATTTTGGCAATTCTTTCCCTCCTGGTGTTTATGGATATCACAACCAGCAATATGACAATCTGTGAGAGATCATACAGAGAAACAAGAAGACTGAAGAATAGAGATAGAAAAAGATTAGAGACTGGATGAAGATATGCTGAGGCCTCAAAACTATGCCAGATTTAAGAGGTGTCATACTATGAGAACCAAAATGTGTATTTTTTAAAAAAAGTATTCAGAGGCTTCTCCTAATCTGAGGCCCTTAGCTATAGTTTACTTAGTGTGTGCGTAAATCTGGCTCGGCTCATTATTTGCATGCCTTATTTGGTATTTTTGGTTTTTTGAAGTCATTTTCCAATCTAACTTCCATCGTTTCCACCAAAGAGGCAACAAGGGATGCAGCAACGTCTGCCTGCCTGCCTCCATAAGTGGATCATAAGCAATGCTAGTTATAAGTTTATAGCGGGTATTGGGGAACGCCTTTTGCGCAGATCTTAAAGAGCCATTGTCTGTATAAATACAGGCCTAGATGCATCAGTACTGTGACCGGATATAAGACGGTTTCCTAGGTATGATATAAAAAAACCCTGTACTACGTGTAAATATTAGACTAACACACAATTAAAGCAAGCCAAGGCAACTAGATCAAGCCAGATTTATAGCTAGTTAGACCACATGCGTCACTATATACACATACATATATAAAAGGAGCCTTATGGCACCTCAAAGATTTTTTTTTTAATCTTTTTTCCCTGGCACTTCCAAAGATGGTCGAGGGTATGTAAATGGATTAAAGTTAGGTGCTAATGACAGACTCAAAATGTATGGAAATATAAGATGTCGATGATTGTATATGTTTCTGAAAGCCAATAAAAAGAAATTATGTATTATAAAAATTCTTTTTTAAAACAATTCTAGTGTAAGGTTCAATGGACCAGGGTCAACTACCTGAAAAAATGGGATCTCTTATTTATTTAGTACCTTCCTACCCCACCTGTACTCTAAAGAGGAGTGTACAACAGTCTCCTTCATTTTATCCTCACAATAGCCCTCTGAGGTAGGCTGGGCTGAAAAAGTGAGTGAGTGACTTTTCCAGATTCACCTAGCAAGCTTCCTTGGGCATGGTAGTGATCTGAACTCAAGCCTCCCAGAACTTGGTCCTACACATTAACCAGTACACCACACTATGTGCTAGAATAACAGTTTGTCTTTAGGTTACCACGAGACTATTTGTGATGTCTTTTTAGACTGACATGCTAACCCCTTTTGGAACTGTTCTATTACAAGCAAAAGCCCTGTGCTTCCTTTGAACTAAGAACAGCCAAAATAATCCAAAAAAAGTGAGCAGGCTTCAGAACTCTTCATTATTTACTTAAGAAGGGGAGGGGGAGATGTTTCAGGCCATGCTTTTAAGTCTTGTTATCTGCAACCCATATTGTGTGTCAGGCAATTTCATCCCCCCCATTTTAGTTTTTAAACTTTTAGTGTAGAACCAGAATGATGTAATGTTTAAAGTATCAAATTCTTCTGCCCTTCGGCCTTGAAAACTCATTGGATGCCCTTTGGCCAGTGATTTCCTCTGTCATCCTAACCTACCTCAGAGTGTTGTTGTAAGGATAAAATGGAGAAAAGGAGAA
Source organism: Gekko gecko (assembly GCA_029375565.1). NCBI lineage: Eukaryota > Metazoa > Chordata > Lepidosauria > Squamata > Gekkonidae > Gekko > Gekko gecko. The sequence goes on along the minus strand of JAPDNY010000015.1, from coordinate 44,695,984 downwards.
CGCAGGAAGCCACCTTGGGCCCTCCATGGGAGAGAAAAGCAAGGTATAAATACCTAACTAAGGCCCCGGTCATACGGGCCAGAAAACATGGGGGAGAGGCGTGGCAGTTCGCCCCGGAGCTAAATAAGGCGCGGTAGCCCGATCACACGGGCCACCGGGTTGCCACACTCCAGCTCTGTGCCCCGATCACACTGCGCTGCTGCAGCGCGGCAAAAAAGCAGCAAAGTGCGCATACGCCATTGGGGGGGCGCTGTTGGTGTCCTGTGTGCGTGCATGCGCTGTTCAGCGTTGGTGCGCATCCCATGGACACTTACAACATCCGGAAACCCCGGGGACATGGGCGGGCGTCGGAAACCGCGGGATACTGGCGCTCCCGCGATCAGACGCCAGCCTTTGCCCCGGGGTTTCAGGAAACTAGTACTTCGGACCTACTAGTTTTTACTCCGCGTTTTCCACGGGAAGCCGCGGGTTGGCCACGGGAGCACTACGCCTCCCAGATGTGCTGGTATGATCGCGCACGGAAAGTCCGCAGGGCTCCCGTGCCTTCAGCAGGGCAAATGCTCAGTGTGAATGGGGCCCTAATTAATCTAGATGGGTAGTCCTGTTAAGTCTGTCTGTAGCAGTAGAAAAGAGTCCAGCAGCACCTTAAAGACTATCAAAGTTTGTGGCAGGGTAGGTTTCATGACTCACCGCTCACTTCTTCATGTATCTATAGAATCTGTATCTGAAGAAGTAAGCAGTGACTCACGAAATCTCCCACCTTAACACAAATTTTGTTAGTCTTTAAGGTGCTACTGGACTCTTTCCTAAAATAATCGAATTATCCCCCCAATCAACACTTGCTATTTACAGCAGAGAGACAGATGGTTCTAGGTGTGGAGACGTAAATGTGTTATTTATTTATTTAGGCTTCTAATACCGCCCTCCCCACAAGGGGGCTCTGGGTGGTGCACAGCAATTCCATAAAAAATACATATAGGCGAGAAGAGATTGGATTTATACCCCACCCTTCACTACCCAAAGGAATCTCAGGGCGACTTGCAATCTCCTTTCCCTTCCCCTCCCCACAACAAACACCCTGTGAGCAATGTTCCCTCTAAGCTGTGGAATCTTGTGAGCAAAAATTCTACTTTGTGAGCCCCCGGCATTAGAGTTGCGAATGAGCGATTCCGCTGCTGCATGAATTGGTTTGCTCTGGAGCCATCCCTTCCTGAGCTGAGACAAAAAACGGGTGATCCGGAGGCTAAAAAGCTCTGCGCTAGCTCACCCTAATTCAGCTTAGAGGGAACACTGCCGGTGAGGTAGGTGGGGCTGAGAGAGCTCTCTCGAGGACTGCCCTTGAGAGAACAGCTCTGAGAGAACTTGTAACTGACCCAAGGTCATGCAATATAAAATACATTAAACAATCTAAAAAAACCTCGTCCATAAAACCAAACGTTTACATGGCGCCATAATGCAAATTCCTGACACACACACGCACCCACCCCTCCGTTTACATTAGCGGGGAGGGGGGGAGAGAAAGGGGGCGTGTGAAAAGCAGTCAACAGGCCGGACGGTCAGCTGCGAGTACAGACATCTGTTTTGTCTGGGGACGAGACAGCTGCGGCTTCCACGCGTGCGGGGAGCGGCGTGCCGGACATGCCAAGGGAACGGCCGGGCCATCTGGCCACTTGACTTCAGGCCCCGGAGAAGGAAGCGCCGGAGCTTCCCTTTCCCAACAATTCCCCATTTCTGGGCAGCCGCCCGTTCGGTCACATCGGCATCACCCGCAGCGGGAGCGCGCGGCGCTGGGAAAGCCCCCCTCCTCCGCCGCAGGTGTCCCGCAAAGCCTCCCGGATGCAGCCAATCAGCGCCCTCCTCCGCCGGCCCGCTTCCACCAGCGCCCCCAGGAGGCCGAAGGGTGAATGGAGTGGGCAGGGCGAAAGCGGTCCAAAGGCGATGACGAGAGGACCCGGCGTCTCCCTGGCAACCTTTGTTACCCGCCGGGGAAGAGCCGTCGATTGGCCGGCGTTGTCTGTGACGACACGCGCTCTTAGGAGGCCGGTTAAGTCTCTCTGCCTGCTGCATTGAGCGCGAGTCCCCCGGGAGAGCAATCCTCGAGCTAACCAAGAAACTCAGACGTCTCGGGAAAGAGAAATCCGGCATGGCGGGCCACCAAGAAAAGAGGTCAGGATCTCTTGGGGGAGCGGGTTGGTGTGGATGTTATTTCATTGGCGCTGCTGCGGGGGAGATCTTGCCGGCACGTGGCTGTTAGAACAGCGGCTTCAAAGGATGGGGGAGACCGCATTCCCCCCCCATCGCTTTCAATAACTTCTGTACTTTAAAAAAAAAAAGATTGAGGTTACTTATCAGCCTGCTCCCACATTTGGAAGAAAACAAAAACCCACACCTCTTCTTCCTCTGAATTCTAGGAATTAGACCATTCCCCTATTAAATCCCAGAAAAGAAAGGAGATGGGGAGGGCCGAAAAGGAAAATTGAATTAGGGGGGGAGTCGCCCCTCCTGGGCTCTTATTTTGAGATTTTGTGGCACGTGGGGGTGGGATGCTGGAGTCTGGGAAATATAGGTGTGGGTGGGGGAGGCTGGAAAGACTCCAAAAAGCTTCTGCCTGCTAAGGCGCTGTCTGTCTAGCATATTTTTATCCCGCTGTTTTTCCAGGTAGCTCAGAGTCGCATAAAGGGGTCTCCCTTCCTTGTTTTTCTTTGACAAAAACCCTGTGAGATAGGCTGGGCTGTGGGGAATTGACTGGCCTCGGGTCACTCAGTAAATTTCCTAGCAGAGTGAGGATTTGAACCTGGGTCTCCCAGCCCCAAGTCCAGTGCCTTAGCTGCTGTACTGCACTGGCTCACACTATAAGTGGCCTTAGGTGACCCTAAACCTCTTTAGCCTCAGTTTACCCCATCTGTAGTATGGGGGTAATGCTGGTCTCCTTTATAGATTCGAGCCCCCACTGTGCCATAGAAGCTAGCTGGGTGACTTTGGGCCAGTCACATGCTTTCAGCCAAACCTACCTCTCAAGGCTGTTGTCATGAAGATAAAATGAAGGACAGGGGGATGATGTAAGCCACTTTGGGGGTCCCCATTTGGGAAGAAAAGTTGGGTATAAATGAAGTGAATAAAAAATAAAGTTGTTGATGAAGTGGGGGGCTGAAATGAGCTAAAGAAGATGCTAGTTGGGATGGCTGAGCTTGTATTCTGCAAGAATGTGTGGGATTCGTGAGTGGTAATAAATGCCCTTAAACATTTCCTAAGTACCCAACAACGCTCTGCACTTAGGTTATGCTAGGAATGCTCACAACATCCCTGTGAGGTGAGCCATGATTAGATCCCCTGGTTACAGAATGCTGGACGGTGAGAAGGGGAACCAAGACATGCTTGCCTCACCTCTGGCCACACAGGGGGAAAGCCCTTGAACCAAGGAGTGGCAACTCAGAGCCTCATGGCTTATTAAGTAGCAGTTAGAACGACAGAGACAATGAGGTGATCTGGGAGGAAGACGTCTGGGGCTTTCTGGAAGAAGTGAGGAAACAGTTTCTTCAGAGGATGTGTCAGCCTTGGTTATGGCTGCGGGGTTTACGACTGATGCATTGCTAACACGGAGAAGGAAGATGCTGAAAGTCACACGTTTTTCATCTAGATACAGTCAGGTGGGTAACTGTGTTGGTCTGAAGCAGCAGAACAGAGTTTGAGTCCAGTCGCACCTTTAAGACTAGCAGAGTTTTATTCACAGTATAAATGTTTGTGTGTATGCACACTTCTTCAGGATACAGTGAAATGGAAGTCACCAGTCCATACACATAGGTTGAGGGAGAGCAGTAAATCAGCACCCTGGAATCATTTGCCCCTTTGGACCTCAGCATCTTTCTCTGGCCCGGCCTGGTTTGGTGTAGGGGCTCGGAGTGCGGACTCTGATCTGGGAGAACCAGGTTTGATTCTCCCCACTCCTCCACATGCAGCTGCTGGTGTGGCCTTGGGTCAGTCAGAAGTTCTCTCAGAGCTGTTCTCTCAAGGGCAGTTCTCTCAGAGCTCTCTCAGCCCCACCTACCTCCCAGGGTGTCTGTTGTGGGGAGGGGAAGGGAAACAGGATTGTAAGCCGCTCTGAGACTCCTTTGGGTAGTGAAAGGCGGGGTATAAAACCAACTCTTCTCCTCCTCTTCGATGGCCAGACCTGCAAGTGACGGCCTCTCTCTGGGTCTCCTTGGGCGGCTCATTGTAGCCACTGTGTGATTGTTAGCTAGACATCTGTGGGCAGCTGGAAGGCTGATATTTGGTTGGCCTTACAAAGAATGAAGGTTGGCTGGTTGCCGGCAATGTAGGGAAGGGGATATGATGGGACGCTCCTGACCCTCTTTGACTGTACTATTAGCAGCAGTATGTGTGTGTGTGTGGGGAGGTGTCATGGCTTAGTGGTAAAGCTTCTGCTTTGCAAGCAGAAGTTCCTAGGTTCAAACCCCGGCATGTCCAGCTAAAAGGATATGGCTGTAGGCGATGGTGAAAGACCTCTATCGGAGACACTGGAGAGCTGTTGCCAGGCTGACCTTGACAGACCAAGGGTCTGATTCAGTATAAGGCAGGTTTCTCTGTGTGTGTGTGTGAGAGAGAGAGAGATGAGAAACTTGTAGGCCAAAGGGGATAGTTGCTGAAGCTGTATCAGGAGGCGGGAGGGAATTGTGTCGTCTGCCATTAATAAAGCTTAAAGGGGTGGATTACTTGCCCCCCTGCGTGGTGTGTTCGGCAGGGCCATCTGCTCCCATAAAGTTGCCAGCTTGTGGCCCAGAGCTTGTGCTCCCTGGCTACATGGCTGGGAAAGAGAATGCAGCTGTGCCTCGCGGGTGGCATCCATTCTCCTCTCCAGTCCGGCTCCTCTTTTGCCCCCAAATGCGGTGGGAGGGTGATGGGACTTGTCTTTTCTGGGCTGCAGAGATATCAGAGACATTTTCAGAGGGCGGCTGTGCTGGTCTGCAGTAGAAGAGCAATTCAGAGACCAACAGCTAGAGTTCATTCAACCATTCAGAACAATGAACCACCCCCCCCCCTGGCTGAATAGTGACGTAGGATTCTTATCTCACTGCTGATGCTAATTTTCTGCCCCAGGCATTTCTCCTCTGCTTCTAATCAAGCTGATTACATTTTGCATTGTACCTCGGACTCTGGCTTTTCTTTGCAACATCCCTTCCACCTTCAGACTGGGGTATAAGAATAACAGACAAGTTGGCCATTTTAGATCTGAAATGTTGCTGTGTGCAGCTTGACAAGCTCAATCAAGCTAGATTTAAGTCAAAGTACAGAACAGGATGTGGTGAACTGGATAAGAGGGCAAGATGTCTAGACGTAGCTTGAATAAGCATAGCTGTTACCTGAGAAAAGGAAATTGTTTTATGAAGATTGTAAGATCAATAGAGAACCCTAAGTATTCTAAGTAAGGTGTGTGTGTGTGTGTGTGTGTATGTAACAAATGTTCTTATATACAAATAACAGAAGTATAACATCTGTGATCTAAAGACATCTGCACATGTCTAAAAGCTGTTTGTCAAACTGTATGAAAAGTCAAAGCTGGTCAGGGCTCTTTTTGTAGCAGGAACTCCTTTGCATATTAGGTGACACACCCCTAATGTAACCAATCCTCCAAGAGCTTACAGTAGTCCTGTAGAAGAGCTCTTAAGCTCTTGGAGAATTGGCTACATTAGGTGTGTCACCTAATATGCAGGAGCTGTGGCTCATGGTTAAGACGCTGAACTGCAGGCTGTGGAAGGTCAGTAGTTCAGCAGTTCGAGACCGGGTGCCGCATGACAGGGTGAGCTCCTGTCTCTAGTTCCAGCTCCTGCCAACCTAGCAGTTGAAAGCAAGGAATTGCAAGTAGATAAATAGGACCACTTCGTGGAAGGTAACAGCGTCCGTGCACCTTGGTGTTTAGTCATGCCGCCACATGACCACGGAAACGTCTTTGGACAGCGCTGGCTCTTCGCTTTGAAACGGAGATGAGCACCGCAACCCTAGAGTCGGATTCGACTGGCTTTCGAGCAAGGAACCTTTACCCTTTACCTTTACCACCTAATATGCAAAGGAGTTCCTGCTACAAAAAGAGCCCTGATGCTGGTGCTTTACTAACAGAGTCCTTGGGTTTTTTTGCCAAGGTCCCTTTTATTGCAATAAAGCTCTGTCTGCTTCTGGAATCTCACTGGCTGTGTTCATCGCTGGGCCTTGGCACACCCAGGCTAAGAGCCCATTTAGCTGACAAAGCCTCGAAGGTCTCCATTCCTACTTATATCTGATAAAGGGAGCGTTGACTTTTGAAAGCTCAGACCCTGAAAATCAGCCTGGTCTCTAGGGTGCTACCGGATTGAAACCTAGAGCTCTCGGAGACATAGGGGGAGGATTTCTGGGTCACGAGTTGGCAAGCTTGACTCCAGATGTGCCACTTTCTGTACTTTGGTCTCAAATTCTTCTTACGCTTCTCCATCTCTGCTGGTCTCCCCAGGGAGGGAAAGGATGTGGGCTGCAAAGCTGACAAGTTCATTCTGCCAAGCCCCCAGAAAGAAAGGAGCTCTCTGTCTGTCTGTCTCTTTCTCTCGACTTTTCTCTTGGGGCAGAGAGGAAGGAACCTGATGTGGCCCTGTCCCTAGGCTAGCCTTACACTATGGCTCTGTACTACAACTGGGAAAAAATGTTGGGAGTCATGCACCAGTCACTTGTTCATACACATCATGTGTTTGGCTCAAAGGATCCTGGGTAATAGGCTTTGAGAATTACTTCTTTGGCACTTTGAATGCTCTGAATCAATTTCTCTGTGGCCATCTTTGGAATAAGTAATCTTGCTTTAGGCTCCGGCTTTTGGTATGCTCAGCCCTCATTGTGGCGAACTCTGAAATACTGCATAAACTTGTTGGCTTTAAAAAAGAGCCACGCTTTCTTCAAAGTCAGTGGCTGTTGAAAACAATGAGAACTTTGGGAGGTGTTCGAGGTAACTGTTCAGGCAAGTGCATGATTCTTGTGCGTCGTCTCTTTCCTGGAAGAACAGTCGTGTGAGATCTGGAACACCTTAAAAACAAACACCTGAAAAACAAACCAACAGCATCCTGTTGACATAATTAAGGCTATCATTGCTCTGTCAGGGCAGAAGGGTTGTTGTTCTGGTGGGGCAAGAGGCTTGGTTTTCTTGCCTGGTAGTTCCTGGTTGACCTGGTAGCTCCTTCTTGCCAATCTTGTCAGATCTTAGAAGGCTAAACAGGGTTGGCCCTGGTGAGAATTTGGGTGGGAGACCAGCCAGGACTACAGGGTCTCTTGTGCAGAGACAGGCAATGGCAAACGACCTCTGAATGTCTTTTTGCCTCGGAACCCTCCTGTGGTTGCCGTAAGTCAGTTTTGACTTGATAGCAAAAAAGGAGAAAAACCGTTCCTGGTCAAGGATGAGAGAATTTGGTTTCTCTTTTACAGAACCTTGAACTTCCTTTTAGAGCAGGGAAATGATGGATTCAGAGGATCAATTTTCTCTTTGTGAAGTGCTCACATCGCCAGGTGGAAGTTTCGTGGCGTATGGAAGCTTATCAATAACCCAGTTTTCCTGCTTACTTGAGCATAGTCAATAAAGAGGAGAGAGAGAGAGAGGAGAGATTGGATTTATACCCCGCCCTTCACTTGGAGTCTCAGAGCGGCTTACAAACTCCTTTCCCTTCCCCTCCCCACAACAGATACCCTGTAAGGTAGGTGGGGCTGAGAGAAGTTCTGACAGAAACTGCCATTTTTCAAGAACAGTTGTGCCAGAGCTTGTGACTGACCCAAGGTCACATCAGCAGGTGCAAGTGGAGGAGTGGGGAATCAAACCTGGTTCTCCCAGATTAGAGTCTGCACACTTAACCACTACCCCAAACTGGCTGTGTCCTTTCTTTTTAATTTTCTGGGGAACTTTGAACTCTCCCGTGCTGGTGGAAGGTGAGGGAACCGCTGATTTGGGAGATCAAGTTGGGGAGATGAGGTCTTTCCTTTTCACAGTGTCCTGGGTTGATCCAGCCTCAGATCCTTGGGGGCTCCTTTGCTTGCTGGGTATTAGCTCAGGAAATCCACATTCAGATCGCTTATTCAACCATGACGCCCACCAGACGACATGGGGCATGGTCTTGTAGCCCTGGCCTCGTGTCGCAAAGAGAAATTAAGGCGTGGCAGGCACTTTGTACACACACAACTGTTCCAGAAGTCATAGGTATTATTTATTGATTTATTTACTTCGTTAAGGAGCTGCGGTGGCTCAAGTGGTTAAGATGCTGAACTGCAGGCTGTGGAAGGTCAGTAGTTCAGCAGTTTGAGACCCGAGAGTGCTTCATGACAGAGTGAGCTCCCGTCTCTAGTTCCAGCTCCTGCCAACCTAGCAGTTTGAAAGCAAGAAATTGCAAGTAGATAAATAGGTATCACTTCGGTGGGAAGGTAACAGTGTTCCGTGCACCTTGGTGTTTAGTCATGCCGGCCACATGACCACGGAAACGTCTTCGGACAGCGCTGGCTCTTTGGCTTCGAAACGGAGATGAGCACCAGAACCCTAGAGTTGGATTCGACTGGCTTTCGAGCAAGGGAACCTTTACCTTACTTCGTTAATAGCCCATCTTTCTCGTTGAGACGCGAGGCATAGTAGAGAGGAAGATTAAAACACACACCCCCAGTCAAGTTCCTTAAAAATAAAGCCATGAGGAGGAAATTTCTGTCAGATTTGGGGAGAAAGAAAGTGTGCGATGTGATGCTGTGATGCCTGGAGATTTCTCTAGAAAGGGAATGTAACATTGCTGAGGTGGGTGGGATTCTGCATTTTGGGGTTCCCTTCTTAACGTAGTTTATAGAGCCATCTAGTTCAAGGGTCTGCGGTCTTTTCCGGCTGGTGGGCCCATTTGGAATTCTGGCACAGTCACAAAATGGCTGCCACAAAACGGCCGCCACAGGAAGTGGAGACAGCCACAAAGAGGCTCTTGCAGCTTACCTTCAGACTTATAGTGAAGATCCTTCTGTCGTGCTGGCAGCTGCTGCCAAAGCAACGTTTTCAAAAATCTGTACAGCCAATCAAATCTCCAGTGGACAATTAGAAGCCCTGGTGGGCGAAAGACCTGCCTGTTGCTCCCACGTTCTAAAAACACTTGGCAGACTCCAGGAAAGGGTGTGGGCAGGATCCAGTCCGTGGCGTTTCATGGGCGCCATGCTGGGGAAGGGACCCCTGATCCAGGTGCTTGCAGGGAACTCGATTTCATTCTTTGCATCAGATGGTAAAAACGGAGACAAGAAGCCAAAAATTTAGAGTTGAAACAATTGCGTGTGAGTGTGTGTGCGTTGGCCTGGGGAGGTGTAAAGGGACGAGGAATTTCCTTAAATTGTAGTTATGTGATTTGGGTATTTTGTCCTTAAAAGCAGCAACACGGAATTACGTATATGAATACATGGTATAATTGACGAGACCCTCAATAGAGTCCCCTTTCCTCGTGCCCAAATTGAACATGAAAAGGGTGACATTTCAGTTTCAGGAATGCTGCCACATTCCAGTCTCTTGCCAGGGAGGGGGTGTGTTTTCCGGCTTTGCCCCCAGTTCTTGGTTCCGGCTGCAGCCAAAGGGGAATGGAAAAATGGGACTGGGGAAGGGGCATGGCTAGGGTGTGTATTCGTCCAAGCTGCAGTGAATGAAGTGGAGAGGCTTACTATATAGATAGACCTCCTCATCCCAGCTGTTATCTATGACACATTCTTCAGAATTCCGTTCTCGTCCCTTAGTCCTGGGTCACCATTGTGATGCACGTTGCACATGGATGTGCCACCAGAATGGAATTTTCCCTTGCGAGGGTGGAGGCCATGGTTGAGTGAGTGAGAGTTGGGCAACCCTGTTATTCTGTCAGCCATAAATTCTGGTGGGGGTTAATCATCTTTATCACATTCCCCAAAGTAGGTGCTGTGGGGGGGGGGTTAGGCCCAGGATTGTGAAACAAAGTGGAAACGAATTTTGCTTCCATCGAAGCAGAATTCTGTGAGAGAATTAAGAGAAATAAGCATTTGGACCTTTCTCAGGGTGGATTCTGCTACTGGGTCGTGGGGGATGGCCAATATGCAAGGTTCAGGAGACCCATTTCCTCTCCATTTGCTGCTCCCATCTGGTTCCACGGCTCTTGAGGTCTATGAGCACTGCAGTACCTTTTGGAGCCTTATCTTGGTGGTTGGCCTTGAAGACTAGAAATGTAAAAAGAAAGCCCGGGTTTTGTTTTCAGACTAGCGCTGCACGCAAAACCAAGTTCTTGGACGTGGCACATTTCAGGTATGGAGCTGCAGAATGCACACAGCAGCCGGGACACCCTGCTTTCTTACAACACCCAGAGCACAGTCATCGTAGCCGAAGCTGCTTACAAACTCCCCTGCAGTCTGGGATTGCAGTTAAACTCACTGCAACCCTCCGTGGCTGGTTGTTTCCGTGTCTGTTTTATATCCAGAGGCATAAAGCTGGAAGCAATCTCCTGGCTAGGACTCGCTTTCCAGAGAACTGTGACCCTTGTGCCGTTGTTTCGTTTTCTTTGCTGAGCCACTCAAGACTTGTCCTTGTGGTCGTGCGTTGATGCCACAGGAGGTCTAAGGGCCAGTGTGATTGGCAACATTCGTACAATGCACCTGAGATAGGTCATCACTGCACACCTGGTGAAGGCACCCCCCCCTCCCCTCAGGTGGGGGTCCCCGACCTTTTGAGCTTAGGGGCACCTTTGGATTTTGAGAGGAGGTGGTGAGCCCCACCCCCAAAATGGCTACTGCAGGAGGGCCAGACGGAATGTCTCCCTTCACATACCTGCTGGGAAGGAGGAAAGCCAGAAAGGAGGAATGACGCCGTACACCAGCTAAGGAAAGGCCACGTGCTTCTGGGTCTTCCTGATCTTAGAGTGGAAAACACTTTCGATTGGATGGAGTAGAAAAGAGCAAGAGTCCAACATTCATCTGTCCTCAATGCTGGGATCGCTCTGGGACCAGCTGGAGAGTATTATTTTCTGCCCGGTGTTTGGATAAGACTCTGTCGCTCTGATGGCTCTGCTTGTTTTTATTATACTGTGAACTTTCCATTGCCATGCTGAGAGCCAGTGTGGCGTGGCCGTTTTGAGTGTCCGGTCCATCAAAGTCAGTATTGCCCGCTCAGACAGGCAGTAAGCAGTAAGCTCTCCAGGGCCTTCCGCAGAGCTCTTCTGCAGCACCTATCACCTGACCCTTTTCATTGACGATGCTGGGGATTGAACCTGGGACCTTCTGTGGGCCGAGCAGGTGCTCTAGTGCTGAGCGAGGGCTTCTCCCACCGAGCATTCTGTGCCGCAGGGCAGAAGTCCCCGTGCTTCTAGAACCCCACAGACTGAGCCGGCCAGTCCCAGTGGCCATCCCGGCCTTGAAAATGGCCCTGACTCAGTGTGCCCTTTGTGCAGCACCTTTCCCCTGTAAACAGGAACGGTGTGCCCTGTTTGCGTCCTTTCCTGCTCAACTCGAATGGCAGCATGAGTCATGTGGGCTTAGTATCTGTCTCTTACTCTTTTTTTTAATCCTTCCTTTTCTCTCTATGAGCTCCGGTCAGGGCAATGTGCCCTCCTCCATAACATCCCAGCTTAGGCTGAGAGATTGCAACCGGCTCAAGGTCCCCCAGCAAGCCGCGTGGCATTAGAACCCGGATCTCCCAGTACGGCGACTGCTCTGGACAAGGGACAGCTCGTCAGCAAGGTGAAATGGGCACTCCCATTTCTCTCTCTCTCTCTGTGCTTGCTTACAGAGGAGATGCTCTTGCAGGAGTTCCTGGTCTGCCTTTCCCTTCCCCACGTATCTCCCCCTCCCGCCTTTGCGGTTTCTCTGCAGTAACACCCTTTCCTTCCTGGCCGGGCAGGGAGCCCAGGTGGGTGTTTCCCCAGCTCGGGCAGGCCTCCAGCTGAGCAGCCAATCAGGCGCCAGAGATGCTGACACAGCCTCCCCGGGGCTCAGATGATGCCAAGGTGATCAGCTGCACGCTGCAGCCCTGTCATTGCACTCCGTTGCATCACCTATTTGCCCTTTTGCCTGTCCGGTGCTCTCGATCTCAGCCCAGTGCCTCCATGCTTTGCGGTGTGTGTGTGTGAATCCTGCCCTTGCCTGTTCACCGGTGCACAGTAGGATCTGCCTTGTTTTGTGGGCCAGTGGAAATTTCCCGCATGCTGTCTCTCACCTGTGCCATCCTGACTGCCTAGGGGAAGGCGGGCTACAGCTGGGGTGGATAGATACTTGCCAGAGAGTGTCGAGGTAGGAGAAAAGAGCAAGAGTCCCTGAAAGACTAACAAAATATATGGCAGGCAGGGCAGGAACCTTCGTGCCTCACCGCTCATTTCTTCAGGTACAACTAGAATGAGAGTCCGTCTGTCCTACTTATGGGAAAGTGAAGTGATTTCAGATGCGGAAGGACATTAGCAGGCGAATGACCATAGCAGGCATGATGGGATGTAGGGTGAGATATGCAGAGGGGTGATCGGCAGGGCTCTTTTTGTAGCTGAACTCCTTTGCATATTCGGCCACACACCCCTAATGTAGCCAATCCTCCAAAAGCTTACAGAGCTCTTTTTACAGGGGCTACTATAAGCTCTTGGAGGATTGGCTACATCAGGGGTGTGTGGCCTAATATGCAAAGGAGTTCCTGCTACAAAAAGAGCCCTGGTGATGGGCATGGAAAAATTAGCATTGGCGATGAAGACAGGAAACCTGGGTCTTTTCAGGGGTAGGTACTGATGGCTCCTAGGTCAGTGGCTGAGCCTGTGTTGTGTATGCCAAAGGCCCCGACATTACCAAGGCAACAGGAGCTCCGTTTGTGATTGATGGGAATTCAAGTGCTCCCTTCAATCCGTTACAGCGGTGTTTAGTTCAGTAAGCTAATTCAAGTGTGGCTTCCGGTGATTGTTGTAAGTTTTTGTGTCATACCCTCCGTTTAATAATGTATCGATGTGAAGGTTGTATGTTGACAGAATTAAAATAAATTTTGGGGGGAACAAATTGTGAGTGGTGGGAAAGACCCTTTCGCAAGACCCTGAAGAGGGACTGCCCGTCCAAGCAGGCTGAAGAGTTAGATTGTCTGACTGAGGACAAATATGTGCACGGCAGGCCCCCCAATGTCCCAACAAACCCAGGAAACTGACTTTCTACTGAATCAGACCCTGTGTCCATCGAGTTCAGTATTGTCTACTCAGGCTGGCAGCTGCTCTCCAAAGTCTCAGCTAGAGATCTTTCGTATTCCCTACTGTGAGATCTTTTAACTGGAGAAGCCAGAGATTGAACCTGGGACCTTCTGTATGCAAAGCGGAGGCTCCGCCACTAAGCCACGGCCCCTTCCCAAGTCCAAGCCTGCGCATTTTGGTAGTTCATGTGAGCAGCGCATTATGGAGATGGGCAGCCAACATTTTATTTATTTTATAGTCCACCTTTTTCCGTGAGACTCAAGGCGGGTTACGCAGGGTCAGTCAATGCCGTCAACAGGATGAAGAACCTAATAAGCAATGTAATGGGACTGGGATTGCAGAAGTCTGAAACAAACCATGAAGAGTCGATGTATATTTAGCCGATTTTGGGGTCAGGGAGGAATTTTGCTCCAGGCCAGATTGGCCCAGGGATCCTGGTGATTTTTTCTTTCCTCTGGGCACTGGGGGAACAGAGGGGGGAGGTTTCTGTGAATTTCCTGCAGTGTGCCGGGGGCTGGACTGGCTGATCTTGGGGCCCCATCCACCTCTATGTTTCTAAGCAATGCAGAACATCGAAAACAGTGTTGTGAGAGCAGGATAATACCTGCAGCTGACAGGTAGTACGTACTCTACACAGTGGTTCTTTCCTGTTGCACACGTCATCTGGACTGGGTCAGGTTCATTCTGCCCGCTAAGCATTTGACTCTGGTCCAGCGCCTGGGTGGGGACCTTCGCCGAGAGGGGACAATGACCCTTTCTGGGCTTGGAGCAGAATGTTCAGACTGTGTGTGCCAACGTGTGGCTCAGTCGTGGAAAAGAACCAGTGATGGTTGGTCATTAACCTGAGGGTGTGTAGGTGGTGGGGTGGGGGAAGTCTCAGAGGATTGCGTTTCCTGCCACGAGATAGCAGCGACGAATACTCGCTTAGAAGATTTTAAACAGTGGAACGGAAGAAGAGCCCTGCTGGATTGGGCCAGGGGTCCATCCAGTCCAGCGTCAGGTTTCACCCAGTGGCCAACCGCGTGCCCTGGAGGAACAATAGGGTACAGAGGCCAGGCAGGGTCCAGCACTGGTAGTTAGAGGTTTGCTCCCCCCGAACATGGAGATTTCCTTTATTCACCATGGCCAGTGGCCACTGATGCACTTCTCCTCTGTGGATCTGTCCAATTCCCTCTTATCAGGATTAGACACTCATGAAGGATAGGTCCATCCTTGATGGCTAAAGGGAAGCCTCCATGTACAGTGGCAGTGTACCTCTGAATAGCGCTGTGGTCAATAGGAAATCAGCCATTTCCAAATTGGGGGACTCGAGTTGTCAGAAACACAAAACCATACAGTTCTGCGCTTTTTGGTCTGTCTGCTCTTCAGGAGTGTTTTCTCCCCAGCCCTGCTGAGGTCCAAACAAGCTGTAGTGTGAAAGCACTTTGTGCATGCTCAGAAATCCTATGCAAGCCAGACGCTTTCATCCATTACAAGTGGAAAAGTGCCCGCAAAGCAGGCAGTGAAGTGAGCAAATACAGTTGCCAGCCTTTTTTTCCTGTCAAGATTCCTGTGCTTTTAAACAGATGGCTAATTGAAATATCTGCAGCTGAAGTTTTCCTAGCTTGGGTAGGAGGTAATGCGGGTGTGTGTGTGTGTTCTCCTGGTTGGGAATGCCACTAATTAAGAGTGGAGACCCCCCACTTGTCATGAATGTCACAGAGTGACCTCGGGCCTTTCACTTTCTCTCAGACCAGCCTACCTCACAGGGTTGTTGTGAGGGTAAAAATGGAGCAGGGGAGAGAATCATGTATGCAGCCCTGAGTTCCTTAGAGAAAAGACAGGTGGAAACGTACTAAATAAGTCATAATAAATAACCAATCTGCCTTCGAAAGTAAATTGTGCTCTTGAGTTGCAACCCACTCATGGAATTTCCCAGGCAAGAGATGGTCAGAGGTGCCTTCTCTGGAGGTCTCCCATCCAAGTTCTGACCGTAGCTGACCCTGCTTAGCTTCCAAGCTCTGACGAGACTTGAGCTAATGCTGGGCCATGTTGGCATGTTTGGTAAATTAGCAGAGTGCTCACGATGCAGCAAAGCCCATCTGGTCAGTGTGTGTGCTGTAGCAAACAAAGTTAACACACAGAGCCCTCTTTATCTTTGCAAAACTCACACGAGTCCTTTATTGATAAGAACCCCATTCTAGGTAGGATACCGTAGAGATAGGTTCCTAATCTAGTCTAACTAGCTAAGACGGATAGAGATGCAGGAGACGTGTCCTGCTTTCATGGTCCCAAGATGGAGAAGGATGGCGGAGTGGTGTGGAGAGAAGGTGTTAAGAATGGAAAGAAGGAGGTTTCCCTAAGAGGAGCAATCTACACATCAAAGGGTTAGTATCAGAGAGTAGTAAAAGGAAGAATGATCAGTGTCCTGCCTGTCTATCTCTCTGACTCTCTTATAGTCTTCCTCTGAAGTGTGAGGCTAAGAGACAGTTCAGAGTCCTTCACTTCCAACAGGCCATATGTTGGCAGTGGCTGCCTAGAGTCTTGGGGCAAAGAAGGTGCTTTGCAGCCATTTTACCTGCTGTGCTTCATCTGGAGGTGCCACAGGTCAAATCAAAGGCAGGATCAGGCCCTCTGCCACTGAGCCATAGCCCTTCCCTGTGATGGTGGTTAAAAGAGGCCAAGCCCTGCCCGAAAGCAGAAACCACTTTGGCAATTTAATAAGTAAACAAAGGAACGAACAGGCTGCAAGGAAGCTCATAAATATAAGATGTCCCAGCATTGGCTTGTTCAGCACAGGAGAATGCTACAGCTCCCCTTTCTTGGTGTTTGCCCAAATCCCTTTATCTGGCCCGCTGCCCTCTCATTCATCACCCTTGACGTTTCGGTCCCTTCCAGTCTCATAGCAAGTTTGTGAGCAATGGTTTCGTACCCCTGTCCCACAGAGCCTGCTGCTGTTTTGCACACCTCACTGCGATGAGGCAGCTGACCACTTGTTTTTGCAGAGGGAGCCAAATGGTTTTTTGTGTGTGTTTCTGCTGCTCAAGAGCTGGATAATCTCCTAGAAGCGACAGACAAAACACAAGCAGATGGAGATCCTTTTCTCCCTTCCCCTGGATCTTGAAAATCTCCTGTCTGTCGGAGCACCAAACAGCAGGGTTACCAACTGTTGTTGTTGTTTTTTTACCAGCCCTGGCTCTTGCGCATTTCACAGCAGGGGTTTGATCTGGGAGATGCTAACCGTCATCAGCCTGCTGTGGAAGACGTCCCCCTTGCTGGTTTCTCCTGATCAGACCTCACAAGGGCTGTGTAGGCTGCTTTTTCGTACTCAGCTGGCAAACCTACTTGGGAGTGATGGATTCAGTATCTTTACGTACTGTTATACTCCCTTTGGGGAGAGAAGCGGGGTATAACTATCTAAAACAAAGCAAAGAATTGTCCCTCTCCACCCCCCATGGTTTCAGTTTGGAGACAGGATCTCACCTGCTTCAAAGTTCATTAGCAGGAAGCAAAAGAGAAGGTTACAAGCCGGGGAACCCACAAGGATTTGCAGGGGAGGAGAAATCTCCTTTTCCTCCCCATCCTCTTAGAATCACAGCATCATAGAGCTGGACGGGACCTCCAGGGTCATCTAGTCCAACCCCCTGCACAGTGCGGGAAATACTCCCCTCCCCCACCTTTCCTTGCCCAGACTGCTTTTTCTTGTGCCCTCTTCTCTGACTTCCGCTCACCCGCCCACTTCCTTTTGTTCTTTGCTGCAAGTAATCCAAAATGCACCCAAAGGGTCCCCCCCACTCCACTCTGTGAAGCCTAGGCATTTGCAAATGGCAGTGTTTTGCCTCTGGAGGGGTAGTATTAGTCCCAAAACTTTTTTAAAAAACCTCATATTTTTTTTCCTGCAAACCCAGGCTATCCTGTAGGTTTCTGGAAGAATGTACCTTAGCCCTTGTGTGCCCCCACGTTGTGGATGTTTTGATCTGCACGATGGGGCCGCGTAGAGACAGGGCTACCCGGGATGAGGCAGCGTTTCTCCACTTTCTTGCATTGAGCCGATGCCAGTAACGTACGTGGCAGAGAACAAAAACATTCTTTTTCCAGGAAACCTGGTTGTGTGTAAACACTAGGAGGGACGGGAACCTGTTGAATGTTGTTTCCTTCTCCAAAAGTAGCACCTCCCCCTTTGGGTGCGTCAGTATCCTTCCCCATTTCCCCCCCCTGCAGTCATTGCCTAGCAGGGTTCGGCTTTTGGTGAGCATCAGGTGCTCTGAAAACAACCAACAGCCCAGTTGTGCCTCTGAGGCTGCAGTCACACGAGCAGTTTGCGCTGATATAGTTGCGTTACCTTTGCGGATTTAAAGAGCACAGTCAGACAGCATCCTCTGCCTTCTGTGCCCCAGTTGTCGGCACCTGGGTCCGTCCCATCCTGGAAGTGGAGTTTGCCAACACCGGGGAAAGTCTGGTCTTTACCTATTCCAGCACTTTCACTCCGCTTTTCTCGACACCTGAACCCCCCTGTCGTGAATGGGTGCTGGATGAGAAGTGTGAACGGTGACATCTGTCTCAGTCGTGGGTTCCCCCCCCCCACTCACTAGGGACGTGCGCATAAGCGCATATGAGCATAAGCGACCCCCATTACCAGCAAGGGCTGTGCCCCGTGGTTGAGGCGCTGCTAATGTGGATGCTTCAGTGTGGGACTGGTGCGCAGAGGAGTTGTGCTGTCTGGTCACCCCTTTGTGCAGCGATTTAAACAACTACATATAGAAGTGCCAAGTCCAGTGTTCCCTGTAAGCTGCGGAGTCCTGTGAGCAAAAAATTCTACTTTGTGGGCTACTGGCATTAAAGTTGTGAGCGGGCGATTTGGCTACTGCATAAATTAGTTTGCTCGGGAGGCATCCTTCCAGAGCTAAGACAAATATGTGTGAGCTGGAGGCTAAAAAGCTGTGAACTAGCTCACACGAGCTCAGCTGAGAGGGAACACTGGTGCCAAACAGATCGCGCCAAGCCTCCAATGCGACCGCAGCCTAAGACTAATACAGGTGTTACAAATAGGGTGGGGAAGTTCCTAGAGATTTGGGGGCAGAGCTTGGTGGGGTGGAGTTTAGGGAGGGGAGAGAGCCCAGCAAGGCTGTGATACTGTAGAAAAGGGGTCCTCGGGAGGTGGTGGATGCTCCTTCCCTGGACATTTTCAAGCAGAGGCTGGATGACCATCTTTTGGGTATGTTGTAGGTATGTAGGGCTATCTTTCAGCTACGCTCCTGCAGAGTGCAGGGGTTGGACTAGATGACCTGCAAGGTCCCTTCCAACTCTAACATTCTATGATTCTATGAACCTTTTTGAGCCTGCAGGCACCTTTGGCATTCCGGCACGGCCTGTTGGGTGTCACCGCGAAACGGCTGCTTGCAGGAATTGAGGCCAGCCACAAAAGTGGCCACTGTAGTTACCTTTCAGCAGAAAAGCGGAAGACTGTAAACAGCGTGCGTGCAAAATAGAATAACCCTCAATACTGAATGTAACGTATGGGATAAGCGAACAAACCATTAGCAACTTCAGTGAGTCTATAGTATTGAAAAGGATCACAAGAGAAGAATCCAAAGGAATTGCCAAAAATGTTGCACAAGAACAGAAACATGTACACACACAGACAAATTTAGTGTTTATAGTCTTCTGCTTTTCTGTTGTTTGTATACTGTGGTCCCGTTTTGCCTTTGCCTACTTGCTTTGTCGGGACAATGGCTCAATGTGTAGTAAGCTGCCCTGAGCTTGCTTTGATGGTGAGGGCGAGTATAAGTCAAATAATAAATAAATAAATACCTTTCCATCACATAGAGAAGATCCTGGTGCTGCGGTGGCAAGCTGCCGCCAAAGCAATGTTTTAAAAAAATCGGCACGTCCAGTGACATCTCCAGTGACCGGTCAGAAGCCTTACTAGGAAACTTCCCCACCTGGCCCTGCCTGCTTTCCCAAAACACTTGGTGGGCACCAGGAAAGCTGTTGGTGGGCACCGTCTTGGGGACCCCTGCTGTTTGGAGATCACTTGTAATCCTGGGAGAACTCCAGGCACCACCTGGAGGTTGGCTTCCCTAGTTGCGGCATAATCTTTTGCAGGGGCCGTGATGGGTTTTATTTCATTTTGGCCACAACCAAGCTGTTATCCTGCTGGACGCCGTAATCGCCTTTCGTGCAGTCTCTTGTGGCAGAAACCGGAGTCTAGCGTCATCTGGAAGGCTACCGCCCAGTGGAGCTTCTTGGCACGCAGCCTCTGGTCCGAGAGGAGAGCCAGTGTGCTCCTGGGGCCCAGAGCAGGACCTTGAGAAACCTGGGTTCAAGGGGAACTCACTGGGTGACCTCAGGCCCGTCACCTTCTCAGAGCCAATGTGAGGATGAAATAGGGAGGGGAGGGGAAACTATGACTGCCGCCCAGAGCTCTAGGGAAGAAGGGTTGGGTGAAAATGGATAGACTGATCAGGGCCCCGGTGCTGTGGATGAGGAAAGGAGTTCTGGTTCAGTCGGAGTGTTGTAAGGAAGATGGCCCTGATTTGGCTGTGGCCCAGGCTAACCTGCTGTAGTCAGGCCTCAGAAGCTGAGCAGGGTCGGTCCTGGTCAGCACTTGGATGGCGAGGAAGTCCAGGGCAATGCTCCCTCTAAGCTATGGAGTCCTGTGAGCAAAAATTCTACTTTGTGAGCTATTTGCATTAAAGTTGTGAGCAGCTGATTTGGCTCCTGAATAAATTAGTTTGCTCTGGAGCCATCCCTCCTGAGCGAAGGCAAAAAGTGCGTGAGCTGCTCCAATCTATAAGAGAAACGCCTCCAGGATAACCCAAGGCATACAAGCTTTATCAAATCCAGATAGGGAGCCACTGAGGCAGGCTGAGAGGACAGAATTCTGGGTTGATGCCAACTGGACTTCCCAGAAAGGAGGAATTGTCAAGAAGGGTTGATGTGCCGATCAAAGCAGACAGATGTAAAGGGAGGATTAGATACTGCTCCTTCGTGCAAAGCCGGGATTAAACACTAGTTTTTTTGGAGGAAGGGTGGGATTAAAAATTATTCCTTGGAGTAAAAATGTGATTCAACGTCACTCTTTGGAGTAAGAGCAGGATTAAACACTACTGTTCGCAGTGAGGGCGAAGGTTGAACATTATTCCCCGAGGGGATTACAATTTTTAGAAACCTGGTAATAAGTAAATGCCAAGGGTTTCTTACGGACTCCGAGAAATTCCGTTTAGGAAGAGGCCAGAAGTTGCAGGAAGAAACCTCTCAAAGGAGTAAATGTGTCTGTCAATTAAAGAAAAAAAGAGGTTTCAACACCAACTCCTTTCCCTCCGCCTCAGTTGCTCTTCCTTTTCGATTGCATCTTGACTCACGTATGGGAATTCTGGCGAAACCCTTGCCCCAGCGCATGACGGCAGCTATTTTGAGCTCACTCACAGGGTTCAGTGTTGTTTTCTCAGCGACGAGGAGGAAATAAGCTCTGCGTATGGTCAGGGACATCCTCGTCTGCGGCCGTGCCTCACTTCTTCCCGGGCCTGGCCCCGGCTGACGTAAGGAGATTGGGGCAGGCTGGAAACAGAAGCTCCTCTTTCCACACAGATGCACCTTTGTGAGAGCCACGGAGGAAGGCTTTCCGCCTCAGGAATGTGGCCTGGCTGGGGCCCGGCTGGAAGAGCAGCTCCTTGGCCGGCTGACCTTGTCTGGGTTTTCTGTGTTTAGAAAGCGCTGGTCTGTTTGGGTTCTGTCCCTGTCTGAACCTGCTTTGGTTCCCATGAGAAGGCTGCAGTTGGCGCTGAGAAGGGATGGGTTAGCGTGCAGGCCCAAGGAAGGGGCAGGATTCCTGGATTCCTTATTTCCCTTCCTTCCGTGTTTGTGTGTGTGTGAGACAGGCCGCAGGGAGGCTGAAAGAGCATGCAGGAACCCAGGCCATGGGGTTGGAGGGGGAAAGCAGTGCTCACTAGGAAACAAGGTTGCCAGCCTCCAGGTGGGGGCCAAAAGTGAGAGGTCGTGGGAGGAGGTGGAAGTCCAAACACAACATCCATGACAAACATAACAGAGAGTCAATAAAGATATGTATGCAAAATCATTTATTGTAGTAATTCTGTAGAAAACTCTCTTTTATTATTGGTCTCACAGAACGGATACTGCGCAATATATAAAAAAACCTGTTTCACAAGAATTGCTTATTCTGAGTGTGCAGCAATCACAGTTCTTATCAATTTCTACTTATCAACTCTTCAAGGAAACATCTCATGCTGCTGGTGTGACCTTGGGTCAGTCACAAGTTCTCTCAGAGCTGTTCTCTCAAGGGCAGTCTTCGAGAGAGCTCTCTCAGCCCCACCTACCTCACAGGGTGTCTGTTGTGGGGAGGGGGAAGGGAAAGGAGTTTGTAAGCCACTCTGAGACTCCTTTGGGTACTGAAGGGCGGGGTAGGAATCCAATCTCTTCTTCTTCTAAACTTGTGTACTCAGAAGTAAATCCCATTGTGTTTGCAACTGTGGCTTCAGATTTATTGGGTATGCTTCCTCTTCTTTCAAAAAGTGATGGACATCCCCCCCATTTTATTTCCACAACAACCCCATGAGTTTGGTTGGGCTGAGAGGTGGAAACCGACCCAAGGTCACATGGTAAGTTTTGAGGCTAAGCTGGAAATTTAAAGTGGGTCCCTGTCTTCTGGCCTAAACATGTCCTTGTAACCAAAGCCTGGCACTGATTCAGGAAAATCCCATGCAATTGTCAGGCTTCAGTTTATATTGCTGATTTTGGGATGGGTGGATTGGGATTAATTTGGAACAGTGCTTACAAAGGAACCTGTGAAACAGCGGGAAAAGAAAATGGCGCCACTGAGCATGTGCAGAGTGCCCGTCCTCCGTCTCCTAAGGAATTGTCGCTAGCTGCCCACAGATACGGGATGAAGGGATCAGGAAGGTCTTTCTTCCTGGCAGTCTTAATCCCGTCCTCACTTTTTCTTTCCCTGGTCCTTTTAAAAATGCCTCCCTGTCACCTGGACGTCAGAAATAGCCTTCTGCTGCTGAGTTCCAAGAGGGAAGATGGAGCTGCGGCCAAAAGAATTTGCTGCATAATTGGATGGGAGGGAAAGCGCATGCCTGGCTAATAAAAAGGAGGCTTGAAATAGAAGTTCATTTTGTAGCCATTAGTGGAGTGGTGTTCTCAAACAGAGGAGACGAGGAGGAAAATTCTGGCGGGTTTCAGAGTGGGGGTTGTCCTGCTGCAGTTTTAAGAGGGTCGGGTCCAAAGACGGTTTAAACAGCAAAGAATGAATTAGGGCTGAATTTGGGAAGCCCGGATCACATTTCAAGTGGCAAGGTGTAATGCTTGAAATGGGGAAATGATCAGTGAAGGTGCCTCTGAACATGCGCAGAGTGCATTTTGCTCCCCACTGCATGAATTCAACCAGTTCCCACCCATCTGGAATTAGGCATTTAGCATCTAGGTTTTTTTTTTTTTTTTTTAAAGGGAGCACCTTACAAACAAATGTCTGCCTGGTAAACTTAGAGGGGCAGAGAGAAGAAGAAATTAGTTTGCTAATGGAATTTTTTTTCTCTCTCAAAAAGGCTTCCTTTATAAAAAACAAACAAAACCCCGAATAACTGGGGTCAACATTTGAGGGAAAGGCACTCTGTGCATGCTCAGTAGTTCTTCTCCTTACTTAATAAGCTTCAAGGGAGGATGTGGACAAGATAAAATGGGTACTGGGGTTGGGTCTGGGGTGGGGCTTCCCGGTTTTTGGAGGATCCAGTCTAGGCCTCTGGAAGGTGCGGCCTGGGAGATAAAAGGGTGATACTGGGCAAATTGGGGTGGGGCCTGATAAGATCGGGTGGCGGGGTCTTGTTAGGGGTGTCTGGCAGGTTGGGGGGGGGAAGCTGGCTTTGTCAGGTACTTGAGAGGTGGGATCTAATGTACATGGGCTGGAGCTTACATCAAAAGCCCTTGAGTGGAGCAGAGATTAGTTTATTCCCTTGACTCTGGCCCTAAAGATATGTCTCCTTCCCCAGGAGACTTTAAGAAGAAAGCAAAATTCTGGAAATTCCTTTCAGGAGAAACCCTTTGGTCTGGCAGCCCTTTTGCGCTGGTTCTGAGTGTAGCGCAAATCAAGTTTTTTTTGCATATTCCCATCCCATTTGAGCTTTCTCCCTTTCTCTTTCTGTTAGGGCAGCTGTGTGTGTTCTACTGTGGCTGGCCTGAAGGCTCAGATGCTGAGAAATCTCGCCAGTTCCAGCAAGGAGTTTAATAGGTTTTAGGAAAGGATTAGAGAGTGCGATTGGCATTCATGCGTCACAGAAGGCACAGATTTCCATAGGACCGATTTAAAACACTGCCAAGTGACGGACAAGCTTTTGAAAACCCACCAGAACTTTTCTGCAGGCTGGGTGCTAAGAAAAAAGAATTGGGGGTGGGGGAGAAGGAGAGAAAGAGGGAGGCTTGATCTAGGCGGGTGCCAACTTTGGGTTCAGAAATTCCTGGGGATCTGAGGGTGTAACCTGGAATGGAGGGGGTTATGTAGTCTCCGGATCAGTTGTAAACGTCTTCCCCACTTTCTAAACACTATGCCGCGTGGATGTCTGGAGTGGGATTGTGTGAGTGCTGCAAGCACCTATTGCACGGCGCCTGTGACGTCTCTGATAACACTTCCCTTCCTGAGAACTGACTTTTGGATAGTGAGAGCTGAGCCCAGACAAAAAAGTGTTTTAGATTCTACTACTCTGTTGTGCTGCATGGGCTGACCAAGCCACCACCCTCTTTCCTGGAGTGCGTATCATCCAGCCCTTAAGAAATGGAGATGGGAATGTAGTTGCAACCCCCTCCATGGCCAGGTGTGCTGCAGATCTGCTCCTTCCCCTGTCCATGAACAGGAACATTGTTCAGTGAATCAGAACAATGGTGCTGGGGGGGGGGCAGCAGTGGGAGGGCTTCTAATGTCCTGGCACCACTGCTGGACTTCCTGATGGCACCTGGTATTTTTGGTCACTGTGTGACAGAGTGTTGGACTAGATGGGCCCTTGGCCTGATTCAACATTGGCTTCTCTTATGTTCTTAGAGGCAGGCCCAACTACCCTACGGAAGGGTAAAATGCTTCAGTGTGTTGGAGGTGCCTGAAGTGGTGGAACTGGAATCCACCTTTCTCAGTGGTTTTTCTGCAAGTTATCTGAGAGTTGGCTAAGGCGACGCATGGGGAACAGCCACTGAGCCGGTTTGCCAAGTAGAAAGCTTTTTTTTAAGCCAGAGCGAAGCCTAATTTATCCCAATGGCCTGAGGGGAAAAGTACAGAGCCACAGTGCATTTTCTAAACATTTTGAGCCAGTTTGGTGTAGTGGTTAAGTGTGCAGACTCTAATCTGGGAGAACCGGGTTTGATTCCCCACTCCTCTACCTGTACCTGCCGATGTGACCTTGGGTCAGTCACAGGCTCTGGAACAGCTGTCCTTGAAAAAGAGCAGTTTCTGTCAGAGCTCTCTCAGCCCCACCTACCTCACAGGGTGTCTGTTGTGGGGAGGGGAAGGGAAAAGAGTTTGTGAGCCGCTCTGAGACTCCAAGTGAAGGGCGGGGTATAAATCCAATCTCCTCCTCCTCCTCCTCCTCCTCCTCCTCCTCCTCCTCCTCCTCCTCCTCCTCCTCCTCCTCCTCCTCCTCCTCCTCCTCTTCTTCTTCTTCTTCTTCTTCTTCTTCTTCTTCTTCTTCTTCTTCTTCTTCTTCTTCTTCTTCTTCTTCTTCTTGACTTCCTTGAGCTCAGTGGGATCGTGTGAGCGCTGCAAGCACCCTCCAATAAATGGGGTTGTGACACCTGTCTAAATAGCCATTTTCATGATGAGATGTGGCATATAGGGTTCCCCCCCCATCTCTCATTTTGGGAGGCGGTCCAGCGAGGGATCCTGGTTAGTGCTGGACTGAGAGATCTGGGTTTGAATCCCCACCCTGCCTTGATCCTGGCTGACCTTGGGCCACGTGCTTTCTCTCAGTGTCACCTACCTCTCAAGACTGTTGTGATGATAAAATGAGGAAGGGGGGGATTAACTCATTTAGTGAGAGGGCAAAGTCAACAAGTAATAGACAATGTCAGGCTGAATCTGGGGGCTCAGTTTAAATTTTACATTCAGTCCTCGACCTTCCTGAGGAGTTTTAGGCCAGCCCGTTATCTGTTGGACTAACCTTTCTTACTGGGGTGGTTGTGAGAATGAACTAGAAACAAGAGAGCCTCCATCGGTCTGGTCTGCAGGGGAGGATCCATATCCCGCCCCCCTCTCCTAGGCCTAAAAACGGAATAAGAGAACTTAAGGGAAGGGAAACTGGAAGCAAATCAATCAGTCCTGTTAATGTAATGTAGTGGTGTAGTGGTTAGGAGCGCGGACTCTAATCTGGGAGAACCAGCTGCTGGTGTGACCTTGGGTTAGTCATGAGTTCTCTCAGAGCTGTTCTCCCAAGGGCAGTCCTCAAAAGAGCTCTCTCAGCCCCACCTACCTCACAGGGTGTCTGTTGTGGGGAGGGGAAGGGAAAGGAGATTGTAAGCTGCTCTGAGGCTTCTTCTGGTAGTGAAGGGCAGGGTATAAATCCAACCTCTTCTCTCCTTATTGTAAGAATCTGGCAGCTTTGCTTGTGAGCAACAAAATTTCCCATTCAGAATCTCATCTTTGCTACTAAAGCCCCAGTTTGGGCATTTACCCCACCAAAGTTACTTCAGTTTCCCCATCTGCAAACAGGGGTGCTAACGCCAGGGTTGCCAACCTCCAGGGGGTGGCTAGTGATCTCCTGGGGTTTCAGCTGATCTCCAGGCGACAGAGATCAGTTCCCCTGGAGAAAATGGCTGCTTTGGAGGGTGGATGGTATGGCATTACGCCCCACTGAAGTCCCTCCCCTCTCCAAACCCCACCCGCACCAGGCTCTGCCCCCCAAATCTCCAGGAATTTCCCAACCTGGACCCGCAGCCCTGTGTGAAGCGATCAGTGGTTTCAAAGCACAATGAATTAAAAACCTCGAGATGAATGAATGAACAGGTGTCTGATCATTCCAGGGGGATAGCCAGGTCTGTTTCTTGCAGCAAGGTGGTCCCTCAAAGTCAGTGCTTGAATTACAAAACGCTAGCCTTGAAGGCTAGAAGAAAGAGTCCCGTTTATCTGAACACATGCTTTATCTGTGAGACTGGTTCCCCCTAGCGGTGGGACTTCCGCCCTGCTCTGTATGTTTGGCAGCTGTGGGAAGAACCCAGTTGGGCCCATTTTGTCCTGAGCTTGCCAAGTCTGGAAGCTAAGCAGGGTTGACCACGGTCGGTACTTGGATGGGAGACTAGTGTTGCTGTGCAGAGGGAAGGCCAATGGCAAACCACCTCTGTTTCTCACTTGCCTTCGAAGCCACCTGGATGGGGTCACCATGAGTCCGTTGTAGGAGTGTGCATTCAGGAATCCCGAGCCGAAAATAAACCCGAAAAATTCTTTTTCGGGTTTTTTCTGCTTTCCAGATGCCAAATGGGGCTTTCCCTGTGCAGAATGTATTCGGAAAGCTTCTTCCAACTGGCTGTTAACTCTGATCCGTCCTTAGCGGAGGGAATGTAAACATGAACCAAATCAAATTGAAGGCAATAAATGACATCAACAAAGAACGAGCGATGGGGCGGGCAGGAGGCAAAAGAGAACACCTTAAATTTTAGGTTAGATTTCATCGAGATAGCTAATCCCGCTTTAATCCTTTGGGACGAATCCTGCGAGCAGGGAGGTTAAATCTGGCGTCTCAGCAGGCCACGTCTCTTGCAATAAAATACAATCAAAACGTCTTGGAAAAAATTAATAAAATCTAAAGCAGATAATTTAATTCTTCCCGCCGCTGGCTATATCCCAGGAGGCACAACGTAAATTACCAGTCTCCGTTTCCTCACTTAGTCTTTGTTAACCAGTCTCCCTTGGTTAAGGAGCTGCTTCCGCCGCCACCAAGTGTATCATCACCGACATTATAGAGCCCGTTCCCTGGTCTTCATTGTTTGTAGCTAGTCCCAGGGTCTGCTGCATATGGCGACCAAGGAGCTGAGAAACGTAGCAGACTGTAGGACATATTGATATGAATGTACCGCCATCTTTAACTATTTTCGTCTATTTAGCTAGCAGTTTATATGATTGTGGGTTGTTTTAAACTGGTTTTATCTATGTTTGCAGTTGTTTATTTATATTTTGTAAGCTGCCCTGGGCCTGCCTCTGCGGGGAGTATAAATTCAACAAATAAATAAATAAATAAATAAATAAATAATGCTCCAGGGACTTCAGTGAGTCATTGAAAATACAACCGTTATGGCGAAGGGATGAAGGCTTAGGTTGGAGTGTCATCGCATCCACATTGAGTGGGACAGTTTGAGAAAGGCGGGGTGATACTATAGCAGTTGAAATATCCATTGGATCTAAAGGTGCCGGAGCTTGTTCGCAGGGGCGTGTAGATGGTTCTCTTTCGATTGGGGATTCCCCCATGGCAGGACTCTCATTCCCATTTTAAGTATGGGCAGGGCTATTTTGGGGCAGGAAGGCACAGGAACGGAGTTCCGGCTGGCTCCCAATTTGGCCACGCCCAGCAGGAACTTATTAGCATAACAGGCCATACCCAACATCAGAAACTCATTTGGATTGGCTACATTAGGGGTGTGTGTGGCCTAACACACAAAGAAGAAGAAGGGAGTTTGGACTTATACCCCGCCCTTCACTGCCCAAAGGCGTCTCAGAGCGCTACAAACTCCTTTCCTTCCTCCCCACAACAGACACCCTGTGAGGTAGGTGGGGCTGAGAGAACTTCTGACAGAAACTGTCCTGAGAGAACAGCTGTGCCAGAGCTTGTGACTGACCCAAGGTCACATCAGCAGGTGCAAGTGGAAGAGTGGGGAATCAAACCCGGTTCTCCCAGATTAGAGTCCACGCACTGAACCACTACACCAAACTGGCTCTCTCCGCAAAGGAGTTCCTGCTCCAAAAAAGCCCTGGGTTTTGACAACAAAGAAGGTAAACAGAATAAGAAGCAAAAGCTGGGTGTGGCTGGATGACCACACTTCTGGGAACATGCGGCAGTGTGGCCTAGTATACTAATAGGCTGTGCTGTCAGGGGTGTGGCCTGTTATGCTAATGAGTTCATTCTGGGCTTTTTCTACAAAAAAAGCCCTGAGTGTGGGTGTCTTCAGATGTAAGGGAACAAGCAGCTGGCTCGATAAGTGCTTGTAGTTTATTCTTAGCGTGATCCAATCTTCCAGTGATTGCGTGCTGTTTGACAACTGGCAGCTGTCCAAAAGAGTGTGGCAGTTCTGTTTCAGTTGAATTCTCAAAAAAAAAAAAAAATCATAATTGGAGAATGAGCCCATGTTGGTCCGATCGATCTGGATGGCAAATTCTTCTTTTTCTCCTCCTCCTCCTCTGTGGAAGATCACCTCAGCCAACCACCTCTCCCTCTCCTTCCTCAGATATACCTACGAGGATGTGAAGAAGACGGCAGATTGGCTGCTCTCCAGCACCAAGCACCGGCCCAAGGTGGCCATCATCTGTGGCTCGGGCCTCGGTGGGCTGGCTGACCTCCTGAAGGACCAAGTGGTGTTTGAATATGCCAAGATCCCCCACTTCCCGCAGAGCACAGGTAAAAAGGGTGTCTGGGTGTGTTGCGGGGAGGCAAGCGGCAGAAGGGACGGGTGGGGGGACACCGCATGGAGCACAGGAAAGGGGCAGTAGAACGTACCTGTTGGAGAAGACACAGCTGTACTGAACGGTGGCCAGTAGGAGGCGCTGGTGGGCGATTTAACCTTTTCGTTTCCTCGCTGCAGTGGTCGGCCATGCTGGGAAGCTGGTGTTCGGGAACCTCAGTGGAACGCCCGCCGTGGTGATGCAAGGCCGCTTCCACATGTACGAAGGCTACCCGCTCTGGAAGGTGAGTTGGTGTCTACCCGCAGGCCTTCCAAAATGTCGTGAAGCAGCCCAGCAGGAACGTGCAAAGCGGTAATAAACTGAAGGGTGTCTCTGGCCGTGTCTAGAGTTCTACCGCTTAGTCCGGCACATCTTGGATTAGCGGAGGGCAGGAAGGGTGTAAAGTCGTCCAGGTTGGAGCCTGCGGGGTCCTTTCAGGCCGGTGGGCCCTTGTGTGAGATGCTGGGGAAGCCAGTGGGAGGGGCCAAACAAGGGCTCTGTTCTTGGTTCATTGAATCCACCCTGCAGTGGGACTGGGAAGATGTTGGGCATGGTTCCAAGTGGGGCAGCGGGGTTGGGGTTGGAACCTTGCGGTGGAGGAGACCCTGAGACCAGCCACTGTCTCTCAGGCTTATCCTAGACCAGGGTTCCCCAATGCAGTGCCCACCATGGCACCCGCCAGTACTCTCCTGGGCACCTGCCAAGCTTTTCAAAAAGTGGGCAGTGCCGTTGTCAGGCAGGGCTTGTTCCTGATGGCCTTCAGTCCAATGAAAACGATAACAGGCAGCCGCTGGAGAATCAGGAGGACTTGATAAATATCTGGGCTTTCCTTAGTCGGCGTATGGTTCTATTCCTCCTTCAGTCTTTCCTTCTTTCCCAGGAAATGCAAGGAGGGGGACATTTCACTTGTCTCCGCCTCCTGTGGCAGCCATTTTGGGTTTGGCTCCATCTCCTGTGGCAGCCATTTTGGGGTGGCACTCAGCACCACCCCCTCTCAAAGTTCCAGAGCTGCCTGCAGGCTCAAAAAGGTCAGGGGGGTGGCCTTGTTCTAGACGGACCGAGCTTCCAACATGCCTTCACTTCCGCCTCCCTTTCCATCCCCTTTCTAGGTGACCTTCCCTGTACGGGTCTTCAGTCTTCTTGGCGTGGAGACCCTCATTGTCACCAATGCGGCCGGGGGGCTCAACCCCGAGTACAAGGTGGGGGACATCATGGTCATCCGGGACCACATCAACATGCCGGGGTTTGCTGGAGTGAACCCTCTGGTGGGGCCTAACGATGAAAAGTAAGTATGGGGGGAGGGAGAAGGGGATACTTTTCTTTATTTTCCACACCTGGCTGGTACTCCCGTGCAGTGTTCCCTCTAAGCTGTGGAGTCTTGTGTGCAAAATTCTACCTGGTGAGCTCCTGGCATTAAAGTTGTGAGTGAGCGATTTGGCTGCTGCATAAATTCGTTTGCTCTGGAGCCATCCTTCCTGAGCCAAGACGAATACCTGTGAGCCGGAGGCTAAAAAACTGTGAGCTAGCTCACACTAACTCAGCTTAGAGGGAACACTGCTCCTGTGGCAGTCACTGGAAATACCAGAAACCAACACAACTACAGCAAAACCGAGTCAGAACTCATATTGGTCCATAGTAGAATCCAAAACCCAAGTCCACCTAGTACTTTTTAGTTGACCAACCCAAAGAACACAACAAACCACGCAGGCTTTTGCGTTCTCTGGAACTCTTCACCAGGCAGGGTGCGAAAACAAGGGGAGGTAGAGAAGAAGACCTGCCTCTGAAGATTCCCCCCCCACACACTTTTTTGTGTTTGATTTAAACAGCCAGCCTGGTGGAGAGTTCGAGACCTCAGAAGCTTGCAAGGTGTTCTTTTGTGTGGGCTTGATAACAGGTATTATGGGACATCGATTTCTGTCCCAAAGCTGCATTTCCTTGGTGTGGCTTTTCTTCTGAGGGAATGAGCCAGAACGAATCTCCAGAACCTCTTTGGCAAAAAAATGTCTAAAAGTTCATGAGTTTTCAAGTATACAGATTGAATTCAGTATACAGATTGAATACTTCATTTTTCTCTTGTTCCAGCGACCTTTAAAATAAAAATAAGCCGTGTGTGTGTATAAAACAAAACCTCTGTCAGGAGCCACTTTTGAACATTTTAAACTGCAGAAATGCATCTGATTTTGACCACCTTTTGAATATAAATAAAAGGCAAGGTCCAGAATATGAAACCTATTCCTTAATTAATTGATTGGTTTGTTAACAGAATATTCCTCTAATGTCCTGGCCCATCCACACTTGCCTGTCTTTTACCTCTCCTTCTTCCTCCCCCTTTCCCAGGTTCGGGGTTCGTTTCCCGGCCATGTCCGATGCCTATGACCGGGACTTGCGGAAACTGGCGCACACAGTGGCTGAAGAGATGGGCTGTTTGGGGTTCTTGCGCGAGGGAGTCTATTGTACTTTAGGAGGCCCCAACTATGAGACCATTGCCGAATGCCGCTTCCTGAAGCAATTGGGCGCCGATGCAGTGGGTCAGTCTGGGGCAGAGTTACGGGGAATTATGTGGGAAGGGGAAGAGCTGGGGGAGGGGCTTCTCTCGTTTCAATCAGTGTGATGTGATCTCCCCCGGCAGCCCGTAGAAGATTTAGCTGCAGCTTTGTAGGCATGGAAACGGTGGAGATGAACAGTGAACCGAGGCTGAAACAGAAAGAGGGGACGGGGTTTCTATGCAGGAACTCACACGTTTGGGCTAGGCTTGGTTTCTAGTAGCCAGCAAGGCCAAGCTCTCTCACTTCCTGTTCCACGCAGGCAAAGTTAAGTCTGTTGTGTACCTGCTGTCTGCCAATGGGAATCTTAACTGTAAATCCAAACAACAAGGGTGAAAAACTAGCGTCACAGATATACAAATTCCACTAGTAAAAACACCATCAGAAATTGCCAGAATATAAACTGTATTTAACAAATATAAAGTTGGTGATGTCACAAGAACAAGATTAGTGCATACTATAACTCTGATAAGGCATAAGATACAAGGTGTCCTCCCTAGAAGATAAGGCGTAAAGTCCATGTAATCAGTGTAACTTGATAGGAGGAGTCCACACAATCGTAACGTTTTTGGGGTTAGGCATTTGTGTAAATCTCTTTACAGTTCCTCCTACGCAGCTGGCAAACTGAAGAAGTTGAAGGAAACACATCTTTTTAAGTATCTAGAATGGGTGCCTTTGCAAAGGCTGTTGGGAAGATGTTATGACTTTGTGGACTCCTCCTATCGAGCTACACTGATTACATGGACTTTACGCCTTATCTTCTAAGGAGGAAACATAGTGTTCTTATGCCTTACCAGAGTTATAGTATGCACTAATTTTGTTGTTGTGACATCACCAACTTCATATTTGTTAAATACGGTTTATATCAAGGGAAATCTTACAGCTGCGGATGGCTCTTGCGTGTTTATAGCTTACACACTCTCCCTCCAAACACTGCTTGGGTGCCATGAGAAGGAACCCAGTGCTGTCGGAAAAGAGGTTCCCTGGGCTGCTGTTGGTTTTTCAAAGAGATTGCCTTATTTCTTAATAATAGCTTGGAGAATTATAAATATAAAATGGCAGCAGGCATATAGCATGGATCATGACCTGTGTATACTGGAGTTAGAATTCCCAAGAACCCAGGAATAGACACAGAAACTGGGTAGCTAAAATAATGATTTCGTTATTAAATATTCTCAAGCATACAAACATAAAATCAAGCATTCTCACACACACAATACAGGCCTAAGAAAACGGAGGTGATTGAAAGCTAATAGAGGGGTCAGTTATGGGGTGATACTACCTGTCCAGATGTGCGGAGGGCCATGAAGAAGGGATCATGGCCTAAACCCAGAGGTTTAGGGGTGGACTGCCAGTTGGCATCCGGGCAGAGGCACACCCTCTGAGGCCATGTGCTGACAGGGATATAGACATTGGAAAACAATGCAGACCAATGGAAGGCCTTGGGGGCTGGTCTCAGGTAGATTACCTGGGCCAATCAGGTGTCCCAGGGGGTGAGGTTGTCAGGAGGGGTATGGCCTGATGTGACCAACGAACTTCCAGAGAGGCAGAGTCTGCATATAATGAGATTAAGCCAGGTGCTGGATGGTTGGGCTGGGGGTGTCCATTGTGGAACAAGAGAGTGGTCTGGCGTTTCCCTGGTGCCAGACGAAAGAGGAGATGTTTCTTAACGTTTGGCAGGATGAACCTGAATGGGTGACCATTCACTCGACATGGAAAGTTAATGTTTACCTTGATAGGTCTGGCATAGGTGTATCTTAGACAAATATATGGAGACAGGAACGAGAGGATTATTCCAAAGGTATTTCCTGACATATAGGTGAAACAGGAGAGAGGGATGGAAACATGCCACATACTTCATTTATGACAATAGCACAGACCAGAGGCTTTTTGTCCCTGCCTGTGTGTACATTTGACAGACAAAAGACTCACCATTTGGTCAGTAGAAGATGCCTGAGGCAAGGGCAGAGACTTGCCCATTCTAGTCCTTTTTGGACTGAGCTGACAGGATAGACATTGGTGTGTGTGGGGGGGTGTTTGCTTGCATGGAAGGTGCTTGGCAGAGCAGCCAGCCTGGAGAATTCTCTTTGGCCTGAGTTTCCTCAGGCAAGATGTGGTTCTTCTAACCTCCCAGCAAAAGCCACTGTTTAAGCCAAGCCTGGCTTCACGAGGGCACTGCTTCTGGAGGTTTAGAGATCGTTTTGGGGTGTCTCTCTCTCAGGAAAGACCACCCCGGGTTCAGGGCTGAGGATGCCGGCAACATAGTTATACCTGTGATGGAGGCTGTCCTTACTGGTTAGCAGAACTGCATTTCTGGGTTGTCCCCGGGGACTGGATTTGTATTCTTCTGTGGTATTGCCAGCTGTACCACATTTGGCAGCCACCTTTTCCCTCAGGACTTCAGTGAAATCATAAAGGGTAGCCGTCCTAAGCCGATGATGGGAGACAGTACGGCTGAATTGTTCCCCCGTGTTTCCTGTTTGAGGAAAACTAACTGGTCACTGAGAAGAATTCTAGCCCGGCCTCGTCCATCACCATGCTATTTTTCTATGGGCAGACAGTCTTTAACATTTGATTGTTCAATCATACAGGGACCTCCCCCCACCACCAATTGTTTCAGTCCCGGAAAGTCCCTCTCACACAAATCTCATGGACAGATAACCTCCAACTCACCTGCTTTTCTCTCCATCTTCTAGGCATGAGCACGGTCCCTGAGGTGATTGTGGCCCGCCACTGTGGGATGCGCATCTTTGGTTTCTCCCTCATCACCAACAAAGCCATCCTAGACTACGAGACCAAGGAGAAGGCCAACCACACCGAGGTGTTGGAGACCAGCCGCCAGAGTGCCCGCACCCTCGAAAAGCTGGTCTCCCTGATGGTGCAGCGCATCGAACACAATAACAACCTGGCCTAGCGACGGGGCTGTGCCGGGTCACCAGCAGATCTCTCACCGGCGGGGCGATCTGTCTCCATGCAGCCCGGACTGTGTGCGCACCCCTGGGTGTGAAGACACAGTTGACTCAACCTTTCCCCCTCTCAGTCCCATATTTCCAAATTAAGTCCTGCCTACTGAGTTTTCTGCCGTATCAGATGTTTCCCCAAACTCCTGTTCAACTGTGCTGCTCTGTGTCAGCTGCCGATGGGTTATCCCCCTTGCCTCTGTGTCCGATCTCCAGCTTTCAATACAGTGTCTTTTGGGGGGAGGGTGGTGCGTGGGGTGCTGTTGAGGGACACCTGTTCTCAGAGCACTGTGAAGTTTGACTGGCCTCTCTTGGTCCCGTAGCGGCTTTTCTTGAAGGAGGATTCCTCCAGTGAGTTCTTTGGACCCTGATTTCATCTTCATGCAATAAGGAACAAAGGCTTATTCTCACAAACAGCAGTCGAGGCCGTAAGATTGTTTCTGGATTGCAGTTGATTGAATGCAAAATAATATCAACCCGCAAAACCCTGCACACAGAAAACTAGCATGCCAGAGAGAAAGGCAAGGAGTCAGCCCTGATATGTTAGTTTTCTAGGTTCAGGGATTTTTTAAATAGAGTAGTATTCAGTCCTGTAAGCTGACTCTCAATCTGGTACATTCCAGATGCAGGCTTTTCATCTCTTCTGCTGTTCATGGGAAGAAGGACTAATTTCACTGGGATCCATTGTTTGATACATGCCTTCAGCCTTCTTCTTTTTTTAATGATGTCTAGTGGGCCTTGTATTTAGTATTGATCCTTCTGTGTACCAGAGGGGCAGCCTTGAACCCTTAGCTCAAGATTCTAGGAGGCATCTATCCAACAGGATGGTTAATGAGGAATTGGATAAGCGTGTCCTTCCAGGGCTCATGGGATCAAGCTGTGGATTTTTAACATCAGTCTACAACAGACCTCATAGTTTGGACCCTCATAGCCTTCACCTTGCTTCCATTTTAAATTTGGGGACTGGAGTAGGGGATTATCTCTCTCACACAGACACAATTTTGGTGAGGGAGTTAACTGCAGTTTCCATTTTGCAGGAGCGGATGTTCTGTCATAGACACTCTTGAGTTCGGCCTCTTTGTGGAGTTGTGTTGTGTGGTAGCTTTTGAACGTTTGTGTGGGCGGGCTGTCCTTCACTTTTCCCTTTCCCTACCGTGTCTGTTTTCTGACAGAACCAGACTGTTATGGCTGCTGTGGCTATTATTTCAGGGATATTGAGGTTCCTCGCCAAGGGACTCGTCTGGAGCCTCTCCGCCGCCGCTTGGTCTCATACACTGTAGGCCCCGACTGTATGGAAAGACTTGTAGGACAGACTTGGCATTGCCGTGACATGCTGATGGCCTTCCCAAATGGTTTCCGGCCTGGGAGGACACCACAGACAGTGGGGCGATTCATGTGGGGTGGAGAAGGAAGGCGGGGGGAACAGCCACTGAGGAAAACACTTTTGGGTTGGACAGATTTCACTGATAAGCTCTGTGGGCCTCCTAGGGTTGCCAGCTGACCACAAAACGACCTGGTCCGCCTCGCTCTCATGCCTTTAAGGGCGGCTTGATGGGCAGCAACCAGCAGGTGAAACTTTCCACTGTATGGAAATGTGACGTTCTCACATGTGTATCGAGGCGTTCGAAAAGCCACAGCTGCAGTAACTGAGGAGAAATCGACAACCCTAGCCAGGCCAGAGCTTTAGAATGTGCATGGAAATGTTTGCCAGCTGAACAGAGGCCAGAGAATCCAGCTTTCTGCAGCTTATGCTGACGTTATGAATGTAAAACTGGCCCAGATATTTATGTGGAAGAAATGACGGAGTCAGGAAGTCCCAGCGGGGTGTCGTTTCTCCTTAAGTCTCCTGCAGTTTCCCCCTTAAGGTGGTATTCCTTCTGCCCGCTTGCACTTTCCTTGGCTTCTCTGACCAACTCTTTCTTGACTTGAACCAGCGGAAAGTCCCCCTGATCTTCCCAGGGTGGGTGGTCGACGCCGAGGCATGAGAGAGGGATCCAGGTGCGAGGGACACCAGTTCATGTCAATCCAGTTGCGATGAAGGTCTTGGCAGGTTTAGACTATATATAGAGAGAAGAATATATATTTTTTTAGAGGAGCGTTAACATTCTGCACTTTTTATTTTATTTAAATGAATGGAGCCCCGGTTTAAAAATTGTAATATTAATTAATAATAATAAAACAAGACGGAACAAAGAAAGTTGCACGATTTATTCTTATGTTTTGCGCATTCCTCGGTGGGGGAGTCAGCACGGGTGGAAGTGAAGAGTTGCAACCTCACACTGAGACTACAGCTGGCATCGGGAAACCTGCTCCACGGCACAAAAGTTTTTGGGTGACTTGGGTCTCCTTCTGGGAGTGGGTATCAGATCCCTAGAACTGGGCCAGGGGGAGGTGTCGCCCAAAGGGGAGGTCTCCCAATTATTTGGTGGAATTTAACTCTTAAGGAGACCTTTTGCTCAGCGAGAGGAGGGTAACTGCTGAGATGTCCACCAAAATTTAGGGGGATTTTCCTCTGAGAGAAACTCTCATAAATAAACTAGGCTGTAGCTTAACCAAGAAAGGTTCTTTTTATTGAAAGGGGAAAATAATAACACAGAGAAATAAATACGCACTGGAAAATAACACACATAAGCTAATGGAAATACAGGAAGGAGCGGGAATATAGAAGGGGTTTTCGGGGGAGTTGTAGTTACCAGTCCAGAAAATGCAAGGTCCGTGGAGAATATAACGAAATGGCCAGTGCTCCAGGTGTGAGGTATGGCTGTGTGTCCAATTATAAGGCAAAATGATACCTGAGGGCATGCTGACATGATTGCCCCCTCAAACAATGAGAGTAAGTGATAGAATCATAGAGCTGGAAGGGGCCATACAGACCATCGAGTCCAACCCCCTGCCCAATGCAGGACCAGCTTGAAGTATCCCTGACAAATTTTCATCCAGCCTCTTCTTAAAAACTGCCAGTGAAGGGGAGCTAAGCACCTCCCTGGGCCGTTGATTCCACCTTTGAACCACACTTGACTGTGAGAAAGTTTTTCCTAATATCCAGCCGATACCTCTCTGCGTGTAATTTAAACCCGTTGCTTCGGGGCCTATCCAGTGTTCCCTCTAAGCTGAGCTAGCGTGAGCTAGCTCACAGTTTTTTAGCCTCCAGCTCACACATTTTGGTCTTAGCTCAGGAAGGAGGGCTCCAGAGCAAACTAAGTTAGGCAGCAGCCAAATCGCTCCCTCACAACTTTAATGCCAGGAGCTCACAAAGCAGAATTTTTGCTCACAAGACTCCACAGCTCAGAGGGAGCACTGTCCTCTGCTGCCAACTGGAACAGCTCCTTGCCCTCTTCCAGATGACAGCCTTTCAGATATTTAAAGAGAGCAATCATGTCCCCCCTCAATCTCCTCTTCTCCAAACTAAACATTCCCAAGGCCCTTACCCTTTCCTCGTAGGGCTCGGTCTCCAGGCCCCTGGTCATCCTCGTCACTCTCCTCTTCACCCTCTCGATTTTGCCCACATCCTTCTCGAAGCGAGGCCTCCAGAACTGCACACAGTACTCCACGTGCGGCCTGACCAAGGCAGTAGACAGAGGGGCTATGACCTCCCGTGATTTCGATGCTATGGCCCTTTTAATACAACCCAAGACTGAATTTGCCTTTTTTGCCACCACATCACACTGACTGCTCATATTTAGAAGAAGAAGAAGAAGAGTTTGGATTTATACCCCGCCCTTCACTGCCCAAAGGCGTCTCAGAGCGGCTTACAAACTCCTTTCCCTTTCCCTCCCCACAACAGACACCCTGTGAGGCAGGCGGGGCTGAGAGAACTTCTGACAGAAACTGTCCTTGAGAGAACAGCTGTGCCAGAGCTTGTGACTGACCCAAGGTCACATCAGCAGGTGCAGGTGGAGGAGTGGGGGAATCAAACCCGGTTCTCCCAGATAAGAGTCCGCACACTTAACCACTACACCAAACTGGCTTTTATTTAGTTTACAGTCCACTCTTACCCCAAGATCTCTTTCTCATACACTACTCCC
This sequence comes from Gekko gecko, assembly GCA_029375565.1. Lineage (NCBI taxonomy): Eukaryota > Metazoa > Chordata > Lepidosauria > Squamata > Gekkonidae > Gekko > Gekko gecko. The sequence continues at coordinate 44,657,659 of JAPDNY010000015.1, read as the reverse complement.
CAGAAACGTATCCCCCATCCAGTATTTGCGCTTGACATTTTTGTGACCCACATGTAATACTGTGCATTTATCTTTGTTGAACTGCATCCTGTTTGCAACTGCCCACTTCTCCAGAGTATTCAGATCTTGTTGAATTTTAACTCTGTCTTCTTGGGTGTTTACCACTCCTCCCAATTTGGTATCATCAGCAAATTTAATGAGTAGCCCGTCTACCCCTTCAACCAGATCATGGATAAAAATATTGAAAAGTACTGGGCCCAAAACCGAGCCCTGTGGCACCCCACTGGACACCTTCCCTCCAATCTGACGAAATGCCATTGACCACCACTCTTTGGGTGCGATCCTCTAACCAGTTCCCTCTCCACCGAACTGTCCTATAGTCCAGTCCACAGTCTTCCAGTTTGCCCATCAGAATGTCATGGGGAACCTTATCAAAAGCTTTACTGAAATCCAGGTAAATCGCATCAACAGAGTTCCCACGATGCAGTAAGCTCGTCACATGCTTAAAGAAGGAAACCAGGTTGGTCTGAAGATCTGTTGGGGACAAAACCATGCTGACTTCCCTGGATCACAAAGTGGTCCTTCAGATGCTTACCGATCGATCCCTTTAAAATCTGCTCTAATATCTTCCCAGCAACAGAAGTCAAACTGACTGGCCTGAAGTTTCCCGGGTCATCCTTCTTCCCTTTCTTAAAGATCGGGATAACATTCACGCTTCTCCAATCTCGTGGCACATCCCCAGTCCTCCAGGAGGCCTTGAAGATAATGGACAGAGGCTCTGCAAGTTCATTAGAAAGTTCTTTGAACACTCTTGGGTGCACACCATCTGGCCCAGGGGACTTGTATTCATCCAGTGCAGCCAGGTGCCCCTCCACAACCTCCCTGTCAATGTCCTGTTATGTCCTATACCGTCTCCAGATGGGCTCCAGTTCTTCTGGGAGAAAACAGAGGCAAAAAAGTCATTAAGCCTGTCTGCTTTTTCTCTGTCCTCCGCCAGAGTTTCTCCTCCTACTCCCCAAAGCGGCCCAATTGCCTCTTTTACCTTGCGTTTGCTTCTCACATATCTGTAGAAGTTTTTCTTATTGTAGTGAGCCCCCCTGGCTAGACCTAACTCATACTGAGCTTTGGTTTCTCTGATGGCTGATCTGCAATACCTAGTAACGCTCACATACTCCTCTTTAGAGGTCTAACCTCCCCTCCATTTCCCTCCATTTCCTTTTTCTCAGCTTCTTCTGAAGCTCTCAGTTCATCCACATCGGTTTCTTGGAGCCCTTCCCATGCTTCCATCTCGCTGGAATAGTGAGGGCTTGAGCTCACAAAACCTCATGTTTGAGAAGAGGCCACCCTTCACTCGCTCCTTTCCCTTCCAGCACACTCCCCCCACAGAACCTCCTGACATTCTAGCCCTCTCTTCACATACAGCGCCACTCTGCCTCCTCTTCTACCCTTCCGGTTTTTCTTGAACAACTCATACCCATCCACTACCACATCCCAGTCATGAGAATCTTCCCACCAAGTGTCAGTGATTCCTATTATATCATAGCACTCTGTTTGCAAGAGAATCACAAGCTCTTCCTTCTTATTATGCATACTATGGGCATTGGTACATAGGCAATTGTAGCCCTGTACCTTTGTTTGAGGAGCTGCGGTGGCTCAAGTGGTTAAGACGCTGAACTGCAGACTGTGGAAGGTCAGTAGTTCAGCAGTTTGAGAACCGAGAGTGCCGCATGACGGGGTGAGCTCCCGTCTCTAGTTCCAGCTCCTGCCAACCTAGCAGTTCAAAAGCAAGAAATTACAAGTAGATAAATAGGTACCACTTCGGTGGGAAGGTAACAGCGTTCCGTGCGCCTTGGTGTTTAGTCATGCCGGCCACATGACCACGGAAACGTCTTCGGACAGCGCTGGCTCTTCGGCTTGGAAACTGAGATGAGCACTGCAACCCTAGAGTCGGATTCGACTGGCTTTCGAGCAAGGGAACCTTTACCTTTACCTTTGTTTGACCCGTCCTACCCAGGTGGGCCCCTGCTGTTTTCTCTTCTTCATTGAAGTCCCCATGTTGATCGTCCCCTTCCCCTTGCGGCTTCAGGTTAAAGCTCTCCTGATTAAGCTCTCCGGGTTCTTTCCCAACATTTTCTTCCCTGACCTTGAGAGGTGAAGCCCATCATAAAACAATGTGATGGGGAAAGACTGAATAGCATTCCCAGAAACGGATAAAGACCTGGGGAAACTCGTGATATTTTGCATAACGGGGCTGTCCCACTATTCTACAAATAAGATTATTGAATAAACCGAAAGGTGTTAATGTTTCTCTGATGACCCTCGGAGAGGCTATCAGGTTTTTTGAATAGCCTATTAATTACCCAGAAAGACATGACCAGGTGCAATGAGGTTATGTGGGGTGGGGTGGGGGATTGTTTCTCCTGAGAAGCGCATTGTGGAGATTAAGTATCTCTTCTTAGGTGGGGAGAGAGCCATTAGCAAAACAGATGCTCTGAGTCACCTTGCCAAAGTAGTTTCCCAGGCTAGTCTCCCTGGGAGACATGGACCACCCTGGGACAGAGGAGGACATTGAGGCTAATCTGCTCTCCTCATGTGCAACTCCACCTCCTTCTGAACAAGAATCCCATCTTAAACCGTTTGGAGTCCCTGATATCAACTTTGAAGGACATAAGACAGTTCCCATCAACTGATCTCTCAGGTACTGGTACAACTAATCACCCAGTGTCAGCTTCTTTGAGTAATCCAGTATCAGAACCAACAATATTGGTTAAGAAAGGGAGTTTTCATACACCTCTGATCATCCCCTCAGTTGATCCAATTTTATGCACCATCACAGAAGAACCATCTGGAATTGAGGCAAAAACAAATTTTACCAACCAGGTAACAGGGGCTAACTCATGACAGTCAAAGCAGCGCGAGCCAGCGAAACCGGGTCATTTAAAAATGATCTCCTGGAATATAGCAGGGTGGGCCCATATCCGAAGTGCAGATAGTCCCCTCTTTCATGAGAACTATGATATTTTGCTTCTCCAGGAGACGTGGTCGGCTGATGAACTCTGTCTTGGTTCCATTGCTGGCCAAGCTGTGTGGTGAACACATATGATTTTTTTTTGGGGGGGTAGTATCATCATGCCCCTGTATAAATCATTGGTGCGACCTCATTTGGAATACTGTGTACAGTTCTGGTCACCACATCTCAGAAAGGATATTATAGCATTGGAAAAAGTGCAGAGAAGGGCAACTAGAATGATAAAAGGGGTGGAACACCTTCCCTATGAAGAAAGGTTAAAATGCTTGGGGCTCTTTAGCTTGGAGAAACGACGGCTGAGGGGTGACATGATCGAGGTTTATAAGATTATGAATGGGATTGAGCAGGTTGAGAAAGAAGTACTTTTCTCCCTTTCTCACAATACAAGAACTCGTGGGCACTCTATGAAATTGCTGAGCAGTCGGGTTAGAACAGATAAAAGGAAATACTTCTTCACCCAAAGAGTGATTAACATATGGAATTCACTGCCACAGGAGGTCGTGGCAGCTGCAAGCATGGACAGTTTCAAGAGGAAATTAGATAAACATATGGAGCAGAAGTCCACCAGTGGCTATTAGCCACAGGGTATAGAATGAGAACTCTCAGTCTGGGGCAGGTGATGCACTCTATTCTTGGTGCTGGAGAAGGCAGCAGTGGGAGGGCTTCTGGTGCCCTGGCCCCACTGCTGGACCTCCTGATGGCACCTGGTATATTTTGGCCGCTGTGTGACAGAGTGTTGGACTAGATGGGCCATTGGCCTGATTCAACATTGGCTTCTCTTATGTTCTTATGTTCTTAATATGTGGAGTGGGGGTCTCCTCTGTAAACTACCCTTCTGTTAGAGTGGTCTGGATGCTAACAGAGGGGGGCGGGATTTGTGTATTTAGTGGTCACAGACCAGGTTTTAGAAGACTTTGGTTCAAATCAGTATCATAGATTTGGAAGGGACATCTGGGGTCATCCAGTCCTGTCCAACCCCTTGCACAATGCAGGAAATCCACAAATACCTCCCCCCCACACCCCAAGGACTGTTGTTCCATGCCCAGAAGACAAAGCCCTGCTTTACCATTGACGTGTGCTGGATAACCTTGGACCAGTAACAAAATCTTGGCCTAGCCTACCTAACGGGGTCGTTGTGAGGGGGAAAATGGAGGACAGGAAAATGACATAATTTGGTTTGGGTACCCCTTGAGGAGAAAGGCAGAGTATAAACAAAGTGAATCAATAAATTTAAGCCGGAGACACCTGTCTAGTTAGATGTCACATTTCTAGCCCTTTTCTCCCCCAAGGAGTCCTGGAACTTCTTCTGTTTGATCCTCACAACATCCCTAAGGGGTAGTCTAGGCTGAGAGTGACTGGCACACATTTACCTGGTGAGCCCTATGGATGAATGGGGCTTTGGGCCTGGCTGTCTCCAGCAGCGCTCCCTCTTAGCTGTGGAATCTTGTGAACAAAAGTTCTACTTTGTGAGCTACTGGCATTAAAGTTGTGAGTGTATGATTTGGCTACTGCATAAACTAGTTTACTCGGGAGCCATCCTTCCCACAAAAATGTGTGAGCCGGAGGCTAAAAAACTGTGAGCTAGCTCACATTAACTCAGCTTAGAGGGAACACTGGTCTCCAGTCCAACCACCTTCTGGTTTTAAGGCTTAATTTCTTCCCTTCAGAGAGCCAGTTTGGTGTAGTGGTTAAGTGCACAGACTCTAATCTGGGAGAACCGGGTTTGATTCCCCACTCCTCCACGTGCGCCTGCTGGATGACCTTGGGCAAGCCATAGTTCTGGCACAGCTGTTCTTGAAAAAGAGCAGTTTCTGTCAGAGCTCTCTCAGCCCCACCTACCTCACAGGGTTTCTGTTGTGGGGAGGGGAAGGGAAAGGAGTTTGTAAGCTGCTCCTTTGAGTAGTGAAGGGCGGGGTATAAATCCAATATAGTCTCCTCCTCCTCCTCCTCCTTGACATTACTTCATTGACTTACTGGCAATGAACAACCTTATTGTAGGGACAGAGCATGCTGGATCAAGGCAAAGTTCTGTGGGGGGTGGGGAATGCTCAGCTTTGCAAGTGACATATATATTGTTAGATATATAGTCGCAAGTGACATACATTGTTAGATATATAGTATTATTATTTAAGTACTCAGGGTACCCTTACTAAAACTTGAGATTCTACATCTCTCTGTTACTAACAGTGCCATCCTATGCAGCCTGAGCCTATTTGAAATCAGAGGGGTTTAGACTGGACCAACTGCAGGATTGCACTATTGTTTAACAAAGTACACCAATAAATTTTGTCAGCTGCCTGGTCAGTTCCTTGGCTCCCAAGCTATGCAGGCATATTAAGGAGCAAATTTATGCAACCAAATAGGAAGCCCAAGTCCCAGATTCCTGCATGCCATTGTGAGATCACTTATGAAGGATATAAATTGCAGTAGGGCAGGCATAAATTGCAGCAGGTGTGGCTGTGTACCCATGCAAGAGGGAAAGCCTTACCGGTTGGGTTTCAGCCTGCCACACATTAAAGGTTCCGGAGTCCTGCCAAAAGGAGAGGCGGGCCATTCGGATGGGAAATCGGCGCTATACCTATCAAATATTTGCCACTGGGAGGAGAGGCATGCCATGTGCCCTCCTTTGGACTGAAAAGAGGCTTTGGGCTTGCGAAAGATGCCAGCGAGTGTCTTACAGAAATAAGCTGGAAACAAAGCGAGACAGCGAGAAATGACGTCGCAAGAAAAAAAAGAAGCGTCAAAAAAGCCCCATATTATATACCTCTCTCGGGCACCTCATCGCTCTCATAGACATTTCTATCCTAAACAAAGCAAACCCTAAGAAGATCGCGCCTAACCTAGAAAGTGATTTTCCTGTGCCACTAGATGGCGCTAAAATCAAGACGATCCCTTTACTTTGCAATTCGACGTGGCACATGTTCGAGGTTGGTATAGAAAGCATTTGAGAAGCCTGTTTTGTCAGCTGGCTCGTTGGTCTAGGGGTATGATTCTCGCTTAGGGTGCGAGAGGTCCCGGGTTCAAATCCCGGACGAGCCCTATGTTTTTTGCCTTTTAAAATAAATAACCAAATATTTCCGGATGGGTAGCCCTATTAGTCTGTATGTAGCAGTAGAAAAGAGCAAGAATCCAGGAGCACCTTAAAGGCTAACAAAAATTGGTGGTGCTGTAGGCGCTCTCTTGCATCCCTGCTCGCTTCAGAAAAATAAATACTTTAAATATTTCCTGAAAAGCTTCCGCTGCAGCATCTTTCCTAAAAACAGAAGGATGCTTTCAATTTTACTGTTTGTTTTCTAAGCTTTACTCCTGGACATAGAACTCCAGATACTTTGGATTTATTATATTTTCTTGCATTTTCTGTTACATATTTAAAAAGGAACCCCATAAGCTACATTAGATCTTATCCGCTTTAAAATCTACCCCTCAATCCTATCCCAAAGAGACACAGAGATCAGTTTATAGGTCAGCATGAGCCAGAATTTATTTGAACACAGAACAGGGGCATGAGAAATAATAATGGGAAGAATGCCTTGGTGCATGCGCAGAATGTTTTTCCTACCCAACCCCCGAATATGGAAGGATTTACACCTCAGAGAGTGTGACTGATTTCTTACTTCTGAAATTAAACACCCTGGCTCATCTACCACAGTCTGCACATATTTTACTATTCAAAGGTATTATTAAAATAGACTTCCATTAATCAGGGCACTGAATGAAAGAAGCTTGCACTTTTTTTTAAAAACCCCACCTCTTTTGTTCCTTTTATTTCCTTAAACACTTTCTTTTGAGTCTTTCCAACTTCACCAGCAATAAATAATGGGGGTGCCCCCTGGTTATTTTTACTTATTTACACAATGTATGCTCCACTTTTCACCCCAATTGGGACTCAAAATGGCTTCCGTCATTCTCCTTTCCTCCTTTTTAAAATCTTCACAACGGCCTTGTGAGGTAGGGTAGGCAGAGTCTGTGGGAGTGGCTCAAAGTCACCCCGTGATCAAGGTGTGTGCCTGAAGGGTGGGTGGCCACCTGATCAGAAAAGGCACAGCCTGCTCTGCTCTTGTACCTTTAGCAGCAACTTGGCCATTTTCTAAAGGCGGAGACAACGTTGATGTCTGAGCCCCCCAGTTGCTAATCTGAAACTCCAAACATTACACCGCCCTGGCTTTTGTGGGGAGGGGGCTGCTGTTCAACAGCAGCGACTGGCCCTTGGTCACCCAGGGCCATGGCAGAGTGGGCATTCGAACCTGGGTCTGACCTCTGACCCCAACACCACATTAGCCATCTTTCTATTATTATTGCTGTTAGGCGTGAAGTCACAGCTGACTTTTTCAGGGCAAGACACATTTAGAGCTAGTTTGCCATTCCCTGGCTCTGCATAGAGAGCCTGCTGATCTTTGGTGGTCTCCCATTCAGATACCAACCAGGCCCAACCCTGCTTAGCTTCTGAGCTGTGACAAGATCCAGGTAGTCTGGGCTATCCAGTTCAATGCTGCCATCTTTCCTCTGGAATGCTTATTGGATGTTGAAAAAAAAGATAGTGCTATGGCCATACCACCTTGAACATGTCAGGTCTCAGAAGCTAAGCAGGGTCCGGCCTGGTTAATACTTGGATGGGAGACCGTCTGGGAATACCAGGTTGCTGTAGGCTATTAATAGATGAAGATTCGAGGTTGTGTGTATGAAGACTGGAGGGCTAGGGTTATTGACTAACCAGAAACGGCACAGCCTGCTCTGCTCTTGTGCCTTTAGCAGTGACTTGGCCATACAGCAGGTAAAGATTTTGGAAAGACGCCGTTGATATCCGCTAAGATCTGCATGTAGAGTTGCCGGCTGCCTGGAGAGGGGAAAAATGTCCTGCCCTTTTAATAGAGGCTTAATGGGATTTTATTTACCAGGTGATGTTATTTACATACAGACTATGAAAAGTGTTGGCTCCATTGAACCTTGAAGGGCTCAGACACTTGGCTTTCAGAGGGGTAAAGGGGCAGATACCGAGTTTGTTCTTAGGGACACTGGCTCTGCTCCCACACCTGTAAGGGGCAGCCTGTCACCCAGAAACCAGGCAGGTAAAGCATTCCCAGTCTCTTTGCCTCTATGCAAGGAGAATCTTCACCTGCTAGATTTCTGGATATCCGGCTACTCCTAAAATAAGAGTAGCGGGAACAATGTAACAGAGATCAATACCTTGGTAACTCTTAATTGAAAGAAGAGCTACTAGAAATGCTTGCCGTAGTTTAGGAATTCAGACCCTAATCCCTTGTGGGCCTTTATAAATCAAGGGTCATGTGCTCAAACCCCACTGACTTGGTGCCAGTTCAGAAGTCTGTGTTTTGCTGTGCCAGGCCTGGTAGGTTCTCCTGGGAGAGTTCTTCTCTCCCCGTCCACCTCCGCTGCCCAGCTGCTGAAGTAATTCAGTTGCTTCTCAGCCCTGCCATTAGTCCCATTAGAGCTCTCAAAGGCACAGCTGACTGGGGAGTTTCCCACAATGCCTCCTGCTGCTTGAGCCAAAGTCGCAAGTCAGTGATGGGCAATCGCTGAGCAAAGGTTGGTATTCCTGGCCAGCCCCTCCCCTGGGTTTCAGAGCAGATGGTTGGGCGTGTAGGCACCAGGTGCAGGTTACTGTTTTCGTCTTCCACTTGCCGGGCGAAGCAACTCTCAAGGGGTGTTTGGTTAGGAAGCTTGTCTGAGTGCTAATGAGGGGATGGCTGAAGTGCCTTTTTTCCTCTCTGTCTGTGGGCTCACCTGAGGAATCCTTGGTAGGGTTGCCAGCTCTGGGCTGGAAAATACCTGGAGATTTTGGGGGTGGAGCCAGGAGAGGGCGGGGTTTGGGGAGGGGAGGGGCCTCAGCATGGTCCAATGCCACAGAGTCCACCCTTCCGAGCAGCCATTTTCTCCAGGGGAGCTGATCTCTGCCAGCTGGACATCAGTTGTAAAAGTGGGAGATCTCCAGGCCCCACCTGGAGGCTGGCAACCCTAATCTTTTGTGTGTGAGTGAAAGGGGGAAGTCTCATTGCACTTTATTGTACAAACCTTGAAACGCACCCACTCCTGCGCATGATTATGACCCCTATAGATGCATTGGCTTCATGCTCGATGGATTTAAGAATCAATCAATAATGATTTCTGTCTCTTGTCTACTTGATAGCAAAATAATTCATGGTTACATCTCACAGACGAGAAATAGGTCCACCCTTTTATTTTTCTATTGGATGTCACCTTATCAGAACTGTATTGATGTAGTACCACTTATTGTTGCCTGAGCTTTACTTATTTCCTTCTGTACACTTATTATACTCTGTTTTGCTGGCTATATATGCTCTACATTGTCAGATTGTATTTTGACATGAATTATTGTAAGGGTATATTGGCCCCGGTCACACGGAACATTTGCCCCGCGGAAGGCACATTAGTCTGGTGGATTTTCCGGGTGTGATCACACCGGAACATCTTGGAGGCGTAGCACACCTGTGGCCAACCCGTGGCGTGCTGCCGAAGATGCGCATTTAAAAGGTACCTGGATCAACCTACTGGCACATGGTTTGCCACGGGCTGCCTACGGACTCCCGCGGTGTGATCGTGCTGGCGGGCAGCTATTCCCTGGGTCGTCCTCTTTGCTGCGCACACTGACAGAGGGAGCCCCGGTGTGCCGCTGTCGCGTCTGATCACCTAATGGCAGATCAGATTGCGACAGCGCAAATACCCACGCCTCCCCCCCTGTGTTATCTGGCCCGTGTGACCAGGGCCATTGTTCACTTATATTACTGTTATGTCTTTCTATACTCAATAATTTTTTTTAAAAAAAATGACCCTTGTAGATGAGAATAGTTCGTACCCAGAGAATTTTAAGGCTGAACAAAGATTTGAAACCGGGACTGTACGGTTGCCAACCTCTGAGCGAGGCCTGGAGATCTACCAGAATTGCAACTTATCCCCAGACTACAGAGATCGGTCCCCCTGGACGAAATGGCTGCCTTGATGGGTGGACTCCAGGGCATCACACCCCTGCTGAAACCCCCCCCAAAAAAAACCCTCCCTCCCTCAGCTCTGCCTTCAAATTTCCAGGAAACCCCCATGCTGGAGTTGGCAACCCTAATGCTGCCAACCCCCAGGTGGTAACTGGAACCCCCCAGAATTACAGCTGACATCCAGACTACAGAAATCAGTGTGCCTGGAGAATATGGCTGCTTTGGAGGGTGGAGTCTATATGGCGTGATATGCCCCCCCTTCCTTCCCAGGCTCCACCCCCAAGTCTCCAGGAATTTCCTGGCCCGGAGCTGGCAACCCTAGGGCTAGGCTGGGTGTAGCCTCACAGACATTTTTTTAAACATTCCCCTTTGATCTCTTATGTTACGCCTGTGCTCCCCCCCCCCTCCGGCGACAGCTTGTGTCTCCGTCACAAGCAAGGGCACGATTAGCAGAGCAGCTGGAAGCTATAAACAGCCCTCCTCCTTCTCCAGGGGGCCGTGGGAACTGCAGTTCCAGCACCCGTACAAGTCTCATCACTGACGCAGACGTCTCCTCTTCTAGGGGAGTCGTCATAGTAGTTAAACTGCAATGAAATCGATGTACAGGTGTAGTGTAAATACCCCTTTCGTGTGGTCGATTCAGCCCCTAAATTAAGCATTGGGATGAGGAGGGGGAGGGTTACCATTTTTGCCACTTAGACTGGCCAACTGAGAAGGAAAATCTGGCCAGCGTTTGTGACGCCGGCGGCCATTTGAATGCCAGAAATCAGCAGATGACGTTTTTCATAACTGGGAACACATTTTTATTCCCCCCCCCTATTCCTCCAAGTTTCAAGGCCCTGTGCACGGTACTCCCTTGTTTCTATTTTATCCTCCCAACAGCCCTGTGAGGTGGGTGAGGCTCAGTGCATATGAGGGGCCTAAAGCTGCTTTCCCAGCAACATGGCGCCTTTCGAAGCAGGTGCCCCAGACTGTAATCCCATACACTAACAAGGCTGGCTTGCAAACGACCGTAGCTGTCGAATCACTGTTAAAGGCCTGGCTACAGAGAACAGTTGAAAAATGGGCAACCTTCCTTAAAGTCTGTAGAAGCCTGCTGCCAGAGAATCTGCCCTTAGAAGCTGCCATTTCTTCCAGGGGAACTGATCTTTCCTGCCTGGATACCAGTTGTAATTTCTAGAGAACTCCAGGCCCCACCAGGTAGTTGACAGCATTGTGTGTGTGTGTGTGTATGGATGCCTGTGTAGACTGGCATGCACACAGACCAGCGAATGGTTAGGTCCTCCTCCGCATCTCCTCAACTCTGTTTTAAAATGGCTTGTGTGGAATGGCTCTCATTTGCTTTCAGTGACTTATAGCCTGCACTCGGGTGGACACCTCTGAATGGTAGAGAGAACTCCTTGAAATGGAGGACACGGAATGTTCAGAGTTAGCTTGGCAGGGGCTGCGATGGCGCGTGTGTGACCAAATAAACTGTCCAACTGCAAGACTCGATCCCAGGAGAAAAAACAAAATGGCCCTCATGAAATTCTGGAGGGGTATCTATGTCTGTGACAGCAAGCACTTGAAAGACTGCTATATTTATTGAGGTAAACGCTTTAGGGGACTGGAGCCCAATTCACAAGATGCACAGGGCATATCCTTAGTGTGTGTAAAATGATAGGCAGTGGGAACACAAGGCTGTGCGGTGCCACAGGTGTACTCTGTGATATTCCCGTGCAAACATTCAATAGACAAGATGAGCATGATGACCAAACAGAGTGGCTACAGGAAGTAATAACTGGAGCGTCTTCAACCACAGTGACCCCCACTATGAATGGTCAGGGTGCTTTGCTTATATGCCTTTGAGGTTTTCATGGGTACTATCACAGGCTCGAATGCACCTCTTGTATTTTTGGCCTTTTAGCCCCACTGTTTGTAATATTTTCTCTCCCCGTGAGATTATTTCTGTATCTACAATCTATATCTATATATCTCATAGACAGAAAGTAAATTATGTCAATCGTGCATATATAGATCATGTATAGTTAAGAAGAAGATGAAGAGGAGATTGGATTTATAGCCCGCCCTTCACTATCCAGAGGAGTCTCAGAGCGCCTTACAAACTCCTTTCCCTTCCCCTCCCCACAACAGACACCCTGTGAGATAGGTGGGGCTGAGAGAGCTCTGACAGAAACTGCTCTTTTTCAAGAACAGCTATGCCAGAACTATGGCTTGCCCAAGGTCATCCAGCAGGTGCACGTGGAGGAGTGGGGAATCAAACCCGGTTCTCCCAGATTAGAGTCTGCACACTTAACCACTATACCAAACTGATGTAGATATACCTCCCTTGTATATTAACTATCCCCCGCCTGAAAATGCATATAATGAAGTGGGGCTCAGATCTGGAAAACTCTGTCACACTAAATGTTAAGATGCTGCTAGTCACTTGCTTTTTTCTAAAAAATCGGATACTTGGTGAGGAATTATGAGGAACATCCTCAGATCAAATTAAGGAGGACCCTGAGGAATATGGTTAAGGATGTCCCTAAAAAATTCCACCTTCTTCCCAAATCCAGTTCTGATTTAGTCTGGGTCCCCCCTGTAAATCTATAAATGACAGGAATTCAGCACTGTCTCTAGCTCTACAGATTCCTCAATTCCCAGCTGCCATTTCATTAACACTTGGTTTGTAGGCCTCTCCCTGAGGGACGGAGCTGATCAGAGCGTGAGAAAATCTGCCCGTCTTGCCGAGCATGCGCGCGCACCCCCCCAAATATCCCTAGTGTAACAAAGTTTCCTGACAAAGTTTAGCCAGAGATAATGAGGTCTCGGGCTGGGCTCAGAGCATCTGCTTAGCGGAGAGGCGATAATTAGCGAGGAGGTATCCCTGAGAGGGTTTGAGGCCTGCTGTTAATCTGAGAGGCAATTATTTCTGCTCGGCTCTCTCACACCAGGGGTGTTATTAAAGTCACACCGCTTGTTCGCTTCCATTAGGGATCTGGGGAGTCGGCAAGGAGGACTGGGGAGATTGTTAGTTACACAACTGCTGTCCCCTCGGGTGTTAGTCTGGCAGTGATGTTAAGAGGAAAAAAAAGACATCAACTCAGCTTCAATGCCTGGCGAGAATATGATCCGATCACAGCAAACTGGCTCACATTGATTTAGGCCATTGGTCTGCCCACCACAGCACTGATTCTGTCTGATGCAGCGGCTCTTTTCAGTGCTCCTTCAGCCTGGACATACCTAGGGGCCATCTATACATGCTGCCTGCTAACTGTTTGTGGAGCAGAGGTCCATCAGTGGCCATTAGCTACAAGGTATAAATGGAACCAGATGGAAATGCCAGCCTGGATGAATCACAATCCGGAATTAAGATTGCTGGGGAAAACATCAACAACCTCAGATATGCAGATGATACCACTCTAATGGCAGAAAGTGAAGAGGACCTGAAGAGTCTCTTGCTAAGAATGAAAGAGGACAGCGCAAAAGTTGGCTTGAAACTCAACATCAAAAAAACTAAGATCATGGCATCCCACCCATCCAGTCCTTGGCAAATAGAAGGGGAAGTTGTGGAAGCAGTGACAGACTTCATGTTCCTGGGATCCAAGATCACTGCAGACAGAGACTGCAGCCATGAAATTAAAAGACGCCTGCTCCTTGGGAGGAAAGGAATGGCAAACCTTGGCAGCATGATAAAAAGTAGAGACATCACCCTGCCAACAAAAGTCTGTATGGTCAAAGCAATGGTATACCCAGTAGTAATGTATGGCTGTGAGAGTTGAACTATAAGGAAGGCCGAGTGCTGAGGAATAGATTCTTTTGAATTCTGGTGTGGGAGAAGAGTCTTGAGAGTCCCTTGGACTGCAAGGAGATCAAATCAGTCAATCCTAAAAGAAATCAACCCTAACCATTCCCTGGAAGGCCAGAGACTGAATCTGAAGCTCAAATCCTTTGGCCACCAAATGAGAAAGGAGCACTCACTGGAGAAGATCTTGATGTTGGGAAAGATTGAAGGTCAAAGAAGAAGGGGATGGCAAAGGATGAGATGATTAGACAGTGTTATTGAGGGAACGAACATGAAATTAAGCAAACTCTGGAGCACGACGGAAGATAGGAGGGCCTGGCATGATGTGGTCCATGGTGTCGCAAAGAGTCGGACTCGACTGTGCGACCGAACAACAACAACAGATGGAACATTCTGTCTGGGGCAGTGATGCTCTGTGTTCTTGCTGCTTTGGGGGCCACAGTAGGAGGGCTTCTGGAGTTCTGGCCCTGCCGGTGGACCTCCTGATGGCACCTGGGTTTTGACTATTGTGTGACACAGAGTGTTGGACTGGATGGGCCACTGGCCTGACCCAACATGGCTTCTCTTATGTTCTTCTTTCACAGTGGCAAACAGGGAAATTCTCGTGAGGCTGGGAAGTGCCCATCAAGTCACAGCCGACTTAGGGGGACCCTGTAGGGTTTTCGAGGCAAAAGACATTCAGAGGTGGTTTGCCATTGCCTGGGTTGCAACCCTGGACTTCTTTGGTGATCTCCCCTCCAAATAATCACCAGGGGCAACCTTGCTTAGTTTCTGAGATCTGACAGGATTGGGCTCACCTGTGCTATCTTGATCAGGGTGATACATTTGTACACAGGGCTTTTTTTGTAGAAAAAACCCAGCAGGAACTTATTAGCATAACAGGGCACACCCATCAACAGAAACTCATTAGCATATTAGACCACACTCCTGACAACACAGCTCATTAGCGTATTAGGCCACGCCCCCATGTTACCAGAAGTGTGGTCATCCAGCCACACCCACCTTTTGCTTCTTATTCTGTTTACCTTGTTTGTTGTCAAAACCCAGGGCTCTTTTTGTAGCAGGAACTCCTTTGCATGTTAGGCCACACAACTCTAATGTAGCCAATCCTAATGAGTTTCTGCTGTTGGGTGTGGCCTATTATGCTAATGAGTTCCTGCTGGGTGTGGCCAGCTCGGGAGCCAGACGGAACTCCGTTCCTGTGCGTTCCTGCCCCCAAATAGCCCTGCTTGTACACATGTAAAACACCCCTGCTGCTCTCAAGGCAAGCTCCCCTCCCTCATCACATAGACAGGCTGTTCTCTGTCTGCTACCTCCGCATTAACATTCTTTGCAATGGCTTGTTGTGTACGGGCTTCCAAAGCAGGGGACGGCACTAAATTGTTCAATATTGAATACATCCGGATCCATTGTGAGATGACAGACTGCGACTGAAACACGTTCAGTATCTAGGTTCTGTGATCCTGAGCATGCCTGGACAAGATCCACTTGTGTCTACTAAGGTGCCCAGATCTCCACCCTCCCAAACCCTGAGGCTGGTACCGAGTGCGCTAACAGACTTACAAAGTTACACAGAGACAGCGGTCAGATATAAGGTAATAAGAGTTATTATATGGAACACCATTCTAGATAGTATAGATGAGAGGCAGGGATAGAATCTATTCTAACTACCTAGGATGGGCATGGATGCAAGGAAGAGCGACCCTGCATCCACTGTTCAAAGATGGTGAGCAACGTACTCCCTCTGTGTGAGTGAGTGAGAGGAAGTGTGAGGTTAGAAGAGAGGGAATTACTCCCTGCAAATGTACAGTCTCACATCAAGAAAAGAAGGGTGTACGGCTTCATGGTGGACTATCCATTCTAATCCTGCCAGCTTCGAACTATGAAGGTGAGACTCCCTGATCTTTGTTGTGAGTAAGCCACTCTTTCTTAGCTGAAGCTACCTTGCAAGGTTGTTGTGCTAAAATGGCATGTTGTGTGATGAGCATAGGACACAAAATGGAAATGTAAGGTTATTTCGGTTCTAGTGTAGGAGAGAGAATTGGACAAAACCGGGAGTGGGAGGCTGTTAGTTATGATGATGAAATGAAACCTCTATATTCAGCAGCAGTGTATCTTAGAACGCCAATTGCTGGGGAGGCAACAGTGGGGGGGGCTTTAGCTTCTTGCTTCTGTTTGTGGGACTTCTGGTGATGCTGGTGGGCCACTGAGGGAAACTGAGACTAGATGACCCGTTGATCTATTCCAACATAGCTAATTTTATATTCTTAACCCAACTTTGTGACATTCATGCATCTAGATATGGACACAATCCAAAGAAGAAGAAGAAGAAGAAGAGGAGGAGGAGGAGGAGATTGGATTTATACCCTGCCCTTCACTTGGAGTTTCAGAGCAGCTTACAAACTCCTTTCCCTTCCCCCTCCCCACAACAGACACCCTGTGAGGTAGGTGGGGCTGAGAGAGCTCTTGAGAGCACTGCCCTTGAGAGAACAGCTCTGAGAGAATTTATGACTGCCCCAAGGTCATCCAGCAGCTGCAAGTGGAGGAATGGGGAATCAAACCTGGTTGTCCCAGATTAGAGTCCGCGCACTTTACCACTACATCAAAAGACACTTAGGAGAAGGTGATTACCTCAGATGGACGTCTGAGGCCTTCTCCATGCTCATTTTGGGATAGGGTTGCCAACTCTGGATTGGGAAATTCCTGGAAATTTTGGGGTGGAGCCTGGACAGGTTTGTGGAGGGAAAGGGTCTCTGTGGTGTATGATGTCATCGAGTCCATCCTCCAAAGCAGCCATTTTCTCCAGGGAACTGATCTCTGTCGTCTGGAGATCCATGGTAATTTTAGGAGATCCTTAGGCCTCACTTGGCAGTTGACGACCTTCTTTCTGGGAAGGTGGCAAATTGGTTGCAGAAAAGGCATAGTGAGGGGGTTGTGCTTTCATGTCCCTGCGGGCACTCTTCTTAATTGCTGCTTTGCGTACTTCATTTCATGTTCCAGACAGTCAAAACAGGTTCCGGGGCTGAATGCCAGTCCTTGGATAGTCAGAATCCACAGGGATAGAGGCCGAACTCTGGAAGATGGGAAGCTATCTTTGGGAACCTCTGGAGCCCTCTCCTATTAGCAGGGCAGCTTTGGGAATTGTGAGGAGCCCAGAGGCTGGGAAGGTGGTGTCTGGAGAATGACACTCAAAACCAGATTTTTCTTCTGTTGGCAGTTAGCAAATGATGCCTAACTGCAGAAGAGCCCCCCTCCTCTCTCTCTCTTTCTCTCTTTCTCTCTTCCTTCCTTCCTTCCTTCCTTCCTTCCTTCCTTCCTTCCTTCCTTCCTTCCTTCCTTCTTCCTTCCTTCCTTCCTTCCTTCCTTCCTTCCTTCCTTCTGGTGTAGTGGTTAAGTGCGTGGACTCTAATCTGGGAGAACTGGGTTTGATTCCCCATTCTTCCACTTGCAGCTGCTGAATGACCTTGGGCAAGCCATAGTTCTGTCAGAGGTGTTCTCTCAAGGACAGTTCTCGAAAGAGCTCTCTCAGCCCCACCTACCTCACAGGGTGTCTGTTGTGGGGAGGGGAAGGGAAAGGAGTTTGTAAGGCGCTCTGAGACTCCTAGTGAAGGGCGGGGTATAAATCCAGTCTCTCCTTCCTTCCTTCCTTCCTTCCTTCCTTCCTTCCTTCCTTCCTTCCTTCCTTCCTTCCTTCCTTCCTTCCTGTTTCTCACAGTGGCCGACCAGCTCTTCACCAGAATCCCACAGGGGGGACTTCAGGGACAAAGGTCTAAGTCTCCCTCTGTTCATTGCTCCCCCCAGCATCTGGTATTCAGAGGCACACTACCTCTGACCATGGAAGTTCCATTTAACTGCTGTTGGCCCTGCCCTCCAGAGATTTATTTTATCCTTTTCTAAAGCCAACTGAACTGGTCACATCTTGTGACAATGATTTTTGTGAGTTAATTATTCTTACTGAGAGAAAAGGATGACTTGGTCCTCGTCTTATGCTTGTTTACTTTTGAGAAAATCCCATAGAATCCAATGAATTTACTCTTCTCAAAAGTCAAAATGAGATTAGAGGCAGAAAAGAGAAATTGTCCTTCCACCTACAGAATGGAATCTGTTTTTGTCTGTTGTAGATTTTAGTGCAGCATTCTTTATCCATCATGAGTTCAGATTTTCCTACAGTACTCTTCTAATATTAAAAAAATAAAATACTTCTGTTTTTGATAGAACAAAGTTTGGGTCCAGTGCTACCTTTGAGACCGACAAAGTTTAATTCTGGGTAATTTCCTGGTAAATGCAGGAAAGCTTATACCCAGAATTCCACTTTGCTCTTCTTCAATGTGCCACTGGACTCCAACTTTGTTTTGTTACTTCAGATCAGCAGGACTCCCCACCGGAATCTATAGTCAATAAGGTCATTTTTAAATACTGTTTGTAAGATCTGACGTTCAAAAGCAGAATTTGTCTCCAGGCTTTCAAAAGTCTAAGGTCTTGCCAGTAGGTGGCGCTAAGAGTCAGCCCCCAAGTAATGACGTAGGACAGAACTGGTTTTCCAGCATCTGTAAGTACTGGCTAAAGCGGGGTTTAGACGGCTGGCTCGTTGGTCTAGGGGTATGATTCTCGCTTCGGGTGCGAGAGGTCCCGGGTTCAAATCCCGGACGAGCCCGATTTTTGCGAACTTGCGTTAAAAGCTGTCTGTCTTTAGATACTCGCCGGACGTACGTTTCATCTGTGCCAACAGGACGGCACAGTCTTTTGGGGAATTAAGCGTTGGAGCAATGGGAGAAATGAGCTCCTAAAAAGGCTGGGCCAAGCGACTCTTAAAAGAAAGTTTATGAAAATATCTCTGGGATAAAGATTTGTTTTCACAGAATCATAGATTTGAAAGGGACCTGGGTTATCTAAGAAATGAATGTAGTATGGAAAAGATGGAAAAGTTTCTGAAAGACAGTAGAAGACTTGCAAGAATTATTCAGTCCAAATACCGCCAAATATTTATTATTTTACTAGAGAATCTTAAGTTCTAACCTTACTAGACTCCTGGATGAAACGGTAGCTATAAGAGAGGCTCCATAGCTCAGGGGTTAGAGCACTGGTCTTGTAAACCAGGGGTCGCGAGTTCAAATCTCGCTGGGGCCTTTGTTATGTATCCGCTGCTAATGAACTCCTGCGGAACTCAGATGCTTAATATAAGGGGGTTTTCTCCAGGGGTATCATTTCCTCCTCCCCTTCTTCTTTGTCGTTCTAGTTTTAAGTGACACCATTATATACCCGTGAATGCGACACCAGTCCACGTAACAGGTATCTGGTAGTTCTAAAACTGCAATTGATTGTTTTTGCGGATCCCCACTCTCTGCCTCCCCCCCCCCGCGGTGGATCGGAACAATTCGGCCCCGCGTTTTGTTTCGATTACTTTTAATTCTTTTCAGGGATTATATTTTTCAAAGGCACGGTGTTGGAAGCTTTCTCGTCCCGGCTGTGGCTGCTGAATAGAGAAGGCGGGAAAGGCGTTCTGTGCATGCTCAGAGAACCTCCCTCCGTTGCTGCTGCACCTTTCAAAGCGCCGAATGACTCGAAAACATTCCCAAGGCTGAACTCCGGATTTCTTTTTCGTTTTCGTCCGCAGATTATTGGGAACTGTATTGCCGGGATATGTAGGGATTTATTCGAAGGCTTCACACCGTCTTGGTGTGATTATCCGCTTTCCACCTTTAGTAGTTAGAAGAAGCGCTGCTTGGTTGTGTTTGTGTTTTAGTTTCCTGTTTGGAGTAAGGATGTCGGATTGTATGACGAGCCATTTAAGAAATTAAATAATTTCAGGCCGTAAAGATGAGTCCGGATTTCTCCGTCTCCGTCTTTCTCTTTTTAGAGGAGGAAGGAGGAGTGTGCGTGATTCTCTGTTCTGCCATTCTGGTTCCGGCCCCTTCGCTCGTTTTGCAAGCGAAATCGAAAGATCCAGAGAAAGCTATAGCAGAATTGCACCGCTCGGTGGCACTAAGGCACAAAATCGCTCCGGAGTCCGGCGGCGAACGGTTTGACAGTCTAGGGGTGTGATTCTCGCTCAGCGTGTGGGCGGTCCTGGGTTCAAATCCCATTGCTATTCAGTAAAGCGCTTTAGCTAGCACTTAACAGACGCCGGGACGCCAGTTCTGTCCTGTGTAGTCATTATTTGGGGTTTGACTCTGAGCGCCACGCAAGAATTTAGACTTTTGGAAGCGTGGAGACAAATTCTGCATTTGAACGTCAAATCTACAAACAGTATTTAAAATGGCCTTACTGACTACAGGTCCAGGTGAGCAGCAGTGTTTTTCTGAAGCAACAGACCAAAGCTGGAGTCCAGTGGCACCTTTAAGACCAACGAAGTTTAGTTCTGGGTCTAAGCAAGCTGCAGCATGCACACGGAAGCTGACATCGTGAATAGAACTTGGTTGGTCTTCCAGGTGCCACCAACTGGACTCCAGCGTTGTTCTGTTGCTTCAGACCGGCAGGGCTCCCCACCTGGATCTACCTCAAAAGGTTGTTGTGAGGATAAAATGGAGAAGAGGGAAGTTATGTCAGCTGCTCTGGGTCCCCATGGGGGAGGGAAGCGGGGTACAGACGAAGTAAATAAATGTCCCCAAACTTAACAGACGACATGACCCCACCAGTGAAGAAAATAGGGCCTCCAGCCTCCAGGTGGGACCTGGGGATCCCCCGGAATTACTGCTCACCTCCAGACCACAGACTTCAGTTCCACTGGAGAAAATGGATTGCTTTGAAGGGTGCGGCATTACACCCCACAGAGGTCCCTGTCCTCCCCAGACTCCACCCCCAAATCTCCAGGAGTTCCCCAAACTGGATCTGGCAACCATTTCCCGCCGGCGGCCAGGGGAGACCTGGCTGTCCTACCTGCTAATGTCCCCCCCCTTGCAAATCCCGCCCTCCCCAGTCTCCAACCCCCTTCCCAAATCTCCAAGTGTTTCCCAACCGGGAGTTGGCAACCGTGGAAGAAAGGAAAGCCACGCGTTCAATCCGATCCAGTGCCGTTTTATTTGCCAGCTGCAGAAAGTGCCGCGGGTGTGGTGGCCGCGTCCAGCTCTCGCGCCAGCAGCGGGGAAGAGAGGAGAGGAGAGCTACTCGGGGACTTCGGTCTCCAGGTGCACGGGGAGGCCTTCCTCGCAGGCGATGACGATCTTCTCCACGCCGCCGGCCACCTCGTAGCGGCAGTCGGGCGCCCACGAGCCCTGGCGCAGCCGGCACAGCGTGAGCGGGAAGCTGTCGGCGCTCTCCCGCAGGTCGCCCGTCGTGGGCTGCCCGCCCTCCCCGCAGACTTCGATGAGCCGGGCGGGCTCGGCGTGCACGAAGGTGTTGAGGTGCTTGCAGTGGTGCGGCGTGGCCAGGTGGCGGCGCTGCATCAGCAGGTCGCAGTAGAGCCGCCGCTCGGGGACCTCGGTGGGCGGGAAGTCGAAGTGCTCCCGCAGGAACTTCTGGTAGCTCTCCGCCCGGGCCGGCGCCGCCAGGCAGGCCGCCAGCAGCAGCAGCAGGAGGAAGGAGGCGGCGGCGCCCCCGAGACGCGCTCCCCCGGGCACCATGCCTGGGTCTCGCAGCTGCGGCCTGCGGGGAAGAGAAGCAAGGGAGGGGTGGGTGGTGGGCAGGAGCCAGGCGGGAGAGACATCTGCCAGCAGGTGGTGGGGTCACCAGGGTGCCAGCAGTGTTCCCTCTGAGCTGAGTCAGTGTGAGCTGGCTCACAGTTTTTTTAGCCTCCGGCTCACACGTTTTTCTCTTAGCTCAGGAAGGAGGGCTCCAGAGCAAACGCATTGATGCAGTAGCTCACAACTTTTAACGCCAGAGTGGAATTTTTGCTCACCAGACTCCACAGCTTAGAAGGAGATTTCTCCTGGAGATTTCCGGGGGGTGGAGCCTGAGGAGGGTGTGGTTTGGGGCATAATGCCATGGAGGCCACTCTCTAAAGCAGCTGTTTTCTCCAGCGGAACTGATCTCTGTTATCTGGGGATCAGTTGTGACAGCTGGAGAATCTCCAGCCATCGCCTGGAGGTTGGCAACCCTAGTTCAGGAAGTCCCGGAGGTTTGGGGTGGAGCCTGGGAAGGACAGGGGCCTCCGTGGGGCGCACTGCCATATAAAGTCAACCTTTCAAAACATCCATAATGCATGAAGAGAACTCAGTGGGGCAGCCATTTTCTCCAGGGGAGCTGATCTGTGTAGTCTGGAGAGGAGCTGTGATTCCAGGGGATCCCCAGGCTCCACCTGGAGGCTGGCATCCCGGGCAACACCCCTGGTGCCTACCCAGCTCCCAAGAGTGCAGTGGAGGGAGGGGAAGACTTGGGTTTGGATCCCCACCCACTTCCACCACGGGTGACCTGGGGCCCTTTGCAAACTCTCAGGCTGGCCTACCTCACAGTGTTGGTGTGAGAAAATGGAGGAGGGTAAGAACAATAATCTAAGATGCTTTGAGTCTAGGGACGCCAGCCTCCAGGTTGGACCTAGGGATCAATGTTCACACTAACTCAGCTTAGAGGGAACACTGCTGGGGATCCCCTGGAATTACAGCTCATCTCCAGGCTACTGAGAGCCGTTCCCCTGGAGAAAATGGAGGCTTTGGAGGGTGGACTCTCTGGCATTGTGCCCCACTGAGGTCCCTGCCCTCCCCAGGCTCCATCCCCAGATCTCCCAGAGTTTCCCATCCTGGATCTGGCAACTCTACCCGCCTCCATCCCCCACTGCTAGCCAGGGGGGATCTGGCAAACCCTATTTGAGTCCCAACTAGAGAGAAAAGCAGCATATATGAAAATAAAATAAATGCAAAGGCCTGGCTTTAGTGCCAGAGTAGCATCAGAGAGACCCGGGTTCCAATCCTCACTCTGCCGTGGGAGCTTGCTTGGGCCAGTCAGCCACACTCAGCCTCGCCAGTCAACCACGCTCAGTGGTTGTTGTGAGGGGAAAAAAATGGATCAGAGGAGAATGATACAAGCCCCTTTGGGTCTCCGTTGGGGAGAAAGTCAGAGTATAACAGTGCAATAACAGATCCACTGAGGATCCTGCTGGAATCTATTTGAAGGGGTTTGTTTCCAGGGAAGAGTTCGGAGGATGGCACCGTTAAGTGTAGTCAAATACAAGGTAGTAGAAGCAGAACACCAGTTCAGGCGTGCCGAATATATAAAGGGAAGTTCTGGGGGTTCTGATTTTCAGCCACAAGTTGAGTATTGTCTCTGAAAAAGGGGAAGTACTTGGCCCTGGCTTCCAGTGAGGCAGGAGCGGAAGCCAAACGCAGTCTTCCCCTTTCCCCCCTGAAGCCAAGGGGCTTGTTCTTCCTACCACCCCAAACTTGACATGTTCCACGCTGTTCCTTGCTCTGTTTTTCAGGTCACCTGAGAAAAATAATTTGACTGAAGTTCTGAAGATCAGATCCTCCCAAGTACATATATGTGTGAGCAGGGATGAATCTAATAATAACATCCCCCTTTTGTGAAATGGGGGGGGGGGACGCATCCTGTCCTTTGCTATTCTTACCAACCTGCTCTCATAGTGCAAGAAACCACATTAGAAAAGCATATATAACCCACTCTGTTCCCAAAACCTACCTCTGGTTTAAGATGCTCTTGTCTCTTCTGACACCATCCCTGGCCACGAAAACAAAATAAGAATCCAGAAGGAGGGAAGTGAATACTTATTAGGGACAGGTAAGTAGGGAAGCAGAGGAACAGGAAATGCCAGAGATTTTTCCAAGCCACAGAGAGTCACCGAATACCAGAGCTTCCCTCAAAATGCCACGCTGTTCCATCATCACGAGGACTAGTGAGGTTTTTGGTCAAGTGGTAAATGTGGCCTGAACGTTCTTGGATGGTTCATTTTGGTCCAGACGTTTCCCCTAGAGAAGGTCTTTTCCAAAGCATTTCGGAAGTGGCTACAAGTCACACCTGTAGATGATGTCACGGCAGCTCCAGCCTCAGGTCTGTTTACAAGCGAGGCGTCTCTCGTCAAGATCACGAGGTGCCCTCCAGCTAGTGAGAGCGGCTGGCTGCCGATTAGTCATCCGGTTGGGAATTGCCCTGATTCATGCCCTCCTTGTTTAGGGACACGGTCACACAACACGATAGTCAGCCGGTTTGCATTGTTTGTCTGTCTGTAGCGGCAGAAAAGAGCAAGGGTCCAGTACAACCTTAAAGACTAGCCAAATTTGTGGCAGGGTAGTGGTTAAGATGCCGAACTGCAGGCTGGAAGGTCAGTAGTTCAGCAGTTCGAGACCCGAGTGCCGCATGACGGAGTGAGCTCCCATCTCTGGCCCCAGCTCCTGCCAACATAGCCGTTCGAAAGCAAGAAATTGCAAGTGGATAAATAGGTACCACTTTGGTGGAAGGTAACAGTGTCCCGTGCACCTCGGCAACTAGGCATGCCGGCCACATGACCACAGAAACGTCTTCGGACAGCGCTGGCTCTTTGGCTTGGAAACGGAGATGAGCACCGCATCCCCAGAGTCGGACTCGACTGGCTTTCGAGCAAGGGAAACCTTTACCTTTACCTAGGAGCTTAAGTGAGTCACTCCTCACTTCTTCAGAACAGTTCCACAAAAGCCCTTGCTCTGCCACAAATTTCGTTAGTCTTTAAGGCTCGACTAGACCCTTGCCCTTTTCTACTGCTACGTTCCAGTGTGTAATCTTGGGTTTTTTTAAAGGCCTGACTGGTGCCCACTTTGGCTGGTTTTACTTTCGTGGAGGTGGGTGTTGGAAACTGGAGTGCTTTATAGCGGTGGTTGAATTTTTATTAGATTGTAAACGGTGGATGGTCAGTGCTGTACTGAAACTTAGCCAACCTGTTGTTGTCCTGGAATCATTTCTTCCCTTCTCACGCTAGCCTGATCAGTTTACTTCCTGTTGTCTCCGTGGGTGTTTATGAACCAATTATTTCCTTGGGAAGAGAGGCGCGTGTGTGTTTGCGGCTTAAGTCCTGTTTCACGCTTTGTAGACAGTCGAAGCCGCTGCTCATTTGAAAAAACCCCCAAACCACTGTGATCATTATTTCATAACTGTGCGGACTGTAGAGTAGCACAAGTCACAGGCACCACTGGGGCTCCGGGAACTGATCATTAACCTGTGATTCATATAATGGCCAAGAGAGAACCACCCAGTCCCAAGACAACAGAAGGTAATGAATTAAGCTGAAATCAAAGAAGCCGGAGGAAAATTGCAAGGGTGAACTGGGACCTTTGCCCCAGGCAGCTGACTTCTGATATATAATAGGATCTTGTTTGTGCGGAATGCTTTTCTAGAGGGAATGTGGTGCTATTATTAAAGGCTGTGTGGTACCCCAGCCCCCACGTGCATCAGAGTGTGGAAAGACAGTTCTCTAGCAGCTCCAGAAGTTCCTACCATGGAAAAGATGTTCTACTAGTCTAGGAGGTATACAGGTTTGCAGTGGATGCAGATCTAGGGAGCTATCCTGTGCCCACTATCATTGGGGAAGTCGTATTGAACAAATTGGGACTTATTTTTATTTATTTATTTTTGCATATTTATATCCCGCCCTCCCCACGAACTTCCATGCTTGAGAGGAGAGGGATGGCGCGTAACAACGGGATCTCGGTTAATTACTCTTCGCATCCCACCAATAAGAAGGATACATTTACATATTAGTCTCCTATTTCAACGTATTTACTTGCTTCCCTGTGTTTTACCCCCGTCATTAAATCCAAACAAATGGTGACAATATAAACGCAGCTTGTTATTCCTGTTTGGTCTTTGCATCTGTTAAAACATCTTCATTATGTTGTATGCTAGTTTGCTGCTCAGCCTCTGCCTATGTGTACAGACTCTTAACTCCCATTTCAGTGTATCTGGGAAAGTGTGCGTGCACACGAAAGCTCATACTTTGCCACCATTGTTCCCTCTGAGCTGTGGAGTCTTGTGAGCAAAAATTCTACTTTGTGAGCTACTGGCATTAAAGTTGTGAGCAAGCGATTTGGCTACTGCATAAGTTAATTTGTCTTGGAGCCATCCTGCCTGAGCTAAGACAAAAATGTGTGAGCTGGAGGCTAAAGAACTGTGAGCTAGCTCACACTAACTCAGCTTAGGGGGAACACTGTTTGCCACTGAGCTCAGACTTTGTTAGGAGCAAAACGCATAGTGAAGTTTTGCTATTCAAGGAAAAAAAAATTAATCAAAATCTTTTCCCCTGTAACTTAACAGCCTACAAGCCATACATCGAAATATTTTATAAGTAATTTATAACTGCCTAGATAAATATGGCTAAATCACATGTGCAATTTTTTTTTTAAATCTTGCCTGGCGATAAAACCTTTAGTTTGTGTTCTGAAATGTTCTGTAGATGGTTAGTCCAGGGAGTAATATATTGGTTATGAAATGAGTTATGACAGGGGCAATTAAAAGGGATATGGATAATTGAGTCAACTTGATCTTTACAATAAATACAAAAACGTTTCTCGGGTGGGGGTGTCCTACTAAAGCTCCAAAAGCTCTTTGAAGCAGTGAGTTTTAACCTTGATTGTTTTACAGAGTTTTATTGTTCTCTCTGACGGGGGAGTGAATATAGCCGGTTGAGTTTTTTTATATCAGCCTTAATTTTATTTTTATACGTAATTTGTCCATAACTGGTATCGTTAAGTTGGCGGCAATTCATTCATTATTTCAACTTAAAATAAGCTAGAATGAGCAATAAAAGACCGAGCAGGGAAGCTTCAGCAGAAACAATAACACCAAAGCAAAAAAGACTTAAATCCACGTTCCCTCCCCGTTCGAATAAATTTGACATATTGAATCCTGACATTTCGGCCCCGAAACGATCAGTGAAGCTTCTAAACAAGAAAAGGTAAATATTGAGACAGTTCCAGGCTCATCGAGAAGCTCCGCATGTTCCAGTCTTTTCCCTCACTTATCTTGATTTTTTTTTTCTAGTCAAAGTGCCCTCATGTTATGAGAGTACCTGCAAGAGACTTCTAACCTGGCAGGAGAAGGTGGCATCCCTCTCCTGAACTATTTTTGGTTTGTCTCAGAGGCAGAAAGTGGGTGGAAGCCAGACAAGGCTTTGTCTTCGCCAGGGCTCTTTTTGTAGAAAAAGCCCAGCAGGAACTCATTAGCATAATAGGCCACACCCACCAGCAGAAACTCATTAGCATATTAGGCCACACCCCCATGCTACCAGAAGTGTGGTCATCCAGCCACACCCACCTTTTGCTTCTTATTCTGTTTACCTTGTTTGTTGTCAAAACCCAGGGCTTTTTTGGTAGCAGGAACTCATTTGCATGTTAGGCCACACACCCCTAATGTAGCCAATCCTAATGAGTTCCTGTTGCTGGGAGTGGCCTATTATGCTAATGAGTTCCTGTTGGGCATGGCCAACTTGGGAGCCAGCTGGAACTCTGTTCCTGTGTGTTCCTGCCCAAAAATAGCCCTGGTCTTCGCCATAGCACAGGAGGAGCTCATCAGGACCGAAAAGAGTATAACATCGTAACTCAAGGAAGAAAGAAAACAATCCGAAGCTAAGTGTCTAATAAATCAAGCTTATCTTTAAGGGCGAAGGGGGGAAGCTATAATTATATATAGAAGTGAAAGTATGAGATAACGAGAACGCGCTTAGAAGTGGAGGAAACATCTTAGGCTAAAGGGGAAAAAATGAGCAAAAGTATATGATTACAGTTAGCGGCTAGTAAGGGAAATAGAGCTTCCTTAACTAGTTTGACTAATTAATGGAAGTTCGATAAGTTATCTGGAGGGTAAAAGTAGGAAACACTTAACTGGTTTTCTTTTCTTTGTGCTCTCTCTCTTTAAGTGGCCTGACTTTGTTGCAAGACCAGGTGTAGCCTGATGAAGAATTTTTGCTTGGCAAGCATGTAGGCGGCGAGAGGATGTAGAAGACGCAGATGACGCGGAAGCAGATGGAGTAGCTGGGTGGATCTTAAAGGAGACTCAGGCAAGGCTGCTATTCAAGTATTAAAGGAGATAAGTTCCAGCGGGCATAACGAGGAAGTGGAAAGATAAGAGAGGACCTGCACGTGTGACTACTCAATAGGCTTCATAAATTAAATGAAAACAGTGGAAGAAGACATCACTCTTAAAGGGACAAGACTATTTCTATGCTAAATTTAAAGACATATTTAATAAAGGAATGGACTGGTATTAGAGTACCTGTACTGTACTAATAAAAAAGATAGGATAGGAAAATTAAGGACATATATGCAACATTAAAAAAATATTCATTTAATTTATATACGGTATACAATATCCATATATATACAGCTGAGTACAATATTAATATTACTAAATAGAGCTGTATAATACATGAGGGCAACAGGAACAGGTTCAAGCAGGAAAAATTCTACAGCATCTCCAAGTCAAGTAGGGGGTTTAAGTCAATTAAAAATGAATCTACCTCAATTGACGCTAGCTGAACTTAAATCTATGATACAAGAATGTGTTGCTCAGTCAACACAACAAACTGCAGAGGCATTAATTCCAAACTTAATTAAAAAAGAAATAGAGCCTATTCAGATGAAATTTGAAGAGATATCTAAGCAAATAAAATCCGACACGGAAGAAATTAAAGCTGAAATACTAAAGATGGCAAAATCCACAAATAAACTAGAGGGAAAAGTTGAAGACTTGAATCTAGAGGTTCAGGAAATAAATACAAAAGCAGATGAAGAATCATTAATCTTACTGGAAATAGGAAAATCAGGGCTAATACTCAGATGCCAAACATAACTGAACAGATTGATAAGAACCTGAAAGAAGAACTGGCAAAAATATTGCAGAACAATTTAATATTGGTACCAAAGAAGAAATAACAGAGGAAATGGAAGCTGTTTACAGGAGAAACTCGGCGTACACCAAGAGACACAAAATACCTCGTGAGGTATATATAAAATTTCACAAAAAGGGAATGAAGGACAAGATCCTTAAAGTTGCAAATGAAATCAAACTGATAATAGATGGAAA
Source organism: Gekko gecko (assembly GCA_029375565.1). NCBI lineage: Eukaryota > Metazoa > Chordata > Lepidosauria > Squamata > Gekkonidae > Gekko > Gekko gecko. The sequence continues at coordinate 44,628,945 of JAPDNY010000015.1, read as the reverse complement.
TGAGATAAAAATACTAAAAGACATACCTTGGCATGTGAGGGAAAAGAGGCGTAAGTATGAAGTTTTAGCTAATCTGCTAAGAAGAAATATGACAATGTACAGATGGGTGCTCCCGGAAGGTTTGTTATTTACATATAAGGGCAAAAAACAAAGAATTGATTCGATTTTTAATTCAATTCAATTCAAAACCTTTATTGGCATAGATCAAATCATAAACAGTTGCCATTTAGTTCATGAGTTGAACACACATCTTCCTCATTATAAGGCAGTTACAAAACTTAGCAACCACTTCAATAACCGCTATATTTTGTGAAGCCAGTAAACGGTTTTTAAATTAGAAAATTTTTTGAAGAGAGAAGGGGAAGATCTAGGCTGGCAGGGAGAAGAGGAAGAAGAAGAAGAAGAGGAGGAAAAGATGAAGAACAGAAAGCTGCAAATATTATCTGTTAATATAAATGGTTTAAACGGACCACAAAAGAGAAGAAGATTATTCCACCAAACGGCCAAGTTGGGTGTAGATATCATTTGTTTTCAAGAGACTTATATAAAGGAGGAACATTTAAAATATTTATCTTGTAAGAAACTAGGTATGCCATTTATTGCATCGGATGTAGTTAAAAAATGAGGAGTAGTAATTTATGTGAAGGAGAAGTGGCACCCAGAATTATACTATAAATCTTCTGATGGTAGAATCATAGCAATTACAATCATGAGAAATGGGAAAGAAACCTTAATAATAAACATCTATGCTCCCAATCAGAACCAATATTTTTTTTGAAAGAAACTTCAAAGTATACTGATAATGAAAAACCCAGAAGGTGTTTGTATTTTGGGAGACTTTAATGCTGTATTTGACGTCGGCTTTGATAGGAAAAAATTGGAAAGAAGCATAAAACCTAGTTCTACATTGCCCCAAAACTTTTTATCTTTAGCAGAGGAATACAATATGATAGATGCATGGAGAATGAGAAATCCATCTAAAAAAGATTATACATATTACTCTCCTAGACATGTCATGGTCAAGAACTGACATGGCTTGGATTAATATCTCATTGGCAAAAGATCTAATAGACGCAAAAATACTACCAAATACTTATGCTAACCATAATCCTATTTTGATATCTCTTCAAGAACCATCTAGAAAGACAAGATGGAGAATGGACACTGGATTATTAAGAGATAAAAAATTTGTGGAAAGAATTAAGTTGGAAATTCAAGAATTCTTTAAATGGAACAGGACATTAGAAACACCGATTAATACCATTTGGGATGCATTTAAAGCCTTTTTGAGAGGATTATTTATTACTCAGGGGGCTTGGAAAAGGAAACAGAAGAAAGAGAACCTTAAAAAGTTGGAGGGGGAATTAAAAATAGAAGAAGATAAAATGAAGAGAAATTCAGATGTAGATGGGATAAAACTTAAGATAAAAATGAAACAACATCAAATAAACATCCTTTTAATGCAAGAATTAGTCCACAAGATAGAATACGCCAAGGCATATTATTTTGAAAATGCAAACAAGCCCACATGTTGGCTGGCATATAAACTTAGAAAGGAAAAAGCAAAACGGACAATTACGGCCCTAAAAGATGAAAACCAAGAGTTAAAATATAGAACTCAAGAATTGAAAAGCATCGTAGGAATCTTCTACAAAAATTTATATAAACAATCCCCTCAAAATCACCAACAGAGAAAAGATTTTTATATCAGTTTTTTATATCAGCCTTAATTTTATTTTTTTATCCATAACTGGTATCGTTAAGTTGACGGCAATTCATTAATTATTTCAACTTAAAATAAGCTAGAATGAGCAATAAAAGACCAAGCAGGGAAGCTTCAGCAGAAACAATAACACCAAAGCAAAAAAGACTTGAATCGATGTTCCCTCCCCGTTCTAATAAATTTGACATATTGAATTCTGACATTTCTGCCCCTGAAACTATCAGTGAAGCCTCTAATCAAGAAAAGGTAAATATTGATTTACAACAAGGGAAGAAAACTTTAGACTCTATTAATTATGCTATTCAGGGCTTTTTTTTGTAGAAAAAGCCCAACAGGAACTCATTAGCATAATGGGCCACACCCATCTGCAGAAACTCATTAGCATATTAGGCCACACCCCCATGTTACCAGAAGTGTGGTCATCCAGCCACACCCACCCTTTGCTTCTTTTTTTACCTTGTTTGCTGTCAAAACCTAGGGCTTTTTGTGTAGGAGAAACTCCTTTGCATGTTAGGCCACACACCCCTAATGTAGCCAATCCTAATAAGTTTCTGGTGTTGGGTGTGGCATATTATGCTAATGAGTTCCTGCTGGGCATGGCCAACTCAGGAGCCAGCCGCAACTCCGTTCCTGTGCGTTCCTGCCCAAAAATAGCCCTGATGCTATTGAAAATACGATGGAGAAAACACAATCTGCTCTAAAATTTAAAACACAGGCAACGCAAACTGACTTCCCTGTCATTTATATATGATCGAAATCCAGTCTCATGTTTATTATCTAATTGAGAGGATACAATGGATCGATATTCAAGCAAGTAACGGGTATTTTCGGGCAAGAAGTGGCCGAAGGGCCTTCGACGGCTAGCATTGGAAGCTTAGCAAGACAGATTGGAAACTAAAGGCAACCGGGAGTTCTGTTGGTTAACCCAGTTAATAAGCACATTGTTAATGTTGATCAGACACGGATGTGTATTTTAAATGAGCTTTTCCAGTTTTACAGCCCTAGAACTTCCTGAGTGTCATCAGGACTTAGAAGAAAATTATGAATAATCATTTTTTGAACACACTGCTTATCCGAAGCCAGAGTAAATGCAGCATATCACTGGTGGAGCATATGTAAGCGACAGAAGAAGGTCACTAAGAAGAGGTTGCAGACTTGCTGTGCAAGGGCATTGCTGGCTTTCTGCAACACGAATCTTGGAGGAGACCTCTTCAGTTAAAATGGGGCTTGAAATCAGGGCTGCTAAGCCCTCCCAGGGGAGGTGTGGTAGGTCCCTCACCCCCAGGTCCCATTGCCCCCACCACCACTGGGAGTGGCAGCAGAAGAAAAATTAAAAGAAGAATGAGGCCTTGTCTACATATAGGAAGTTCTTACCATAGAGTTCCTAATGATTCCTAGAGCTACCCGGAAGCGACAAAGCGTAACTTTAGGAATTGTTGGAAACTCTTTGGTAAGAACACTTTAAAGTTTCTGGCAATTCCTAGAGCACCTTCCATCTGGGTAGCTCTCAGAATCACTAGGAACTCTATGGTAAGAACTTCCTGTAACTAGATGAAGACATTTAAATGTTTCTCCTGGGATTCTGCCACCCCAGAATCTTCCCACTACCTGGCAACCCAACTTTAAATGGAGAGGTCATTTGCAGGTCTAACACAGGTTGGGCATCTCATAGGGTTACAGTCCCAAGGTCCGGGCAGGGGTTCCCCAGTTTTCGTGACTTTCACCCACTGCCAGCCAGCTGGCCAGTGGGGGAAACCCCACCCCTAGGCAGGGATGTTGCTGTACAACATCCCCCACACAATGATGTTGCCTGGAAGTGATGTCATGATGTTGGGAATGTTGCAGAGCGACGCTCTGGTTCGAGAGCAAAACTCTCTGGTTTGAAGCCAGTTTTACCATAGAGTTTTGCCCCAAAACCAGAGCATGCCCCCTGACATCACCGAAGTGATGACATCATTTCTGAGTGACATCATCACATTGGGGATGTCCCAGAATGTCCCCAAATTTGCCGCCAGTGTGACAAAGGGTCCGGGCAACCCTAACGCCTCAGGGCCAGGTAGTGAGGATTTTTATGATGCCCACAGGGACCCCTCTGGAGCAGGTCACACGAATCCTCCGCCGCTCACTTTGGCCTCTGTATTTGCAGCCGTCTGGGGGGACCCCCTCTGAAATGGCAGGTCGTGATGATGTAGCTGGCCCGGCTGTCCGAAGAGGTGTGGTTGAAATGCATTCCTCCGGCTCCACAGGTAATTTTGACTTCAATGTTGCTGGCATGGATGAAGGTGTTCTTTTCCATACAGGTGGGACTCGTCAGGCCCTGGGCTTTCATTTTCTCCTGACAGTAGAAATGGGGGTTGATTATCATCCGCTTGGGGTCGACGTGTTCCCTCAGGAAACTCCGATAATTGGCTTGGCTCTTGTCCACCAAGGAAGCCAGGAAGAGGACGAAGAACAGAAGCGGTAAGGAGAGAAGGGGTCCCTCCAGAACCATGGCTGGGTCTTTCGCCGGAGTCTCCTTGAGAAGAAAGGGAGAGGAAGTGTTGGAGTAAAGATGGCTCAGAATTCCCAGACACCAGAGAGCCCTGTGTTTCCCTTTGCACTACGTGTGATGCCTTTCTTTGTCTACGCTAGAAGCTTCTCTCTGACTCCTCTTTCTCTGCCTTTGGTCTCTCTTCTCCTGATCTTGCAGGAGGTGGCTACTGCGGATGTCTCCCGTGCAAACCAGGGGCACACCTAGGACCCCGCCACATACGTGCAACCAGAGTAGCTGGCCACTTGAAACAGAGAAGAATAGTATTATTTCGATTAGGCTTCTGTTTCTTCTTCTGCTACAAAACGCACATGAAGGTTGCATAGATGTGGCTTCTATTGCCTCCTGGAAACTGCTGTTCTGAGAATCGATTGTGGTGGAAAGCGGCTGGACCTTTCAGTCCCCTCCCCCAACTTGTGTGGGAGCAGGGCAGGACTCTGCGGAGGGAACGAGCGCCGGCTAAAAGGTTTGCGGCAATCTAGACAAATGACCCACATAGAGAGAAGATACTCATCAAACAAAAAAGCCATCTAACTACATAGTCCAAAGTGATCAAAGGGCGGTATCTTCAAAAGCAAAGGGCTTAAGCGTTAGGGAACTTTTTGTGTGTGCCCCAACAAAGTGGGTGATTTTCTCCTTCGTGCAGTTTGATAGCCATTAACGTGAGTTGAAGTGGGAATAACACAGACATTAAAGGACTTTTCCTGTGTGCGTCCATAAATCTGCAGGCTTTGGATGCCTGGCCCACTGAATGGCAATGGTCTATGTGGGCAGAATCTCACAGAATCTTAATTTGCATTCTGAGATGGAGAAGAGCCTTTTCTGGAGGGGCAGGGAACTAACTGTGCTCAGTTCATAACATGCTTGAACATTTTGTACTGGGGACAAATTCATATGCTGAACCAGGTAATTACAAATTTTGACAACATCCCTCAACCGTTCATCAGACTTTTGAAAACTGGTGCTTTGTGCCGAGATGAAGGCCAGGGTTGCCTACCAGTTAGGCCAGGGTAGACTCTAATCTGGGAGAACCGGGTTTGATTCCCCACTCCTCCACTTGCACCTGCTGGATGACCTTGGGCAAGCCATAGTCCTGTCAGAGCTGTTCTTGAAAAAGAGCAGTTTCTGTCGGAGCTCTCTCAGCCCCACCTACCTCACAGGGTGTCTGTTGTGGGGAGGGGAAGGGAAAGGGGTTTGTGAGCCGCTCTGAGACTCTGAGTGAAGGGTGCGGTATAAATCCAATCTCCTCCTCCTCCTCCTCTTCTAATTTATGTTCAGTTGGGCAGCTACTGTGGGAGTCAGAAACACCAGTGAACTCTCTACCCTGCCAATCCCGGGGATGGGTAGAGGATCGGGAATAGCATCGGGATAGGGATGGCAAAGGCAACCCCCACGTGGGGGCTGGAGATCTCCCTAGAATTACCACTGAGCTCCAGGTGACAGCCATCGGTTCACCTGGAGAAAATGGGGGGACTGTATTGCATAATGCCTCACTGTGTTCCTTCTCCTAACCAGAACTCTACTCTTCCCAGGTTCCACCTCAAATCTCCTGGAATCTCCCAACCCAGAGTTGGCAACCCATAGCGCATGGGGTAAAGTGTGTGTATGTGGGGGGGTATCTGCCAGAGGGAGGAGTGAATCGGCAAAAGCCATTGTTTTGCACACGGAAATGCCATTCTGGTGGAAGAACTGCATGATTAATGCTGCTACCGGGAAGGGAAAGAAACCGATAGAAATCCTCACATCCTATAACCTATCAATCGTATGGCTATATCCAGTAATCTGCAGAAAGAAAATGAACGTGGATTTCATGAAGTCACTGTAATTCTCTGTCAAAGAAGGCAACATCGACAGTCTTGTTTTATGCAGGGCTTTTTTTGTAGAAAACCCCCAACAGGAACTCATTAGCATAATAGGCCAGGCCCATCAACAGAAACTAATTAGCATATTAGACCACACCCTTGACAGCACCACTCATTAGCATATTAGGCCACACCCCCATGTTACCAGAAGTGTGGTTATCCAGCCACACCCACCTTTTGCTTCTTATTCTGTTTACCTTGTTGTCAAAACCCAGGGCTTTTTTTGTAGCAGGAACTCCTTTGCATGTTAGGCCACACAGCCCTAATGCAGCCAATCTGAATGAGTTTCTACTGTTGGGTGTGGCCTATTATGCTGATGAGTTCTTGCTGGGCGTGGCCAACTCAGGAGCCAGCCGGAACTCCATTCCTGTGCGTTCCTGCCCAAAAATGAGCTTTCTGGTAGAGAGAGTGACAATGTTATCCTTGTAAAGACAACTTTGGTTATCCTTGTAAAGACAACTCTTCAAGGAAAACCTTTTCTCTCTTCAGCTAACTGCCTCCTTCCCCCCTTTCTCTTTCATTTCAGGGAATGATCCCCCCCACAACCCGCTCTCTCCCCCACAGAAGCAGTTGATCCAAATGGTTTCTGCAACTGACCTGCACTCGAATGCTCTTGAGTCCTCCGCTGCTTGCAGTCTACCTTAGATGGTTCTTGGCAGCATAAGATGGAGGAAAGGCTGTGGGGGAAACAAGTGGTCGATTTTATAAAGATATATTCCAGATATATATGCAAAGATGTATTCCACAATATGTTCTCAACAGTTCAAAAGCTTGCCTCAGCAAATGCAGCTTGTGAAATTGTCTGTCCGGTCGTTTTTCATGTGTCCCCAGATCCCCAGAAGAGAGAGATATCATTCGAGACCTTGAAGAGAGGGAGGAAACCCGAAGAATGCCTGAGCTGGCGACTTATGGCATTCCCAAAAGAAACAAGGGGGCACTTGTATTAGGAGTTTTTTAAAAGTAAGTGGCAAAATTTACTGTATGTTGTGGGGGAAACTGAACAATAATAAAAATAAACATGTTTACTAATTGCCGGCCATAAATAAGATAGAGGAGGGTTCCCCAAATCAGTGTATCTCAGCCTGTGGGTCGGGACCCAAAAGCGGGTCACAAAATCTCTGGAAATGGGTCCCCTTGTCATTTTGCTGCTTTTACAAGCTGGCAGAAGTAAACACATGACCCACCAGTAGAGGGCAGCTGTTCTGCACAAATCAAAATGTGCAGGAGGGCAAAAAATTGGGAAGCATCCCTGTTCCCTCCCCTCTGTCTGTCTCTGCTAAAATGCAATCTTCTGCACAGCAGTTACTGTGCACGGGTATAAATCCTGTGCGCTCACTCTGGGTGGTGCTGGGCATACATCTGCAAGAAGGTCAATATTAGATTATCCCAATGCTGATTTTTTTTTTTTACCAATGTTAAAGGGGACCCCAATGAGCTGTGGTAGAAGAAGAGAGAAGAGATTGGATTTATACTCTGCCCTTCACTACCCGAAGGAGTCTCAGAGCGGCTTACAATCTCCTTTCCCTTCCCCCTCCCCACAACAGACACCCTGTGAGGTAGGTGGGGCTGAGAGAGCTTTCTTGAGGACTGCCCTTGAGAGAACAGTTCTGAAAGAACTTATGACTGGCCCAAAGTCACACCAGCAGCTGCATGTGGAGGAGTGGGGAATCAAACCCGGTTCTCCCAGATTAGAGTCTGTATATCTAACCACCACACCAAACTGGTAGCAGCCATCGCCACTGTATTCGCAAAAGAAGTTCAAAAACCTGCTTTGGCCTTTTTTTAAAAAAATCATGCCAATAATAGGTGCCCTTTTGCTCAGTCCTCCTGGAAAACAAGTTGCCTCTTAGGCTGTGGACCACTTACCTGTCTCTGTCTGAAAACCTTACCCTGTTCCGTGCTCTGTTTCCAGTCTCACGTTTCTTCTGTTGCTCCGTGTGAAGGCCATGATCAGCCTGGCTTCTGACACAATGTATCGTCCCTTGGTGGACTGGCAAAGGGATAGAACCAATAGCTGGCTGACTTTATTCTGAGACCAGCCTTGAGCAATGCTCCCTCTAAGTTGTGGGGTCTCGTGAGCGAAAATTCTACTTTGTGAGCCACTGGCATTAAAGTTGTGAGGGAGCCATTTGGCTGCTGCATAAATTAATCTGCTCCTGAGCCAAGACAAAAATGTGTGAGCCGGAGGCTAAAAAGCTGTGAACTAGCTCACACTAACTTAGCTTAGAGGGAACACTAATCTCGAGAGTCACATGTCTTCGGTTTCCCAGCCTGCTCTGGCCGGACCACACTCGGCAGAATCTGCTCTCCAGAAACCAGACTTCTGGGTCGCAACTGTTTCTCTAAAAGGGGCCAAACAGGGATATGTTACAGCTATAATAAGAGGAAGGATTCTCATGTGGTGAAAACCCCACCCCCATCCCTGTGAACATAAGAACATAAGAGAAGCCAATGCTGAATCAGGCCAATGGCCCATCCAGTCCAACACTCTGTCACACAGCGGCCAAAAATACCAGGTGCCATCAGGAGGTCCAGCAGTGGGGCCAGGACACTAGAAGCCCTCCCACTGCTGCCCCACCCCGCAGCACCAAGAATAGAGTGCATCACCTGCCCTGGACTGAGAGTTCCTATCTATACCTTGTGGCCAGGGCTATTTTTGGGCAGGAACGCATAGGAACAGAGTTCCGGCTGGCTCCTGAGTTGGCCACGCCCAGCAGGAACTCATTAGCATAACAGGCCACACCCAACAGCAGAAACTCATTACGATTGGCTACATTAGGGGTGTGTGGCCTAACATGCAAAGGAGTTCCTGCTACAAAAAAAGCCCTGGGTTTTGACAACAAATAAGGTAAACAGAATAAGAAGCAAAAGGTGAGTGTGGCTGGATGACCACACTTCTGGTAACATGGGGGTGTGGCCTAATATGCTAATTAGCTGTATGGTCAGGGATGTGGCCTAATATGCTAATGAGTTTCTGCTGTTGGGTGGCCTGTTATGCTAATGAGTTCCTGCTGGGCTTTTTCTACAAAGAAAGCCCTGCTTGTGGCTAATAGCCACTGATGGACTTCTGCTGTGTTTTGATATCACTTGGGGAGATCAAGTTCCTTCTGTCTGTATGGTGAAATCTGATGGATAATATGACAGGGCTTTCTCAGTGGTGGCCCCGGTAGTGTAGGACGTGCTCGCTGAAATAGTCAATTCTGCAGCCTTATGGCAAGCAAAACAAGGTCAGCCTGGTTAAGAAGGCTTTAGGTGGGCTGTACGTACAATTTAGCAAGAACGATTAAAAAAAATATTCTGGATTGAGTTCAGTGTCCCCATCCTTTTGGAACCTGCAGCTACCTTTGGAATTATGATGCAGCGTGGTGGGTGCAGCCACAAAATGCCCACCACTTGAGGCTGAGCCAGCCACAAAATGGCTGCTGCAGCTGAGCTCCAGACACACACAGTGAAGATCCTTGTGCAGTGGTGGCAGCTGCTGTCAAAGCAATGCTTTAAAAATATTGGCATAGCCAATGAAATCTCCAATGGCCAATCAGAAGCCTTGCTGGGTAAAAGCTCCACCTAGCCCCACCCACTTTCTAAAACCAGTTCTGCTCTGTGAACTGAAGCGGATCATGAGAGGGAGGGTGGGAAGGGTTGCATCAGTGCTTAGCTCTTGTGGCCCTTTCATACCCAGGGAAATTCTTGATCACCAGGTGGGCAGCTGCTATGGAATGTTTATGAAGATTCCAGCTGCTCATAAGTTTTTTTTGGGGGGGAAATCCCCAATCCCAAACCAAACCTCGTTCGCAGCCCTAGGCCTTCAGGATCTAGGGCTTTTGCATGTGACATTGCAGTGCACATATGAAAGAGGTGAGAAGATTAAGACATATGTCAGACTGACTGTTGAATGGGAACGATTACGTAATTCAAATGTAAACATCTGCGCATCTCATAGGTCTATACATCATGTAAACTATAGCACCGGGTATAAGCAGCATCAATTGGCCAGCGGCATCAATGCTAAGTTGTGGAGCCTTGTGAGCAAAAATTCCACTTTGTGAGCTACTGGCTTTAAAGTTGTGAGTGGGCGATTTGGCTGCTGCATAAATTGTTTTCCTCTGGAGCCCTCCTTCCTGAGCTAAGACAAAAATGTATGAGCTGGAGGCTAAAGAACTGTGAGCTAGCTCACACTAACTCAGCTTAGAGGGAACACCGGTCTGGCATGTGTGAATCCACAGATCAGACAACACTGACCGAACTCTGCTATCGCTTCAAGCTTTAGTGCTCCCTGATATGGGAAACCCGGGTCTGTGTTTGGCTGTCACATGTCCCAGCCAACCTAGGCAAGAAACGTCCAGAGGTGGTTTGATATTGCCTGCCTCTGTATAGTGAACCTGGACTTCCCTGGTGGTCTCCCATCCAAATACTGACCAGGGCAGACCCTGCTTAGCTTCCCAGATCTGGAGAGATTGGGCTAGCCTGGGGCAGCCAGGTCAGATGGCAGGTAAAGTAAAGGTAAAGGTCTCCCTTGCGCAAAAACCAGTCGAATCCGACTCTAGGGGGGCGGTGCTCATCTCCGTTTCCAAGTCGAAGAGCCAGCGCTGTCCAAAGACATTTCTGTGGTCATGTGGCCGGAATGACTAAACGCCAAGGCACACGGAACACTGTTACCTTCCCACAGAAGTGGTACCTATTTATCTACTTGCAATTTCTTGCTTTCGAACCACCTGGTTGGCAGGAGCCGGGGCCAGAGACGGGAGGTCACTCCGTCACTCAGCACTCGGGTCTTGAACTGCCGAGCAATGGACCTTCCGGTCTGCAATTCAGCACCTTAACCGCTGAGCCGCCACAGATGGCAGGTAGGGTGTCACAAAAGTCAAATGCTTGCATACAGAAGACTGCAGAGGAAGGAGAAGGTGTCTAGCTTAGCTTTCTTCCTAACACAGCGTTCTCTGCATGGAAGGATGTTTATGTGCACTAACTGCGGTAGGGTTGCCAGCTCCAGGTTGGGAAATATCTGGAGATCTTATAGGTAGAGCCGGAGGAGGGCGGGGTTTGGGGAGGGGAGGGACTTTGGTGGGGTATCGTGCCACAGAGTCTGCTTTGCAAAGGGGCCTTTTTCTCCAGCTGAACTCTGCCGCCTGGGCATCAGTTTTAATCCCAGGAGATCTCCAGCCAGCACCTGGAGGTTGGCAACCTTAACCTGTGGGAATTCCCTCCCATGCTTACAGCAGGTTTGCACGTGAAGAAAAAGATAAATGTGAAAAGGAAAAAACAACCCACACACCCTGTTCTCAATAATATGATTCTCTGTTCCTTCCGCTGGAGATATCAGCAGCCCCGGCAAGCAAGGGAGGCTGGCTGTGAAGGGAGCCCAGAAATTCTCGGTTTAGAAACTGGATGCCACACTTATACAAACACACATTACTTTTTGCATTTGCAAGAATTTATTTGATAGAGGGGGGGAAAGCAAGCCAGCAGCATATGCTCTTCATCCTGATACAGTGTTTCCTCCATATTATCAGCACTGTGATGGGAGAAATAGAGAGGGTTTTTAGTTTGACTGTAGACTTGTGGAGATGGCGGAAGGGAAGGGCTGTAATGCTATCCAATGAACACCAGAGGGCAGGAGAAAACGACATCAGGAGGGTTGCAGGTACTTCTATTATTTGTCAAAAAGTTTCATTTGGATCAATGGGCACTTGTAGATTTGCCAACTCCAGGCAGGGAAATGACCAAGAGGAGCCTTAGGACCATAGGGTCTGGAGAGCAGAGGGACCTCAGTAGAGTGTAATGCCATAAACTCCCCACTGCAAAGGAGCCGTTTTCTCCAGGGAACTGATCTCTGTCGTCTGGAGAGCAATTGTAATTCTGGGCAACCTCCAGGCCCCAGCTGGAGGTTGGCAACCGTAAGGGGTCACTAATGACAGCAGGGAGGCAAATAGTGCATGGAAAATAATGAAGAGCCTGTCACCATGATTAAAAAAGCCCACACACCCTAAGACATCTGACCCCTCCATTGTTAGATAAGCTCAATGTAAAATAAAACTCGAGGTAGATAATGGCCTGCAGTGTTTGAAACCTCCTTTGCTGTTGGCTGTGAGAGTTCTAGCTTCAGTGAAATGGGCCTCATGGCTTTAGCTGATGTGGTGTTAATGGAATGTTCATGAAGATTTCAGCTTAGGGCTGCCAGGTCCCAAGGGGGGGGGCAGGGTTTTCCTGCTGAAAGGGCCCCCAACCCACCAGTCCGGATCTGGCCGGCGGGGGGAACCCCACCCCCAAAGTGGCCAGATCGGGCCGACGTGCCCGGCACGATGACGTCACCCGGTACCATAGAGTTTTGGGGCTGATTGCTAGAGTGCCGCCCAGCAATGTGCCCAGCGTGATGACATCACTTCCGGGCGACGTCATCGCAGCGTGCACATTTTGCGCGTGCATGGAAGAACTCCCGGATGGGGCCCAGGACTCCCCCGCTATTAGGAACGGGGGACTTGGCAACCCTATTTCAGCTGCTGAGAAGCGTAGAAAAAAGACAAATCCAACTCCAAACCAAACCCAGTCAGCGCATAAAGGCTTCAGACATCTTGGGTTGGGAGCAGAAGAGAGAAGGAGGTGCCATTGGTAGCCAACTGACTGCAAAGTGGATGACTGTATGGTACATCAGTGGGGAGTATGAACTGCATGACTGGCTGGTTGCACATGACAGAGAGTAGTATGTGAGAACTGAGGAGCGGCAGGAATGTGCTTAGATACATGTATGTGTATTTGTGTATGTCCGTGTAAAGGAGAATATGAAAGCGATGTCTGAGAAGCATTTACGTGTGCCTGCGTGTATGCACAAGGCTGAGTGCTGCACGGTAAACCGGAAAAACTGAGGTGATTCAAAAGTAAAAACCTGTGAATCCAACAGTTCTCCACATTTCCGGGTAGGACGGAGGGTTGTTCTTATGACAGTGGACCACAATTCAAGTCCAGTAGCACCTTACAAAACCAGCAAGACTTTCCAGATATCTGACAAAGGGAACTTCACTCACAAAATCTTGTACCCTGGGAGATTTTGCTGTTTTTTAAAGTTGCTACTGGACTTGGGATTTCAGTCTTCACACGTAATCTGTAACATTAAATAGGAGCAGAATCAAGTGATCGCCAGCATGAGCAAATTCACAGAGCGGACACTGCAGGCAGTATCGCCTCAGGCAGACTTTTCCCCAAGGGAGATGATCAGGTAGTTCACACATTCTCCTCCCTGTCCCGAGGGCAGAGATGGTAACGGAGAGTAGAGAAAACATGTGTGAGCCAGGCCTTTAATGACTGACACCCTGTGGTTTTGTTTTCATCGAGGGCTGAAGGTTGCTGGTGGGAACCAGGTTTTTCAGCCTCTGTCAACACGGATGGCTTTATACCACTGCTTCAACTATTGTATTCCCCCCGCCCCAAAGAATCCTGGGATTTCTAGTTTGGTGACAGCACTGAGCCTCCTGCATTAGTGATCTTTGAGCTCTCTCGTGCAGAACGACACTTCCTGGGATTCCCTGGGGAGAAGGAACACCTGTGAAATGAGTTAAAGTATGAACGACGACTACGGCCCAGAGATCCATTGCTGAGAACGCATCAAGCAAAGCAGGACAAGATGGCTGACGTTTCAAGATTTCATTCCACTTCCGGCTTCCTGCGGGTTGCTTCGCCCTAGGCCTAGACAATATTGTGGAAGTGAACGGGCACGTTGTTGACGCAGGCCACACGGATTCTCTTCCTCTGTCTTCTGCCGACATATTGGCAATTAGGAAAACGGCCTCTATTGCGGCAGGTGATGAGATGGAAACGCTTTCTGCTTTGGAAAATATTCCTGTTCACGCGGCGCCCTCCCCTGCGGCAGATATTCCGGACGTCGTTGAGGCTGTCGTTGATGAACGTGTTGGTGGGCTTGCAAGTACGATTCATCATGCCTCTCCGCCTCATCAGGAGGTTGCAGTAGGCGTTGTTGTTGGGGGCTCCGGTTTTCGGATGATCCATGTGCCTGTTTCTGAAATCCTGGTGGGTGGCCCCTTCGCTGGACTGTACCAGAAGAGCTGCCAGAACGACGGCCAAACGCAGCAGCAGCCAGAAGGAGGTCTTGGGGGACATCCTGGTGGGGGGTTGGAGACTACAGAAGAAGACAGGAAATTTGAAATCTGCTTCTCAGCCTCAAGGGTGACGCTATTTGGTCTTCTATTTTATTTATTTCGTTCATTTATACCTCGCCTTTTCTCCCTGGTGGGGACCCAGATTAGCTTACAGAATTCTCCTCTCTTCCATTTTGACATTGTGAGGAAGGTTAGGCTGAGAGAGTGTGACTCACCCAAGGTCACCCAGTTAGCTTCCGTGGCACGAGTGGGGATTCGAATCTGCATCTTCCAGATACTAGTCTGGTGCTCTTAAACACTACACCACACGGCTATTTATTGATTATTTGGATTTATTGTTTAAACATGAGAGGCTTTTAGCTCCTGAAGGGGGAGCTGGACTGTACCACATCAGACTGCAGGTGGTGGTGTACACATGTTTACCTAAGTTCTTGAGTGTTTCCTCACATAGAAAAGCTCCTTGCACAGGACTATGCCGGGCTAGGCTACATCTTTCTCTCAGAGGTGCTGCTTCACTTAATACAATGGGGTTTCCATTATAAGAGTGGCCACCTCCATCTGCAGCATGAAGTGGTACAACCCAAGAAACAGGGTTGCCAGCCTCCAAGTGGGGTCTGGAGATCTCCTGGAACCTCAACTGCTCTCCAGACTAGGGAGATCAGTCCCCCTGGAGAAAATGGCTGCTTTGGAGGGTGGACTCTACAGCTTTGTACCCTGCCGAGGTCTCCTCCTTCCCAACCTGGAGCTCACAACCCAGCATACTACCACCCTCCTTTGGCACAACTTTCAGATTAGCTCTGAAACAAAACATGTGGTGATTTGAAACATGGTTTCCACTTCAAAATATCTCTGGGTTTTAGTTCCTGGATCTCCCTGTTGTGTTCTTTTTGGGTTTTCTGGGGCTCTTTCCGCTCTGTGAGGATAGCCCATCCCTTCCTGCGCATGCCTGTGGTATGCCTGGGAGGGAATCCCCACAGGGAGGCTTTTGCGCTCTCCCACCCTTGATTGGTCCACAGCTGAGCATGGTTTCTAGTGGGCACTTGGAAAGCAGCCAGCCATTGCTCTGAGCATCATGACATGAGAATTGCCTGTACCCCCTGAAGAGTCGTCCAGCCATTTTGACTTCTTTTGGCCTCCACAGGTCTGCTGTACATTGTCAGAGGCCCAGCTATGATGTTAGTCACAAGTCCGGTGGACCAGTGGAAGGACTGGGGTGAGACTTACTCAGCTCTCTGGGCTTCCAATGAGTTTTAATGGTCGGATTCTGCACCTTTTCTCAGAACTATGCTCCACTGAATTGGGCTTATCCTGAGGTAAAGCTCACACCCTTATGAGATGATAACTCTGCATGTTTACCCAGGAAGTAAATCCTGTTACGTTTAATGAGGTTAAATTCCAAAACAGTGGGCAAAGTATTGTAAGTGTGCAAAGGACTGCAGCTATTGTCAGTCGAAGGTCTAGATCCCATGGAGGCGGCGAACCTGTACGTGGACTGTGCCACTTCAGAGTGCGGGAGGCGTCACTGCTCCTTCACACATACAAAAGCTTTCCACATTGAAAACTAACTGCCAGGGAGAAGGTTGGGCTAGAAGGTTTCTCCTTCATACCCAGTTTTCTGTGTGCCACCTTTTGAACATGTGAGCCCCCACCTGCCACCTAAAATGGTATGGTCCAGACCTGGGTTTACTACCTCAGGGGATACTAAACCTAACTTTAGCTGGCCCAGGATCTCCCTAATCAAATATTGAAGATCAAATTCAGTATAAGTCATATATGAAACATTATTGCTAATGGAGCATTTGAAGCTGGGTATCACAGAACACAAACTTATTAACTTTTCAGATTAACTCAAAATTCTGACAGGACCTGTTTTGACACTAAATATTATTGGAACAAAGTTTGAGTCCAGTGTTGGCACCAACAAAGACCAACAAAGTTTTACTCGTGGTATTAGGTTTCATGTGCAAGCGCACACCTCCTCAGATACGGTGGAAAGAAGAAAGATAGAGGTTCTTTTCACTGTATATCTGACGAAGCGCGCTTGCATACGAAAGCTCAGGGCTATTTCTGGGCAGGAACGCACAGGAATGGAGTTCCGGCTGGCTCCCGAGTTGGCCACGCCCAGCAGGAACTCATTTGCATAACAGGCCACACCCAACAACAGAAACTCATTCAGATTGGCTACATTAGGGGTGTGTGGCTTAACATGCAAAAGAGTTCCTACTACAAAGAAAGCCCTGGGTTTTGACAACAAATAAGGTATACAGAATAAGAAGCAAAAGATGGGTGTGGCTGGATGACCACATGTCTGGTAACACGGGGGTGTGGCCTAATATGCTAATATGCTGTGCTGTCAGGGGTGTGGCCTGATATGCTAATGAGTTTCTGCTGTTGGGTGTGACCTGTTATGCTAATGAGTTCCTGCTGGGCTTTTTCTACAAAAAAGGCTCTGCGAAAGCTTATACCGTGAATAAAACTTTGTTGGACTTCAAGGTGCCAGCAGACTCAAACTTTGGTCTGCTGCTTCAGTCCAACACAGCTACTCTACCTGAGACTAAATATTATTGTATGCCTGTTGGCTGTTAAATACTACCCAAGGTTTTAAGCATCAAAAACTTTTAAAATGACCCAATTACATGGCCTCAATATGGTCCCGGTGTTCTGAACTGGTTTTCTTAATTTATTATAGTGAATGGTAACCCTTCTTTTATATGGGAGAGAGTTAAGGGGTAAACGCAGGGGCACTTGAGGTGTGGAACTGTGGCTCGGTGGTAGAGCATCTTCTTGGAATGGAGAAAGTCCCAGGTTCAATCCCCAGCGTCTCCAGTTAGAAATTCTGGCAGTGGATGAGGTGAAAGACTGCCTGTCTAAGTCCCTGGAGAGCCACTGTCAGCCTGAGTAGACAATACTGACTTTGAAGGGCCTACGGTCTGGTTCCGTATATGGCAGTTTTATGTTTCATATTTTACCACTATGGTCATGGCCACAGAGATCCCTGAAGAGTAAGACCATCAATAGCTGTTAGCCATGATGGCAAATTCCTCATAGGCCCTCTGAAGAAAAGGCATATGCTCCAGGTTCCTATAAGGTGCTTTGTTTTCTGTGAGAATCTAAGTACAGATTATATCTAGGAAGCTATAGAGATGTTAGTCTTTACAGACTAACTGTCTGTCCACAGTATACCTTACAAGGTGGCTGATGTAAACATATTTTAAAAATCAGATTAAAATACATGAACGACACATTAAAATAGCTAAATCTAAATGAGCGCTAGCAAGAGTGAGTAAATGTGAAAGGGAAAGGAAGGGCTCTCAAACCAACTGCTGTTAAGAGCCCTTTCAAAATAAAGCAGTTTTAACTAGGGTTGCCGATTCCCAGTTGGGGGGCAGGGGATCCCCTGGTTTGGAGCCCTTCAGGGCTCCAACCCCTCCACTCCCCCACTTCAGGGCTATCAGAGAGCCGGGGTGGTGGCAGCTGCTGGGTGCTCCATAAGGTCCCTATAAGGTATAATGGAGAATCGATCCATGGGTATCTGGGGCTCGGGGGAGGGCTGTTTTTTGACGTAAAGGCACCAAATTTTCAGCATAGCTGCTGGTGCCTCTCCTCGAAAGCCCCCCCAAATTTCAAAAAGATTTGGACCAGAGCTTTTATGAGCCCCCAAAGAAGGTGCCCACATCCTCCATTATTTCCAGTGGAGGGAAGGCATAAAGCGGTCCCTTTAATTGTGATGGCCGGCTCACCCGGAACTCGCTTTGGAGTTCAATCGTGCTTTTTCCCTCCCCTCTCCTGGAGCCTCCTGCGAAGTCCCCTGCTGGCTTTTCGGCCTCACTTGGCAACACCAGTTTTAACTTTGTCCTAATAGGAACCAAACAACGATCTAATATATATATGTAAGCCGCTCAGAGCCCTTAAGGGGTGAGTGGGATAGAAAGTCGAATAATAAATAAATAAATAAATAAATAAATAAATAAATAAATAAATAAATCTAAAGCACCTGTCTCTAAGAAGGATTTGTGCCAGCACCGCGAAGGCCCTGTCTCTGATACCTTACCCACACGGGCTCCTCTGACTTACCCAAATTTGGTCTCGCCTGAGTGCTGGATACTTGCAGCGGCTGAGGGATGGATTTTGCAGTGCCAAGTCTCTCCCCCCCAGCCTGCTCTCTGAGTTATTATATAGACCTCGATTAGTTCAGGGGCAGGATGAAAAAAGACGGAACATCCAGCTAGTTGCCACATGTAGAATGCAAAAGAATGGTGCAAGGGTTGTGTGTGTGGGTTTCTACAAAGAATTACACAATTGGCTGCTTGATCCCCAGAATTGGCTGGTGAACACATCCCCCGTACTTAGAAAAAGCACCACTAGGGCAGAGGAAGGAAGGAGGAAGCCAAGATTTCTGGACTCCTGTTCTTGCTGCTCTTTGCTACCAGATATATTGCTTCAAGCAACATTTCAAGGGAGATGTGAAAGCATCTATGTAATAGCTGTTGAGCTCAATGTAGAGGTGGAACGGGGGGGGGGGCTCTAGGAGCAAGGTTCTCAGGGTGTCAGGTCGAAATCTCAGGTCCTGGCAGCTTGGCCACACAGTCAATGGCTTCTCTCCATACATATCTACTGCTTCCGCTGACATGGACATTGGAGGTGGGAAGCAGTGATCTGGCAACAGCAACTCAGCTCTGTTTTACATTTAGCATATAGTTTGTTTCCATGTTAATATATATATTTTAAAAAAATATATAGTGGCTAGTTCAGGTTATCAGCTAAGAGTCTTTTGTTCGCAGGAACATGGGGGAGGAGTACTGTAGAAACTGGGGCTGTGCGATGGCATTTATGTCACTGCTGGGTTCATACTGGATGGAAACCATAGAGGTCTGGGAAATTCCTAGAGTGCCAAGTGATGCTGTGACATCGCTTCCAGGTGTGAAACCACAAGGGACAAAATGACTTTGTGTGGTGCTGGTGGTGACCCTTTGCTCCCCCTGATGTTTTGAGCAGCAGCAGCGGGAGAGGGTCGCTTGAGCCAGAAGTCTGACTGCTATGGTGGGCAATATGACAAGCCTTTGAATAGTTCATGTTTTCAAAGCTATCCATGTGCAACTACAACACAAATACTACATGGTACACTTTCTACTCATGTGTGGAAGCCCTGCAAGAAGAAGAAGAAGAAGAAGAAGAAGAAGAAGAAGAAGAAGAAGAAGAAGAAGAAGAAGAAGAAGAAGAAGAAGAAGAAGAAGAAGAAGAGGAGGAGGAGGAGGAGGAGGAGGAGGAAGAGGAGGAGATTGGATTTATACCCCACCCTTCATTACCCAAAGATGTCTCAGAGCTGCTTACAACGTCCTTTCCCTTCCCCTCCCCACAACAGACACCTTGTGAGGAAGGTGGGGCTGAGAGAGCTCTTTTGAGGATTGCTTGTGAGAGAATAGCTCTGAAAGAACTTGTAACTGACCCAAGGTCACACCAGTAGCTGCGTGTGGAGGAGTGGGGAATCAAACCCAGTTCTCCCAGATTACAGTCTGCGCTCCTAACCACTATGCCAAATTGGCTCTCCAGTACTTTTATGCCCTTCCCCACAGGTCTTGGGATTTTAGAAGCTCGAGGACCCAGTGATCCTAAGTCTGAAAAGAGGTGCCAGTTGAGAAATGGTGTCTTGCCCAGAGCCTCTTCACTGATAGGGAGTCCAAGGCTAGAACCGAGAACTTCCTTGCCTGAGGTAGGGACCAAATCTGGCAAGGTATCTTGGCTTGGGTGGGCTTCAGGTTCAGGCTGTTCTTCAGGGGTTGGTGTTACGATGGATGGACAAGATCAGCCCCTGAAACTGGCAGTTGGCTTGACCAGGTGTGGTACTAATAGGAGGACCCCCGTTTCCTACTGGCAGGCTGTGGCCAGTTTTCCTTGCTAGACGAGGCTGCCATATTTCCAGGTGAGACTTCTAAGAAAGTAATTAAAACACACACACATGCAGCGTTTTCCAGAGAGAGGTTTCTCCAGATATATTCTTGTATCCATGAATTATTAGTGTCATTCAGTTAGAAAGTGCAGTTCTAAATTCAGAAGTCTTCTTATGAATAACCAACCATCTTAAGTTAACCCCCCACCCCCTCCTCAGAAATCTGCCACACTCACAATAGCGAAAGGAAGATTTGGTTTTTCAGAATCTCTTAAGGATCAACTGGGAGATTCTGAACAATGTACTTGGAGCAAAAGAGAATCCTAGCTGGGCAGAGCTGGGAGTGGATGGGGAAATGGGGTTTGGAGCACCACCAGTTTGGGAGAGAGGCCAGCTCCAGTGTTCCCTCTAAGCTGGGTTAGTGTGAGCCAGCTCACAGTTTTTTAGCCTCCATCTCACACATTTTTGCCTTAGCTCAGAAAGGATGGCTCCAGAGCAAACTAAATTATGCAGTAGCCAAATGGCTCGCTCACAACTTTAATGCCTGTGGTTCGCAAAGTAGAATTTTTGCTCACAAGACTCCACAGCTTAGGGGGAGTGTTGGCTGCCACTGGGCTTTCTTCTTCCAGCCCGAAACTTTTATAGTCAGACAACCAGTTCTTATCCACGAAATGGAAATTGCCATGTTGACAGTCCTAAAGGCTGTCTTTTGAAACATCCCTAGATGGGTCTTTTCAAGAAGGTGCAGTGATCCTTTGGCCTTATCCAGACTGCGGTCTTCTCCAGTGTTCCCTCTAAGCTGAGTTAGTGTGAGCCGGCTCACAGTTTTCTAGCCTCCAGCTCATACATTTTTGTCTCAGCTCAGGAAGGAGGGCTCCAGAGCAAACTAATTTATGCAGCAGCCAAATCGCTCGCTCACAACTTTAATGCCAGCAGCTCACAAAGTAGAATTTTTGCTCACAAGACTCCACAGCTTAGAGGGAGCATTGATCTTCTCTCCTGGTCAACAGAGACGCGCCAAAATTCAAACTCTCGTTGCAGCCCTCAGCCCAGTCCCAGTGGTCTGTGACTCACAGTGTCACAGCATCTGCTTTGCATGCAGGAGGCCCCAGGTTCAATCCCCAGCACTTCCAGCCGAAAGGTTCAGGTAGGAGGTGATGGGAAAGACCTCTGCCCGAGGCCCTGGCGAGCCACTGCCAGTCTGATGAGTAGCCAAGACTGGTGGGCCAGAGGTCTGATTTGGTATAAAGCAGCTTCATGTATTCAAACCGAACAGGTATCTTCAACCCAAAGGGGGAAATAGAACATCACAGTGGCTCTACTTGGAGGAGGGATGTTACTTCTTCTTCTTCTTCTTCTTCTTCTTCTTCTTCTTCTTCTTCTTCTTCTTCTTCTTCTTCTTCTTCTTCTTCTTCTTCTTCTTCTTCTTCTTCTTCTTCTTCTTTTCCTCTTCTTCTTCTTCTTCTTCTTCTTCTTCTTCTTCTTCTTCTTCTTCTTCTTCTTCTTCTTCTTCTTCTTCTTCTTCTTCTTCTTCTTCTTCTTCTTCTTCTAAATATATTTTATTTTGCTTTTAATTCCCATAATACAAGTTTATACAAAACATCATAACAAAGGAAGGAATAACATTTAAACTAACTTATCAAGGATAACCTACAATATGCCCAAACTGGATTGATTTCTAATATAGCTATTGTCCTATCTTTATAATCCACCTGGGAACGTTCCCACAAACTTAGCTCTACGTCCCGAAAGTATATCATGATACAATTCATACATCTTTTGTTTTTCTTACCCCCCCTTAACCACAAGTTAATTTCCCGATTGCTATTAATTATTATTTGCCAATTTATTTCTTGACACTTCTAAGGTATAATTTTATTATGTAACTATTACGATAAAAGGAAAGGATGTTACTTCTTCTAAAGAGTTAGGTGTGGTGTGCATCTGCACGCATTCGTCCAGGATACTTCATAAGACCATCAATGCCCTCCCCCATTTCTTAAACCACAGCTTCATCCTAGCGACAAAGACCTTAAGACTCAGCCTCCTCCATTTACTTCTTGGTGGTTGACTCAGAAATTGGTGAGGTGACCTAATCCCTTGACCATTGGTTTCCTGTCAGTTATCCCCTGTTGCTTTGTGTAACTGTGGAGAAATAGCTTAGGGACTCACTTTCGCAAAATCCAACAGCTTTGTCCCCCTGGAAAGTGGAACAACTCTGTAGGAACTTACCTTTATGGTTGGATTTTGCAATCAGAATGAGAAAGGAGAGGAAATAAAAGAACAACTCATCAGCCCTGGATGAGTTCACTCTCTTCTCCCACCTCCGCTCCACAGAGAGTGGCCATATTGAATGGGACACTGAGCACCTGGAAGTCCTTGATTCACATTTTCACCTTTGCTATAAACAAAATATGTGGCTTTAGGCAAACCTTCATTTGCCACATGGATCACATTTATTAACATCACAATGTCATACGAACTTGGGTGGCCCAGCATAAAACAAGGCCATCCATGGACAAAGGAAGGGGTGTCTACATAGTCAGGGGACTGCCCAGCTATGCACAAAACAAAGTTTTTGAAAATAGTGCAAAGTGTGGGGGGAAATATCCTGCCAAATGGTCTTGTTGAGGTCTGAATGTGCTCCTAGGGGTGTTGAGGGCAACTTAGAAGATAAAGGAGGGGGAGAGGAAAGCAGAGGGCTCGAGGCCCAGAGAATGTATGGAATCTTGGAAGACAAGATTGGGATGGTGGTGGTGGGGGATTTCCAAATAGCCTCCCCCGGCTGCAAGTTCTCATGGGCACCAGCAAAGTGCCTGGCCCTTGCTCTTTTTCATGAGAACAGCACAATGGAGCCTTCCATAAAGGACAGGCGAAGCTTCTGCATACCTGGAGAACTCCCAAGGAATGAAGGAAAAACTTTGACCTGGATGGCTGAGGTTAGTCTGATTTTGGCAGCTCTTGGGTCAACCCCAGTTAGGATTGGGATCAGAGACCATCGAGGAAGTCAAGGGGTCACTGCAAAGAGGCAGGCCATCGCAAACCACTTTTGAACGCTTCTTGCCTTGAAAACCCCGCAGGGTCACCATTTTCCAGCTGTGACTTGATGGCATTTTCAGTCATGTGCAGGGAAAAGGTGAGTTTATGTTGGAGGCTTAGAGTTGGTGGGATTCTGCCAGCAACCCTAACCCTAAATTTTCCAAGTTCCAAGTGGCGGTGAACCGTGGGAGCCCTAACCCTAACCCTAACCCTAACCCTAACCATAACCATAACCTGGGAGCTTGGCAGGCGTGCATACAGAAAAGGGCAAAGGTTTGTTCTCTGCTGCCCCAGAGGGCAAGACCAGATCTCATTGGCTTAAGTGTTCTGATGTTAGAACATTAGGAGGGGGGGGAAATTGCCTAATGAAAAGAGCAGTTCAACATGGAAGTCATCTTCATTAGAGGCCTTCAAGCGGAGGCCATCTCTTGGGGATGTTTTGACTCTGGATTTCCTGCCCCAAAGAATGGGCTGGACTACATGGCCTATCCCTCTTCCAACTCTATGACTCTATGTTTACTCTGACCTAAAGGGCTCTCCAGGGACTCAGGCAGAGGCAGGTCTTTCCCAACACTAATTAAATTAATTGGAGACTCCAGGGATTAAACCTGGGACCTTGTACCACTCAGCCTTTTCTTAATGCTGTCCTGGAAGAAGAAGCATTGGTTTTTATACCCCACTTTTTTCTATCTTAAGGAGTCTCAAGGCGTCTTACAATCACCTTTCCCTTCCTCTCCCCATGAAAGTCACCTTGTGAAGTGGGTGGGGCTGAGAGGATTCCGAGAGACCCGTGACTGGCCTAAGGTCACCCAGCTGGCTTCATGCGGAGGAGCAGGGAATCAAACCTGGTTCTCCAGATCAGAGTCCACTGCTCTTAACCACTACACCACAGTGGCTGAAATCTGGGGTGGGCAGGCTGCTTCAATCTCTATAGCTTTTCTTCTGTGAGGAAGGGGGAAAGCAGGCTGGAAAGGTAAATTTTAGTAGAAGTGGTAAGAAAAAAAGGGGGGGGATTAAGAAGCCTCTCCCAAGCTTCAGGGACCATCTCTCTCTTTTGGCCACATTTTGTAAAAGGTTTTTAAAAAAGGGATAAAATTGCACAATACTAAATGCCCTTGGCATGTCTGTCTATGTGATGGGGTTTACACCCCACTCTGAGAGCCAGTTTGGTGCAGTGGTTAAGTGTGCAAACTCTAATCTGGGAGAACTGGGTTTGATTCCCCACTCCTCCACTTGCAGCTGCTGGATGACCTTGGGCAAGCCATAGTTCTGTCAGAGCTGTCCTTGAAAGAGCAGTTCTTGAAAGAGCTCTCTCAGCCCCACCTACCTCACAGAGTGTCTGTTGTGGGGAGGGGAAGAGAATTGTAAACCACTCTGAGACTCCAAATGAAGGGTGGGGTATAAATCCAATCTCCTCCTCCTCCTCTTCTTCTTCTTCGTCTTCTTCTTCTTCTTCTGAGCCCTGGTCTTTAAACTCAGCCGGGATTGGCTCACTGCAGCCACATGGCCTATTGTTACCACCCAATCCCTTAGGCTTACCAGATACCCTCTTTTTAGAGGACATGTTTCCTTTTTTGTGTGTCCGTTGCTATTATTTAGCCCACACAGGTCAATTAAAATTGTTGTTTTTTTAAAAATCAAGGGAAGTTCGGAATATTCCTAGTCAGTCTGCAATTATCACAGCTTAAATAGTAGGGGGTATTTAAAATGAGCTTCATCGTAATGATCAGCTGTTTGAAGTAGTCTGTCAGGGAAATATGTCCTCCTTGTTGCTTTTTGAAATACGGTAACCTTCCTTGTAGCGCTGTTCAGATCTTTGGCAGCCTCACATTACATTCGCTTCAGTGTTCAGCGGGCCTCTCATTCCTTTTGATTCTATTATGTTGCAGGCCTGGATCTAGACTCCTCTAATGGTGTCGGATTTCTCTCCGACTCTTTCCTGGCAGCGCGCAGGGGGCCTTTCCCTTCAGCTAGGCCAGGACACAGAGGGGAAGGCGAAAACTGCCGAGGAGGGAATTTATGCCCCAAAGTGCTTCATGCCGCATAGTTCCCCAGCAGCTGCTGGTTTGTGATGACGACAATATTCAAAGTAGAGGATTGGTTAAAACCCATTCGTTTATGGTTCAAAGGAATTAAAAAAATATATTGCTTTATAATGTGATTCCCGAACTAAGGTGTCTGGACCATTCTTTCACATTCCTCAGGCAACAAAAACCCAGAACGCTTCCCCTGCATCAAGAAATCTAGCAGTCTAAACTGAAACGCCTTCTCTTTGACATGTTGGATTACAGGTCTTCAAGGCGCAGAACGGCTTTTTCCTAATGTTGGCTCCACAAGACGTGATTCTGCCGGCATCACACGCCTTTCTCTCCCCACCCAGTTCTATCACTCAGTCTTTTCGTAGCAGTGGGAAGTATCTCCAAGATGGTGGGACATATTCATTGTAGATCAGCTACTTGAGCAAATGCCTGTAATCCTTCTCCTTGAGTCCCGGTCAGAAAGGCAGACTATAAATAATGAGAACAAACAAGCAATAAAGGCAGAGCAACTGCTCTAGGATTCATTTGTGCAGTGGACATTACCCAGTGCTATCATAGCTGCAATGCCCACTTCTGCCACAAGAGGGTGCAAAACTGATTATATTGGTGCCCCAGGAAAGATAATTGGAGGCCAATTTCGCCGCTATGACATTTCCCACCCCCAGGAATTCACATCCTGGTATGGGCCTTCAGATTGCCCCTTGGTCTCATTCAGCTCCTGGAGGTCATCATGGCAATCTATTTATTTGTTTAAGTCAGGGCTATTTTGGGGCAGGAACACACAGGAACGGAGTTCTGGCTGGCCCCCGAGTTGTCCACGCCCAGCAGGAACTCATTGGTATAATAGGCCACACCCAACAGCAGAAACTCATTCGGGTTGGCTACATTAGGGGTGTGTGGCCTAACATGCAGAGGAGTTCCTGCTCCAAAAAAAGCCCTGGGTTTTGTCACAACAAACAAAGTAAACAGAAAGAGAAGCAAAAGGTGGGTGTGGCTGGATGACCACGCTTCTGGTAACATGGTGGTGTGGCCTAATACGCTAATGAGCTGTGCTGTCAGGGGTGTGGCCTAATATGCTAATGAGTTTCTGCAGTTGGGTGTGGCCTAATATGCTAATGAGTTTCTGCAGTTGGGTGTGGCCTATTCTAATGAGTTCCTACCGGGCTTTTTCTACAAAAAAAGCCCTGGTTTAAGTACTTTCCATATACCACTACATTATGAGGCTCTTGGGGTGGAATACAATAAAGTTTATAGGCAATCTTTAAAAAAAAAAAAAGTTAAAAAAAACCCTCAATGAAAACTAACAGCAGTAAGAGCACTACTAAGGGAACAGCATGGGGGAAAAACCTTGTTGATTCTATTCTGTGAAATGTGAGAAAACACATAAGAAGGAGATCGGGTCACACAAAAACCCCTCCCCCCATCATGCTGAGGGTGAAAAATGTCCACGTTAATGTGGAATTCAGTATTTAAATGAAAAGACCAAGAGTTTCACAGATGAGGAAACAAAGTACTGGGGCCAATGTTCCCTCTAAGGTGTGGAGTCCTGTGAGCAAAAATTCTACTTTGTGAGCTACTGGGCATTAAAGTTTTGACCAAGCAATTTGGCTACTGCATCAATTAGTTTGCTCTGGAGCCATCTTTCCTGAGCTAAGACAAAAATGTGTGAGCTGGAGGCTAAAAAACTGTGAGCTAGCTCGTACTAACTCAGCTTAGAGGGAACACTGACTGGGGCATGTATTTGGGCATGTACAACTTCTTCTTAGAACAGCCAGATTTGAGTCCTGTGGCACCTTAGAGACCAAGAAGATTTTCAGGGTTATGAACTTTGGGAGAGTCAAAATTCCCTATCTGATGAAGGGAGCGTTGACTCTTGAAAGTTCATACCCTGAAAACTCCGTGCTTCTGGATGAATCTGGCTCTTCCAGTGCAGACCAAGGCTGAAACATCTTTTCTGCTTTTCTTAAAACATTATTTTCTCCTTTCAGGCCCGGGCAACCAAACACGGTCACACTGGTATGTACAAGAACACGATAGAGCTTTGCAAATTTTATTATGTTCTCGATATAGGCTGGTTACACAAACCCTTTCTTCACAGGCGAGAAAGGCGGCGTGCTCAAGATCCGGATTCTGCTAGCAAAAGAAGAGGAGGGGAAGGGTTACAGGGAATCCCTGGTGAGGGAAAGCAGCCATATCTACCCAGGGAGGTTCAAAAACCCCAGACGATGCGGAACGCCACGGGGAGGCCTTGCCGTTGGTTTAAGCCACACGATTCTTCTCCTTAGCTTCAGACAGTGGTGACAATCTGGCTCTCGTCGTAGTGGACGGGCCAGCCGTCTTCACAGCCAATGACAATGTACCTGGGGGAGGTGTTCTCTTTGTACTCACAGGGCGGGCGGGTTGAGCCGCCCCGCAGGGTGCAGCTGGTGACCCGGAACGGCTGCCGGCTGCGCTGCAGCTGCCCGCTGGGAACCCCCCCTTGGCCACACACTGCCCGGATCTGCCTCTTGGAGCCATGGATGAAGGTGTTTACTTCCTTGCACTCGGGTTTGGTGAGGCCCCGGCTGCGCATCAGGCCGTCACAGTACCGGCCATGGAAACTGCTCCTGGGATCGTCTCGGTGCTGGTTCAGGAACTTCTCATAGCGGGGGTTGTTGCCACCGGAGGAGCTGGGCAGCAATTCGGCCACCAGCAACAGGAACAGGAAACAACACTTGCCTCCCAAAGGCCTCATCTTGTCCTCCGCTAACAAGAAGACAACAGAGAGCATGGTGTTAATACCCCTCCATCGCCACTAGAGGGGGGACTGCAATACTCAGAGTGCTGGTCTAGGACACAATCAACATGGCTCCCCTTAGGACAAAAACAGGTATGGCCTCACATACAGAATTGGATGTCCTGATACATTCTCTGTTTCATAGCTGCTGCAGTGAAGGGTGGCCAACCTCCAGGTGAGGCCTGGAGATATCCCGGGATCAGAACTGACCTCCAGGCTACAGAGATCAGTCCCCCTGGGAAAACTGGCAGCTTTGGGTGTGGGCTGTATACCCAGCTGAGGTCCCTCCCCTCCCCAAAGCCTGCCCTTCCTAGGGTCCACAGCCAAATCTTAAGGGTTTTTCCACCCTGGAGTTGGCAACTCTAGTGCAGGGCTATTTTTGGGCAGGAACGCACAGGAATGGAGTTCCGGCTGGCTCCCGAGTTGGCCACGCCCAGCAGGAACTCATTAGCATAACAGGCCACACCCAACAGCAGAAACTCATCAGGATTGACTACAATAGGGGTGTGTGGCCTAACATGCAAAGGAGTTCCTGCTCCAAAAAAAGCCCTGGGTTTTGACAACAAGCAAGGTCAACAGAATAAGAAGCAAAAGGTGGGTGTGGCTGGATGACCGCGTTTCTGGTAACGTGGGGTGTGTGGCCTAATATGCTAATGAGCTGTGCTGTCAGGGGTGTGGCCTAATCAGCTAATGAGTTTCTGCCAATGGGTGTGGCCTATTATGCTAATGAGTTCCTGCTGGGGGTTTTCTACAAAAAGAGCCCTGCTCTAGTGCATGTGTCAATGAGATAATGGAAGCAGTATTGGGGAGAGGGGTGCTTAGCCCCTTTCCCTTGGACTGTTTCCCTATCTAACCATCCTCCCTCCCCAAAGCTGGTATCAGTTCCAATGTGCCTTCTTATTCTCCACTCTGGTTCCAGCTATTGCTGTTAAGTTCCCTGTAACATCACATCTTCCTCCTTTCTCCTGAAGAACTTCACAGGTACCATAGACCGCCAAAATACAAATCAGTGGTGTCTAGATCAAATCAAGCCTGAATTCTCCCTGGGAGCTTAACTTGACTAAACTGAGGCGATTGGTCAGCTCAGGAACAGACAAGACTCACTGGAAAAGCCAACCACGCTAGGAAAGGTTGGAGCCCATGGGAGAAGCAGAAGACCCAACATAAAATGGATTGACTCAATCAGGGAAGCCACGGCCTTCAGTTTGCAAGACCTGAGCAAGGGTGTTAATTAATTAATTTATTTTTATTTATTTATTAGATTGTTACCCGGCCCTGGAGGTCATTCATCCACAGGGTTTCCATAAGTCGACAGCGACTTGAGATGGAGGCTGGAGATCCAGCAGTGTCCCAGCAGATCTCCAGATGACAGAGATCAGTTCCCCTGGAGAAATTGGCTGCTCTGGAGGGTGGACTCTATGGGCATTACACTTTCCTCCCTCTCAAAACCCCAAGCTCCCTCTGTGTTCTCTCAACTTTTACCCACAGGGTTTAACGCACCTGATACTAAACTTTCAATCTCAATGGCTGAGGGCGGTCCGTAAGAAACTAAACCTTCTGGGACTTCCTCCCCAAGCAGTTCTGGCCTTTGGTAGGGAGCAGGCCAAGACAGTGCTGAAACAGGGGAATAATGGACACAGAGAGACAGCTTGACCTAGCCAGATGCCCAGCCCTGTATAGTGTACGAGCAAAGCAGGCACTGACTTCTCCCTCCTAATTACCTTTCCAGCTTAGATGATCACAAGATAAGAAAAGCTTCCACCTTAGCTAGATGCTTGGCTCTTCCCTCGGCTGTCCTTGAGGGGAGATACAGGAAGATATCTTTTGACCAGAGACTCTGTCAATGTGATCTGGGAGAAGCCGAAACTACTGAACACATGCTTCTCAGGTGCCCATGGTACAAGTTGGTTCGAGCCAAATATATTTTACCTTTGGTAAAGGAAATGCCTGTTCTGACGGTCTCTATGTCAATTACTTATTGTCAGATGATAACCAGACCATCACCAAACTTGTAGCTAAATTCTGTGCAGCTTGTTACTGTATCCGCAAAGAAAAGATTATTTAACCCCTCAAATCTTTCAGACCATGGTTTTTATATTTGTATATTTGTATTTTAACAAATTGTTTATATCTGTTTTGTATGATGTTGCTGATTTGCTGGCTTGGTGCTGTAACAAATAAAGATTGATTGATTGATTGATTGATTGATTGATTGAGCTCCCTCAGTGCTGCTATTCAGTAACGATGAATCTGAAGAAGGAGGAGGAGGAGGAGGAGGAGAAGGAGGAAGAGGAGGATGAGGAGGAGGAAGAGGAGGAGGAGGAGGAGGAAGAGGATGAGGAAGAGGAGGAGGAGGAGAAGACATGACAACAACACCGGAGATCTGTTCCTGGCAATCATATACTCCATTATCGCTTATGGACAAGCATACTCTCCATTATTCTCTATGGGCAATCATGCATTCTCTATTGGCAGTCATGTATTGTCTACGGGCAATCGCTGTCCTTAGTTTTAGTATGTCCCGTTCCCTATGTCTCATCTGGTTTGTCTTCAAGTCAAGTAACACCGTGTTCTTGGTGCTGTTGAGGAAGCAGGGGGTCTCGAAGCCAGCGCAGAGGGTTACAAACTGTGGACCAGTCCCCGTAGCTATCCCTTTGTAGCCGTTCCTCCATAACAACGAGGAAGTGTCACGCTTCAGCTCTGTGCCATAAAAGGTCTCCCCAACTTTCTGCCAGCCTTCAGTTTCCCCACCCTGCACTTCTGTTAAAAGTCAAGAGGCGACATCTGGGTTTTATTTATGCGCTCGCTTTTTCATTTCTGCCCCCAAACTCCCCGAAAGTCTGCTGTTTACATCATCTTGCTGTGGACGCAGTAAATCTATTCTGGTTTCTGTTGGGACACAAAGTCAGCTTGGGCGTGTGAGGAAAGAAACGCGTTTTCTTGGTTCTCGAAAAATAATCATGAGCAAGGATGGAAGACGGAAGCAGAATCTCTCCCAGATAATTAGGAAGAGCGACAATAACAGAAAGGATAATATCAAGGGGTCAAGAGAAACCCACCTTTTTCTAGGGCCTGGAAACAATCAGACTCCCGGCAGATCTGGCTGCTGCTGTTCAGCTTTCTTTCGCTTTTTGAGCCAATTGAAAAGTTTGCAAAAATGCTCCTCACTGGTTGCTGGGCAGAAATCTATGGATCGTCCTCAAATGGGTTTTGTAGAAAGGAGATCCCCGTTTTCCACTTTCCATGCTGCTTTCCCAGCAGACACAGATCTGAAACACCCACCTCCAAAACACGACTCTCCCCTCTCTTACACAAATGTGTTGTGCTCCATATGCGATTCTCTGTGTGGGATTTGCACAGGGAACTTTGAAATAACAACCGGGAGTCTCCATGGCCTTCACTGGAAAACCTTCTCTTGACAAAGCCTTTTCATTTGGTCCTTTAGCGAGGCAGTGCAAAAAGAAGGTCACAGTTGTACAGTAGAACTCAGCAATAAATAGATAGACAACCGGGAGAACAGGCTGCAAAGAACTTTCTACTGATATTGAAACTTGAAACATATATTGAAATGTCAAGGAAGTTATCGTTGCTTCACTGGGTGTTTGTTTCTTTCCGTTCGACGTTGTTGCTTATAATGTTATTCCTTTCCTTTAACGTTGTTGCTATATAATGTTGTTTGTTGTGACGGTGGTCTTCGAAACGATCTACCGTTTCAATGGTGTTTCTTTTTCCCAACCCCCCCAAAATGTAACACTTAGCCAAAGAACCTTATGCAAACATATCAGGTCAATTTCTCAACAATGATGCATACTGGATAAATCCTCACCGAGCGATAGCCTGCTTGTCAGAGACGTCCTGTTAATGTGGGTGATATGACCCAGTGATTAGGATTTATCCATTATAGCAACAACGTTAAAGGAAAGGAATAACATTATGGCAACAACGTCGAAGGAAAGAAACAAAAACCCCGTGAAGCAACGATAACTTTATTGACATTTCAATATATGTTTCAAGTTTCAATATCAGTAGAAAGTTCTTTGTAGCCTGTTCTCGCGGTTGTCTATCCTTTAGTGAGGCAGACAAAGCTGCATGTACTTTCTAATGACAGCATGCCCAAGTCATGGGAAATTCATCCAAAGAACAGTCCCTTTAAGCAGGGAATGGGACATGGATGTTATATAAGCAACATGAATAAAGAGGATTCTTATAGTACTTGAAAGGCTAGCAAGTTTTTAATTCTAGCATAAGCGCTCGTGGATTTTGGATCTAGGCGGGTAGCCAGCTAACCCGGAAGGGTACAATAACCTTGTGAAGCCAAGCAGGCCTGGGTCTCGTCCGTGCCTGGCTGGGAGCCCTTTGAGGAATCCCCACAAGCCTCCCTGAGTCCCAGCCAAGAATTAAAGGTGGTCTAGTCAGTGGCTCAAGTGGTTAAGACGCTGAACTGCAGGCTGTGGAAGGTCAGTAGTTCAGCAGTTCAAGACCCGTGAGTGCCGCATGACGGAGTGAGCTCCCGTCTCTAGTTCCAGCTCCTGCCAACCTAGCAGTTCGAAAGCAAGAAATTGCAAGTAGATAAATAGGTACCACTTCAGTGGGAAGGTAACAGCGTTCCGTGCGCCTTGGTGTTTAGTCATGCCGACCACATGACCACGGAAATGTCTTCGGGCAGCGCTGGCTCTTCGGCTTTGAAACGGAGATGAGCACCGCAACCCTAGAGTCGGATTCGACTGGCTTTCGAGTGAGGGAACCTTTACCTTTAGTCAGTCATAAGAGGCACTGGTTTATAGCGACCGTTTGCAAGTGGATTTTGCCGTTTCGCACAGTAGAATCCATTCTACTGTGCATTGAAAGTGGATGGAAAGAGCATTATTGAGTGTGTGCGAAAGCATCCATAGTCAAGATCTGTCTCCTCAGCTGTTGGGGCCGCCGACGTTTAAACAGGTCGCTCTGGCTATCCCTTTTACATTCATGTGATCTGCAGCAAATACCGTGGGCTTGTTATTTGCCTCTGCATCTCTGCCCATCTCTGCATATTAAACCTCTGATAAAGAGATGCAGCACTTTTCTCCTGGTCGGTGGGCGGCCTCACCAGTTGCTGCCGCTTTGTAAATGGTCCAGGTGCTTATGCCAAACACATTCGTCCGTTTCTTCATACCTCTCCTTTCTCCATGAAGGGGTCTCAAAGAGGCTTGCATTGTTCTCCTCACCGTTGTTCTTCACAACACCCCTGTGAGGCAGGTGAGTGACTACCACAGCCAGCGTCCTTTGCAGCTTGGGCATCTGAGATTTCCCCTCCAACCCCCATCACTGATTCTTGTATTTTATGCACTGTCCACGAATCTCTCTCCCTTGAGGTCCGCAGGTACCACACAATGAATCTTTCAGGTCCCTCTCTGTTCAACACCACATGCCTGTCCTTTCATCAGACTCTCCGGTGAATCCCTCCCCACTGCAGGCCATAGTTCAGCCTGGCTCTTCTCTCTTACACGGCTTATGAACTGTGCTCATTTATTTGCCCCGACCTGGATGGGCCAGGGTAGCCCAATCTTGTCAGCTCCTGGAAGCTAAGCAGGGTCAGCCCTGGGTAGGGTTTGGATGGGAGACTATCAAGGAAGTCCAGGTTTGCGATGTGGAGGCAGGCAACCCGGTAGGACTTTCCAGGCAAGAGATGTTCAGTTGGCCATGGCCTGCCTTCATGTCACGACCTGGTCTTCCTTGGTCTATGCTGGAACAAATTAAAGATGTTCTTGGTGACGTGCCATTGGAGCCTAAACTGAGAAAGAAGTAGGCCAAGAGTCTAACCAAAGAGGAACCACGCCTTTTGTAACACCTAATTCAGAGAACAACTTGTGTGTCCCAACTCAGGGCAGTTGGTGGTTTAGGTACCCAACAGGAGATGTTTGCAAGAGTGGGTTAGAGAAAGCCTCCCATAGTTGTTCAAGAGGCAGGTCAGGAAACGGGAAGGATTGGCCCAGAGCGGTTGTGACATGTCCTCTGTGGGAAGCTTCCAGTGAAAGCCTGGACCTGTTGGGAGCACCATGGCCGGAGGACTTGCTGATCATGGCCTTCTGCATTCAACAGCCTCAGATGAGCTCAGACTGACTGCTGCTTGGGCTCTTTCGCCAACCCAAAGGAAAGAAAGCCAAAGAAAAACAAATTGTCTGTTTTCCTCTCAAAGGAAGATGACCCGGAATGTAAAATGATCCGCCTCAACAAAGTTATGCACAAAAGGGTTTTTTTTTAAAAAACTGCTGTATATAACTGTAACTTGCCAGTACATTTCAGAGGGTACCAGGGTTGCCAGCCTCCAGGTGGGGCCTGGGGATCTCCCACTTTGACCACTGATCTCCCAGCTGACAGAGATCAGCTCCCCTGGAGAAAATGGCTGCTTGGAAGGGTGGACTCTATATGGCGTTACACCATGCTGAGGCCCCTCCCTTCCTGGATCCACTAGGGTTGCCAGGTCCGGGTTGGAAAATACCTGGAGCCTTTGGGGGTGGAGCCAGGAGAGGGCGGGGTTTGGGGAGGGGAGGGGCCTCGGCATGGTACAGTGCCACAGAGTCCAGCCTTCCAAGCAGCCATTTTCTCCAGGGGAGCTGATCTCTGTCAGCTGGAGATCAGTGGTCAAAGTGGGAGATCCCCAGGCCCCACCTGGAGGCTGGCAGCCCTAGGATCCACCCCCAAGTCTCCAGATATTTTCCAACCCAGACCTGGAGAAAATGAACTTGTTGTGTTCGGATGGACTCTGTAACACACCAAGGGTCCTCTAGTGGCTAAGACAGGGTTGTCAGCTCTGTGCTGGGCAGTTCCTGGAGATTTAGGGGTGGGGCCTGGGGAGGGGTGGGGCCTCAGCAGGGTAGAATTCCATGGAGTCCGCCCACTGGAGCAGCCATTTTCTGATCACAGGAAGTGTTCTTTGGAGGTCAGATTTGATTTTGGGAGATCTCCAGACCCTACCTGGATGGTGAGTGCTAAACTACATAAATGTACTAGGGCCTAGCAAATCATTACCCATAAAATGCAAAAAGAGAGGGGTAAATGAAAATATGGATCTCTCTCTCTCTCTTCTACCACTAGAAGGCATTTGTCTTTTTCATATAATTGTGTAGTAGTGTAAGTATAGTGTTTAAGAGTGGCAGACTCTGATCTGGAGAACCGGGTTTGATTCCCCACTCCTTTTCCCCTTGAAGCCTGCTGGGTGGCCTCGGGCCAGTCACAGCTCTCTCAGAGCTCTCTCGGCCCCACCTGACTCACAAGGTGCCAGATGTGGAGAGAGGAAGGGAAGCAGATTATGAACTACTTTGAGACTCATGAGGCCTGCTGGGTGGCCTCAGGCCAGTCACAGCTCTCTCAGAGCTCTCTCAGCCCCATCTGACTCAGAAGGTCCCAGTTGTGGAGAGAGGAAGGGAAGCAGATTATGAACTGCTTTGAGACACATGAGGCCTGCTGGGTGGCCTTGGGCCAGTCACAGCTCTCTCAGCCCCACCTGACTCACAAGGTGCCAGTTGTTGAGAGAGGAAGGGAAGGAGGTTATAAGCTGTTTTGAGACTCATGAGGTCTGCTGGGTGGCCTTGGGCCAATCACAGTTCTCTCAGAACTTTCTCAGCCCCACCTGCCTCACAAGGTGCCAGTTGTGGAGAGAGGGAGGGAAGCAGATTATAAGATGCTTTGAGACTCCTTTGGGTAGGAGAAAAGTGGGTCTAAAACCCTCTTTTTTTACCTCCATCCATGCTTGAGAGAAGACGAATGGAGCATAACAAAATGGTCTCAGTTAATGATTCTTAGCATCTCACAATTAAGAAGGATGCTTTTATACCACCAGTCTCCTGTTTTGACAGGTTCACTGTGTTTTGCCCGTAATTAAATCCAAACAAATGGTGACCATATAAACATAACTTGTTATTCCTATCTCGTTTTCTGCGTCTGTTAAAACACTGTTATTATGCTGTATGCTAATTTGCTTTTCACGCTCTACATATACCAATGAACGGTTACCTTCCACTTCAATGTACCTGAGGAAGTGTTGCGTGCACACAAAAGCTCATACCTTTGACTAAGACTTTGTTGGTCTTAACAGGTGCCACTGGACTCAAACTTGGTTCTTCTCTTATTCTGTTCTTCTTCAGCTGTGGGCCGACTTTTTACCATCCTTTGGGTAATAATTGGTAAGGCCACCAAATTACTTCAGGGGCCCAATCCAGCCCTGGGATCCCAGTGGAATGTGTGTAACGTAAGCATTTGCGTCTTCCTTCAGCTTACTCACTTGTCTACTCTTGCTGGGAGTGGCTCTCCAGTGCCTGAGGTAGAGATGAGGTGGTGGACCTTCTAAGCTGTGCTTTCCCAGGTTCTTGCCCCCAGGGACAGACAGATCCTCTGACAGGTAGCATTTTTGACTGACAATCTATCCAAAATCGATTGTTAGCTTTTGCTACCTTTGGATTAAGGAAACAAGGTGAAAGTTTTCTTAAAGTTTCAGTCTGGCTTAGATATGTCATATCTAGCCATGGTTGCGTTCAGACTGGCAGTTTGGCGCGATACGGTTCCACCTCTAATTGAACTGGTTTAAAGTGTTGCGGGGCATATCAGCCACACAGCACACCCTGCTGCGGGTTACCCACAGAGACATCCTGTGGTCAAGCATCCACATTATTGCAGCGCCTCAAGCCACGGAGTGCACTGCAAAAAAGTTCAAAATTCATGCATGTGCATAACCACGCATGTGCTGCATATGCACTTGTGCGCATGTGCACACATACACATACAGGCGATTAAAAAAACACCCTTCCCTAGTGTCAGAACACATCTGCAGGCTCAGACTGCCAGATCCGTTCTGCGTGCATTCCCCTATGTTCAGACATCCAGCCATGCGCAACAAATGCACAGGGAAACAAAAACACCACTTTGGAGTTGGTGGCTTTTTAACCCGGCTGCAAGTCACCCTAAGAACATAAGAACATAAGAACATAAGAGAAGCCAATGTTGAATCAGGACAATGGCCCATCTAGTCCAACACTCTGTCA
This sequence comes from Gekko gecko, assembly GCA_029375565.1. Classification (NCBI taxonomy): domain Eukaryota; kingdom Metazoa; phylum Chordata; class Lepidosauria; order Squamata; family Gekkonidae; genus Gekko; species Gekko gecko. Next base: position 44,591,964 of record JAPDNY010000015.1, on the reverse strand, counting down.
TACAGCGGCCAAAATATACCAGGTGCCATCAGGAGGTCCAGCAGTGGGGCCAGGACACTAGAAGCCCTCTGACGGGGTGCGTATGCCCGGGGAATGCCTGACAGATGTGGCTGTGTGACTGGGCCCATTTAATCGATTTGTGAAATGTGCCTATATCGGGCCAAACTGCCAGTCTGAATGCAACCCATGTGGTGATATCCCAGAAAACAGGGAGACTGAGGTCCTGACAGGTAGCAGTTTCAGACAGCTGCTCTGTTAAAAATGTCTCCGCTTTTGCTGTGGTCAGAGAATAGAAGCAGATCCTGGTGGTGAAGAAATGTGACTGAAGCTAGCGACCCTCTGAGGATCAGGTTATGGGGCCTCTGCCCCAGAGAAGCTTGGTGCAAATTCAGTTTAGGCCCTGATATTTAGGTAGAGTGAAATACTTCCCTAAATTCCCCTTGCCCTTCCCAGGCTCCCCCTTCAAATCTCCAGAAATCCCCCAGTCTGGAATTGGCAACCCTATCTTTAGGAGCAAGGGCTGAACATTTTCCTCTTGTTATATTTTATTCAGACCACCTAGTGCCACATTCAGAAGGTTGCTACATGCAGGGTTACTAAACCGGGAACTTAGAGGGCTGAAACCTCTTCCTCTCCACGGCCGCTGAGTGCTGGCTGGCCATATATAACAGGAACCCAGGAAGGCAGCCAGGCCCGAGACGGGGGGAGCCTCAGCAGTTCTTCTGGAGGAAGCCAAGAGCACGAAGACTGGGTGAGTTTAGAGACATCATGACCCATTTCCAAAGAGGTTGTGCTCGTGGGCAACGGAGAGGCTAGAGAAGGCAGAGAAAAAGATCCTTTTCTCCCTTTCTCACAATCCAAGAACTCGTGGGCACTCAAAGAAATTAATGAGCAGTAGGCTTGGAACGAGGGCTGTGGTGGCTCAGTGGTTAAGACGCTGAACTGCAGATGGGAAGGTCGGTAGTTCAGCAGTTTGAGACCCAAGTGCCGCATGCCAGAGTGAGCTCCCGTCTCTGGTCCCAGTTCCTGCCAACCTAGCAGTTTGAAAGCAAGAAACTGCAAGTAGATAAATGGGTGCCGCTTTGGTGGGAAGGTAACAGCATTCCATGCACCTCGGCGTCTAGTCATGCCGGCCACATGACCACAGAAATGCCTTCGGACAGCGCTGGCTCTTCGGCTTGGAAACGGAGATGAGCACTGAACCTAGAGTCAGATTCGACTGGCTTTTGAGCAAGGGAAACCTTAGGCTTGGAACAGATAAAAGGAAGTCCTTCTTCACCCAAAGAGTAAATAACGTGTGGAATTCACTGCTGCAGGAAGTGAAGGTGGCTATAAGCATAGACAGCTTCAAGGGTGGAATCAGATAAACATATGGGGCAGAGGTCCATCAGTGGCTACGAGCCACAGGCTATATACAGAGAACACTCTGTCTGGGGCAGTGATGCTCTTGATGTTTGGGGGAATTACAACTGATCTCCAGACAACAGAGACCAATCCCCCCAGAGAAGATGGCTGCTTTGAAGGGTGGACTCTATGGCATTGTATCCCAGAGAGGTCCCTTCCCTCCCCAGCTCCCCTCCCCCAAGTCTCCAGGAACTTCCCAGTCTGAAACTGGCAACCCGGTGTCCTGCACCTGTACTCGCCATAGCCTGGAATCTCAGTTGTCGAGCAGCACGATTTCTTCACTTCGTGCATGGCCAGCCCAGTCAGTATAGACCAGGCAGAAGGTGGCAGATCGGTCACCTGACTCTGCATGAAGCAGCTTTATATATTCATTACTGGGGGAGGCAGCAAGGGGGGGATGCAGGAGGGGTCCCCCCCCAGAGATTTTAGCATGATGTCGGGTTGCCAGCTCCTGGCTGGGGAATTCCAGGAGATTTGTGGATGGAGCCTGGGGAGGACAGGGACCTCAGTAGGGTACCATGCCATACAGTCCACCCTCCAAAGCAGCCATTTTCTCCAGGGAAACTGGGAGGTCCACAGGTCCTACCTGGAGGTTGCAAACACTCTAGACATATCTAATATAATATAATATAATATAATATACTATAATATAATATAATATAATATAACATAATATAACATAATATAACATAATATAACATAATATAACATAATATAACATAATATAATATAATACAATATAATATAATATAATATAATATAATAAATATAATATAATTAATATAATATAATTAATATAATAAATATAATATAATTAATATAATATAATTAATATGATATGATATGATATGATATGATATGATATAATATAATATAATATAATTTGTTTGCCAAATTGATTCACTTTATATAGATATTTCAACGCCACCCACTTTGATAAAGGTATACGCAAAACGAGATACAATATGCATGGTTCGTTGGTGTTGATGGCATTTAAATTACTTCCAGTAAACTGAGTACTGAAAAAAGAATTTACAAGTTGGCGAAGAACTTTTTTTTGGCACTATACATCACAGTTGTTTGCTTCCTTTCAACCCACCTGGAAGATGGCAACCATAAACAAGAGAGTTAGCGTGGTGGGCAAGGGATCGAATGGCCCCTCTTTTTCCCCCCTGACAAGGCCCCTATGCCCAGGGCCAGATTGAGATCTTTGTCAAGTTTAACAGGCCCCCTGGAATGACCACAACATGGAAATTCAGTAATTTTTAGGAGTGGGGGGAGGGCAGTTGGTACTGAGGCCCCCATAATATCAGGCCCCTAAAATGTAGCTTCCTTAGCTTGTGCATAAATCTGTCTTAGGGTTGCCAACTCCAGTTTGGGAAGTTCCTGGAAATTCAGGGGCAGTGCCTGGGGAGGGCAGAATATGGGGATGGAGTTCAGATGGGAGAGAGGGGGAGAGACTGGATTTATACTCCCGCCCTTCACTATCTGAAGGAGTCTCAGAGCGGTTTACAATCCCTTTCCCTTCCCCTCCCCACAACACACTCCCTGGGACGTAGGTGGGGCTAAGAGAGCTCTCCCGAGAACTGCCCTTGAGAGAACAGCTCTAAGAGAACTTGTGACTGACCCAAGGTCACACCAGCAGCTGCATGTGGAGGAGTGGGGAGTCACACCCGGTTCTCCCAGATTAGAGTCCGTGCTCCTAACCACTAAACCTAACTGGATAGGATGCCACAGATTCCACTGTGCAAAGCTGCTGTTTCCCCCCCTAGGGGAAGAGATTTCGATCGTCTGGAGACTGGTTGTAATTCCAGGCCTCCAGGCCATATCTGGAAGTTGGGAAACCTTCCTGGTGGTACTTCTGTAGGGTTGTCAGGTCTGGGTTGGAAAAGACCCGGAGACTTTGGGGGTGGAGCCAGGAGAGGGTAGGGTTTGGGGAGGGGAGGGGCCTCAGCGTGGTCCAATGCCACAGAGTCCGCCCTTCAAAGCAGCCATTTTCTCTCTGTCAGCTGGAGACCAGTTGTAAAAGCGGGAGATCTCCAGGCCCCGCCTGGAGGCTGGCAACCTTATACTTCTTTCCGCTGCTGAGGGTGACGCTCTTCCCCCTGTCTCCTTCTCTCGCCTTTGCAGACTGAGGGCCACTCTGAAGGTCCCAGAGATGGTGTCTCCCCGGGGCCCCTCTGGCCACACCCTTTGCCTCCTGCTCCTGGCGACGGCGGCCTGTCTGTGGCTGCCCTGCCGAGGCACGGCCTACCGAGGCTTCCTGAAGAGGCACCTGGACAACCCCAAAACGAACTTCGGCAGCAACCGCGAGTACTGCAAACAGATGATGCGCCGCAGAGGCATGAAATGCCAGCAGAGCAACACCTTCATCCATGCCAGTGAAGAGCAGCTGAAGTCCGTCTGCAACTCCAGAGGGCAGATGATGGACGGCAACACCGTCAGCAAAGCCCTCTTCCCCATCACCATCTGCAGGCGCAAGAAGTTCCTGCGCAGGGTGCTGTGTAGGTACAAGGGGAAGAGCAAAATGAAGAGGATCCGGGTCACCTGCGAGAAAGGGCTGCCGGTCCACTACATCTCCTACAAGTAGCCTCCCACAGGGAAAGGCGGGCAGCTCCCCTCGGGCTGGTCAGAGCACCCTGCTTCCTTAGCTCGCTGCTCCGTGCCCCTGCCTCTCTTGCACCCAGAGCTAGTCATAATGCTGTGCAGAATATTAGCCGCTCCCTTCCAATACAAGGCACTGCTTAAGCTGCTTGTGACATCTCCTGTCCTTCTTGGTACAGGGACGTAGCACAGTCGTGGTGCTAGGTCACCGCTAAAACCACCGTTGCTTCGGCACGCTCCAGAAGGTGACCAACTCCTTCCTGCTCCCCCGCTGCTGCTCCCCTGTATACAATAAAGCCATTTTATCATAGTGAATCCCGTGTTTGTTTCCTTGCACTGGGCTGCCCTCTGGTGTTCTCCGCGAAGATCGTTCCAGAGATTGGCCCTGCCGGTCTGCAGCAGAGCAGCGAGGTTTGAGTCCAGTTGCACCCTGGAGACCAAGTAGATTTTCGGGGTACGAGCTTTCAAAAGTCATCGCTCCCTTTGTCAGATAACTTTCATATCCGAGGAAGGGGACTTTGACTCTCCAAAGCTTCTACCCCCAAATCTTGTCGGTCTTTAAGGGGCTACTTGACTGGGGTCTAGCCGTCCTCTGGTGTTCTGAGGGCAGTAGGCCCAAAGTCTTCTCTCTCCCAGCACCGGAAATCTGTTGTCACTCTCAGGTCTGTATGAGACAACGTGAGTGAGACCAAAACAACAACAGAAATCTCCCTTGTGACAGCCAGCACTTGATTGACCCATGGGGCCAAAGTAGCTCTGGGCAACGCTCCCTCTAAGCTGTGGAGTCTTGTGAACAAAAGTCCTACTTTGTGAGTCGCTGGCATTAAAGTTGTGAGCGAGCGATTTGGTGACTGCACAAATTACTTTGCTCTGGAGACATCTCTCCTGAGCCAAGGCAAAAATGTGTGAGCCGGAGGCTAAAAAACTGTGAGCTAGCTCACTCTAACTCAGCTTAGGGGGAACACTGCCTATGGGGCCAATGTACCTACAGGACCTCCACTCTTGGTATACCCTCTGCAGGGCATTACTCTCTAGGGAGCAAAATCTCCTGGTGATCCCTGGCCCAAAAGAGATCCGGCTGTCCTCGACCAGCGCCAGGGCCTTTTTGGCCCTGGCACCAATCTGGTGGAGCTCTCTGCCTAGTGACATCCGTGCCCTGCGGGACTTGGTCCAGTTCTGCAGGGCCTGTAAGACAGAGATGTCCCACCAGGCCTGTGGGTGGGGACAGCAATGGGTGGTCATCAAGCCTGTCCTCCCTTACTCCCCCCCTCCCCTCTAGGACAAGGGGATCAATTGGTAGTCAACCCCACCTGAACAAATTTTTTAACTTACATTGTTGTCGAACTGTTAATTGTTTTAATTGAATTAGCTGATTCATGTGGTGTGTCACTGAATGTTGTGCACCGCCCTGAGCCCTTGAGGGGAGGGCGGTCTATAAATTTAATTATTATTATTAATCACAAAAAAATATGAATGAACGTTACCCCACCTGCTGGCTGATTGATCGTTATGGCCTCTGGGAAAAGCCAGTCCTGGGGGGGGCAATGGCCCAAAGTGCCACCTCTCCCAAGCCCCTCTGCCCGGGCCCAGCCAGCCATGTGGCCAGGAGACTGGCCCGGCCAAACAGGAGCAGCGCCTGGGTGGGGGGAAGCTGCCAGGCTGCCTTCGCCTGTCCTGCCAAATTGCACAGCTGCTAGGATTAATCTTAAGTTTGCCAACTTTTGTCACGGAAACCCCCCTTTTCTTGTGGGTCACTATCAGCAGCCCGAGCACTGAAATGATCTTAAGGTGCCCTCAGGGGTCATTTGGAGCAGGAGCGTGCAGGAGCAGAGTTCCGGCAGTTAGAAGCACAGGTGGTGGCAAGCCCCGCCCCCAGCTCCCAGCAGGAGCACAAAGCAGCACATGTAGCATTCCTCCTGGGCCCAGATAGGCTACCCTGGGACCGGAATGACAGCCCCCAGAGTGGAAAGATAGTCCCTAGGGGTGGAGCCTGAGTGCTGGGTGTTGCCTTCTGACACACTTCCAGTGATGTCAGGGGGTGTGGCATATGCAAATAAGTTATGCTAATGAGTTATGCTAATGAGCTCCTGCACCTCTTTTTCTACGAAATGACCCCTGGGTACCCTGACTCATCTGGGTCTCCACCCGGCCTGGATCTAATCAGCAGCCTTGAGGTGGGAGCGGGAGATGTCCCAGAATTAAAACTGATCTCCAGACAACAGAGAGCCGTTCCCTTGCTTTGGAGGGGGCGGGTGGGACTGCAGGACATCATCCCCTGCTAAGGCCCCTACTCTCCTCAGACCCTGCCCTCTCTAGGCTCCACCCCCAAATCTCCAGGAATTTTGTGACATGGAGTTAGCAACCCTGGGGCAGGACAAGTTGTGTGTACTGCTTCTCCTTCTGGGATAGCATGGGAAATGATTTCCCGCCTCCCTTGGGTAAACATCTGGCAGCCTGAAGATTGGCACTTAGCAGACAAGTGTCTGGAAAATAGCAGTCTGCATTTTTGGTGGATGGGCGGGGGCGGGAGAGAAAGCTGAGATTTTTGGCAGGGATTGGCTGAAGCCGAAGGGGCCACTTCAGGGAACTCCAGGCATCGTTGGGGGATCTTCCACCTAAAGGAGAAATCTGCTGGTCTTCACATATGCTCTGCTTGCACATTATGTTTCCTTTTTAAAGATACCCAATAAAGTACTGAGACTGACGCATTGGAGAGTGGTTTCAACTCATACTTTATTGCTTATGGTCAGAATGTGAGATGAGATAACTGGCCGGTGGCCGGTTTATATTCCCTTTGTAAACCACACCCAACACACACACACCTGTGATATGCTATTTACAGTGCTCTTACATTCCATAGGCCCTTTCTTGGATCCTAGCCTTCCTATAGGTGTAGGCTAGGATCCGTTTAGGCTATTGTCTTTTGGAACGAAGCTTGGGCCCTTTGCTTGGCCACATGTATACCCGACCGCGTGTATGGTCACCCTGGGTACATAACATACCCCATAGAGTTCTATAGATGGACTCCTAGAGAGGACATCTAGCCCAACCACCTCCTCTGTCCAGGAATTCTAAAGCTCCAGCATTCCCAACAGAAAACTGTCTGGTTATTATGACGCACAGTGACCTACAAGATGTAAAATGAGAGACAGAGGTGGAGATAAGTGATGTACGGCAGGACTTTTAAATTTGAAATGTGAGTTTTGGGAGTGACTTAACGGGAAGGGGATGAGTGAGAGGGTTTCCCCTTGGACTTGGAAATGACATCACAGGTCAAGAAAGCACAGGGTGTGACATCACATCCCTTTGCTGACCTCCCTTCCTCCTAGGCTGCTCCCTCAATTCCACCCTCGCCAGGCAGGGCCCCCAAATCTCCAGTAAGTTCCCTGAGCCAGAGCTGGGCCAGTTAGGAGTGCAAGCAGAGACACAGCCCCTCTTTTGGGATGGGACTCCTGTCCCTTTAACCAGGGCGCTGGGTGACAGGCTGGAATCCAGCAGAGGAGAACAGGCCAGGTGGGTGGTCGTGATGGGGAAAACTTCACCTGGAGAATTTTTAGATTCAGAGTAGTTGTGGTGCCAAAGAGCAGAACCACAGCAATGTCCAAGGCCCATGTGGGACTCTCATCAGGACAGGGTTGCCAGCCTCCAGGTGGGGCCTGGAGATCTATAGTTAGTGCGTGAAACCAGAATTTGGCTTGCTGACCATCATTCCAGCCCTGGCTTGTTTGGACCCCTGCTGGTTTCATTTCCCCTGCCTTTCCCACATAGGGTTGCCAGTCTCCAGGTGGTGCCTGGAGATCCCCTGGGATTAAAACTGATCTCCAGGTGACACCTGTCCGTTCACCTGGAGAAAATGGCCGCTTTGGAAGGTGGACTCTGTGGCACGATACTCCCGCTGAAGTCCCTCCCTCCCAAAACCCCGCCCTCTGTTGGCTCCACCCCCAGAATTGCCAGCTATTTCCCAACCCAGAGCTAGCAATCCTGCTCCCACGGACGCCCAGTTGGCATGCCAGCCTGCAATGTGCCGAGAGCCGTGCTGGGGAGCAGGCCAGGATAAAGCTGCAATTCCCACGTTCCTCTATCACATGAAATCGTTCCTAAATTTCACACAGCTAATGAACTGAACCCTGGTTTTAGGGTTACTGACCTCCCGATGGGGCTCGGAGGTCTCCTGGAATCACAGCTGATCTCCCGATGACAGAGGTCAGTTCCTCGGGAGAAAATGGCTGCTTCAGAAGAAGGGGGCCCTGTGCCATCAGACCCTGCCGAGAAGCCCCCTTGCTCTCCCCAAACCCCGCCCTTCCCAGCCTGCACCCCCAGATCTCAAGGCGTGTCCCCACCCAGCCTGGACAACCCTAACAGATGTTTCCCAGGCGCCCATGGGCAAGGCATGAAGCAAGTTGGTGTGGTGCAGTGGTTAAGAGTGGCGGACTCAAAAGCAGCGGGGAGGCTGGGGAAGGAATGGAAGGCTGCCCTGCCAGACTGCCCTGAGAGCCAGTTTGGTGTAGTGGTTAAGTGTGCGGACTCTGATCTGGGAGAACCGGGTTTGATTCCCCACTCCTCCACTTTCACCTGGCTGGATGACCTTGGGCAAGCCATAGTTCTGGCACAGCTGTCCTTGAAAAAGAGCAGTCTCTGTCAGAGCTCTCTCAGCCCCACCTACCTCACAGGGTGTCTGTTGTGGGGAGGGGAAGGGAGTTTGTAAGCCGCTCTGAGACTCCTTTGGGTAGTGAAGGGCGGGGTATAAATCCAGTCGTCTCCTCCTCCTCCTCCTCCTCTTCTGGAATAGCAGTCAGGTCTAACAGCTGATGGAGGGGAATGAAATTGACTCAAAGGGGCAGGGCAGCTTTCCTTTCCCTCCCCCAGTCCCCTGCAGCAGCTGTGGTTTCACTCCCCTCAGCTCTGTGGTTAAACCTGATCCCCAGGAGGGAAACTGGCCAGGAGCTGGGGGGGGGGTGCTTCCCTTTCTTTCCCCAGCCTTGCTGCTGCAGTTGTTGGACTAGGCACACTGGGGACTGGGGGTGTCTGGCATCCTCAGGTGGTGGGGCAGGGCTCCTGGGTGGGTGGGTGGCTCTGCCCCCAAATGCCCCACTGAGACTAGGGGCCAGCTCCAGGGGAACTGATCGCTGCTGTCTGGAGACCAGGTGTAACAGTGGGAGATCTCCAGGCCCCACCTGGAGGCTGGCAACCCTCTTTTTTTTTTACTCCTGAGTCATTAACTGGTCCAGATCCCTCCTAACATGGTGTCTCCGGCAGCTGTTCCGCGTTGGGCTCTTTCCCTCTGTCTCCCTTATCTTGCCTTTGCAGGTGAGGAGGACCATGAACCCCAAGGAACCCGTGGTGACACCAAGGCCTCCCCGAGGCCAGGCCCTTTGCCTCCTGCTCCTGGCAACAGCGGCCTGCCCGTGGCTGCCCTGCGAGGGCGCCGGGTACGAGGAGTTCCTGGAAAGGCACGTGGACTACCCCAAGTCCCGCTTCGGAGACGCCGCCGCCTATTGTGAGGAGATGATGCCCAGGCGAGGGATGCTGTGCGGGCGGGGCAACACGTTCCTCCACGCCAGCCAGTATGAGCTGCTGTCTCTCTGCAGTTCCAGGGGGCACCTGGTGGCGGAGACGGAGCGGAGCCCGGCCCCCTTCCCCATCACCGTCTGCTCCAGGACGGGGAGGAAGCCCCGCCCGCCTTGCGGCTACAAAGGGGAGAGCCTCACCAAGGAGATCTTCGTCACCTGCCTGAAAGGCCTCCCCGTCCACTTCAACAGACACGGGTAGCCCAGTGGGCAGCGTGGCACCCACTGTGTGGCAGGTTCTACCCCTCTGCTTGGGCTTGTCCCCCCCACCCCTTGCATCTCTCCCACTCAGGGCTGTCGGTAATGTTGTGCGAAATAGCATGCACCTCTTTCAGATATGAGGCATGACTTGAGCTGTTTTTGTGATGTTCCCATTGTCCAGTACTCAGCCCTGATTCGGGTGCCGGGACAGAGTCAAGGCCACGGAGCTTCTGCGCGCTCCAGAAGGTGCCCCTCCCCTTCCAGCTTCCCCGCTGCTTCCTGTTACACAGTAAACCCATTTACGAGAGTGACTCCTGTGCTTCTTTCCTTGTACTCCACTGCCCCCTGGTGCTCCCATTGCGACATGACCCAGGCTAGCTGGATCTCATCGGCTCATGGAAGTGTTGTGCACTAACTGAGGACCCCACGCAATCGCCTTTGCACGTGGTCATGCCAATGAGCAAAGCTTTGCTTACCTAAACAATTGCCAGCGCGGATCATAGAACGCGCCTATCGGTCAGGCAGGATTCAAGCAGGGACCTATGGGAAATCGGGGGCACTGTAAATAACCTGTCAGGGGTGTAGGGTGGGGGTGGTTTCCAGCTGGGATATAAGCAGGCCACAGGGCCTGCTCCTTGTCTTGGAACTGAGCTGTAAATAAACTATGAGCTGAAATCAAGCGTCTGGAGCCAGTACTTTACAGGAAAGTCGAATCTGCATTTGCATTTTTAAATCAATCTTTCTCTATGCTTGACGGCATCACAGCAGCAGGAGACTCATTTAAAAATGCAAATGCAGATTTGACCTAAGCTGGGTTGGCCTTGGGTAGCATCAGGAAGGGAGACCACCCAGGAAGTCCAGGGCTGGTAGGCTTAGGGCTATTCTGCATCTAGCATTCGCTCTACATTTTCTCAAGCGGGAGGGAAAAGTGCAGCTCAAAACCACATTCAGATATGTGGGGGCAACACCATACAGACTGCAAAGTCACCCCTGAAATCTACGCATACAATCTGATGATCAAAGAAAGTGAAAGCAGCATGCAGTATAGAGGGTACCATAAAACCTGATGGACGAAGAAAGTGAACGCTGCACGGCATTGCGGAGGGGAATTTCTGTTCCAACATGGATTTTGCAAAACATTGAAGGGAAAAGCCAATGCAGAATTGCCCATAGTTAGGCAAGGGCCAGGGCTGTTTTGGGGGCAGGAACGCACAGGAATGGAGTTCCGGCTGGCTCCCAATTTGGCCACGCCCAGCAAGAACTCATTAGCATAATAGGCCACACCCAACAGCAGAAACTCATTAGGATTGGCTACATTAGCGGTGTGTGGCCTAACATGCAAAGGAGTTCCTGCTACAAAAAAAGCAAAAGGTGGGTGTGGCTGGATGACCGCACTTCTGGTAGCATGGGCATGTGGCCTAATAGGCGAATGAGCTGTGCTGTTGGGGGTGTGGCCTAATATGCTAATGAGTTCCTGCTGTTGGGGGTGGCCTATTATGCTAATGAGTTCCTGCTGGGCTTTTTCTACAAAAAAGCCCTGGTAACGGCAAACCACCTCGGCATGTCTCTTGCTGCGAAAACCCTGTGGGGTGGCTATAGGCTTGATGGCACTTTTCTTCACCATGGCAGCTGCAGGAGGCCCTGATTCAGAAAAGGTATAGCTGCTGTGGGGTTTCTGCAATGGAAGCTGATCCCTTTCTCCCCTTCCTGCATTGCTATGAGCCCTTTAAGGGTAGGATCTTTTCCTCTTTCTCTTTCAAGGGCTAATAACAGCAGAGTGATGTTGGTTTTCTTTATCCGTATGTTGGTTTTAGTTATCCGTTTCTACTCTATATTACCTTCAGTATGTCCAAGGCAGCATACATGGATGATTGCTAGCCCCGTGAATTCACTTAGCCTGAGAGAGAAAGATCGGCCCATGATCAATGTATAAGTTTCATGGTTAGGTCTCCCCAAATCTTAGAAAAGCATAACATAAGAACATTAGAGAAGCCAATGTTGGATCAGGCCAATGGCCCATCCAGTCCAACACCCTGTCACACAGTGGCCAAAAATACCAGGTGCCATCAGGAGGTCCAGCAGTGGCATTCTAACCATCAGACTACATAACATGGGATGGTGGTCACGGACGGGTTAAACCCTTTTTCTCTGTTTTGGGAAATCTTGACCCTTCTTTGAACTGGTGCCCTTTAAAATTGCTGGGAAGAGTTTGAGAGAATTTGCATCTTTTGACAATTTAAGGTCTGTTCCCCCCCCCGCCCCGGGGAAGATTTTGAACAAATTAGATCAAGGAAGCATTTACACATATTATGTGAAGGCAAAAAATGGCAGAGAGGGTTAAAGGGGCCGGTGGGGCAGGTTTAAACCTATAGTGTAATTTATGGACGATCCCCAAGAGGTCAAGGTCTTCCTCCAGACATGATGACTATTCACTTCTGGCTATCATAGGCTGTACCCTTAAGCAGAGCGATGTCACCAGCAATGGGTCAGTTGCTGGAGGAAAGACCTACCAAAGGTCCACAGACCAAAATCTAGCACCACTATCTAGGCTGTTGCTCAGTGTGGGATCCCTTAAAATCATATAACCCGTGTCCCACGTTCCATTTTCCCCAGAAGTACTGTTCCTTGCATAAAAATTATAAGATTCCTCTCTCAGTGCAGCACCAATCAAATCCCAAAACTCCTAAAATGGTGTTCAAGACCCCTTTTTCTGGAAGCACTCTCCCTGCATAAGAATCGAAAGACCCCTCACATGAGGCTGATCAGATCCTCCATCCATCAAGGTCAGTACGGTCTACTCAGACCGGCAGCGGCTCTCCAGGGTCTCCGGCAGAGGTCTTTCCCATCACCTACTGCCTAGGCCTTTTTACTGATGATGCCAGGGATTGGCCCTGGGACCTTCTGCATGCCAAGCACATGCTCTACCACTGAGCCACAGCCTCTCATAATGCAGGTTTAGGCCTGAAGAACTAAAAAGGTCAATAGAAGGAAGGGATCGGGGGCTCAGCATCACACCCTGAAGTGCCTAGATATAAGAAGGAGATGAGGTGGCCATGGCATCACGGGGTAGCAGCTCTGTGTGTGCCAGTTGGCACCACTACAGCCTGGGTGGCCCAGGGAAGGAAGGCATCCACAGCTTGGGGAGCTCAGGCTGTGCCCAGAACCAGTGTTCCCTCTAAGCTGTGGAGTCTTGTGAGCAAAAATTCTACTTTGTGAGCTACTGGCATTAAAGTTGTGAGTGGGCAATTTGGCTACTGCATAAATTAGTTTGCTGTGGAGCCAGTCTTCCTGAGCTAAGACAAAAATGTGTGAGCTGGAGACTAAAAAACTGTGAGCTAGCTCACACTAACTCCGCTTAGGGGGAACATTGCCCAGAACCAAGAACCAAGGGAGGCACCTATGGCTGCACAGCATTGGTGGGCGATACCAAGGGGATTGGAGAGAGAAAGAAAGAGAGAGAGAGAGAGCAGGCGACAGCAGGCATCTCGGGAGTGGAGCGGATCAGGGCCGGGAACAGCCTGCTTTTCGGTGAAGAGAAGCCTACCTCCTACTCCTCTCAGCATGCCACCTGTGAATGGAGATGGGCAGCCCATGACAACTTCTGAGGCAGGTGGTGCTCTGTGTTGGCCTCCATCACCTCGATAATCTTTCCAATTTCCAGTAGCAAGCAGTGTGGACAAAAGGCAGAAGATTGCCCAGCCGCATCAGGCACATGGCAACCCTGCATCCATCCAGCCTCAGATGGTGAAGGTCCCTGAGCCAGGGCCTCAGAAAACGACCATAGAGGTCAGCTAGGTTCATACAGAAGTAGGCAACCATGAAGGGATACAGACCCCAAGGCAAGAAAAGCTTTAAATGATGATACAAGGACTTTGAACTGGGCCCAGAAGCAAATTGGGAGCCAATCTGCACTGCCAAGATCAATAGTTTTTGTCCTCTAAGGTATACAGAGGCAGTGAACAAATGAATTATGAAGGAAAATAATTTTTATTAAGTAGCTTAAGGAGTTTATGGAAGAAAATCACTTCTACAGAAGAATCATTGCAAGGAAATTGTATGTTTACACCCCTTCAGCTGTTGGGACTGGCAGTTCTGCTGTCATTTTGATGCAATTTGGTAAAAAAAGATCCCTCCAACCCTCTAAAAATAATTTAAAAAATCCCCAGCCCCGAATACCAAGCTTGTATTTGGAACTCGGAAAAATGAGAATAACGGAATTTTTCAGATCCCTGGTACCTGGATCAGAAAAATACTGATTTTTTTTTTGTTTCAAGAACTACAACATAGTTCACAGATCTAGAAATGGCTGCCCCCCATCTCCAGAGGATTGGATAGATTCAGATTAGGTTTTTTTGATAAAAAAACTACTTTAGTGACAAATTTTGATCTGTTTCTTAGTTTTCTTTACTAGCTGCTCTCTGTTGTTCAGTTCAGGTCTCAATATAATAATGTAGCATTTGGGGAGGAAGATACACCCCAATAAGCCAGCATTGGAGGCCAAGATGGAGAAGATCTCCACGGCCACCATGTATTTCCCACTGGTGCTCAAGTAGGAGGGGACAAAGGACACCCACACCACGCAGAAGACCAACATGCTGAAGGTGATCAACTTGGCTTCATTGAAACTACTGGGCAATCTTCTTGCAAAGAAAGCCACGATGAAGCTGATGGTGGCAAGAAGGCCCAGGTAGCCCAAGATAGTGTAGAACATGACTTCTGAGCCTTCATTGCACTGGAGTGTGATGAGAGCAACCTGGGAATGCATGTCAGACTCTGGGAAAGGGGGAGAAGTTGCCAACCACACAGCACAGATGCCAGCTTGAATGAGAGAAGAGAGAAGGATGCCTGACACCCCCAGCCTCTTCCCTACCCATGTCCTCATCTTGTTTCCTGGCTTGGTGGCCATGAAAGCCACAACCACAGTGATAGTTTTGCCCAACACACATGAAACAGAGAGAGAGAAGGTGATGGCGAAGAGCGTTTGCCGAAGAAGGCAGGTCACCTTCCCAGGTTCCCCAATGAATAGGAAACAGCAGAGGAAGCCGAGCAGCAGAGAGGCGAGGAGGGTGCAGGTGATGCTCCTGTTGTTGGCTTTGACGATGGGCGTGTCCCAGTGCAGAATGAAGCTCCCCATCACCACCATGGAGATCACTGATAGAAAAAGAGCCAAAGAAACCAGAACTGCTCCCAGAGGTTCTGCATAGGACAGGTAGGTGATGGCTTTGCGGAGGCATTGAATCTGTTCCTGGTTTGGATACTGATCTTCAGGGCACTTTTCACATTGATCTGCATCTAAAATGAAAGGAGAAGGTGTCAATTGTTTTAAAAAAACATTCTCCAGGTGTACTTATTTTTCATTTATGTTATTTATAGTCCACCTTTCTCATTAAGATCCAAGGTAGAGTAAAGGGTACATCAATGCAATCCATAGGATGAGATATCTAGTAAACAATGTGATAGGCCTAGTGTTACAGAAAACTGAAACGTTCCTTAAAGTGTTTAGATATGATGCATTAAACAATGCAGAAAAGGGATTACACACCTGGAATCGGTCAATCCTTATTGTTCTAATTAAAGTAAATGATAGTGTAAGGTGGTTGTTTTGCTGTAATTATTACGTACAGAAATAGGATTTCAGTTCAGTTACACATAATTTCATTCAGTGTGTTTGTATCAGAAAAGCACCCGGATGTCACCTTGCGGGTTTGGAGCAAAAAGGCAGGGGGGTTACCTTTCTCTGGTAAACAAACATGTATTTAGAGTAAATGAGGGAGTGTGGGAAAGAGAGGCAGTGTGCCTGGCTAAGGGCTATTTGTAGGCATCTCTGGCCCCTCTTGAAGAGCCATTATTCTGTATAGGGAGACCCAGGAAGCCAGGTTTACTCCCATAGAAAATAATAACCCTTTACAATGTAACATATAACAGCACATAAAATCTCATTCGTAAACACCTTATATGTTCAAGCAGAGAGCCATTTTGGTGTAGTGGTTAAGTGTGTGGACTCTAATCTGGGAGAACCGGGTTTGATTCCCTACTCCTCCACTTGCGGTTGCTGGATGACTTTGGGCAAGCCATAGTTCTGTCAGAGCTGTTCTCTCAGGGACAGTTCTTGAAAAAGCTCTCAGAGCCCCACCTACCTCACAGGGTGCCTGTTGTGGGGAGGGGATGGGTAAGGAGTTTGTAAACTGGGTTGAGACTCTGAGTGAAGGGCGGAGTATAAATCCAAGCTCCTCCTCCTCTGCCTCTTCCTCCTCCTCCTCCTTCTTTGGAACAAGACTCTGAATTATGTTGTAATTCTAAACCTTCTTTAGAGTTATACAAAAGATCATGTTGTAGGCATTACATTGTGAAGCGAGGAAGCTGAACCCCAGTCAAACCCCAAGATCTGATGCAATTCAGATGGTAAGATTACTCTGGGATTATCTCCAGTGAGTATGGTCTTCTGCAGCTGTGAGAAGCAATGTATCAGACCTGAATTTGTCTGTGCTCTTTTGCTGTTTATTTCAAGGACCTGCTGCCCATTTTGGTTGGTTCTCTGGTAACTTTATGTTCTTTTACTCACCCATTTGGTCTGAAATCCTCCCTTTGGGGCACTGAGAGCAGTCGTAGCAACAGACCTCCCCCACCTTTGCAATCCTGCTTTGCCCGGGGAGGCAGCTCTTAACACACCTGGATCGGGGGTCTCCCTATTAAGGAACACAAAGGAAGGTGCTGATGACGGAAGGGATTTCTTTCTCATCACTCCATGCTATTAAAAATGTTTATTTTCTACCCTTCAAAACTGTGTTATTAAGATAAACTCTCTTAATTTCCATTGGCCCAGTTTCTCCCGGGAATCCACCTATCTGTCTCCACTCCCCACTCCCTTTTTTGGAGCAATTTGATGTCAGTTTCCAATCTATTCCATTTTTATCTAAGAGAAGTTTGAAGAGACAAGGGGCAGGAAGGGAGGTTCTTCAAAATGTGGGGACTTCTTTCTAGAAGCCAAAAGGCAGGAAATGTCTTTGCAAACCTTTTTGTTCTCTGACTAGAGAACTACCCTTTGGCTGAAGTTTCAAAAGGGTGCATGGATTTCCCTTCAAAGGGAAATGAAACAGAAAGGAAAGAGGAATCCCTCTTTAAAAAGTGGAAACAAAAACAAATAGGAGGAATCAATGGCTGTAACTAAAGAAGCGAATCTGGAGGGGAAAATCAGCCACCTCTGTGGTACTCCAATCCTATGCCCAGGGCCGGCCCCAGCTTATTTTGCACCCTAGGCGAGAATCCCTTCTGGCGCCCTCCCTGCACACCCACCAATTTTCAAAAATAAATGAATTTTAGGAAGAATGGGGGGGGGGGAGTGGGAGATCGCACTCCCTTCCCCTTTCCTTCCTCGAAGAAAACAGCCCCTCCAGTTACGGGAGGCACCGAAGGGACCTTCTGAAGGAACAGCCAGATTTGAGCGCCCTAAACTTTGACTCCATTGTCCTGCTATCCCCAGTTTCCTTTCCTGCAAAGAAACAGCTCTGCTGCCTCCCTCTTCAGCCCAGAGTCAGTAAACTTCCCTCCACTGGATCTCTTCCCAGCAGCAGGCAGCTTCATTTGGGTCAGGGACTCACCGACTGGGCTTAGCCCCAGCATCTGTTCTGGCTGGCAGGGCCGACACAGTGTTGGTCTGGAGCACGAGAAGCTGATGCACCTTTGCCTCCATGTGCCACCTGTCATGGTTTCCCCTCCTTGGCTCGTCCTCCGAGAAAATTGCCGGACTCGGGGAGAAAGAGGCAGCGGCAGCAGCCACCTAGTCAGGGAGATGCAGGGCTTTTGGCGGGGGTGGGGGGGCCTAGTTTGCCTAGCGAGTGAGCCGGCCCTGCCTACGCCAATGCTTATTTCCTGACTCTGCAAGCAGTTGAGAAGCTGTTAATGATGGATAATTAATCTTCTAAGGTTTCCTGCAATGCTAGTTGGTCTGAGTTCAATAACAATTTTTGTATTGTACTTCTGAACAGTCACTTAACTGAAGCCTAAAGTCCTGGACAGATCCTAGTGATCTAGAGTTCTAGTCTGTTGTACTTGCTGTTGTCAGTCAGTAAGTCAGTTAGACTTTACTGGCATAAAACAATGCCTTAAGAGAGGACTGCTGTAAAAATGTATACATATAAAACCATACATATAAAACCCTGTGTTTTGCAAACTAAATAATATTGCATAATGTTACATAAAACAATTTGTTACAAAGTGTTGCTCATTTTGATAGTTTTTCCTGTCGTAGCTTTATAGCTGATTGCAAAAACATGGCTACCTTCGCTGATATTTCAGTAACGGAGTCATTCAGGAGACGGTGCACTTTTAAAACATCAGGAAGGTCCGTCATGTTGGCTATAATAGGGTTTAAATATCTAAAACGCATATCTGCATAAAATTGGCAATGCAAACAGATATGTGAAAACTGTCTCAATGCATCGAGAGTTATAGTGGCAAAGTCTAGCTGTGTATGCTATGTTATTATATCTCCCATGCAAGATTGCTGATGGTAGTGCATTGAATTTTGCTGGTGAAAAAGCTCTGCGCTGTTGTGGTGCTTGTATATCAGAGAGGTATGGGGCCATTCGGCCTACCGTGAGGGGAATCTCAAAGTTCAGAGGGGAGCAAGATTTGTTGGCAAACTGTATAGCCTTTGCGTTTCAGTGTCAAAGACTCTGTGTTTCATCATCTGAAGAGCACCCATAAAAGGGAGCATGAGCTCCAATGGGATGCCCATGGCAGTTATTTTGTTCTCAGTGTGTGGTAGCCAGTTAAACAAGTCTGACTCTGTGAGCATTTGTTGAATAAGGCTCCCTTGGTCTACACTGTAATGTAAACACAGCCAATATTTTACTGTCATTAGCTGTGCACCAGATTCCACAGAATTTAATCCAGTTTCTAAACACAAGCCTTCATTAGGTATGCAGCACGGCATTCCCATGATCTTTCAAAGAAATTTAGATCGAACACATTTTATTGTGCCATTAAGTGCACTTATCCATATTGGAATACCATACATGAGTTGAGGGGTTACTTTGGCCTTGAAAACTTTCAATGTAGCTGGTATGAATTGATTGCCTCTGGTGTTGAAGAATCAGGAAATGGCAGAAGCATTTATGTTGGCCATATTTATTGCTGAATTACGCTGCACGAACCAAGATGCATTGTATTGGAAGTGCAGACCTAAGTATCTAAAATTTTTAACTTGTTCAATTGGTTTGCCTCCAATTGTCCTTTGAATGGTTTCCAGGTTTTGGAAAGAACAAGTATTTTTTATTCTTCATGGTTTAAAAGTAATTTATTTGTTATAAAATATAAAAGACATCTATTTAGTGAATGCTTTAGACCAACTTTGGAGCAGGACAATAGTACCATGTTGTCTGCATATAATAGTAAAGAGACATGGACCAAACCCATCAGGCTATCCAATTGTAACATAATAATTTCTACTTTTAAATATAGAGAAACACACAGAACCAAACCCACTTGAAAGCGACCCTTAGGGTTAATCCTATACCCTGGGAGGGAAAAGGATTTATACCCCTCAGTCTGAATCTGATTTGGTGACCAGGTTTCCTGAAGAAGTATAATATCGAAATCATTAAGGAAACTTAGAAATTCAACATCCTTGGCCTTATTCCTTTTGTACTTGCTGTTGTGTGGTCTGGAAACACCCTGGTCCAAAACTCCCATCCCCCATGAACTGACAAGATGATCTTAGGCAAGACCACTGCCACTCACCCAAGGGGGGATACGGGTTGGACTATAATGGAACTCAGGAATCCTATCCACTCTGAAGACTGTATTTTCCTATGCCATACATATAGAAACGAGATGGAAGTAGCACCCCAAAGCCAATGTTGATGTATTGTAGCAAGGTTTGTGTTATTGGAGCCCTCTATTGTTCAGAGCACGTATGAAAAAAGGAGAAGGACCTTTCACTCCTGTGTCTTGTCCCCAGAAGAATAAAAGTAGCTTAGAAGTGGCTTTCAGCACGAGATGGCTGCTGGCCCCACGAAGACGGGCTGTGCGTGAAGAGGACAGCCTAGCTTACAGTTATTTTGGCAATTCCAACGCCAGAAAAGGCTCTCCCGGAGAGAGAGTCTGCAGGGGGTGCTAGCTGGGGTCTTCGGGGGTTTCTTGCCCAGCCCCAGAAATGCCCTGCAACCCCGAAGCGGATAGCTGTCGGAGGCTCGACGCCCAAGACGCCGAGCGCTAGAGGGGCCAGATGCTGGAAAGAGTCTAAAATCCTCTTACTGCCTGTAGAACTTTACCGAAGCTAAGTGGAATTTATTTTTCTTTGTTTCTTTATTTGCTCTTGGTGGGGTATGTGAAATATGCAAAGGTAAAGCTTCTTTCACAAGGTAGTGATTAGAGATAAGAGATTAAGCTTCCCAAAGACGGCTATTTCATAGAAGTTAAATCTTTTGTGAAGGAAGCAGTAAAGCAAGCTGAGTGAGAAATAAGGAAGAGGTTGTGATTACCTTTAGAGTTGAGGTTCAATTGAATGCCGCTTTTCTATAGTTGTCTTTTTTTTTCTTTTTCTTTTCATGTAAAGAGGTATAAGGCAATACCTCTTTAAGAAGTGCTGAGCTGTTCTTGGATGACGCAGTGATACAAGGAAGGCGGGAGATATACAAGTCGGAAGACTGAGAATAGAGCTGGAGATCGACGTAAGAGGAAAGGGGCCTGTCGGGGAGGCAACGGAGATTAAGACGACGCAGGAGCAAGCTACAGGAAGATACCAACAAAGGAAAATTTACAGGGGTGGTGGCAGAGACCTTCTCTAAGAGCTGGAAAGACGTTGAAATATCAATCAATAAGGACTGAAACGTGGTTGTTGTGCATAGAGGCTTGAGTGGTTGGCTGTAATGTTTAGAATTAATGTTTAGTTTTTTGTTTACATACTAATTTGTATATCTGTTTGCTTTGCTTCTTGTGGGGAAAGGGGAAAGGCTTTTGAAGGTGCCCTGGTAAGGACTGCTAGTTTATAGGCTAGAACTGAGAATTAGTAAAGATAGAGTACTCAGCCCATTATAAACAGATGTAAAATTATAAAAATAACAATAATAATACTAATTAATAAGGACAAGCTAAACGGACAAATTTAAAGGGTAGTAAAGAAATTGGTGCTATATGGCTAGTGGGGCAGGAGGTAGTAGCAGCAGAAAGACATCTATACCATCACCCAGTCAGTCAGGTGGGCAATTACAACTGAAACTCAACACCATGAGTATTACGCAGTTATCCATCAAAGAACTGAAAGCCATGATTCAGGACTCAGTTGCCCTAGCAATGAAAAAAGAGATAGACCCGATACATGAGAAGATAGATGCACTGACTGATCAAATTAAAAATGAGACAGAAGAAATCAAGAAGCAAATAACCGAAAATAGACAGGAAATCCAAAAAATTGTTCATAAAAATTATAGGACGGAAAAAAAAGTCAATGACCTGGAATATGAAATGCAAGAGCTGAAAATAAAAAATGACAAAATGGAAGATGCACTTATACACCTGGAGGTGGACAGAGCAGCATTAATTCTGAGATGCCAGAATATCCCAGAAAATTTAGAAAAAGACCTAAAAGATGTAATAGTTGAAACCCTAGCTGAACAATTAGATATAGGCACTCAAGAAGAAATCTCTAATGAAATAGAAGCCGTATATAGAAGAAACTCCTTCTACGCGAAAAAAAACAAAAAACCGAGGGAAGTTCACATAAGATTCTACAGGAAAAGAATGAAAGACAAAATACTTAAAGCCTCTAATGAGAAGAGAGTTACGATTCAGGATACAGAGATAATCTTTTTGAAGGAGACACCTTGGCGTGTTAGGGAGAAGAGACGGAGTTATAGTACCCTGACTAACCTCTTGAGAAAGAATGGTATTTCATACAGGTGGGTGCTCCCGGAGGGACTGTTGTTTAATTACGAGAGCAGAAGACAAAAGATAGACTCCATTTTTAAAATGGGAAACTTTTTGGAACAGTATGGCGAAGAACTAGGGTGGCAAAAAGAAGAGACAAACGAAGAGGAAGAAGAAGGATTAGAAGGTGAATCTGAGGAGGATAGACCTGAACAGGAGCAGGAGGAAAAGGTTCCTAAGACAGGAAAGAAGGGAAGGAAAGGGTTAACAGCAAATCCATTACAAGTCTTAACAAGATTTCAATACAAGAATAAAGAGTTAGCTTCTAAAAAATAAAGATGATAAATATGAATAAATTCAAAATTGCCTCTTTAAATGTGAACGGTCTAAATAGTCCTCAGAAAAGGAGAAAATTTTTTCATCAGCTAGTAAAACTCAACTTAGATGTGATTGCTCTCCAAGAAACACATATAAAGAAAGAGGATAATAAATACCTGAAATATAGAAAATTAGGGAAGGAGTTTGTGGCGCTGAATGTCAAAAAGAAATGTGGGGTAACAATTTATGCAAAAGAATATTTAGCTCCAGAATTTGTAATGGGTTCTGATGATGGGAGAATTGTGGCAATTAAAATAAAGAGACAGGATAAACAGAATTTGATAATAAACATATACGCTCCAAACCAAAATCAGGAAAGTTTCTACAAAACTTTAGGGGAGGTAGTTAATAGCCAGCATTTTGACAATATATGCA
The DNA here is from genome assembly GCA_029375565.1 of Gekko gecko. NCBI lineage: Eukaryota > Metazoa > Chordata > Lepidosauria > Squamata > Gekkonidae > Gekko > Gekko gecko. The sequence continues at coordinate 44,569,567 of JAPDNY010000015.1, read as the reverse complement.
TCTTGGGAGACTTCAATGCGGTTTTTAATGCAGAAGTAGATAGGAAATCCCATCCAAAAAAGAAGAAAACGGGTCAAATATTGCCAAATGTTTTTTTGGATGTAGCGGAGGAATACAATTTAATTGATATATGGAGAGCCAGGAATATAGAGACAAAAGATTTCACATTTTATTCGGCCAGACATAACTCCTGGTCTAGAATAGATATGGTATGGCTATCAGAAAATTGGGCTAGAGAAACAGTAGAAGCCGAGATATTGCCTAAAACATTTGCTGATCATAACCCGGTTTTAGTGTCCCTCAAGGAAGCTAAGAGAAAATCCCGTTGGAAAATGAATTTAGAATTGTTAAGGGATCGTGAATTTAGGGAAAATACTAAGAGAGAAATTACAGAATTTTTCAAGAATAATTTACAACCAGATATATCTTCAGGAATAGTTTGGGACACTTTCAAAGCTTACATTAGAGGATGGTGTATTAATCAGGAGGCTTGGAGGAAAAAGAAAAGGAAAGCCTCTTATGTAAAATTAGGAATATTAATAAAGGAGGAAGAAAATAAACTGAAGAGGACAGATTCTAAAGAAGTGAGGGATAGACTTAGGATGCTACAACATGAAATGAACCTGATTCTAACCTATGAGGTAGCAAGAAACATAGAATATACTAAACTACAATATTTTGAGAACGCTAATAAACCAAGCAGATGGTTGTCCTATAGACTCAGGAAAGAAAGAGAAAAACGGGTGATATCTGCCCTAAAAAATGATCAGGGAGAAATTAAGTTTGCTGTTCAGGATATAAAAGATATTATAGAAAAATTTTATAGGAAGCTATATAAACAAGTCCCCCAAGAGAGAGATCAAATTTTTACATTCTTGAAAAATAAAACCCAGATGAAGTTTGAAGAAAAATATAAAAAAATTCTAAATGAAAGAATTACATACTGCGAAATTGTTGAAGCAATTAAAAACCAAAAAAAGAAAAAAGCACCCGGACCAGATGGTATCCCTATTGAATTCTATCAAATGTTTGAAGAACAGATTAGTATGCCATTTAAACAACTCCTCCAGGACATAGGAGTATATGGAATGATCCCTAGCTCTTGGTGTCAAGCGGCCATTTCTTTGATACATAAGCCAGATACAGATGAGAAAGAGATTAGAAACTATAGACCAATCTCGCTGTTAAATGCAGATTACAAGATCTATGCAAGTATTTTGGCGGCTAGGCTAAAGAAAGTTCTAGCTCAATCAATCCACCAAGACCAAGCCGGCTTTTTACCCAGGAGGCAAATCAAAGATAACATGAGGATTATCATGAATGTTCTAGAGTATTATGAACATCATTCAGAAAAGCAAATGGCACTACTGTTCCTTGATGCCGAGAAGGCCTTTGATAACATATCATGGGAATTCATATTACAAAAACTAGAATTATGGGGCGGTAGGGACCTTTTCCTAACAATGGTTAGAGCAATATATAAGAAACAATACGCAAATATAATCATTAATGGTGAGATGACAGCAAGCATCGAGATACAGAAAGGTACTAGACAGGGCTGCCCTTTATCTCCTTTATTATTTATATTTGCCCTTGAGACATTAAATGATACAGTTAGGGAATCGAAGCTTGTACAGGGGCTTAAGATAAAGGGATATGAATTTAAATTGCTGGCCTTCGCAGACGATATTGTATTCATATTAGAAAACCCAGTAGGATCTTCAATGCATCTATTGGAAATAATACAAGATTTTGGGCACGTAGCGGGGTTTAAATTAAATTTGAAAAAAACCAAGATAATTACAAAAAATTGTTTACCTCTTACGATACAAGAAATACAAAAACTAACAGAAATAGAACTAGTAAAGAAAGTTAAATATCTGGGTATAACAATATCTAATAGGAATAGCTCATTAGTAGAAGATAATTATTATAAGCTCCTTAGGGACATCGATAAAGATTTATCAAGATGGAAAGATATTCAGTTGTCCTTGCTGGGTAGAATAGCAACTATTAAAATGAGTATTCTGCCGAAATTTCTTTTTTAGCACAAAATATCCCCATTCTAAAAAATTATAAGATATGTACGGAGTTAGAGAAAATGGTAAAAAAGTTTCTATGGTACCCAAAACGGGCTAGGATAAAAGGGAAGACGCTTCAGAATAAAAAAGAAAAAGGGGGATGTGGGCTGCCTAACTGGAAGCTGTACTACCAAGCGTCAGCTTTGAATTGGATAACAGAATGGATCAGACTGGAGAACATTAGAGTCTTAAGCTTGGAAGGGCATGATCTTAGAATGGGTTGGCATGCATACGTATGGTATGGGAAAGATAAGATCCATACCAATTTTAAACACCATATTATAAGAGGAGCTTTGATTAAGATTTGGAATGAAATGAAAGAAAGATACTACAGTAAGACACCTAAATGGGTGTCCCCCTTGGAAGCCTTTATAAAACCTTCCCTCATCAATATATGTGACAGAGAAAGTTACAAGACTTTGTTAGACGAAAATAATAAATTAAAATCAGAAGAGAGCTTACAAGTACTCTATAAGATTAAATTAGATTGGTGGGAAACTTTGCAACTCCAGTCAAGATATACCAAAGATGTTAGCATAGGGTTCCAAAAATCTAAAACACAACTAGATAGGATATGGCTTTCCTCAAATGATAAAATGATACAAAAGTTTTATAAGCTGTTGTTAGAAGATTATATGAGTGATGAAGAGGTCACCCCCACAATGGTAACATGGATGCAAGATTTGGGTCAGAGCATAGATATGGAGAAATGGGCTGATATTTGGAAATCCTTAAAATTCATGAGAGCTACAAGCTATAAGGAAAATATTTACAAAGTATTTCATCGTTGTTATTGGTCTCCTGACCGATTAGCTAAATGCTCCTCGGCACTTTCTAGAAACTGTTGGAAGTGTAGAACAAATGTCGGCACCTTTTTCCATGTATGGTGGCGATGTGACAAGGTCGCCGCTTATTGGAAAATGATCCAAAAGATAATATTAGAAATTACCAATATTAGCCTCTCTCTTTCGCCAGAAATATTTTTATTGAATATGCTTCCCGGGCTCTACAAACGAAAGGATAAATACTTATTAATTTATATTATTACAACCGCTAGAATTTTGCTAGCTAAATATTGGAAACAAGATGGCCTACCCACAAAAGAGGAAATAGCAATCAGATTACTTGAGATAGCGGAAATGGATAAGTTGAGTTTGACGCTTCAGCAGAAAGATGAAAGTGTTTTCAAGGAACGATGGGCATGTTTGTATAAATGGATAAAAACGGTTTGGAAATACTAGACTCAAAACTATGTAATGAGATGTATATATAAGATGTTAAAATTTGGTGGAAACTATGATAAATATAATTAATAAAAAAAGAAAAAAAAAAGAAAAAAGGAGAAGGATATTCAGAGAATATCTCAGTTTGGTATTCCCAAGGATCTGGAAAAGAACATTTTCCTGGATATTAATAATCTTCATACCTGCTTAAACTTGGGATTCCACACAATGGCACTTGTGTTAAGGGTGAACTGTTTGCCAACAGGGGCCTGGGGGTCCATCCTTCCAACTTGGACTCTTTGGTAGGATTTATTTGTGAATGTAACCAAGTTCATGATATCATAACCAGCTACCAGATCACCATTTTCATCAGAAAAGATTTCTTCCCCAGCAGTATTGTTAAAGCGGATGTGTCTGAGAAAAGAGTGAAGCTAAAGTGGAAAACAAAAAAGAGTAATTTGAGAGACCGTGACAGATGACAATGATTATTGTATGTAGTCCATTCCTCTGGCCTTTAATCTAGCAGGAAACTGCAGTAATGGAACAGCTATCAGCAGGAATCCAACTTGCTATGTTTGGGGAAGACATTCATGCAGTACAGCAGCATCAGCGAAAAACTATAAGCATTCCCAGGACCCTTTCAATGTATCTTCTGATATGAATATGCTACCTGGCTACGTTTGGTGCACTGTTAGTCTGCAGGAGACCAGAAGGTCCATTTTAGGCAATCTCAAGCAGATACAAATCTTTGTGGTGCATTTCTAAATTATTAATATTACTATTATCTAAATTTTAGTAGAAATAGATTTGTTTTTGGTTAAATAAATACAATATACTGTATAATTTTCACATTTTATTAATATACTGGTGTTTGATATTTCATATAAGGCAACTGTGGTTAAAAGAATTTAACTGATGTTGAAATTGATTTGTATCCACAAAGACTAAGCTTTCCATCACGGTGGAGTTATGACTTACCAGCCATGGCTGAATGTTCAGAAGATCCCATCTGTCTCCATCCCCTGTTTTTTTATGAGGGCCTCTTAATGAATACAGGGCTCGGAGAGCATGCATAACAACATAGACAGCATTGTAGATGCTGTAGGTCTGACGGGACAATAGTGTTTCAAATTTAGATTTGGAGATATTCCTCAGTCTTTCCTTTCCTGTACACATTGTCTTGGTGAAACCACATGAACAAGATGTAGGGAAACAACACTCAAAAAGACGGCACCAGAAATAGTGGATGCGATAAAGTTCAGTGTGGGTAGGATTCATGCTCTTGAAGAAGTTGTAAAATCCTGGCATCACCTTTCTGTGGCGTAAGAAGCACAAGGTGCCATTGAAGGTTGTTGCATACCGCTTACCATTTACAATAGTAGTTGCAATTTCCATTTGAGCGGTTATGATCCAAACTCTCCCAAAATAATATGTTGAATCACTTCCCCAAAAAAACAGAAAGACTAATAACATGTGCATAAAGTCAGTATCTCCATGGAGAATTACCACATTAATTTCCTTCAATATGAGAGTAGAAATCATAGTAGCCATGTCTGTCACGGGCTGTAGATTTTTAAAAACCAACTTTATTGAAATCCTGTGTGTCAAAGCAATGCAGATGTTGCTCTGGAGGAGCCTTGGTCTCAGAGTTTGAAGGAATGTTTCCCCACTGTTATCGTCTTCTATGATGAGGCCAACCCAATTCCATCCAAACTGCTTCAGTAGTTGAACAATCCCAACCTGCAGTGTTTTTTCATTTGGAACCATCCAGAAGAAATGAGGGAACTGAGCTTTATCACTCAATGCTGGGTTAAAGGATCCGTAACTGAGCTAATTAAGGTGGGTGAATGGAAGAACACATATTTAAACTTAGTAAATTCCCTCCTTTCTCTTATAACCATCATTTATACTCATTGATTTTATTCCTCCAAGCAACATAAATTTATAATTCATATCTGATGATTACAGATGGAACTGCAATTAAAGTGCACAGGAGAAGTGGATTTGAAGCATGAGGTTGGAATATCCATATTACTGATGATTTCTCCTACTGTGGTATTGAATTTTGGTTCTGCGGGAAGCACAGTTTGGAGGAACATGGGTGAGGAATGTTGTGGCTATTCCAAGGAAACTGATAGAAAACAATAGACTTTTACATTAGTGGTTTTGTTTGGTGCACTTTCATTACTAATTCAAAAAGTATTGTTTTGCTATTGAATTCATTCCTATTGTTTTGTTTTGTCTCGTCATTCATCTTCCTAATTCTGTTTTGTTCTTATTTCTGCTTAGTTTTAATGGAAGACCTTCCCTCCCTTCTCAGTGCTGTACCTTTTTGGTTTCCCATCAAAACTGCAGAACACTCAGAGGGATTTCAGAGCAATGCCAAGTTTCAGACAGATCAAAGGCATCCTTCCCATGCCTTTTGAGGCAAGAAAAGGCACCATGTTTCACATTAAAGTCTATGCAAGAATTGATAGGCAAAATGCTAAAGAGGGACACATACGGTATCCCTGCCACTGATCTTGAAGAACAGATGCTTGAGGAAGAGGCAGACTTTCAAGGCAAGAACATTTGGTGGCGCAAGAAGGGCAAGGCATTTGGGCAGGCAGCAGTAGGAGGAATGTGTGCAATTTTTATTGCTGGAGAGTGTGTGCTTTTTAGTATTTTTTGTAAGGGGTGTATTTGAGTTACACCTGGAATGTTAATACAACCCAGAGTGAATTACACAAGGAAGGAAACAATCAAATTTGAGCGAGGAATAAGAATTCAAAAGAAGCCAAAATAACTGTAATTCCCAAAGAACCGTAACAGTTATAGGTATACATTAAAAAGCAGACATGGTGATTCTTACACTGGGACACTTTACGAAGAAAACTAACCAATAGTGCAGTTAAGACTAATGGGGGAATAAAGAAAAAGGTCTCAGAAGTGCCAGAAATGGCAGGAGAAAGGAAGAAATAGAAAGAGACAAGACACAAATAAAAATGTCTTTAAAGTACTATCAATTAGGATTGTGGAAACAAACCCTGATTAAACACAGTAGATGGCTTCAGAAAGATTCAGAGGTCACAACAGAAGCTACTTGCAAGATGAAAACTAACCACACTTCAGTATGTAACATCACCTTATGTGATACAAAGTCCCATCCCGTATCTGTCAAGTTTCCGTCACATATGTATGCAGTCCTAGTGACTACAGTTTGCAGTCTGTCCAGAAAGCCCAAAAGTTTTCTATGCCTCCCCTTGGAACACAGCTTTCTTTGCTGTTTTAAAGAATTCACTGTTTGTGAAAATAGCATGTGGCAGAAGGGGCCTGCTCTGGCTTGTAGACCCTATTCCTCCCAGCCCTCCAAAGGTTTTCTCTCTCCCTCTTTGGTGACTCTCCACCACCACCTGACTTTTGTAAGCAATTGAACATTAGGAGGGTCAGGGCTCCTAGCTTCTCTTCCAAGTTCTGAGGCCTTGACTCAGTGTCTCCCGCTGCCCACTGTCTGGTCACCACAGAGACAATTTACTACCTTGTGCTTCCCTGGAGGAATAGGTGCTTGCCAACTGCTTGCCTTCCCCCGGCACTCCTTTATAAAACTGCCTGTTTGAGACAATGGTGGTCTATGTGGTATAGAGAACCTTGGCCAGCATCAAAAATGTAAAGTATTTATTAAAAAGAAAATGTTTGCAAGCATACTTCTAGCACAGCACTAAACTGAGCAAGGAATTCCAAAAGAAATGAGTAAAACTCAAATCTTCTGTCCCTTTCTCTATACATGCCCTATCAGATGTTAACATAGGATAGGCTCCTTTTGCTTTGGTTGTTACAGAGCCCCCTAGATTCCCATTACCTTAAAACTTCTTTAGATGTCCAGGACAACCACATGGTCAATGGCTGCCTCCTCCTAGTGGAGAGGTCTGTGCATGCTCCTGGATGGAGTAATCAAGGAAAAGAGAGCTCCTTGCTATTGCAAGGAAGTTTTATCATATCTATTTCACCACCCACTGACCTGGCCAGGCCAGTTTAAGGAAGCATTTCCTGGAGATCTCCAGGAATCTATTTCCTGAAGACTTTCTAGCATTCTATTCCGAGGAAGGGGGAGATCTTGACCCACCCATTATCTCTTTTGCCAGATGTACTGCCATTTGAATAAAGGTGTCTGGAAAGCAATTGCAGACTCCCTTCCCCTAGGGTTGCCAGGTTGATTTGCCTGGCCAGTGGATGCTGTCCCACCATCCTTCCATGAGACCAGAAGTAGGCATTTTGGGGCCTATTTCCGATTTCTGGCCTACTTCGGGTTGGGGGATGGCACTCTGGTTTTGGGGCAAAACTCTATGGTAAATTTGGCTTCAAACCATAGAGTTTTGCCCAAAACTGAAGCATCACGGCCAACCGGAAGTAGGCCCAAAACCAGAAGTAGGCCTGAAACTGGAAGTAGGCTCAAATGGGTCAGTTGGAGGTAGGAGTTGCCCCCACTGGCAAGCCTGGCCGACAGTGAGCAAGAGCCTGCAAATGTGGGGGTTTCCATTTGGGGGGGCAGTAAAACCTACCTCCCCCTCATAACAGTACTGTGCCCAGAGAGGAAAAAACTTTTTAACAGCACAGTGAAGGCTTTGCTCATCTCAAACCTCCCAGGAGAAAAACTGCATTTCTTCACATAGCACATAGACATCCACCCACCCACCCACCCAGACAGCAATAATCAGTGATACAGAAGAAAAAGGAATTCAGTCTGTTTTCTTATCATCTGCTGTTTAGATGGGGAATGAATTTTGATATCATATTCATGATAATTAGGAAATATGCAATTTTGCAATTGTTGTGATTAATAAGAAAAGAGTTGTGAGGATCTAGAAGCAGGAGATCCTGGGAGGACCCTGAATAGAGTCATTTACATTGACAAATTATGTGGAAACCACAGGGAGGGTATTGAAAGAAGATCTACAGAAGGAATGTATTTATAGGACAACCGTTGCATATGAATGCTCGTACCTGTGGGATCTTGTAGGTCATTGAAATCCTGGCCATCTCAATGGAGATTAGAGATTTGGCACCCCCAATGATGGCCATAACCTTCCTCTTCCTACCACAATTGTAGTTGGGGAGAAACAACTGTGTTCTGGAGAGGAGACTCAGAGTGTTCCAGTATGCGTGTATTTCAAGGAAATGGTTGTCGTAGATCTCTAGTCCCAGAGAGTGGTTGAATAAGAGGTTGGGATTTTTGTTGATCTCATTAACAGCAAAATGAAAGGCAAGGACGTTCATGTAGTTATTCTTGGCTACACTGCAATGAGAATATCACAAGCTCTTACATTTGTATTGAAGCCTCATTGGGTTCCACAAGGAAGACAGGTGGAGTGTGATTGAAAGCTAGTCTCAGTGAGGAAAGCTAGTCTCAGTGAGGTTGATAAAAGGGAACATAGGCTGTGGCAAACAAAATGCAAGTCTGTGATCAGGCAGGCAAAAATGGAATATGAGGAGCATATAGCAAAAAACATAATGACCAACAATAAAACTTTCTTCAAATACATTAGAAGCAGGACCAGCCAGGGAGGCAGTGGGGGCCCTTGGGTGACCAAGGGTTAAAAGGAGTAGTGAAGGATGACAGGGAAATGGCTGAGAAGCTGAATGCATTTTTTGCCTCTGTCTTCACTGTGGAGGATGAGGAGTGCTTGCCCTCTCCAGAACCACTGACTTCTGAAGGGGTGTTGAAAGACCTGAGTCAGAGTGAGGTGACGAGAGAGGAGGTCCTACAACTGATAGATATCTTAAAAACTGATAAATCACCAGGCCCGGATGGCATACATCCAAGAATTCTGAAAGAACTCAAATGTGACTGTGGATCTCCTGACAAAAATATGTAATTTTTCATTAAAATCTGCCTCTATTCCTGAGGACTGGAAGGTAGCTAATGTTACTCCCATCTTTAAAATGGTTCCAGAGGAGATCCGGGAAATTACCGGCCAGTCAGTCTGACATCGATAGTGGGTAAGTTGGTGGAAACTGTTATTAAGAAAAGAATTAGTAGGCACATTGATGAACAAAAACTATTGAGGCAGACTCAGCATCGGTTCTGTAAGGGAAGATCTTGTCTCACTAACCTGTTAGTGTTCTTTGAGGGGGTGAACAAACATGTGGACAAGGGGGACCCAACAGATTTGTTTACCTTGACTTCCAGAAAGCTTTTGATAAAGTTCCTCATCAAAGGCTCCTAGGTAAGCTCAAAAATCACAAGATAAAAGGACAAGTCCTTTTGTGGATCAAAAACTGGGTAATTAATAGGAAACAGTGAGTATAAATGGGCAATTTTCTCAGTGGAAGGTGGTAAGCAGTGGGGTACTTCAGAGATCAGTCTTCAGTCCGATGCTTTTTAACTTGTTCATTAATGATTTGGAGTTGGGAGTAAGCAGTGAAGTGGCTAAATTTGCAGATAATATGAAGATGTTCAGGGTGGTGAAAACCAAGGAGGATTGTGAGGTATTCCAAAGGGATCTGTTGAGGATGGGCAAGTGGGTGTCAACGTGGCAAATGGGGTTCAGTGTGGCCAAGTGCAAGGTGATGCACATTGGAGCCAAAAATCCTAACTATAAATACACGTTGATGGGGTCCAAACTGGCAGAGGCTGACCAAGAGAGAGATCTGGGAGTCGTAGTAGATAACTCACTGAAAATATTGAGCCAGTGTGAGACTGCAATAAAAAAGGCCAATGCTATGCTGGGAATTATAAGGAAGGGTATTGAAAACAGATCAGCCAATATCATAATGCCCCTATATAAATCAATGGTGTGACCTCATTTGAAATACTGTGTACAGTTCTAGTCACCACACCTTAAAAAGGATATTATCGCTTTAGAAAAGGTGCAGAAAAGGGCAACTAGAATGATCAAAGGGTTGGAGAACTTTCCCTATGATGAAAGGATGAGGCTTTCTCCTTAGCTTGGAGAAACGACAGCTGAGGGGTGAAATGATTGAGGTTTATAGGATTATGCATGGGATAGAGCAGGTAGAGAAAAAGGTACTTTTCTCTCTTTCTCACAATACAAGAACTCATGGGCACTCAATGAAATTGCTGAGCGGTCAGGTTAGAACAGATAAAAGGAAGTACTACTTCACCCAAAGAGTGATTAACACATGAAATTCACTGCCACAGGAGGTGGTGGCGGCTACAAGCATGGATTGCTTCAAGATAGAATTAGATAAGCATATGGAGCATAGGACCATCAGTGGCTATTAGCTGCAAGGTATAGATAGGGACTCTGGGGCAAGTGATGTTCTGTATTCTTGGTGCTTGGGGGGGGGTCAACAGTGGGAGGGCTTCTAGTGTCCTGGCCCCACTGGTGGACCTCCTGATGGCACCTGGTATTTTTGGCCACTGTGTGACAGAGTGTTGGACTGGCTGGGCCATTGGCCTGATCCAACATTGGCTTCTCTTATGTTCTTATGTTCTTAAATGAATAAATGAATAAAAACATTTAATTCCCATACATTTCTTGCTTCAGACAAAGCAATCAAACTTCATACAGTATCACAGTGAAATGGTTCAGGTTCTGCCATGTTTATATCTGAGATGCAGATCTTTACTGATTCAACAAGTCCTCATCAGAGGGATGCATTGGTTAAGTGGGAGCTCACCTGAATGAATTTTGGCTCTTTTCCAAACTGTAAAGGGCAGCTGAATTATCATTTGAGACAATCTATTTATACATTTTTATCCTGCCTTGGTAAAACTAATTTTAGTGGTAGATATAAGCATCCTGCTAAGGGATCATCCTTTCTAACTGGTATGTGTGGGTTGTGTCATCAGGTGCTCTGTGAGTCAAAAGAGCAGCCTTGAACCTGCTGAGGTACCCTGTCCAGAGAAAGGGGAACCAAATCTCCCCTCAGGGGTTATTGTCTTTATCTGAGAGCCAGCTTGACTTTATACATCTAAGAACATAAGAACATAAGAGAAGCCAATGTTGGATCAGGCCAATGACCCATCCAGTCCAACACTGTCATGCAGTGGCCAAAAATACCTGGTGCCATCAGGAGGTCCACCAGTGGGGCCAGGACACTAGAAGCCCTCCCACTGTTGACCCCCCCCAAGCACCATTCACACATGATATATACCTTATTAAATACTTTATTTTTTTTGGTTAAACAAACCTCTGTTGTTAATCTCCATCTGTGTCTTGTCTGTCAAGTCAGACATCTAAGAAGCAGTGATCTCTTTTCACATCACATGGCTGAACAGCCTCAGTCCAGCCAGTCTGAAAATATGAGACCGTTAGGGAGCACTTACATGCTACTAAACTTTATTTTAAACTCACACTCTATCTATTTTAAAGCTCACACCCCTCTTTTTTTTGAGTGAGGGCTATTGGGGTATCATGAATCTATAGGAGAGGCAAGAGTGGGGCACTGGATACTGTTCAGCCCAGAAGGCCGTTGCCTCAGAGCTCTCTCCCCACACCCTATAACCACCACAGTTAACAGTGGAGGCCGCAGCCTGATATGGTCCTTACTGACAGAACAAGGGTTGAATTGGCTAAAAGAAAATTCACACAGCCAGGAGCAAATCCTGACAGAAAATTAAGGTGTTTTTTAAAATAAGATTCTTGATATTTGATTTTATTGGGGTATTCCTTGGTCCTGGGAAACTCTTTTAGAAAAAACTTCAGAAGCAAAAGGGAGGGATATTCTGAGGTAAAAAGTGTGGGTAACATGGCTGGGTAGAATGGAATCTAAGGCAGAATGGAATCTGAGGAGGAAGGAATCAGATAAAAATAAATAAATAAATACGATAGTTTTGAAATAAGATTATGCCATTCTGAAAAATAAATGAGGACCTACTTACAAGTGTGTTCCATAATATGGTTGTGCAGTGAAGTTCAGAAATTGGATTACCCTACTCTCAAAGGATATAAAAGCACCAATGATAATATCATCGCTGGAGACTGCAGAGTTCTGTTCAAGTGTCGATTGCCAGCTGCATACAGAGTTCAGCTTCTTGCTGCAGGTATGAGACAATAAAAGGAGGAGAAGGAGGAGTAACATGAATGCCTCCCAATTTTTCCTGCAATTCCTCATGCTCATGTGCACAATAAGCTTTCCAATGTGAGGAGGAGCAGTGTTATAGAGAACCCCCCCTCAATGATAAGCAGGTTTAAAGTCTGATATGGCAAAACACACGTAATTGAGGTGAGGAGGGATGCTTTTGCCTTGTAGCTTGCAAGTTGCTCTTTGTTGTTCATGACACTCCCACAAGTACAGGAGGTCTTTTCATAGTGAATTAGACAATTATAGGGCAAATAATTGCTTTTCCCTAACTCTCTAACTCCCAGCTCTCTAACTCAGACAGGAAAAACACACACACATGTTTTGGAACAATGAAGTAGGCATGAGATACTTTGGGACAGTGATATGATTCGATTTACTCCTTTGGGCTGCAAAAATCATGGTGCAGCCCACAGGCACCCATGGTGACCACTGAATGCATTCCCCGACCAGGCACAAAGCCCTGCTGCCCTGAAAACCCACTGGACATGGATGATCGCTGCATTCAGCACTTAATAGTCCCTGCTTGACCATTCACCCCCTCACAGCAAATGGAGACCATCACTGGACAATATGAACACCAGGCCAGGACAGCCAGATAGCCAGTTGCATGGCTTGGAGCTACGTTAGTCAGTGCCATGGCTGTGGGAGAAAGCACACCACAGAGGTATCAGAATCACACCCTTGGGCAAGTTGTGCACCTAGTGGGAGCACAGCCACAGCACAAAACTTTGTGGACCTGTTCCCCCAAGGAAGTGTGGCCTTTTGCACACAAAAGGAGGGCATCATGTTTCCCTCCCATGGTGATGCCGAACTTCAGGATCCAGAGCAGTGGCATGCCAGCTAAAGTGGTCATGGAGTGCACATTGAGGCAAGAAGCAAGATTAGACACCCCCCCCAGCCCCTCTGAACTGGCCCCATGGTTGAACCCAGGCAGCTGCAGCAGAAAGTCCTGGAAGACAGTGCCATAGTCCTATGGATTTGCAGATTCTAGGCTGGCCTGCACAGGCATCAGTTCATGTCTATAGCATAGCTGCACTAGAGAACGCACACCAGCAAGAATTGGTCCTACCCAGTTCAAGTCCATCCTCAGTGTACGCACCCATACACCCCCGAAAGTCTGTATCTGCAGAACCCTATCCCTGGGATGCTGCCAATAGTAGAGTCAAGGTAATTCATAAATAGACTGAATAAATATGGAGCTGTGATACATCCTTGTTTTATTCCATGATTTATGGGGATCTCAGATGTTAACAGACCTAGGTTCCTATGTCTAAGTTAACAGCTGTTGGAAGAATATAACTTCTGAATAAGAAAACGTAGCCGTTTTTCTGTTCCCATCGGTTGCAGCTTATCCCACAGAAGGTTCCTAGGTATCGAGTCAAAAGCCCCTCTTAAGTCTAGAAAGGTGGTCAATAATTTTTTCCTCCCTGCAGCACTATTTTCCCCTGCCAAGTGGGCAAGGGTTATACAATGGTCTAGCACTGATTTTTCCCTCTAAGGTATACAGAGACAGTGAACAAATGAATTGTGAAGGAAAACAATATTTATTAAGTAGCATAAGCAGTCTACAGAAGAAAATAACTTCTACAGAACAATCGTTGCAAGGAAATTGCATGCCTTCAGCATTTGGGAAGTCTTGGAGAACAACAATGGGCAGGCTGCTGGAACTGGACACCTATGCAGGACTGTTTTTCTCTTTTGGTCTGTTCTGAGGGGGCCAATTTTCAAATGCCTGCCTTTATTTTATGATAAGCTGTGCATTCCAGAGACACAAATGACTTCCTGTGCACAAAGCAGGGGTAGGTGGGGGTCTTCTGACAATTACAGGGGGCAGAGTGTTCCTGTCATGGTTGGCACTGCAATTCCCATGACTGTCCTGGAACTGGTGTCCAGTTCTGAGACTGCTAGCTTCATAACCAGAGAGTCATGCATGCCATAGACTGATGGACAGATGTACAGGAAGACAGGTGGATCCTTTTGTTATTTAAAATGAACCACAGACATTCCTATCGGCTGTAAAAACATGAATATGCCTAATATCACATCTTTCCATTCAGAATCACATCTTTTCTTCGGGGTGGCACTTTGTGAACAGTCCACACACTCCTAAATCAGTTGGCTCCATGATGTGTCACTCAGAAGCTGTCCCTATCCACTGGCTGCGTTGTCTGAGTCTCACCTCCAATATTCTAAACAGTTTTCTGTTCCTCTCCCCCCAATAGCCAGTTGGAACACAGAGGCCATTTGCATATGGGGCCTGATTGGCCTTTGCCTCTAACATTCTAAACAGTTTGCTGTTGCTGTTGGGAGTCATTGAATGTGTCTTGAGGTAAAATACATACCCAATCTTCTCTTAAACAGTCACTGGAGTTGCCAAAAATACATATCTCAATCTTCCTTTAAATGGTCACTGGAGTTGCCAGTCTCCCTGTGGGGCCTGGAGATCTCTCAGAAATCACCTGTTCTCCAGTCACAGCACATCATTTCCCCTGCAGAAAATAACCCAGCTATTACAATGGCTGCTTTGGGCAGTGGACTCTATGGCATTATACCCTGCTGAAGTCCCTCCACACCCCAGACCCTGCCCTCCCCATGCTCTATCCCTCAAATCTACAGATCTGGCCCTCCCCTTAGTATTGCCAGCCTCCAGGCAGCATCTGGAGATCTCCAAGACCAGTTCTCCTGGAAAAAATGGCTGCTTTGGGCAATGGACTCTATGGAATTATACCCTGCTGAGGTCCCTCCCCACCCCAAACCCTGCCCACCCCAGGCTCTACCCCTCAAATCTACAGGTATTTCCCAACCCAGAGTTGGCAACCCTGTAACTGGCTATGGAACCACTTTCCAGACCCTTGGAACCCAGAAAACATGGCATAGGAGGAGGTGGTTTTCTACCTTAGTTGCCACTGCATAACCCCAAATCAACATAAGTCAGGGGTGAAGGGAACCATACGTGTTACCATGAGGCCATTCTCCCATACTACCCACTTGGGGCAGCAAAATGACTTGAGACAGTCGTGCCTTATAGCTAAGCAGAAGGAAGTAAACATGGCTTGCCTCCCTCTATTTTCCCCTTCCTTCTGCTGTCCCACCAGCTACAGCTGGGACACTCACCTGGAGCTTCCTTCTAGAACTCGTATTTCTTCCCACAATGGGCCTTACTCCTAGTGAGCATATAAATATCATTTTTGGAGGACAGAAAATTGTACAGAAATTTGTGCTAAAAGGTATGGGAAAAATTACACAATTTTTTCACAACAGGGGTATGCATTTGGGTATATCCAGTCCAAATGTATATTTGAAAAATATCATATTGACATTTTCCAAATCTATTCAGGTCTCTCAGCAGTACTGGGGATTTTCTGGAATACCAGAAAAAGGGTCCCCAGGGTCCCAGTGATTTACAGGCTCCCAGGACTGTCCCCCCCTCGGTTTGTGTGTCTTCCTGGGCATGTTATTGGCTTGCTTTCTTGGTTTCCTTTTGAGTCTGTCCTTTTAAATAGGTTTTGTTGGTTTTGCAACATTGTATTCTTAGTGCAAGTTGGTTTGCGTTGGGTTAGAAGATTGTAGTGGATTCTTGCCTTTGATTCCCAACTTCTACATTGGCACAGATTCTCTGACATTTGTTAGGCTTGCAACAATGTTCCTGTTAGGTTTAGTTTACACAATTCTCTTGTATGTCATTGGGTTGGATTCTCAGGTTGTCTATTTGTTCTGTTATGCTTGCCACATTGTCATATGGTTCTGCCAGGACCCCCTGGTTCTGCACTGGTTCTTTGGGCTTGTTGGTTCTGTCTACATGGCGAGGAGTTTGACCAGGGGTTGCTTTGCTTGCTTTTGTGAATCTGTGCATTCTTTGCCATGGAGCAAACATGGACTTCTCCCCTCCCCATAGCAAGCAATGGAGGATGGCTGGGGGCACCTTGTTCATGGGCCCATAGAATTGGACCTCTTGTTCAAATCTATTTGAAATTTGGGGGTTATTTAAGTGACAGGCACCAGCAGTTCTGCTGATATTCTGAAGGAATTTGGGAAAAAGTCCCTCCAGCCCTCTAGAAATAATATTGGTATCCTGAAAAAACAAAAACAAAACAGCCCTGAATACCAAACCTTTATTTGGAGCCTAGAAAGCTGGGAATACAATTATTTTTTCAAATCCCTGGTATCTGGATTAGAAAAATACTGATTTTTTGTTTCAAGCTGCACAAACATAGTTCATAGATCTAGAAATGGTTGGCCCCGTCTCCAGTGGACTGGTTAGATAAAAGTTAGGTTGCTTTAACAAAAAACTACTTTAGTGACAATTTTTGATCTTTTTCTTAGTTTTCTTTACTAGCTGCTCTCTGTTGTTTAGTTCAGGCTTCAGGATAATAATATAGCATTTGGGGAGGAAAATACACCCCAATAAGCAGGCATTGGAGGCCAAGATGGAGAAGATCTCCACAGCCACCATATATTTCCCGCTTAAAATAGTTAAAACAAATCTAAAAAAATCCAAAACCAGACTTGGTTATGGCATCAGATGATTGAATGATCGCCCTGTAGACGATCCTGCAGTGGAATCTCTAGATGTTTAATCACAAAACACATCTCTGCATCCTAGGAGAGGCCCAGATGTAATGGATGTCCATAGCCTCAGCCAAAGTTCTGGTGGGACAGGTATTGGGCTCCCAGCCTTTGATGGGGTCCTGCCAATATGTACTGCTGAGGTCAATGGTTTTTCTCTTCTAAGGTATACAGAGACAGTGAACAAATGAATTGTGAAGAAAAATAGTTTTTATTAAGTACCTAAAGCAGTCTACAGAAGAAAATCATTTCTACAGAAGAATCATTGCAAGGAAATTGTATACTTACATCCATTAAGCGGTTGGGAATTCCTGGAGGAGGACAATGGGCAGGCTGCTGGATCTGGCCACCTAGGCAGGACTGTTTTTCTCTTGTGGGGTGCTCTGAGTGGGGGCCAGTTTTCAAATGCCTGCCTTTATTTTCTGATAAGCTGGGCCTTTCAGAGGCACAAATGACTTCCATTGTACAAAGCAGAGGTAGGTAGAAGGCTTCTGGCAATTACGGGGGCCAGAATGTTCTTTTCATGTTTGCCATTGCAATTCCCATGACCCCTAAGTTCATATTCAGAGGAGTCATGCATGCCATAGACTGATGGACAGATGGACAGGAAGGCAGGTGGATCCTTTTGTTATTTAAAATAATCCACATACATTCCTATTGGCAGTAATAACATGAGAAAGCTCAAAAATGTGAAGAATCCATGAGCATATGGAAATAATTTTTGGTGGACAGCAATAATGAAATTATTGTACAGAAAACTGTGTGAAGAGGTACAGAAAAAATGACAAGATTTGTTCACAATAGGGATTATGTTCAGATATATCCAATCGAAATATATATTCGAAAAATAACTTATTGGTATTTTTTGGATATATTAAGGTCTCTGGGTGGTGTTGGGGATTGTCTGGGATGCTGGGAAATGGGTTCCAAAAAGTCCTGGAAATATTTAGGATTAGCTGAGAATACTGAGAGCCAGCGTTTGAAGGATCCCAGGACTGTCCCCCCCTTTGTGTGTCTTCCTAGGCTTCTTATTGGCTTGCTGTGCTGGTTGCATTTTGAGTCTGTCATTTTATATAGGTTTTGTTGGTTTTGCAACATTGTATTCTTAGTGCAAGTAGGATTGTGTTGGGTTTGCAGTTTGTAGTGGATATACTTGGTTTCGACATTGCCTTTGATTCTTGGTGTGTACATTGGAACAGATTGTCTGATTTTACATTTGTTAGTCTTACAACAATGTTCCTATTCAGTTTGGCTTGCAAAATTCTCTTGTTTGACTTTGGGTTGGATCCTCAGGTTGCACTTTTGTTCTGTTAAGCTTGCCACATTGTCCCATGGTTCTGCCAGGATAACCTGGTTCTGCACTGGTTCTTTGGGTTTGTTGGATCTGTCTGCATTCACAGGCTTTTGGCTGGGGTTGTTTTGCTTCCTCTGGTGTCTCTGTATGTTCTTTGCCCTGGAGAAAAGACGGAATTCTCTCCCCCCACACCCTTAGCAAGGAATGGAAGATGGTTGGGGCACCTTGTTCAGGGACCCATAGAATTTGACCACTTGGTCCAGTTTACTTCAACTTTGGGGGTTAGTTAAAAGACAGGCACCAGCAGTGCTGCTGACATTTTGACACAATTTGTTGAAAAAAGGCCCTCCAATCATCTAGAAATAATATTGGAATCTCAGATCTGGTTTACTGGACCAGTTGGCCAGCTTGAAAGGATTCAACAGATTTTTCCCGGAAAATTTTATCTTTGCCATCATCTATAGCCTCCACTGTAATTCATTTAGAGTTAGGCTTACTGGAGATCTTAACATTGATCTGGAAAACTATAATCAGTTATACATATAGATTGTTAACAGTTGACAATCTTCCAATCTTTACTACTTTATCAGCACAGGAATGTTACTGGCAGAAGTGGAAAAATGCAGTGGATATTAAACTAAAACAACTGGGCTTACAAAAACTGGAAAATTAACACCAAAAAATAGAGTGATGCTCATCAGGAAGCTTATAGATCAAGACTGGAATTCACTTTTAATAGATACTGAGCAGAGATGTTCACCATCATACTTGGGATTAAATACTCAACAAAATATGAACTAGCACTCTATTTCCATGTGCTGACCATCCCTAAATTAAGAAGAGCATACATGGTGGCCTGTTGTAATGCATTTCCTTCTGCCAGGGGTCATTTTGTAGAAAAAGAGGTGCAGGAGTGCATTAATATACTTGTTAGCATAACTCATTAGCATATGCCACACCCCCTGATATCACCAGAATTGTAATATTTTTACAGTAATTTCATCATATATAATTTATCACATAAATATCACAACATATAAAGTATCAAAACCATCCAAATATCAAATATCATCTCCAAAGAATCCCAAAATATATTGTACAACCTCTCCATTAATATCAGTCCTCCTCTGTTAAACAAAAGTTTCAACAGGGAGGACTTCTTAAAGTCTCTTTAGAACATGTGCTAGGTCTTCCTCCAACAGAGGTCCAGATATCCTTCTGTTTCAGAATCTTCCTCAGGGACTTCAACAATAATTTTCCAGCTCAAGGTTGCCAAATACCAAAGTGTTAATCCAAATTTCTCTTCAATGAATGCTGCAATTTTTTTTTCTAATGAGCTACAAGCCTCCTCCAAAGTGAAATTTGACATTTGATATTTGGATGGTTTTGATACCTTATATGTTATGATATTTATATGATAAATTATATATGATGAAATTATGGTTAAAATATTATTCTAAACATTTAAAAATTATTTATGATATATTATAATCATCTGTAACACGGTATTTGTTCTATGTTGGTTTTTCCTACTTACCGTGGGTCCTTTTTTGGTTTTGTGAATCACCGGAAGTGATGTCAGAAGGGGAAGCAAAAAGGAGGCGGAGGCATCTTCAAAAGCCTCCCCTACCCTTCCCCAGCTGGCCTGCCAAGGTGGGGTGGGAGCTGATGTGAAGAGAGAAGGGGTTTAAACTTTAAACCCCTCTCTAGAGTCATGCTGCAATGGTGGCACAATCTTTCCATTGTATTCTATGGGGCCATAGGATACAATAGGAGACTGTGCCGCTGCTGTGGCACAACTCTAGAGAGAAGGAGTTTAAACTTTAAACCCCTTCTCTTTTCACTTCCTCTGCAAGCCCACTTGGAACAGGGCGTGGGGCTTGCCACCACTGCCATTTGTGCCCACTCTTGGGCTGCTGGAGCACTGCTCTGGCTCACTCTGGCCCCAAATGACCCCTGCCTTCCGCACAGATGAAGGGCTGCTTCCATGGTATTCCTGTTAATCAGCGTTTCTGTGAGTGTTCACTGGAGGATGTAGACTCCCTCTTCCACATCTTTTTTTCATTGCCTCAAACATACAGATGGGAGAGGAAAATTTTTGAGGAAATTGCTACTGAAATTCCCACACTTCCCAGAACCTACAAGACTGAGACTACTGTTGAATAGTTTCTATTTAAATTGCATAACAGACATGGCAAGATTTTAATTTTAAATCTGTAAACTTTTTAAGGTGTATGCCTTATAGGCTTTTAAACCCAATAAATGAAATAAATAAAAATAAAATAAATATTGGAATCCTGAAAAAAAACAACCCAGTCTCAAATATCAAACCTGTGTCTGGATCAGAAAAATATTGATTTTGTTTTGTTTCAAGTGGCAGAAACATAGTTCACAGATCGAGAAATGGTTGGCGCTCATCTCCTGAGGAATTGTTAGATTCAGGTTAGACTACTTTGGTTAAAAAAACCACGTTACTGAAAAAATTTGATCTTTTTCTTAGTTTTCCTTACTAGCTGATCTCTGTTGTTCAGTTCAGGTCTCAGGATAATAATGTAGCATTTGGGGAGGAAGAGACACCCCAATAAGCCAGCATTGGCAGCCAAGATGGAGAAGATCTCCACAGCCACCATGTATTTCCCACTGGTGCTCAAGTAGGAGGGGACAAAGGACACCCACACCATGCAGAAGACCAACATGCTGAAGGTGATCAACTTAGCTTCGTTGAAACTACTGGGCAATCTTCTTGCAAAGAAAGCCACGATGAAGCTGATGGTGGCAAGAAGGCCCAGGTAGCCCAGGACAGTGTAGAACATGACTTCTGAGCCTTCATTACATTGCAGTGTGATGACAGCAACCTGGGAATGCATGTCAGACTCTGGGAATGGGGGAGAAGTTGCCAACCACACAGCACAGATGCCAGCTTGAATGAGAAAAGAGAGAAGGATGCCTGACACTCCCAGCCTCTTCCCTACCCATGTCCTCATCTTGTTTCCTGGCTTGGTGGCCATGAAAGCCACAACCACAGTGATGGTTTTGCCCAACACACATGAAACGGAGAGAGAGAAGGTGATGGCGAAGAGCGTTTGCCGAAGAAGGCAGGTCACCTTCCCAGGTTCCCCAATGAATAGGAAGCAGCAGAGGAAGCCGAGCAGCAGAGAGGCGAGGAGGGTGCAGGTGATGCTCCTGTTGTTGGCTTTGACAATGGGCGTGTCCCAGTGCAGAATGAAGCTCCCCATCACCACCATGGAGATCACGGAATGAAAAAGAGCCAAAGAAGCCAGAACTGCTCCCAGGGGTTCTGCATAGGACAGGTAGATGATGGCTTTGTGGAGGCACTGGATCTGTTCCTGGTTTGGGTACTGATCTTCTGGGCACTTTTCACATTGGTCTGCATCTAAAATGAAAGGACAAGGTGTCAGTGATTCAATTTTCCCCCCAGATGTACTTATTTGGTTGTATTTATGTTATTTATAGCCTTTCTTTCTCACTAAGGCAGGTTTAACAGTGTGCATCAATGCAATCCATAGAATGAGACATCCTGTAAAGAATAAAATAGGGCTAGGTGTCCAGAAATCTGAATCATCCCTTAAAGTATTAGACATGATACATTCAACAATATAGAAATGGGATTACATACCTGGAATCTGTCAATCCTTGATGTTCAAATTAAAGTAAATGATAGTATAAGAAGGGTTTTTTTTGCTGTAATGATTACATAGAGAAATACGATTTCAGTTCTGTTACATATCGTTTCATTCATTAACACTTTTGTTCAGATTCCTGCATTTAGAGACATTATCTGTTATGAGCTTTTTCTAAATTTTCATTCCGTGAGCCTGGAGACACTGTGGGAAGGTGGAACCTTAAAGCAGAGTGTAGCTGCAGAGATTGTGTTGCAGAGATTGTGTTTGTATGAGAAAAGCAGCCAGGTGTGACCTTGTGGGTTTGGAACAAAAAGGCAGAGGGTCATTTTCTCTGGTTAACACTCAGGATGTGTTTAGAGTGACTGAAAGAGGAAGGGGAATGAGAGGAAGTACATCTGGTAAAGGATTGTTAGTTGGCATCTACAGCCCCTCTTGAAGAGCCGTTATTGTCTATAGGAAGACCCTGCCTTCGAACCCAGGGAATCAGATTTACTCCCATAGAAAATAAATAGCCCTTTACAATGGAACATGTAACAACCTGTAAAACCTCATTGGTAAACAATTTATACGTTGAAGCAAAACAGGACTATGAATTCTGTTCTAATTTTAAATCTTCCTTCGATTCATACAAAAACAATGTTTTAGGCCACACAATGTGATGGGAGGTAGCTGAATCCTAATCCAAACCTCAAATCTGATGCAGTTTAGATTGCAGGATTACTCTGAAATTATCTCCCTTGAATATGTCTTTCGGCAGCCATGACAACCAGTACATCGGGTCTGAATTTATCTGAGCTCTTTTGCTATTTGTTTTGAGGTGTCCATTTTAGTTGATTCTCTTGTCACTCGGCGTCTAGTCATGCTGGCCACATGACCATGGAAATGTCTTTGGACAGCACTGGCTCTTTGGCTTGGAAACGGAGATGAGCACCGCATCCCTAGAGTTGGATTCGACTGGTTTTTGAGCAAGGAAACCTTTACCTTTACCTTTACCTTTACCTTTACCTTTACTTACCCATTTGATCTGAAATCCTCCCTTCAGGGCATGGAGAACAGCTGTAGCAACAGACGTCCTCCCCCACCTTTGCAATTCTGGTTTGCCCAGGAAGGCAGCTCTCAGAACACCTGGATCGGGGGATTTCTTATTGAGGACCACAAAGGAAGGTGCTGATGATGGAAGGGGCTTCTTTCTCCTCACTCCATTCCATAGAAATTAGTTTATTTTCTACCCTTCGAAATAATTTATTTATTCATTTATTTATTCATTTTATTTGGCTTCTATCCCGCCCTCCCCGTCGAAGCAGGCTCAGGGCGGCTCACACAATATTATAGCAAGATAAAAGAATTGCTTAAATAAAATTACAATAAATTAGATCTAAAAACAGTACATAAAGTGCTGGCATGATGTAACAGTGGTGGGAATCCAACAGTCAGTTAAGCGCATGGTCTGGGTCATGTTAGCGGTGCACAGGATCTTCAGTCGATATAATATCGATGTTAGTGGATGAGTGCGGCTCCTTAATCGAAAGCCTGGTGAAAGAGCTCCATTTTACAGGCCCTGTGGAACTATAAAAGGTCCCACAGGGCCCTGATGTCTTCTGGGAGCTCATTCCACCAATATGGAGCCGCCACTGAGAAGGCCCTGGCCTTCGGTGCTGCTAGCCTGGCTTCTCTGGGGCCTGGAATAACCAAGTGATTTTGGGATCCTGATCGTAGTGCTCACTGGGGAACATATGGGGAAAGGTGGTCCCTTAGGTATGTAGGCCCCTGACCATAAAGGGCTTTAAAGTTAAGAACCAGCAACTTGAACTGGATTTAGTATGCTATAGGCAGCCAGTGCAGTGTGCTTTTAGCTCAGGCTGGATGTGTTCTCGCACAGGGAGACTCAACAACAGCCTGGCTGCCGCATTCTGCACCAGCTGCAGCTTCCAGATTTGGGACAAGGACAGCCCCTTATAGAGGGCATTACAGTAATCCAGTCTCGAGGTGACCATTGCATGGATCACTGACATCAGGTCATTGTATTCGAGGAAGGGAACCAACTGCTTAATCAGCCGAAGATGGCAAAAGGCTGACTTTGCAGCGGCTGCTACTTGGTCCTCCATCATAAGGGAGGCATCCAAGAACACTCCCAAGCTCCTAACTCTTGGTGTGGGCACCAACAGTGCCCCACTGAAGGTGGGGAATGGGGTCCCTACCCTCGGATCACTCTGACTCAAGCATAGGACCTCTGTCTTCATCAGATTCAATTTCAGTCAACTCAGTCTAAGCCACCCAGCCATGGCTTGCAATGCCAGGTCCAGATCTTCTGGACTGGAGTCTGACAGGCTGCCCAACAGCAGATAGAGCTGGGTGTCATCCACATATTGGTGACACCCCAGCCCATGCCTTCAGGAAATCTGGGCAAGAGGGCGCATATAGATGTTAAATAACATCTGGGAAAGCACCACCCCTTGGGGTACTCCACAGACTAGCAACTCCCTTTGGGACAGCTGTTCCTCTACAGCCACCCTGGAGTAATGAGGAAATCCACTGCAAGGTAGACCCCTGAATCCCAGGGCCGGTGAGGCTGTGGGTCAGTAGTTGGTGGTGGACCATGTTGAATGCTGCTGACAGGTCTAACAGCATCAATACTACCGGCCCACCTCGATCCAGATGCCCCTGAAGGTCATCTGTGAGGGCAACCAGTGCTGTCTCTGTCCAATGGCCTGGTCGGAAACCAGATTGGAAGGGGTCTAATATGGAAGTGTCATCCAAAAAAACCCTGTAACTGGGCCACCGCCGCCCTCTGAATTAATTTGTCCAGATAGGGAGAATGTAAACCAGCCGGTAGTTAGCCAATTCGGCTGGATCCAGAGATGGTTTTTTAAAGAGAGGGTGGACCACTGCCTCCTTGAGTGCCCCCGGGGAACAGCCCTTCTAAGAAGGATTTGTTGATAATTTCCCTTAGGGGACCTCGTAGCCTGTTATGGTCAGCCTTGATTAGCCATGATGGGCACGGATCAAGGCTGCAAGTGGTCATATGCACAGTTAGGAGTAATTTGTCGACCTCCTCTAGGCTGAGTGGACTGAAATAATCCAAAATGTGACAAGAAGACGTGCATGGAGCCTCGAGTTCCCTTACTGTTTCAACTGTGATGGGAGGGTCATGGTGGAGTGACAAGAGTTTATTTGCAAAATAGCTCACAAAGGCCTCACAGCCAATCTCCAGTTCTTTAACAATTGGTCTGCCCTGTGGCAGAGTAATAATAGTCCAAATCTAACAATTTGGTACACTAATCCTCTATTGGACCTGGCCTGTAAATTAAATAAAGGCCAGGGCTAATAACTACAATTCTATGCCAGTTTGTCAGATAACAACAGTCCAATTACAGACAAGATAATAACAAAACAGGATAATCCCCAGTAATTAATGGATTAATCCAGTCATCCCATTAAATTTAGTATATTCAATTTGGGGCAATTATCCTTCACAAAATAAACTCAATTTATTAAACACTCCCGTCAATTAATTACAAATCCCATCCAATTAGACCAATTAAACCCTTAATTAATTATAATAATATCCCTACATAAATGCTGCAAATAAATAATATTTGGTCTGAGCACACACTCTTTAGGTTATTACGATAAACTCTCTTAATTTCCACTGGCCCAATTTGTCCCTGGAATCCACCTATCTGTCCACACTCCCAGCTCCCTTTTTTGGAGGAGTTTGGAGTCAGTTTCGAATCTATTCAATTCCCCCTGCCACCAAGAGATGTTCAAAGAGAAAACGGACAGGAGGGGAGGTTTTTCAAAATGTGGGGATTTCACTCTAGAAGCTAAAAGACTGGCAATGTCTTTGCAAAACTTCCTGTTCTCTGGCTAGAAAACTACCCTTTGGCTGAAGTTACAAAAGGGTGCATGGATTTCCCTTTAAAAGGAAACGAAAAGAAAGAGAAACCCCTCTTTAAAAAGTGTGGGCAGGGAACCCCAAATAGGAGGAAACAGTGGCTATATCTAGAGAAGTGAATTTTGGAGGGAAAACATAGCCTCCCCTGTGGTACTCCAATGCTACTTCAATGTTTATTTCCTGACTCTGTAAGCAGATGAGAAGCTGTTAATGATGGATAATTAACCTTCTAAAGTTCCTAATGTTTCCTGCCATGCTAGTTGGTCCTAGTTCAAAAACATTTTCAATCAAGTATTGTACTTCTGAGTAGTCACTTAACCAAAGCCTAAAGTCCTGGTCAGATCCTTGTGAGCTAGAATTCTGGTCTTCTGTACTTGCTGTGTGTGATCTGGAAAAACTCTAGTTCAAATGTTCCATCCCCTACGAACCAAAAAGATGACCTTGGGCAAGACTACTGTCACTCACCCAAGGAGAGATATGGGTTGGACTGTAATGCAATACAGGAATTCCTAGGGTACAGGAAGACTTTATTTTCCTATGGCGTGTATAGAGAAATGAGCAGGAAGTAGCACCTCAAAACCAATCTTTGCGTATTGTAGCAAGGTTTCTCTTCTTGGAACCCTCTGTTTTTCGGAGCATGTATGGAATAGGAGAAGGATATTTAAGGAATATCTGAATTTGAGATCTCCAAGGAACTGAACAACAACATTTTCCTGGAGGTTAATAATCTTCATACCTGCTTAAACTTGGGATTCCACACAATGGCACTTGCATTAAGGGTGAACTGTTTGCCCACAGGGGCCTGGGGGTCCATCCGTCCAACCTGGACTCTTTGGTAAGAGTCATATGAGAATGTAACCAAGTTCATGATATCATAACCAGCTACCAGGTCGCCATTTTCATCAAAAAAGATTTCTTCCCCAGCTGTATTGTTAAAGCGGATGTGTCTGAGAAAAAAGTGAAGCTAAGATGGAGAACAAAAAAGAGTAATTTGAGAGAGTGTGACTGATGAGAATGATCATTGTATGAAGTCCATTCCTTTGGCCTTTAAGCTGGCAGGAGGAACAGCTATCAGCAAGAGTCCAACTTGCCATATTTAGGAAAGACACTCATATAGTATGGCAGTGTCAGCTACAAACTATAAACATTCTCAGGACCCTTTCAACATGTCATCTGATCTGAATATGTTACAGAAACCTTTGTGGTCACCCTATCGGGTTATGTTTGGTGCACCGTTAGTCTGCAGAAGATGAGAACGTTCATTTTAGGCCAGTTCAAGCAGGTTTCTAAATTTGTAATATTACTATAATCTAAATGTTATTTGAAATATCTTTTTTGATTGAGTAAATATCATAATATATGGTATTATAAATATCACAATATATGGTATTATTTCCACATTTTATTAATATTGTGGTGTTTGATATCTTGCCTAAAGAAAACTGTGGTATATAGACTTTTACTGAGGTTGAAAGTGATTTGTGTCCACAAAGACTAAGCTTTTCACCATGGTGGAGTTATGACTTACTTGCCATGGCTGAATGTTCAGAAGATCCCGCCTGTCTCCATCCCCTGTTGTTTTATGTGGACCTCTTAATGAATACATGGCTCGGAGAGCATGCATGACAACATAGACAGCATTGTAGATGCTGTAGCTCTGATGGGACACTGTCATTTTAAATCCAGTTTCAAGGACATTCACCAGGTTTTCATTTCCTGTACACATTTTCATGGTGGAGCGACATGTGCAATACGTAGGGAAACAGCACTGAAAAACACTGCACCAGATACTGTAGATGAGATAAAATTTGGAATGGATAGGATTTATGCTCTTGACGAAGTTGTGAAATCCTGGCATCACCTTTTTGTGGGGTAAGAAGCACAAAGTGCCATTGAGGGTTTTTACTGGCCATATACCATTTACAGTAGCAGATGGGATTTCCAACTGAGCGGTTGTTATCCAGACTCTCCAAAACTGATATGCTGGATTAATTCCCCAACGGAGTAGAAATAGTGCTAATACCAGCCTAAAGTGAAGATCTCCATGGACAATGACCACATTGATCTCCTTCCATGCAGGATTAGAAATCACAGTATCCATGTCTTTCACAAACTGTGTTACATTAGAAGGCCACTGTGTTGAAATCATGTGTGTCAAAGCAATGCAAATATTGCTCTGGAGGAGTCTTGGTTTTAGGGTTCGAAGGGATGTTTCCCCGCTGTCATCATCCGCTATGATGAGGCCAATCCAATTCCATCCGAACTGCTTCAGTAGTTGAACAATCCCAACCTGCTGCGTTTTTTCATTTGGAGCCATCTGGAAGAAGTGGGGGAACTGAGCTTTATCACTCAGTGCTGGGTTAAAAGATCCGTAACTGAGCTAATGAAGGTGGGTGAATGGGAAAACACATTTTTAAGCTTAGTAAATTCTGCCCTTTCTCTTATTCCCACACTTTACACTCATCAACATTATTCTTCCAAGCAACATACATTTATCATTCATGTCTGATTATTTCATATGGAAATGCTATCAAGGTGCATA
Organism: Gekko gecko; assembly: GCA_029375565.1. NCBI lineage: Eukaryota > Metazoa > Chordata > Lepidosauria > Squamata > Gekkonidae > Gekko > Gekko gecko. Next base: position 44,541,295 of record JAPDNY010000015.1, on the reverse strand, counting down.
GGAGAAATGGATTTGAAGCATGAGGTTGGAATATCCACTTTACTGATGAATTATCTTTGTGTGGAATTGAATTCTTGTTCTGGGGGAAGCACAGCTCAGAAGAACATGTGTGTGGAGAGTTGTGGCCGTGCCATTCCAAGAAAACCGATAGTTAAACAATAGACTTTTACATGGCTAGTTGTGTTTGTTGCATATTCATTATTAATTCAAAAGGGACTGTTTTGTTATTCAGTAGATTCCTATTGATTTGTTTTGCTGTTCTTTTGTTTCTTCATTAATTTTCCTAATTCTGTTTTGTTCTTATTTCCGCTTAGGTTCAAAGGAAGACCCTCCCTCCCTCCCTCCCCAGGTCTATACCTTCATGGTTTCCCATCTAAATCACAGAACACTCAAGAGAGATTGCAGAGCCCCTCTAAGACATCCACTAGGCCTACTTTCAAACAGATCAAATGCATCCTTCCCCTGCCTTTTGAGGCAAGAAAATTAACCATGTTTCACATTGACTTCTATATGAGAATTGATAGGAAAAATGCCAAACAGGAACACAAACAGTATTTCAGCTGCTGTTTTTGAAGAACGGATGCATGAGGAAGAGGTACGCTTTCAAGGCAAGAATATTGGGTGGCCCAAGAAGGGCAAGGCATCTGGGCAGGGAGCAGTGGGAGGAATGTGTGTAATTTTTATTGCTGGAGAGTGTGTGCTTTTTAAAATATTTATCATAAGGGCTGCATTAGAGCTACACTTGGGATGTTCAAACATCCCAGCATGAATTACACAATGAAGAAAGCAATCAGATTTGAGCAAGGAATAACAACACAGGAGAAGGACAAATGAACTGTAATTTCTGAAGAACCATAACAGCTATGTGTGTACAGTTAAAAAGCAAAAGGGTTTTTTTGTAACTAGAGAACAAGGACATACTGGGGAAACACACTGGAACCCTTTATGAAGAAAACAAACCAATGATGCAGGTGAGACTAATGGGGGAATAAAGAAAAAGGTCTCAAAAGTGCCAGAAGTGACAGCCAAATGGAAGAAATAGAAAGAGACAAGACAGAAATAAGAATATCTTTAAGGTACTAAACAATTAGGATTGAGGAAACAAAACCTAATTAAACCCAGCAAATGGCTTCAGAAAGATTCAGAGATCACAACAGACAAATACTACTTTCAAGATGAAAATTAACCACACTTCAGTATGTGACATCAGCTTATATCTGTTCTAAAGCCCAATCCCATATCTTTCAGGATTGGATCACCTCACATATGTTTATTTATTTATTTATTTATTTATTTATACTTTTGATTTATATCCTGCCTTGCCAGCGGAAGTTGGCAATCCTCGTGGTCCAGTGGCTAGTCAGCCCAGAAGGCCGGGACGTTTTCTCCCCCTCCCATTGGAAGATAGCTTTCTGTGCTGTTTTTAGGAATTCCCTGTTTGTGAAAATAGCACATAGACATCCACCCACCCACACAGAAAGCAGAGGTAAATGGAATACAAACTTTCTCATTATCATCTGCTGTTTAAATGGAGAACAAATTTTGATTCCATCTTCATGGTGATTAGGAAATATCCAATTTTGTTATTGTTGTGATTAACAACAAAAAGAGATGTGAGATTCTTGAAGCAGGAGCTCCTGGAAGGACCCTGAATAGAGTCATTTACACTGATATTGAAAGGAGGTCTATATGAACACTCATACCTGTGGGATCTTGTAGGCCATTGAAATCCTGGCCATCTCGATGGAGATTTGTGAGTTGCTGCCCCCAATGATGGCCATAACCTTCCTCTTCTTATCACAATTGTAGTTGGGGAGGAACAAGGGTGTTCTGGAGAGGAGACTCAGAGTGTTCCAGTATGACTTTATTTCAAGGAAATGATTGTCATAGATGTTCAATCCCAGAGAACGGTTGAATAAGAGGCTGGGATTTTTGTTGATCTCATCAACAGCAAAATGAAACGCAAGGATGTTCATGTATTTATCGATGTCTATACTGCAATGAGAATATCACAAAACCTTATGTTTTGTAGAAGCCTTATTGGGTTCTACACTGGAAGACAGATGATTGAAATGCATTAATGAAAAATACATTTAATTTCCATACATTTCTAGCTTCAGGCAATGCAACTAAAGCTGAAAGAGTGTCACGGTGAAATCCTTCGAGTACTGCCACATTTATATCTGAGGTACAGATCTTCACTGATTCAACAAGTCCTCATCAGAGGGATGCATTGATTAAATGAGTTTTGTCTCATTTTCAAACTGTAAAGGGCAGCTGCATTATCTCATTTGAGACAATCTATCTATACATTTTTATCCTGCCGTCCTTCCGTGAATATCAGCTGTATCCAGTATACGTTCACTCCGCCACCACACTTACTTCATCTTCAAACCAAAGCTGCAAGGCTGTTAACAAAGTGTAAAATTTCTGAGCATCTAAAAAATGTGGTGTGCTTTGAAAGTGAAGAACCAGGAGGCAACATCAGAGGAAGATCTCAGTCTCTACGTCCAATGGATGGCCATCCAAAGTAACTGGTTGGTTGGCCACTGTGTGAGACAGGATGCTGGACTAGATGGACCACTGGTTTGATCCAGTAGGGCTGTCCTTATGTTCTTCTTTTAGACTGTCTTGATTCCCACCAGATATTCTCTATCTGAATAGAGCTGGGAAACAGTGATTGAGACACGCTGTCTCTTGACACTGTTGTGACTTCATTTGTTGGACTTACTGCATTGGGTTTTAAAGGCTAGAATATGTGCCAGATGCCTGAATCTAAATCATCTTCTTTTGTTTTGCTTTTACAGGGCTCCTAAATACTTGCTGACTTCTGGCTGGACATCTACGCAGACCTGTAGAAGATTTACACATGGAAGACCATTGCATCGTGAAGGAGTCTTGACTCTTTACACAACCCCACAAATTCCCTCTATTTTTCCTCTTTGAGTTTATCTCAAGCATAAGACCTGCACTACCAGTTCCCAGCTAGTTAGCTTTAACTCTACAAATACAAAACTGAATCAGAGTTTCCAGCATCCAGGTAGGACCAGGAGCTCTGCAGGAATCACAGTTTAACTCCAGACTTGGAAGAGCAGTTTCCCGGGGTGTGTGTGTGTGTGGAGGGAGGGAATGGCATCTTCAGAGAACAGACTGTATGGAACAGCACAGGTTCAACTTAAAAGCCATGCCCAAATTTCACCCTCCAGAAGGATGACCCCCAAATCAACAGGAATACTGCAGGAGGGAGATGAGGCAGTAAATATCCTTCCCGTGGGAAACAACCCCATAGACAGATTCTGCTCCTTGCCTGCAATTAGGGGGGTTGTGAGCTGATCTTTGTTTTGGTTGGGCCTTGATCTGTAACAACCACTCTGGCTATAACACCTTGGTAAATCTTAATAAATGCCGTATTTATCTCAAGGGATTAGTCCTCCTATAGGGTATCTGTGGCAATCTCTCTTAACAATCCTTCCTCTCCTCCAGGGCTCTGAACCAATCCTTGTGATTTAGGCTTCATGCAAATGAAGTGATGGTCAGTTAATCAGAGCCCAGGTGACCTCACTGGATGGGAGGGAGGGAAGGAGGGGGTGAGCCAGTCTCGGCTTAAGAATGGGAAGAAAAGTTTTTTAAAAAACTTTCGGATGGGGATGTCATGGCTCTGTAAAGGAATGTCAGCTTAGCCAGCCTTTTATTTTACTTTTTTGTTTGGGAACTGGCTTAGAGAAGAAAGCTAATTTTAGCAGTACAAATAGGACCATCATTCCTAACTGGTGTGTGTTCATTGTGTCATCAAGTGTTCCATAAGACAAAAGAGCATCCTAGAACCTGCTGAGGTACCCTGTCCAGAGAAAGGGTGAACCAAATCTCCCCTCAGGGGTTATCGACTTTTAGAGTCAGTTTGACCCAAATCCCCAATATCCTCTTGTATACTATCGGATAAATAGGTTTCTTTTTTTACAGAACTGTACAACGGTGCTATTCAATCTCTCCATCAAATAGCACTAGAAAATACCCTCAAATGATCTCCTGTAACTCCGGGTGAGATTAAATCTCACATAGACCAATTAAAAAATGCTAAAGCCCCTGACCATGATGGTATTCCACCTGAATTTCTGAAAGAAAAAAAGGATTGGTGGGCCACTTTTTTGGCTCCCCTGTTTACATATACCGATGATACTAGCCATATTCTAAAATCATAGGGAACTGCTATAATGGTCCCATTTTATAAAAAAGGTAAAAGGGAGGATCCATTAAATTACAGGCCAGTTAGTTTGCTGAATATCATAAGTGAGCCAAATGCTAGGCATCTCTTGGACAAACTTCTGGACTGGTTTGAACAAGAAAACATTTTAGTGGCAGAACAGGTGGGTTTTAGGCCAGAGAGATCCATGATGGACCAATGGCTGATTATCCAGCACCTTATCGAGAAATACTTTTAAAAAATAACTTTTTTATTGCTTTTTTCAATACACAAACTACAAGGGGTAAGGGAAAAGGGAAAACTATACTAAAATATAAAGCTAAAGCAAGGATCATAATACATTAATTGTAACGAAATCTTGATAGTCTTCCCACAATTAAGAAATTAAAAAGCGGAATGTTATTGATTATTATTTTGAGATCAAACTAATACAAGCATAATTAGCCAGAATAGGTGCACCTAGTTTCTTATATATGAGAAGGAAATAAGGCTTTCAGTATTAAACTATATAACACATTTTTATCGCCTGTGCTTGTTTTTATCATAGTTCAATTTAATTTTGAGGATTTTAGGAGCTGCAGCTCCTTTTTCAGATTTAGAATCTTCTGAGGGACTGCCCGAAGTATTTCCACTGCTTCCCGATCCATGTTCGCTGTTTTCTCCATTGTTATCTTCTGCTTTCCCTTTTTCTTTTGCTGTTGTTTGATGTTGCACCAAGAATGCCTTTGCTTTTAGAACAGAATCAATCTTCTCTTTTTTCTCTTTGTAGTTGAAGAAGTCCTTCTGGAAATATCCATCTGAAGGGGGTGGAATTTTGCTGTAGAAAAGAAGTTAGCTTTTTGTACTGTTTTCTCTGTTTTCGTATCTCAAATGGAATGTCTTTTAAAACGCTTGTCTCTTCACCTTTGTTTTTCAGGGTTAACCCATTAGTCACTTTCAAGATTATGTCTCTCGTTGATCTCTTGGAGAACTTGACAAATACTTCACCTGGCAGTTTATTTTTCTTAATGAAGTCTGGATAGGTTTGGTAGACCATATCCATGTCGCTTAGTAAAGCTTCTGCTTTAAGATCTGCCACTGGTGCCAAAGCTTCACTTAAAATCTCTTTTAAGTTCTCCCCTTTCTGCTCTGGGATACCCTGAAACCTCAGGACATATGATGATTTTTCCATTTGTAGCCGTAACAACTGCTCCTTGTTGGAAATCCCTTCTTTTTCCATGATCTCCAGTCTCTGATTAGCTAAATTTGCCTTAGCATCAACTTTTTTAAGCGCCTTAGCTTTTTCTTCTGTTTTTGTAGTAGTTTCTTTCAGCTGCTTCTGGAGAACATCAAAGTTACTGTTGAGGTTAGTCATCTGGTCCAGCGGAGGGCACAATGCTGTAGCCAACATATTAGGAAAGTCAGTGATTACTTCCAGTCTAAGGGTTGACATTGCTGAGCTGGCAGTTCCTGAAGAAGGTTTCTTCCTAGCCACCATTTTATCTCCTCGAAATGATATTGTTCACACAGAAGAAAGTCCATTTAATCCTCTAAAAGTCTATTAATTCTATACACTTTATACTATTCTGCACGATACTTGGCTACATAGCGCTTTCCCAATCAAATCCATCACTCTGCCCCTCGCAGTTGCTTATACCTCATAGCTTTTTCCAGGGGGGGATTTGACTCCTCCCTCCTCCTCCGCATCAGCTTGGGGCTTTGGAGCAGTTATGTGCCTCTGTCCTCCATACTGGTCTCATGGTGGTGAACCTATTGGAGCAAAAAGGAGCCTCGATTCCTCGGCCGTTGCCTCAGAAGAGGCATCCATCATGTTCTAGGCTACGAGCACCCTCCAAGGACTCTGGGGGGGGGCTGGAATCATCAGGGACCCCTCCTGTTCACCACAATTACAGGGCATTCACATCAGAGCATGATGGAGCACACCTGTCCAGCAAGTCGCCAAAACCAGAAACCCCACCTTATTGAGAAATACTCATCTAAGGGAATAACTTCACTTTATGCAGCCTTTGTACACTTCAAATCTTCATTTGATTCTGTATCCAGAATGCGACTCTGGGACAAATTATCAAATTCATCTACTGGTAGAAGACTCCTATATCTTATATGGGCTTTACATCTGAGAGTCAGATGCAGCAGACAAGGACATCTTACTGAACCCATTCAAACCTACTGAGGCATCAGGCAAGGCTGCCTGTTAGCACTGACATTGTTTATTTTTTATATAAACAACTTTGTCATATGTTCTTGCAGCCCTTAAGCTATATAAAGACAAGACGCTAGCCCAATTGTTATATGGCTCATTCATGGTGCTACCCAGCTCCTATTTTGCACCTCTAGAAAGAGTTCAATCTAAGTTCTTAAGAAATATATTACAGGTCCCTGAATGTGTGTCAAATGCCAGGGTAAGACTGGAGACAGGCTGTTTAACAGTTGAAGCCTGGTGTCTCAATCCACAAGATTTACTCTCTCTGATATTCTGTGACAATTTCCAGTCAAATTGGTTTCAGTCTGTTCAGAGGTATCTGCCGAAAATAGGCATTTCCCCCCAGGTACTCTTATCCTTTGGAATAGATGAAGGGAAAAAATAGTCAAGCAGAGAATTAAGGATACAGAATGCCAAACTGATTTTTCCAGCTTACAAAACATTATGATGAGGGCAAGCATACTGTGGAACCAGGAAAGTATTTAACATCTCTCAAAGAAAAAGGGTTTAGAAGAGGCCTTCACTCTGGCTAGGTGCTCTGCCCTCCCTTCTGCCATGCTTGAAGGAAAATACTAGAATATTCCTTTCACAGATAGGCTTTGTTCCTGCCCGTTAAGGGAGGCTGAGACTACAGAGGACATGTTTTTAATATGCCTGTATTATAAAATGGTGTGTAATAAGAGCATCACCCCATTGATGGAAGAAATTCCGGGCCTTTCTGAAAAAGCTAGACTCGAGTTTCTTCTGTCTGATAGAAATCCCAAGGACACCTACCAAGTAGCCAGTTTCTGTACAGCGATACTCAGATTACAGAAATTCTATGATAGTTAGGTAGTTACGGCAGTTAGACATGATTAGATTAAATTTTAATTTGCTCTTCATGTTTTATTGATGTATTTTAAAATTTCGGGAATAATGTAAAGGTGTACCTCTCTCTCTCTCTTTTTTTTGTATGACTGGTCTAAGGACCGTAACAATAAACTGAACTGAAGTGAGCCAGCTTGACTTTATGCATCTAAGTTATCTATACATCATATTTATCTTATTAAAAACTTTATTTCCAGGTTAAACAAAACCTTGTTCATCTCCATTTGTGTCTTGTTTGTCAAGTCAAAAATCCAAGAAGCAGTGATCTCTGTTCACCTCACATAGAGGAACAGCCTTAGTCCATCCGGTTTACAAATACGAGATCTTTATGGAGCACATAACTTAGGTGCTACCAATCCTCATTTTAAGGCTTGTGCCCCTCATTTTATTTCAGTGCGGGAGGCTGGGGTATCATGAGCCTTCACAGCTGCCATAGTACCCTATGGAACTAAAAGCATAGTCTGATACACACTGACTCTGTAAAATAAGAAAAATCTCCATCTGGATAGTGTGGTGTGTGAGAGATTTGGAAACCTTCACTTTGAATCTACAGAATATTGAGGTAGACCACAACCTCTGAAATAAGGTTGTGCCATTCTTTAAAATAAATGAGGACTTACTTACAACTTTGGTTTGAAATACGGTTGTGCAGTGAGGTTCAGCAGTTGGATTACCCTCCCCTGAAGGGATACAAAAGCACCAATGATGATGTCATTGCTGGAGACCGGAGAGTTCTGTTCAGGTTTTGATTGCCAGCTGCAAATAGAGTTCAAATTCTTGCTGCAGATATGAGACAATGAAAGGAGGAGAAAGAGAAGGAACATGAATGCCTACCAATTTTCCCTGCAATTCCTCATGCTCATGTGCACGATGAGCTTTCCAATGTGAAGTGGAGCAGCATTATAGAAACCCCCCCCCCCAATTATGAGGTTGAAAGCCTTTGTGGCAAAGCACGTGTAATTGAGGTGAGGAGGGATGTTTTTGCCTTGTAGCTTGCAAGTTGCCTCTTGCTGTTCATGATACTCCCATAAGTATAAGTGGTCTTTCATAGTGAATTGGATAATTACAGGATGAATAATTGCTTGTCCCTAACTCTCTAACTCTCAACTCTCTAACTCACACAGGAAAAAAAGGTTTGGGAATGATGAAGAAGGCATGAGATACTTTGGGACTGTGATATGGTTCGATTTCCTCCTGGGGGCTGCAAAAATCACGATGTAGCCCATGCGCACCCATGGTGGCCAGTGAAGGTTTCCTGCCACCAGGCACAAGGCCCTTCTGCCCTGAAAACCCACAGAATGCGTGCTGCATTCAGCACTTAGTCATCCCTGCTTGGGGACCATAGGGAGGAAGGTGACTATCAGCAGAGCAGGCTAAGGGGTAGTGATGCCATCCGTAGAGGCCTCGGAATGGCTGCTGGTCTCTACTACTGAGGAGCTGATTAAGACAACAGTCTCTGCCCCCGATGCTCTGTGGTTATGGGGATGGTAAACTGTGGACCCCTTGGAGTCTCCCATGACTTCATTCTGTGCTCACCATGAGAAATGGTCCCTCTGAGCGGGCCCTAGGACTATGAGGTGCACCCGACCACAGCTGAATACCTCCTGTGGTACATCAATCAGTGCTGTGGGGAGTGGGCGATGGTGGAAGGGATTATATGGGGCAAGGGGTCCTCACAGGCCACATGGTGTCATAGCAGTTCTGAGATCCCGGTCAGGCCCTACCCCATCCTCCCACCCCCTGAGGCAACATCATGGGCAAGGCCCAACAGAGCATGATCCCTCCCTTCTCCACTCTTTGTCTCACATGACCACAGGCCTGGCACTTTTTGGCTGCTGTTCAGTGATTGGTTGATTGTCCTTGTGTGTCTCGCTTCCTCCATTATACCTCTATGATATCTTATGGGTACAATGGCACAGTGAGTAGGGATAATGATGTGGTTGGGGTCCATTGGGCCCCTTTTTGGTGCCTGTGCATGGCCCCCAGCCTCAGCCCAAAGCTTTTAGGGTATGGACCAGTGAAGGCACTGTGGGGTTATGGACTTGTGGGCAACCAGCCACCTTAGCAATGTTCAGATTGTGCTGTATCTCTCTGGGAATCTCTTGAAACCCAAATGACCCTTATTCTGGCACCTCACTGTTTGTTCTTCATGCTTTTTAGTTACATGAAGGGAGGGAAGAGTGGGGAACAGTGAAAGGCAGCATATAATCTAAAAGGAGTGTTATTGGACCCCTAAGGTTCATAGATCCTTCCAGAGAACCATATCATCCTCACCCAAGGAATATCGCTAATAGCAGAAAACAATGTGATTCTTATATTGTGTTCTTATATTGTATTCTTAAATTGATGTTGTTTTGTAGATATACATATGGAGCAGAAGTCCATCAGTGGCTATTAGCCACAGGGTATAGATGGGAACTCTCAGTCTGGGGCAGGTGATGCACTCTATTCTTGGTGCTGGAGGGGGCAGCAGTGGGAGGGCTTCTAGTGTCCTGGCCCCACTGCTGGACCTCCTGATGGCACCTGGTATATTTTGGCTGCTGTGTGACAGAGTGTTGGACTAGATGGGCCATTGGCCTGATTCAACATTGGCTTCTCTTATGTTCTTATGTTCTTGTGTATATTCTGGAGTTTTAATGTTCATATTTATATTTATATGCATGTTGTAAGCCGCCCTGAGCCCGCCTCAGCAGGGAGGGCAGGGTATACATTTGATAAAATAAATAAATAACACAAATGGCACACAAAACACATCAGAAAAGGAAGCTAGAGGTGGTATCAGCAGTGGCAGCGGCTTTCAAGATGACTGTGGGAGTTGCTTCACCCCACACGTCTTGCGGCTCCAAGAGGGAGAGTATCACCAAGGAGATCCTAACCTGCCTGAGAATCCTCCCCGTCCACTTCAACAAAAATGAGCAGCCCTCATATGTGGCAGATACTGCCACCCTGCTTTGGCTTGTTCCTCCCCTCCACACTCCCTGCCTCTCTCCCACTCAGAGCTGTTTGTAATGCTGTGTGAAATACCCTGTGCCTGTTTCTAATATAAGGCGCCACTTAAGCAGTTTGTGATGTCCCCTTTGTCCAGTGCTCAGCACTGATTCTGGTGCTGGGGCAGTGTCCAGGCCACCGTGTTTCTGCTCACTCCAGAAGGTGCCCTTCCCCTTCCCGCTTCCCTGCTGCTTCCTCTAATACAAGAAACCCTCACCTCTATAATCTTTCCAGTTTCTGATGGCAGGAAGTGTGGGCAAAAGGTGAGAGATTGCCCAGCAGCACCAGGAATAGGGCAAGCCTGCATTCATCTAGTTTCAGATGGTGAGGGTCCCCGAGCCAGATAGTGGTCATATGAAAGTAGGCAACCATAAAGGGATACAGATCCTAAGGCATGGAAAGCTAAAAAGATGATATCAGGACTTTGAACTGGGCCCAGAAGCAAATTGGGAGCCGATATGTACTGCTGAGGTCAATGGTTTTTCTCCACTAAGGTATACAGAGGCAATGAACAAACGAATTGTGAAGGAAAGTATTTTGTATTAAGCACCTAAAGCAGTCTACAGGAGAAAATCACTTCTACGGAAGAATCATTGCAAGGAAATTGTATGCTTGCATCCCTTCAGCTGTTGGGAAGTCCTGGAGAAGGACAACGGGCAGGCTGCTGGAACTGGCCTCCTGTGCAGGACTGTTTTTCTCTTTCGGTGTGCTCTGAGTTGGGGCCAGTTTTCAAATGCCTGCCTTTATTTCCTGATAAACTGGGCTTTTGAGAAATACAAACGACTTCCAGTGCACAAAGCAGGGGTAGGTAGGGGGTTTCTGGCAACTATGGGGGCCGGGGTGTTCCTTTCATGATTGGCACTGCAATTCCCATGACCCTCCTGGAATGGGTGGTCAGTTCTGAGACCCCTAAGTTCATATTGGGTGGACAACAATAATGAAATTATTGTACAGAAAATTGTGTGTTGAGGTATGGATAAAATGACAAGATTGGTTCACAATAGGGATGCATGTTTGGGCATATCTGGTCAAAATATGTATTCAAAAATATCTTGTTGGTATTTTCTGGATATATTGAGGTCTCTGGGTGGTATTGGGGATTGTCTGGGATACTGGGAAATGGGAAATGAGAATACCAAGATCCAGTGGCTGAAGCTCTCAGGACTGTCCCCCCGCCCCTTGTGTGTCTTCCTAGGCTTCTTATTAGCTTGCTGAGCTGGTTACATTTTGAGTGTAGCATTTTATATAGCTTTTGTTGGTTTTGCAACATTGTATTCTTAGCACAAGAAGATTTGTGTTGGGTTTGCAGTTTGTAGTGGATACTTGTGTTCAATATTGCCTTTGAATCTTGGCTTGTACATTGGCACAGATTGTCTGATTTTACATCTGTGACGCTTTCAATAGTGTTCCTATTCAGTTTGGCTTGCACTATTCTCGTGATTGACTTTGGGTCGGATTCGCAGGCTGCACATTTGTTCTGTTAAGCTTGCCACATTGTCCCATAGTTCTGCCAGGATAACCTGGTTTTGCACTGTTTCTAAGGGCATGTTGGTTTTGTCTGCATTCAGAGGCTTTTGGCCAGGGTTGTTTTGCTTCCTCTTGTGGGTCTGTGTATTTTTTGCCCTGGTGAGAACATGGAATTCTTCCCCACCCCCCCCATAGCAAGCCATGGAGGATGGTTGTGGAGGATGGTTGGGGGCACCTTGTTCAGGGATCCATAGAATTTGAGCACTTGGTCCAGTTTACTCCACATTTGGTGATAATTTAAAAGACCAGCACCAGCTGTTCTTCTGACATTTTGATGCAATTTGTATAAAAATGACCCTCCAACCATCTAGAAATAATATTGGTATCCAAAACAAAAAAACAAACCCACCCCAACAACAACCCCCCTCCAGCCCCAGATACCAAACCTGTATTTGGAACCTGGAAAACCATGAATACAGCTATTTTTTCAGATCCCTGATATCAGGAATGGCAAATATTGATTTTTTTTTTGTTTCTAGGAGCACATTGTTCACAGATCTAGAAATGGTTGGCCCCCTTATCCTGAGGATTTGTTAGATTCAGAGTAGACTACTTTGATAAAAATCTACTTTAGTGATGAATTTTGATATGTTTCTTAGTTACTAGCTGCTCTCTGCTGTTCAGATCAGGTCTTAGGATAATAATGTAGCATTTGGGGAGGAAGATACACCCCAATAAGCCAGCATTGGAGGCCAAGATGGAGAAGATCTCCACGGCCACCATATATTTCCCACTGGCGCTCAAGTAGGTGGGGACAAAGGACAACCAGACAATGCAGAATACTAACATGCTGAAGGTGATCAGCTTGGCTTCATTGAAACTACTGGGCAATCTTCTTGCAAAGAAAGCCACAATGAAGCTGATGGTGGCAAGAAATCCCATGTAGCCCAGGACAGTGTAGAACATGACTTTTGAGCCTTCATTGCATTGGAGTGTGATGAGAGCAACCTGGGAATGCATGTCAGACTCTGGGAAAGGGGGAGAAGTTGCCAGCCACACAGCACAGATGCCCGCTTGAATGAGAGAAGAGAGAAGGATGCCTGACACTCCCAGCCTCTTCCCTACCCATGTCCTCATCTTGTTTCCTGGCTCGGTGGCTATGAAAGCCACAATCACAGTGATAGTTTTGCCCAACACACATGAAACGGAGAGAGTGAAGGTGATGGCGAAGAGCGTTTGCCGAAGAAGGCAAGTCACTTTCCCAGGTTCCCCAATGAATAGGAAGCAGCAGAGAAAGCCGAGCAGCAGAGAGGCAAGGAGGGTGCAGGTGATGCTCCTGTTGTTGGCTTTGACGATGGGCGTGTCCCAGTGCAGAATGAAACTCCCCATCACCACCATGGAGATCACGGAATGAAAAAGGGCCAAAGAAGCCCAAACTGCTCCCAAGGGTTCTGCATAGGACAAGTAGATGATGATTTTGTGAAGGCACTGATTCTGTTTCTGGTTTGGGTACTGATCTTCTGGGCACTTTTCACATTGGTCTGCATCTAAAATGAAAGGACAATTTCTGCAGATGTACTTATTTGGTATTATTCATGTTATTTATAGACTTCCTTTCTCACTAAGATGCAAGGCAGGTTTAATAGTGTACATCGAAGCAATCCAGAGGATGAGACATCCTGTAAACAATGAAATAGAGCTAGCCATTTTGAAATCCGAAACATACCTTAAAGTATTAGACATGGTACATTAAAGAATGAAGAAATGGGCTTACGTATCTGGAATCTTTCAGTCCTTATTGTTATAGTTAAAGTAAATGATAGTATAAGGAGGATTCTTTTGGCTAGAGTTATACTTGCAGAAATAGGATTTCAGTTCAGTTACACACCGTTTCATTCATTAACACTTTTGTTCAGATTCCTGCATTTAGAGACATTGCATGTTATGAGGCTTTTCCTAATTCCTAATTGCCTGAGCTTGGAGACAGCGTGGGGAGGTGGAAACTTAAAAGCAAAGTGTAGCTGCAGATATTGTGTTTGTATGAGAAAAGCACCCAGGTGTGACCTTGTAGGTTTGGAACAAAGAGGCAGAGGGTCACTTTTCTCTGGTTAACACTCAGGATGTGTTTTGAGTGAATGCAAGAGGGAGAGAAAGAGGGGAAGTGCACCTGGCAAAGGGCTGTTTGTTGGCATCTCCAGCCCCTTTTGAAAAGCCATTATTCTGTACAGGAAGAACACGCATCCCAACCTAGGAAGCAGATTTACTCCCCTAGAAAATAATAGCCCTTTTCAATGGAACTAATAAAGACATGTAAAATCTCATTGGTACACATCTTATATGTTAAAGTATAACGGGACTTTAATTTAAATCTTCCTTTTAGGCCACACAATGTGATGGGAGGCAGCTGAATCCTAGTCTAACCCCCAAATCTAATGTAATTCAGATTGCAGGATTTCTCTGGAATTATCTCCAGTGAGTACGGCCTTCTGCAGCTGTGAGAAGCAATGTATCAGACCTGAATTTGTCTGTGCTCTTTTGCTGCTTGTTTCAAGGACCTGCTGCCCATTTTGGTTGATTCTCTGGTAACTTTATGTTCTTTTACTCACCCATTTGGTCTGAAATCCTCCCTTCGGGGCACTGAGAACAGTCGTAGCAACAGACCTCCCCCACCTTTGCAATCCTGCTTTGCCCGGGGAGGCAGTTCTCAGAACACCTGGACTGGGGGACTCCCTATTAAGGAACACAAAGGAAGGTGCTGATGATGGAATGGGCTGCTTTCTCGTCACTCCATTCCATAGAAATTAGTTTAGTTTCTACCTTTCAAAACCGTGTTATTAAGATAATCTCTCTTAATTTCCATTGGCCCAGTTTCTGCCTGGAATCCACAAATCTGTTCCCTATCCCCACTCTCTTTTTTGGAGGAATTTGGAATCAGTCTCCAATCTATTCCATTTTTATTTAAGAGAGGTCTGAAGAGAAAAGGGGCAGGAAGGGAGGTTCTTCGAACTGTGGGGACTTCACTCTAGAATCTAAAAGGCAGGAAATGTCTTTGCAAACCTTCCTGTTCTCTGGCTAGAGAACTACCCTGTGGCTGAAGTTACTAAACGGTGCGTGGATTTCCCTTCAAAGGGAAATGAAATAGAAAGGAAAGAGGAATCCCCCTTTAAAAAGTGAAAACAAAAACAAATAGGAGGAATCAATGGCTGTAACTAAAGAAGTGAATCTGGAGGGAAAAATCAGCCACCTCTATGGTACTCCAATGGTACGTTAATGTTTATTTCCTGATTCTGTAAGCAGATGAGAAGCTGTTAATGATGGATAATTAATATTCCAAGGTTTTCTGCAATGCTAGTTGGTCTGAGTTCAAAAACAATTTCAACCAAGGATTGTACTTCTGAGTAGTCACTTAACTGAAGCCTAAAGTAATAGTTAGATCCTTGTGACCTGAGATTCTGCTCTTCTGTACTTGCTGTGCATGATCTGGAAACACCCTGGTTCAAAATTCTCATCCCTTATGAATTGACAAGATGATCTTGGGCAAGACCAGTGTCTCTCAGCCAAGGAGGGATATGAGTTGGACTATAATACAACAGTGTTACTCCCAGAGGGCAGGAAGACTTTATTTTCCTATGCCATATATAGAGAAATGAGCAGAAAGTAGCACCCCGAAGCCAACATTGATGTATTTCACCAAGGTTTATGTTATTGGAGCCCTCTACTGTTCAGAGCCTATATGGAATAGGAGAAGGATATTCAAGGAATATCTCAATTTCGGATTCCCAAGGGTCTGATGAACGACATTTTCCTGGATTTTATTAATCTTCATACCTTCTTAAAGTTGGGATTCCACACAATGGCACTTGCTTTAAGGGTGAACTCTTTGCCTACAGGGGCCTGGGGGTCCATCCGTCCAACTTGGACTCTTTGGAAGGAGTTATATGAGAATGTAACCAAGTTCATGATATCATATCCAGATACCAGATCACCATTTTCATCGAAGAAGATTTCTTCCCCAGCAGTATTGTTAAAGCGGATGTGTCTGAGAAAAGAGTGAAGCTAAAGTGGAGAACAAAAAAAAAAAAGAGTAATTTGAGAGAGTGCAGCTGGTGGCAATGATCATTGTATGGAGTCCATTCCTCTGGCCTTTAAGGTGGCAGGAGGAACAGCCATCAGCAAGAGTCCAACTTGCTGTGTTTGGGAAAGGTACTGATGCATTATGGCAGCATCATTGACAAACCATAAGCATTCTGAGGCCCCTTTCAGTATGTCTTCTGATCTGAATATGTTACAGAAACTTTTGTGGTCACCCTATTTGGTTACCTTTGGAGCACCAATATTCTGTAGGAGATTCGAAGGTCCATTTTAGGCCATCTCAAACAGGTTTCTAAATTATTAATATTAATATTTTCTAAATTGTTTTTGAAATATCATAATATACAGCATTATTTTCACATTTTATTAATATTCTGGTGTTTGATATTCTATCTAAAGAAAAATGTGGTATATAGACTTTTACTGAGGTTGAAATTGATTTGTGTCCACAAGGACTAAGCTTTCCATCATGGTGGAGTTATGACTTACTTGCCATGGCTGAATGATCAGAAGATTCCATCTGTCTCCATCCCCTGTTGTTTTATGAGGGCCTCTTAAGGAATACAGGGCTTGGAGAGCATGCATGACAACATGGACAGCATTGTAGATGCTGTAGCTTTGATAGGACACTCTCATTTCAAATTCATTTTCAGGGATATTCACCAGGTTTTCCATTCCTGTACACATTTCCATGCTGAAACCACATGAGCAGTATTTAGGGAAACAGCACCTAAAAATACTGCACCAGATATACTGGATGCGATAAAATTCAGAGTGAATAGGATCTATGCTCCTGAGGAAGTTTTGAAATCCTGGCATCACCTTTCTGTGGGGTGAGAAGCACAAAGTGCCATTGAGGGCTTGTACTGGCCATATACGATTTACAGTAGCTGATGAGATTTCCAACTGAGAGGTTGTTATCCATACTCTCCAAAACTGATATGCTGGATTACTTTCCCAACGGAGTAGAAATAGTGCTAATCCCAGCATAAAGTGAAGTTCTCCATGGACAATGACCACATTGATTTCCTTCCATATGGGATTAGAAGTCACAGCATCCATGTCATTCATTAACTGTGTTACTTCAGAAGTCCACAGTGCAGAAGTCGTGTGTGTCAAAGCAATGCAAATATTGCTCTGGAGAAGCCTTGGTCTCAGGGTTCGAAGGAATGTTTCTCCACTGTCATCATCTGACATGATCAGGCCAATCCAATTCCATCCAAACTTCTTCAGTAGTTGAACAATCCCATCCCGCTGTGTGTTTTCATTTGGAACCATCCGGAAGAAATGAGGGAACTGAGCTTTATCACTCAAAGCTGGGTTAAAGGCTCCGTAACTGAGCTAATCAAGGTGGGTGAATGGAAAAACACATTTTTAAACTTAGTAAATTCTCTCACTTCTCTTATAAGCACAATTTAATCTCATAAATGTTATTCTTCCAAACAACATAAATGTATAATTCGTATCTGATGATTTTGGATGGAACTGCTATCAAGGCGCATAGGAAAAGTGGATTTGAAGAGTGAGGTTGGAATATCCATATTACTGATGATTTATCCTAGTATGGTATTTAATTCTTGTTCTGGAGGAAGCACAGTTTAGAAGAACATGGGTGAGGAGGAGAGTTGTGATTGTGCCATTCCAAGAAAACCCCTAGAAAACAATAGAGTTTTACATGGCTGGTTTTGTTGGTTGTACTTTCGTCAAGAATTCAAATGGTACTGTTTCGTTATTCAGTTAATTCCTATTGTTTTGTTATTCTTTTGCTTCTTCATTCATTTTCCTAATTGTATTTTGTTCTTATTGTTGCTTAGGCTCAAAGGAAGACCCTCCCTCCCTCCTTTCTCATGTCTGTACCTTCATGGTTTCCCATCCAAATTGCAGAACATTCAGAGGGAATGCAGAGCTCCTCTAGGTCATCCACAGTGCCAAGTTTCAGACTGATCAAATGCATCCTTCCTCTGCCTTTTGAGGCAAGAAAAGGCACCATGTTTCACATTTAGTCTGTGCAAGAATTGATAGGAAAAATGCTAAACTGTCAGACTCTGAGTCATGTTACTCTCAACAAGACTCTCTTTGGCAGTGATATCTTTATTGAGATTTAAGCATGATCCAGATCATAACTATGCTGTGTCAGAACTGGAGATTTTGGTGGGTACAATCACAGATATAGGTAATTCAAATGAAACCCCTCCTAATGGTCATACATACATCACATCCAGCCCGCCTAGCCATAGCAGTCCTACCTCATTTTCACCTGGGAAATATATGATCCCATTATCTACACAAGCAAGATGGCATCAAAAGTTTCAAGGACATTCCTCTGGAGAGGAAAGGCTTCTTCAGAAGAATTACAGCCTCTAAATGCAGTCACACACTCCACATTCACTTCCCCCCCACCTAAGAAATTCCCTCTTCCTGGCATCTATGTCAAACTGAGCATAGCGATGTTTGAAAGAAACACAGACACAAACAGTATTCCAGCCACTGATCTTGAAGGATGGATGCATGAGGAAGAGGAAGACTTTCAAGGCAAGAACATTTGGTGGCCCAAGAAGAACAAGGCATCTGGGTTGGCAGTAGCAGGAGGAATGTGTGTGTGTTATTTTAGTCACTGGAGAGTGTGTGCTTTTTAATATTTATTTTGAGGACTGTATTTGAGTTACACTTGGAATGTTTCAACAACCCAGAGTGAATTACACACGGAAGAAAACAATCAAACATGAGCAAGGAATAACGACTCAAAAGAATCCTGAATGAATTGTAATTCCTGAAGAACCATATCAACTACGGGTGTACAATTAAAAAGCAAATGGGTTTTTTATAACTTGAGAACAAGGACATACTGGGGTAACACATAGTCATGGCAATTTATACGTTGGAACACTTTATGGAGAAAATAAACCAATAATGCAGATGAGACAGATGGAAGAGTGTAAAGAAAAAGGTCTCAGAAGTGTCAGAAGTAGCAGGAGGAAGGAAGAATTAGAAAGTTACAAAGCACAAATAAAAACATCTTTATGGTACTAAACAATTTGGATTGTGAAAGCAAACTCCAATTAAACCCAGTAAATGGCTTCAGAAAGATTCAGAGATGACAACAGACAGAAGCTACTTTCAAGATGAACTTCAATATGTGACATCAGCTCATATATTTTCTAAAGCCCCATCCCATATCTTTCGGGATTGGATCACCTCACATATGTATGCAGTCCTGGTGGCCACAGTTTACAGGCAGTCCACAAAGCCCAGAAGTTTTCTCCGCCTCATTTTGGAACACAGCTCTCTATGGCCCCCTCCCTTTTGGAATTCCCTGTTTTTGAAAATAGGACATAGACGTCTACCCACCCACACAGATGGCAGAAGAATACGGAATACGATCTTTCTCATTATCATCTGCTGTTTAGATGGGGAAGGAATTTTGATACCATCTTTATGATACTTAGGAATTATCCAATGTTATGATTGTTGTGATTAATAATGAAAAGAATTTTGAGAATCTTGAAGCAGGAACTCCTGGGATGACCCTGACGAGGGACCTGGAAGGAAGGATATTGAAAGGAGATCTATATGAACACTCGTACCTGTGGGATCTTGTAGGTCATTGAAATCCTGGCTATCTCCATGGATATCAGAGAGTTGGCACCTCCAATGATGGCCATAACCTTCCCCTTCCTGTCAGACTTGTAGTTGGGGAGGAATAACGGTGTTCTGGAGAGCAGACTCAGAGTGTTCCAGTATGACTTTATTTCAAGGAAATGGTTGTCATAGATCTCCAATCTCAGAGAGTGGTTGTATAAGAGGCTGGGATTTTTGTTGATCTCGTTAACAGCAAAATGAAAGGCAAGGATGTTCATGTATTTATTGGTATCTATACTGCAATGAGAATATCACAGACTCTTACATTTTTATAGAAGCCTCACTGAGTTTCACAGTGGAAGACAGGTGATTGAAATGCATAAATGAATAAATACATTTAATTTCCATACATTTCTAGCTTCAGGTAATGTAACCAAAGCTCAAACAGTGTCATGGTGAAATCCTTCAAGTGCTGCCATATCTATATCTGAGATGCAGATCTTCACTGATTCAAGAAGTCCTCATCAGAGGCATGCATTGAATAAATGAATTTTCTATATAGAGGGCAGCTGCATTATCATTTGAGACTATTGATCAATACATTTTTATGGTGCCTTCCTTCCATGAAGATCAGCTGTATCCAGCACAGGTTCACTCCCCCATCATGCTCATTTTATCTTCAGACCAAAGCTGCAAGCCTTTAGAAAAAGTATAAAATTTGCCCTTTCTGAGCATCTAAAAATTGTGGTGTGCTTTGAAAGTGAAGATCCAGGAGGCAACATCTGGGGAAATCTTCAGCCTCCAGAGGAACTGGTTGGTTGGCCACTGTGTTAGACAGGATACTGGACTAGATGGCCCACTGGTCTGATCCAGCCGGTGTGTTCTTATGTTCTCCTTTAAGACTGTCTTGGTTCCCAACAGATATTCTTTGTCTGAATAGAACTGGGGAACAGTGATTGAGACATACTTTTGTGACTTCGTTTGTTGGACTTACTACTATTGATTTAAAAGGCTAGACCCCTGAAGAATTTGTACCAGGTGTTTGAATCTAAATCAACTTCTTTTGTTTTGTTTTCACTGGGCTCCTAAATACTTGCTGACTTCTGGCTGGACACCTACGCAGACCTGTAGAAGATTTACACATGGAAGACCATTGCATCGGGAAGGGGCCTTGACTCTTTACACAGCCCCACAAATTCCCTCTATTTTTGCTCTTTCAGTCTATCTCAAGCATAAGCCCTTCACTACCAGTTCCCAACTAGTTAGCTTTAACTGTATGAATACAAAGTCAGAGACTGTGTTGAATCAGAGTTGCCAACATCCAGCTAGGGCCAGGAGTCCTGCAGGAATTCCAGCTGATCTCCAGACTACAAAGACCAGTTCCCCTGGGGGGGAAAAACTGATATCTTCAGAGAGCAGATTGTATGGAACACCCTAAATTCAATTTTAAAACAGTGCCCAAATTTCACCCCCAGAGGGACTACCCCCCAAAACAACAAAACCATCAAGGGTTTATTGACTTTTAGCGCCAGCTTGACTTTATACATCTAAGTTATCCACACATTGTATTTACCTAATTAAATACTTTATTTTCAGTTAAACAAACCTTTGTTGTTCATCTCCATTTGTGTCTTGTTTGTCAAGTCAAAAATCTAAGAAGCCGTGATCTCTGTTCACCTCACATAGAGGAACAGCCTCAGTCCAGCAGGATTGCAAACTAGAGACCTTTAGGGAGCATAAATGTACATGCTACCAGTCCTTATTTTAAAGCTTGTGCCACTCTTTTTATTTGAGTGCGGGAGGTTGGGGGTATCACGAGTCTATAGGAGAGGCTAGAGTGGGGGACTGGATATTTTTCTGCCCAGAAGGCTGTTGCCTCAGAACTCTCCCCCACCCTACCCCATAGCTGTCACAGTAACAATGGAGGGAGCAGCATGATTTGGTTCTTAGTGGCCCATTCTGCATCTAGCATTCACGCTGTTGTTTTACCAAACCCACACTGGAACCACATTTAAATACCCCAGGCCAATGCCATACTGGCTGCAGAGTCACCCCAAAACAGTGAGAAAAGGACCATGAATCTACGCAGACAGTACCATAAAACCGAGAGATCAAAGGAAGTGAAACCGGCATGCATTGTGGAGGTTACCATAAAATCCAGCAATCAAAGAGTGAAAGTGGCATGCAATGTAGAGGGGAATTTCTCTTCCAATGTGGGTTTGGTAAAACAGTGGAGCGAATGCTAGATGCAGAATGGGCCACTGACAGAACAAGGGTTGAATTGGCTAAAAGAAACATCACACAGACAGGAGCAAATCCTGACAGAAAAGTAGGGTGTTATTAAAATAAGATTCTTAATAACTGATTTTATTGGGGTGTTCCTTCATCCCCGGAAACTCTTTTAGGGAGACTTTCTCTCAGAAGCATAAAAGAGGGAAATTCTGAGGTAAAAAGAGAGGGCAACATGGCTGCCAAGAGGACTAAAGGCAGAATGTAATCTGAGGAGGAAGTAGTCTTGACCTCAGCTTCTGGGGGTAAACAACCTACAGAAAATATAAAGCACTGCAGATAATGAGACTTGAAGAAAGGAGTGGAATAAGACAATACGAATTAGATCTGGCTAGAATACAACAAGAGCAGGCTAGATTACCACGAGAACAGGCTAAAATGCAACATCATAAAGAGTTAGAGCTAGCTAGAATGCAGCAAGAGCTAAAGCTGTCAGAAAAGAAAAATGCAGACTCAGAGGGAAAGTGGAGCTCAGTCACAGAAATTATAATTGCAACAAATACAGTTATTTGCTGAGCTAGGGATGTCAGAGCACACCACGACAGTTCTAGCAGGTGGCAAATAAGAGACCTTTAGGAAGCACATAGCTTACATGCTGCCAATCGTTATTTTAAACTTGTGTCTTCTTTTTATTTGATTGTGGACCATTGTTGTGTAAAGAATCTATAGAGTGGTCAGGGTGGAGGACTGGATATTCTTCAGTCCAGAATGCAGTTGCCTTAGAGTCTTCACACCTGCCACAGTACCCTTTGAAACTAAAAGCAGAGTCTGACACACCCTGACTCTGTAAAGTAAAACAAGACCATCTGGATAATGTGGTGTGTGAGAGATTTGGGAATCTTCAGTTCGAATCTAATGGTGCAAACCATGACCTCTGAAATAAGGTTATGCCATTCTTCAAAATAAACGAGGACTGACTTACAAGCTTAGTTTGAAATATGGTTGTGCAGCGAAGTCCGGAAATTGGATTACCCTCCCCTGAAGGGATACAAAAGCACCAATGATGATGTCATTGCTGGAGACGGCAGAGTTCTGTTCAGGTATTGATTGCCAGCTGCAAACAGAGTTCAAATTCTTGCTGCAGACATGAGGCAAGAGGAGGAAGAGAAGGAGCAGTAACATGAATGCCTCCCAATTTTGCCTGCATTTCCTGATGCTCATGTGCACGATGAGCTTTCCAACGTGAGGAGGAGCAGCATTACAGAGAACACCCCTCCCACTAATGATAGGCAGGTTTAAAGCCTGTGTGGCCAAGCACATGTAACTGAGGTGAGGAGGGATGCTTTTGCCTTGTAGCTTGCAAGTTGCCTCTTGCTGTTCATGACACTCCCTCAAGTAAAAGAGGTCTTCATAGTGATTTGGACAATTGTATGGCAAATAATTGCTTTCCCCTAACTCTCTAACTCCCAACTCTCTAAATGAGGCAGGAAAAAAACATGTTTGGGAATGATGACGTAGGTGCGAGATACTTTGTGACAGTCATATGGTTCCATTTACTCCTTTGGGCTGCAAAAATCATGGTGTAGCCCATAGGCATCCATGGTGACCCCTGAAGGCATCCCCCCATTAGGCACAAGGACATTGCCCTGAAAACCCACAGGATATTGATGATTGTAGCAGTAAGTGCCTATTTGCACTGCTTGATCACCCAGCCACCCCAGTCAGCCAAAAGAGACCGTCACTGGGTATTGGTAATATGAACAGTAGGCCATGCAGAGGAAGGCCAGATAGCCAGTTGCAGGGCCTGGGGATACGTTAGTCAGTGCCATGGCTGTGGGCAATAGCATATCACACCACAGGGGTGTCACAATCCCATACTCTGGCAAGTTGTGCGCGAAGTGGGAGCACAGCCACAGTGCAAGACATTGTGGAACTATTCCCTGCAAGGAAGTGTGCCCTTTGGCACAGAGAAGGGGGGCATCCTGTTTCCCTTCCACAGCAATGCCAACCATGAGGACCCAGAGCAGTGGCATGTGGGCTAAAGCCCTGTGCAAGTGGTCATGGAATGCACATTGAGGCGAGAAGCAAGGTTAGACCACCCTCCAGCCCCTCTGAACTGGCCCCCTGGTTGAACCCAGGCAGCTGCAGCAGAAGGTCCCGGAAGATGGTGCCATAGTGCCATGGATAGGCCGATTCTAGGCTGGCCGGCACAGGCATCAGTCCATTTCTGTAGCATCGCTGCACTAGGCAGTGCACACCACCAAAGACTGGTCCTACCCAGTTCAATTCTATCCAGCGTACACAACAACACAAGTTAATCTGCACCACACGAGCTGCAACTGTGGAACCCTGTCTCCGGGATGCTGAAAATAGGCAGTGGTTGGCTGTTTGCTGCACAGTTTCATCATTGCACTGTTGTTGGTTCTGTTTCCTCTCCAGGTGGGACCTCTCAAGAGACCTGTCAACTTGCTGTCCTGCTGCTGGAATCTGCCCCTTCCAAGGCAGTCCTATGAGTTGACCCCCCACCGCTGGAAGTCCCTCCCAAGTGCCCCCTGCTCATTGCTCACCACACACAGCTCAGTCCTCCCCCCTGGTTAACCTTGTTCAGGGAGGTGGAAGGGGGACCAGGGCTGGCCTAGACCACATTGCCACAGAGTCAGAGTTGTACACAAACATTAGGTAAAGGTAAAGGTTCCCTTGCTCGAAAGCCAGTCGAATCCGACTCTAGGGTTGCGGTGCTCATCTCCGTTTCAAAGCCGAAGAGCCAGCGCTGTCCGAAGACGTTTCCGTGATCATGTGGCCGGCATGACTAAACACCAAGGCGCACGGAACGCTGTTCCCTTCCCACCGAAGTGGTACCTATTTATCTACTTGCAATTTCTTGCTTTCGAACTGCTAGGTTGGCAGGAGCTGGAGCCAGAGACGGGAGCTCACTCCATCTTGCGGCACCTGGGTCTTGAACTGCTGAACTACTGACCTTCCACAGCCTGCAGTTCAGCGTCTTAACCACTTGAGCCACCACAGCTCCACACAAACATTAAGCAACAATAAACTCTACTCTGAACACAAACCACTTTTGAGTCTGCATAGAATGTAGCAGGGGCTCAACTAGATGGGAAGTGGGGCAAGTCCCAGATCCACAAAGTCTGCCAACCGTGCCATCCATAGTCAGGGCTATGGCAGCTGACGCAGATCTCCCTGCCTGGCAGTTCCCTGAGGAGTTTCAACAGCCTGCCTGTGGCCCTGGCATGCTGCTGCAAATGCACCTGGATGAGCATGATGCCCCAGGGCAGGTCCACAACAGCTACCAGTTATTTGGCCGGGTGCTGCTGCTCCGTATCACACGTGCAACGGTGTAGACTGTCCATTTCATGCTCTATGCTCTGAATGGCCTTGGCCACCTGCTGCCACTTGGCTCCCGTATGACGCTGAAGTGCCAATACAGAGATAAGTGATGGGTCTGCGGTGGTGGTGGTTGAGTCTGGGCCTCTCATGGTGGCTCCCAGACCCTTGCCCTGGGTCCCAAGAGCAGAGCAGAGCAGAGCAGAGCAGGCTTGGGGGGCACTGCCTCTGAGTCCGGGGCAGTGATGACCTCCATGGAGGCCTAGCACTGGCTGCTGGTCTCCACCAGTGAGGAGCGGATTAAGGCAACAGTCTCTGCCCCTGATGGTCTGTGGTCCTGGCAATGATAAACTCCAGATGGACCGCTTGGAGTTTCCTGTGACCTCATTTTCTCCTCCCTGTCTGAGAAACAGTCTCTGTGAGTGGGCCCTTGGACTGTGAGGTGCTCCAGAATGGAGCTGGGTACTGCCCTTTGTACATCAACCACTGCTGTGGGCAGTGGTCTATAATGGAAGGGGCTACATAGGGCAAGTGGTCCTCATAGGCCATGCAGGGGAATAGCAGTTCTGACGCCCTGGTCAGGTCCTCTCCCAGCTCTCCCATTCTTTGATGCAATGTCACGGGCAAGACTAATCAGAGCATGGCCCCTCCCCTCTCCACTCCTTGGCTCACAGGTCCACAAGTCTGATGCCTTGTGGCTGCTGTCCTGTGTTTGGTCTATTCCCCTTGTGTGCCTCACTTGCCCCATTACACCCCTGTGATATTTTGTGGGTGCAAAAGCACAGTGAGTAGGGATACTGGTGTCCATTGGCCCCCAACCTCAGCCCAAAGCTTTTAGGGTATGGACCGGTGAAGGCAATGTGGGGCTATGGACCTGTGGTTAGCCAGCCGCCTTGGTGATGGTTGGATTGTGCTGTACGTTGCTGGAAATCTAGATGACCCTTATTCTGGCACCTCACTGTGTGCTTTTCATGCTTTCCAGTTACATGAAGAGAGGGAAGTGCAGGGGACAGTGACAGGCAGCATATAATCTGAAAGGGGCATTGTTGGCCTCCAAAAGTTCATAGATCTTCTAGAGAATAATATCATCCTCACTCCAGGGATATTGCTAGTGGCAGAAAACAATGTAATCCTGTAATAATGCAAGTAGCTCACAAAACCCAGGATGACTCTGGGAGCTGCTGTGCCATCCACAAAAGTTATTAGAAGAACCTGGCCCATGCAGTCCTCTGACCCCCCCCCCTCCACATTTTCCTTTGGAAGCCATTACTTACACTAGCAGGCATGGGCAAAATAAAGAATAAAGCTTGGTCACTGGCATCAGGATGACTATGGGAACTGTAGTACCAAATGTAAAGATAACTGGAACATCCTGGCCTCATCAATCCCCAGAAACCCGACCTCCCCCATTTTCTATTGGAATCCAGTGGAAGGCAATCAGAACATTTTCAGCCCCCTCTCACCAACTGAAATGCAAGCAGAAACTGTCTGTTGCAGGTATAACTCATCCAAAAAGAAAACTTTGGGGTAACTGATGATGTCCTGGAGTTACAACTGATCTCCAAATGACGGAGTTAAGATCTCCTGGAGAAAATGGCTCCTTTAGAGGGTGGACTCTATGGCATTATACCCTATTGAGATCCCTGTCCTCAGCAGAGTCCATCCCCAAATCTGCAGAAGTTCCCCAACCTGGATCTGGTGACCCTACCTTCCATCTCCCATGGGTGACCAGAGGGGACCTGGCAATCCTACCTGGAAGCAACCCTAACTAGTCTAGATCCCTCCTGAAGTGGTGTCTCTGGCAGCTGCTCAGGGTGGGGCTCTATCTCTCTGTAACCTTGCCTTTGGACCAATTTAATGAATTGGAGGGAATGCCAGACTGTATATCGCTGCAGACTGAGACCAGACAAGGGAAGTGAGTGGGTGAGGAAAGCAGCTATGGTGCCCTAGAGATGCTGCTAAAGAAAGCAAAGCAGGGGAGGCCATTGTAGATGGAGTGTCTCCACTTTGACCATAGGCCTGGTGGAACATCTCCATTTTACAGGCCCTGAGGAACTGCAGAAGATCATGCAGGGACCAGATCTCACTTGGGAGAGCATTCCACCAGTCTGACGTCCAAGCCAAAAAGGATCTGACTCTGGTCGATGCTAAATGGATATCTTTGGGGTCAGGGATAACCAGTAGTTGTTGACTGGAAAAGCTCAAGGCCCTTTGGAAGCTGTAGTGGGAGAGACGGTCCTGTAGATATATTGGTCCCAGTCCACATAGGGCTTTGAATGTAAGAACAAGAACCTTGAACTTGACCCAGAATTCAACTGGGAGCCAATGCAGTTGGTGCAGCACTGGGTGCATGGGTGCTTTCAGTGGCAGCCCTGTAATGACACACGCTGTTGCACTTTGGACCAGCTGCAGTTTCCAGATCATTCTAAAGGGTAGTCCTACATAAAGTGAGTTACAGTAATCCAGCCTGGAGGTGACCATTGCATGGATCACTGTAGCTAGGTCACGAGGAGAAAGGTAGGGAACCAGTTGCTTGACCTGCCACAGATGGAAAAATGCAGGTCTTGCAATTGCTGTGACTTGGGACTCTGTCAGCTGGAGATCAGTTGTAAAAGTGGGAGACCCCCAGGCCCCACCTGGAGGCTGGTAACCCTAAACACTGGTCTTCTTCATAAAAGGCACATATGCTGGGCCACAATGCCACTTCCATCAGCATCATCCTAAACATGGTGGTAAATTTTTAAACACCTAGCTTTATTTTCCAATAAGCCATGCTTTCCAGAGACAGCAATGGCCTCCGAAGCAAAAGGGTTGGAGTATCTGGTTATTCTATTTCCCAGGATTCCTTTAAGGTTGGCACTGTAAACCCAATGACCATCCTGAAACTGGTGGAACCTTTTGAGAAGCTGGCTTTTCTGTGGAGTTGTTTCTGCCGCAGAATGACAGAGAGATAAACACATCTTGGTATTATTTTAGATCAAGCACATTTATTCCTCTGGGCAGTGAAATGTGACAAAGCCTAATACGTTAATAATGACATAGTCATATTTGTAAACACATCATTTTAGTGTAGAGAAATAATGAAATCATTGCAAAGAAATTGTGGGAAAGGGTTTACAAAATGACAAAATTCATTTGGTCTTCAAATTGTAGGCCTCTATCCAGGGTAAGCTAGTTTGACCCAAATTACCCTAGCGAAAAATCTTGTTCTTTTCCTTGGTTTTCCTTACTAGCTGCTCTCTGGTGTTGAGTGCAGGTCTCAGCATAATAATGTAGCATTTGGGGAGGAAGACGCACCCCAATAAGCAAGCATTGGAGGCCAAGATGGAGAAGATCTCCACGGCCACCATGTATTTCCCACTGGTGCTCAAGTAGGTGGGGACAAAGGACACCCACACAGTGCAGAAGACCAACATGCTGAAGGTGATCAGCTTGGCTTCATTGAAACTACTGGGCAATCTCCTTGCAAAGAAAGCCACAATGAAGCTGATGGTGGCAAGAAGGCCCAGGTAGCCCAAGACAGTGTAGAACATGACTTCTGAGCCTTCATTACATCGCAGTGTGATGACAGCGACCTGGGAATGCATGTCAGACTCTGGGAATGGGGGAGAAGTTGCCAACCACACAGCACAGATGCCTGCTTGAATGAAAGAACAGAGAAGGATGCTTGACACTCCCAGCCTCTTCCCTACCCATGTCCTCATCTTGTTTCCTGGCTTGGTGGCCATGAAAGCCACAACCACAGTGATGGTTTTGCCCAACACACTTGAGACACAGAGAGTGAAGGTGATAGCGAAGAGCGTTTGCCGAAGAAGGCAGGTCACCTTCCCAGGTTCCCCAATGAATAGGAAGCAGCAGAGGAAGCCGAGCAGCAGAGAGGCGAGGAGGGTGCAGGTGATCCTCCTGTTGTTGGCTTTGACGATGGGCGTGTCCCAGTGCAGAATGAAACTCCCCATCACCGCCATGGAAATCACCGAAAGAAAAAGAGACAAAGAAGCCAGAACTGCTCCCAAGGGTTCTGCATAGGATAAGTAAGTGATGATTTTGCGGAGGCATTGAATGTGTTTCTGGTTTGGATATTGATCTTCAGGGCACTTTTCACATTGGTCTGCATCTAAAATGAAGGGGCTACATGCCAATCACTCAAAGACAAAAATATTATCAAGATGTACTGGTTTGTTTTTATTTGTTATTTATAGTCTGCCTTTCTTATTAAGATGCAGGGCAGATTTAAAAAGTCTGTCTATACAATCCATAGGATAAGACATCCTGTAAACAAAGTAAAAGGACTAGGCTTCTAGAAATCTGAAAAACACCTTAAATTATTAGACATAATACATTAATGACATGGAAAATGGGTTTACATACCTGAACTATGTCAATCCTTATTGTTCTAATTAAAATAAATCATAGAATCACAGAATCATAGAATGTTAGAGTTGGAAGGGACCTTGCAGATCATCTGGTCCAACCCCCTGCACTCTGCAGGAGCATAGCTGAAAGATAGCCCTACAACATACCTGAAACATCCAGCGAAGGAGCATCCACCACTTCCCAAGGCAGTCTGCTCAACCACTCTTACTGTTAGGAAGTTTCTCCTGATATTTAGCCGGTAACGACTCCCTTGTAATTTCCATCCCTTAGATCTAGTCTTGCAATCCGGAGCAAGAGAGAATAGATCTGCTCCATCTTCTACATGACAGCCCTTCAGATATTTGAAGATTGCAATCATGTC
Source organism: Gekko gecko (assembly GCA_029375565.1). Taxonomy (NCBI): domain Eukaryota; kingdom Metazoa; phylum Chordata; class Lepidosauria; order Squamata; family Gekkonidae; genus Gekko; species Gekko gecko. The sequence goes on along the minus strand of JAPDNY010000015.1, from coordinate 44,511,592 downwards.
CCCTCTAAGCTTTCTCTTTCCCATGTTTAACATACCCAACTCTTTCAGCCTTTCCTTGTAAGACTTGGATTCCAACCCTCTCACCATTCTGGTTGCCCTCCTCTGGACACGCTTAAGCTTGTCAACATACTTCCGAAAATGTGGTGCCCAAAATTGGACACAGAACTCCAGGTGAGGCCTGTCCATAGCAGAATAGAGTGGGACTACTACCTCCCATAATCTATAAGGGATTTTTTTTTGCTGTTATCTTTTTATGTAGAGTTTCAGTTCAGTTACAGAGCATTTCATTTATTCACACTTTTGTTCAAATTCCTTCATTTTGGTACATTATATGTTCTGAACCTTCTCCTAATTTTCATTGCCTGAGCATGGAGACAGTGTGGGGACATAGAAACTTAAAGCAGAGTGCAGCTGCAGAGATTGTGTCTGTATCAGAAAAGCAACCAGACGTAACCATGTGGATTTGGAACAAAAAGGCAGAGGTCAGTTTTCTCTGGTTAACCCACATGATGTGTTTAGAGTGAATGAGGTTATTTATGTGCTGAAGTCCAGTAGGAAGGAAGGGAGGGGAAGAGAGGAAGTGCTCCTGGCAAAGGGCTGTCAGTTGGCATCTCTGACCTCATTGAAGAGCCATTATTCTGCACAGGAAGACCCTGCCTCCCAACCGAGGAAGCCAGGTTTACTCCCATTGAAAACAATAGCCCTTTGCAACGTAACATATAACAACATGTAAAATCTCATTTGTAAACATGTTAAAGCAGAACAGGACTTTGAATTCTGTTGCAATTTTTAATCTTCTTTAGCTTTATACCAAAATTATGTTTTAAGCCATACAAGTTGAAGGAAGGCAGCTGAATCCCAGTCCAAACTCACAATCCGGAGCAATTCAGACTCCAGGATTATTCTGGAATTATCTCCAGTGAATACGGCCTTCTGTAGCCATGACAACCAATATATTGGACCTGAAAGTGTCTGTGCTCTTTTGCTGTTTAGAGAAACTGCTGCCCATTGTGGTTGATTCACATGTAACTTCACGTTCTCCTACTCACCCATTTTGTCTGAGATCCTTCCTTCAGCACATTGATGACAGTCATAGCAACAGATGGCCTCCCCCACCTTTGCAATCCTGCTTTGACCAGGGAGGCAGCTGTCAACACACCTGGATCGGGGGATTCCCTATTAAGGACCACAAAGGAAGGTGTTGATGATGGCATGGGCTGCTTTCTCCTCACTCCATGAAATGCAGTGTGAATAAAAAATTGTTTATTTTCTAAGTTGTGTGGTTAAGATAAACTCTCTTAATTTCCATTGCAGTTTCTCCCTGAAATCTACTTATCTGTCCCCACTCCCCCCCTTTTAAAGAATTTGTACACAGTTTTGAATTTATTCCAGATATTCTAAGAGAGAAGGGACAGGAAGGGAGGTTCTGGAAAATTTGGGGATTTTGCTCTAGAGACTAAAGGCGGGAAATGTCTACAAACCTTCCTGTTCTCTTACTAGAGAACTACCCTGTGGCTGGAGTTACCAAAGGGTGCGTGGATTATCCTTCACAGAGAAATGAAACAGAAAGGAAACAGAAATCCCTCTTTAAAAAGTGAAAAAAGCAAATAGGAGGAGTTAATGGGTAGATCTAAAGAAGTGAATTTCAGAGGGAAAAATTAGCCTTCCCTATGGTACTCCAATGCTACTTCAATTTTATTTCCAGACTCTGTAAGCAGATGAGAAGAATCTGCTGATAGTGGACAATTAATCTTCCAAGGTTTCTAATGTTTCCTGCTTTGCTAGTTGGTCTTAGCTCAAAAACAATTTCAACCAGGTATTGTAGTTCCTAGCAATCACTTAACCAAAGTCTAAAATCCTGGTTATATCCTTGTGACCTAGAATTCTGGTCTACTGTACTTGCTGTGGGTGATCCGGAAACACCTTGGTTCAAATTTCCCATCCCTTACAAACTGGCAAGATGATCTTGGGCAAGACCATTGATATACCAAAGAAGGGATATGAGTGGAACTATAATGCAACACTGTTACTGCCAGTGGGCAGGAAGACTTAATTTTCCTATGCCTTATATAGAGAAATTATCTGGAAGTAGCATACCAAAGCCAATGTCAGTGTACTGTGGCAACGTTTCTGTTATTGGAGCTTTCTAGAGTTCATAGCATGTATGGGACAGAAGAAGGATATTCAAGGAATACCTTAGTTTGGGATTCCCAAGGATCTGGAGAACAACATTTTCCTGGATATTGATATTCTTCATACCTGCTTAAAGTTGGAGTTCCAAACAATTATACTTGTATTAAGGGTGAACTCTTTGCCTATGGGGGCCTGGGGGTCCATCCTTCCAACTTGGACTCTTTGGAAGGAGTCATATGAGAATGTAACCAAGTTCATGATATCATAGCCAGCTACCAGATCACCATTTTCATCAAAAAAGATTTCTTCCCCAGCAGTATTGTTAAAGCGGATGTGTCTAAGAGAAGAGTGAAGCTAAAGTAGAGAACAAAAAAAAAAAGTAATTTGAGAGATTGCAACTGGTGGCAAAGATGTGGTATGTAGTCCTTTCCTCTAGCCTTTAAGTTAGCAGGAAGCCTTAAGTATTGGAAGAGCTATCAGCAAGAGTCCAATTTGTGTTCTTTGGGCAAGACATTCATGCAGTATGGCAGCATGGCTGCAAACTATAAGAATTATCAGGACTTTTTCAATGTGTCTTCTGATCTGAATTTGTTACAGAAACTTTTGTGGTCACCCTATCTGATTATGTTTGTTGAACTGTTAGAGTTGCCCAGTCATCGCTGGCCACCCACAGGACTTTCAGGGGACAGGGTCATCAAAGTGAAGTCACAGCAAAGTTGCAACATCACTTCCAATAGAAATCCAGGAGTGACATTCACATTGTCTGAACCACACCCATGAATTCCACCCCAAACCTGTGGTTTTACTGTAGACTTTTGGTGGAATCTTAGAGCAGTGTGAAAATGTGTTGACATCATTGTGGTGTGGGATGGGTTCATGACCGAAGTAACATTGTATAACACATCAATTTCTGATACCATGTTTCATCATCTGGTAGTCAGCCAATAGATTTCCACATAGTTCTTTTGCGTACTATTTAACACTATCTACTTTTAGTGGAGGTGGTCTTCCAGAGATTAGGTCTGTTATGCCATCAATACATAGGCCCTATTCAAGATTCTTGGCCCTTTCCTAAGGGCTGCTAGCTGCCTTGGGAGTCTTTTGAGAACCATTATGGAGACATATAGGTTAACTAACATAAATAAAAAATGGTTTGGCAGGTATGGGGGACCTTCAAGGAAGCAAGTTAAATGTTCCTGCTGCCTGCCCCTCCTCTTTGTCCCCATCATATACACCATAGGAGGTGAGAGCCACAATAACCCCCAACAAAATAGTCCCTTTGATCTCAGTGGCCGTTGTTGAGGAGGGAAGGCAGCCAGAAAAATATTCCCAAACTCTCCAAGCCTTGCTTTCTATAAAACAAAGCACTGATGGCAGAGGCAGATTTGGAGGCCAAAAGAGCCCTGAGGAAGCTCACTTGCACTCCTCTGTCATGTCCTCTGATGAAGGAGAAATCACCTCAAACAAGCCTGGCATTGACCATCAAAGGCTCAGCACCCACACAACATGGCCTGGGCCAGCAGAGACAGAGATATATATGCACGGGGACCACAATCTGAGCGAGAGCTTAACGACAAAAGGACAGAACAGTATAAATTGGTTTGTATGCAATTTCTCTTAGCAAAATAGAATAAAGCTTATAAAACATTGGTCAATATGTACCAGTTCTCCTCTTTTACAAACCATAACTTGCAGTGGTTGCAAGACAACAAAACACTGTTCCTTGTGCTTCACACACTATTCGAAACAATGTGACACTTGACCTTATAAGGAGAAGATTGCCCGAAATATGTTCACAGAGTGATGAATGTTATCACTAAGACTGGATTGCTCAAACCATTAAAGGTGACTTGACAACCATTCTATTATGTGCTGTTTCCAGGTTCCTTCCTCAGAAATTGAAGGCTTCAGAGTTCAAAAACAAGCATCCAGTAGTCTTTACCTAATACATCTAACAATAAAAGACCATTGTAGTTGCAAGCTATATATGTTCAATACCAAAACTAATACATAACAATAAAACTTACCATCATCTTATACATTACAGTAGGAATCCCCAATATTCAGACTAATTCTCTCCTCCAGTTGATTTCTTAGTCCATTATTTGGCTTACTACATTTCTGTTATAAGAACCAGTAATAGCTTGCAGCTGTGACTCAAGAATGTAACAAGCACACTCCCAATACATGGATGTATTCAAAAAACACTTCAAGAGAACACCATTCAGCAAGATAGGATGTATTCAGAAAACACTTTAAAAAAATGCTATTCAGCTAGATAGGGCATTAAACATAGACAAAAAACTCCAAGGTTTGATTTAAACCTAAATGGACATATGTTTCTTGTTTCAATCAGATCTTTGTAATATTCTGATAATTATATGGGTGTGGATAAAACCTAAAAATAACACAGCATTGAATATCATTGGGGAATGTGTTTTATCAATAAGATGTTCCACTAATGGAACATCTAAGATTTTATTAATTGTTCGAGATTTGCACTCTAATAACAACCTGCCTCGTTTGTTCACAGAGCATATCAGTATAAAGGGCTGTTACGTCCAGGGGCACTAATATAGCTTCACTAGATAGAACAGTGCCTTCTACTTCAACAATAAAATCCTTTGTATCTCTTTTATATACTGGAGATTTAACTACAAACGGTTTCAACAATGCGTCTAAATAGGTCGAAAGGGGTTCTAAGATTGATCCTGATATAATAGGATGTCCCGAGGGAGTGAAAACGTTCTTATGTACTTTGGGAAGAACGTAAAATATGGGAATCCTGGGAAATGGATTATAAATAGTAATGACACCTAAATTTACTGCTTCCTGCAATGTTATTTTGATGATACACATAATATGAGCAGTCGGATGCTGTGGTATAGACTCCTAGTATGAGGCATCAGATAGCTACTGTTGAACCCCATGTTCATAATCACTAGAATTCAAAATCACTATGCTACCACCTTTGTTGGCTTCTTTTATTATAATGCAACTATCATTAGTCAAACCTAAGAAAACTTGGTATTCTTCCTTGTTCAAATTGTATCTACTGTATTCAAGATTGTCTTCCAACTTATTAACATCTCACAAAACAAGTTTTTCAAAAGTCTGAATTGAAGGATCCTGTAGTGCTTGAATAAAAGTAGGTTTTGGATGGAATGAGCTAGTATCGTTAGTAAATCCAATCCCGTAATTTAAGATTCCAGATTAATTGGAAAATGTCCATCCATGTTAGAAAAGATTTATAGCATGCAGTCGGCACCCAGATTTAGTACCTTATACTCCAATGATTCAAGTACTCTAAAAAATAAGTTTAAGACGATGTTTTCTTCCTGCCCCTCCTATATGGGCATAAATTGGAAAAATGCCCCCTTCCTTTGCTTTGGAGTTTCTATCCAAATACAGTTGGCTAGGTCCAGTTTCATCCCCAGATGTAGCTGATGTCTCTCCTCCATCAGTAATAACAAAACCAGAATTTAAATGTTCATTGTCCACAAACTAACCCATTTACACAGTTCTGTTCTTTTGTCTTTAAGTCAGCAGAGACAGTGGCAACCACAAGACACAGCCCAGGCTGGCAATAATGGCCCACACAGAACTTTGCCCTCTCCATTGGCAGCCACCACACAATTCAAGTCAGTGGCAGTAGCCACCAAGCAACAACCCCCTGCCTGGCATCAACAGCTACCATGCAACTGAGCCCATCCTGGCACTGGCAGCCACCATCCAACTTAGCTAGAGTTTTACTAGGGAGAAGCTTCCAAGAGGAAGGAGGCAGGGAATGCTGAAGGGGGCCCTAATAAAGGTAGATTGTTTTGTGGTGTTAAGGAGAGACAGAAGCAAGGAAAGGGGGCAGGCTGTGGGGCCTTCCATAGGCAAATGGAAGGAGGAAATAGTGGGGGAGGGATACACAGGGGAAAATGAGATGCCTCTCTGCAAGTCCTTGTAGCTCTCCTGCTTGTCTCCTGTTATTTGAAATTTAAATCAGCATTATGATTCCCAAAAATGCAGTAATGCCTGCAATATATTTAACCATTCGCAGGCAGAAATGCCAGCTAATGGTTGAATGGAGAGCCTTCCTGTGTGACGTGGTGCTTTTCTGGGCGGCTTATTTCTTGATGCATGCAAACCTCTCCTGACATTTTATTACCACTTATGCTTTCATCCCGAATGAGTTGTGTAATTTTTTTTTAATTTGAGAATGTTTCTTAGATTGATAATCGTCTAGATCTTTATGGAAATGAGGGATACAGAAAAGTTTCAAGGCACAGATTAATAAATGGCAGTGCAGAACTGGTTGGAGTCTGACTCAGAACCGGGCTCTGTGATTCTACGTGAATACAGGCCACGGAAAAGTTATCCTTCCTTCCTTAACCAGTTCCAAACCCCAGGCCTCTTATTATATTTTCATGACTATCAGTGGAAACATAGCAGAGTTTGAAGCAGAAGGGGGAGGGTGGGGGATAATGTTGGGGGCGCACAGCTATTTATGACGTGATTTTGGGACATTACAAGTGCTGTGGCTGAGGAGAGAGAAACTGCCCAGCTAGTTGTAATGCGGGGACTGTGCTTGGAAACTTAGAAGACAATAATTTGTTTCCAGACACAAACATAGACCCAAAGATACAAATGTGTAGGCTGCAGAATATACTTTTCAGGGTCCATTTTAATCCAGCTCAAGGAGATACCAATCTTGGGGGTTCATTTCAAAATCATCATCATCATCATCATCAGGGCTCTTTTTGTAGCAGGAACTCCTTTGCATATTCGGCAACACACCCCTAATGTAGCCAATCCTCCAAGAGCTCACAGTAGCCCCTGTAAGAAGAGCTCTGTAAGCTCTTGGAGGATTGGCTACATTAAGGGGTGTGTGGCCTAATATGCAAAGGAGTTCCTGCTACTAAGAGACCCCTGAATGATGATGATGATTTTGAAATGAACCCCCAAGATTGGTATCTCCTTGAGCTGGACTAAAACTGACCTTCTTGTCTCCTGCAGAGTATATTGCAATCCTAATACACAAAGGAATTCCTGCTACAAAAAGAGCCCTGATCATCATCATCACCATCACCATCTAAATTTTATTTGAAATAAATTTATGCTTTTAATGAAGTAAATATATTGTATTGTTTTCACATTTTATTAGTATTCTGGTGATTGGATTGATATTTTCTCTGAAAGCAACTGTGGTATATAGACTTTTAACTGATCTTGATACTGTTTTGTATCCGCAAAGGCTAAGCTTTCCATCTTGGTGGGCTTGTGACTTACTTGCCATGGATGAGCGTTCAGAAGATTCCATCTGTCTCCATGCCCTGTTGCTTTTCGTGTCGCTTTTAATGAATACATGGCTTGGAGAGCGTGCGTTACAACATAGACAGCATTGTAGATGCTGTAGCTTGGAGCATACACTCTCTTTTCAAATTCAGTTTCAGGGGCAATCCACAGCTTTTCCTTTCCTGTGCACATTCCCATGGTGGAAGGACAAGAGCAATATGTAGGGAAACAGCACTTAAAATAATTGCACCAGACGAAGTGGATGTGATAAAATTCAGAGTGGACAGGATTTATGCTCATGAGGAAGTTGTGAAATCCTGGCATCACCTTTCTGTGGAGTGAGAAGCACAAAGTGCCATTGAGGGATTTTGCTGGCCAAATACCATTTACAGCAGTACAGGTGACATCCAATTGAGCGGTTGTGATCCAAACTCTCTCAAAATGATGCATTGAATTATTTTCCCACTGCTCCAGAAATAGTGATAATCCCGTCATAATCTGACTATCTCCATGGACAATGACAACATTGACTTTGTTCCGTATGAGATTAAAAGCCACAGTGGTCATGTCTCTCATGTGCTGTGTTTCTCTGTAATTCCACAGTGTCGAAATCATATGTGTCAGGCCAACGCAAATATTGCTCTGGAGGAGCCTTGGTCTCAGGGTTCGAAGGAATGTTTCCCCGCTGTCTTCATTTGCTATGATGAGGCCAATCCAATTCCACCCAAAGTGGCTCAGTAGATGAACAATCCCATCCTGCTGAAGATTTTCATTTGGGGCCATCCGGAAGAAATGAGGGAACTGAGTTTTGTCACTCAGTGCTGGGTTAAAGGATCTGTAACTGAGCTAATCAAGTGGGTGGGTGAGAAAACACATTTTTAAGCTTAGTGAATTCCCTCCTTTCTCTTATATTTTATGTTTATATTTTATGTTTATAGACTTTATTCCTCCAGCAACATAAACTTGTAAATCAGCTCTGATAATTTGAGGCAGAACTGCCATCTAGGTATACAGGAGAAATGGGTTTGATGCTTGAGGCTAGTGATTTATCCTGCTGTGGTATTGAATTCTGGTTCTGGGGTGAAGCATAGTTTGGAAGAACATGGTTGGGGAGAGTTGTGGCTGTGCCATTCCAAGAAAACCAATAGAACACAGAAGATTTTACATGGGAGGTGTGTGGGGGGGTGTTGCCTGCAGCATTTTCATTATTAATTCTAAAAGGACTGTCTTGTTATTGAGTTGATTCCTCTGATTTTGTTTGGTTATTCTTTTGTTTTCAGTCATTTTACTAATTCCATTTCAGTATTTTTTCCACTTAGGTTCAATGGATGACCCTCCCTCCCTTCTCAGGCCTGTACCTTCATTCTTTTCCATCAAAAGCACAGAATGCTCAGAGAGATTGCAGAGCACTTCTAGGACACCCACAGTACCAATTTTTATTGCTGGAAAGTGTGTGCTTTTTAATATTTATTTTAAGGGCTGTATTTGAGTTACCCTTAGAATATTCAAACAACCCAGAGTGAATTACACAAGGAAGAAAACAATCAAATTTAAGCAAGGAACAACAATTCCAGAAAAACCAAATGAATTGTAATTCCCAGGGAACCACAACAACTATAGGGGAAGGGAATTAAAAATCAAAAGGCCCGTTTATAACTAGAGAACCAGGGCACATTGGGGTAACAGAGAATCACAGAGATTCACACCTTGAACACTTTATGAAGAAGACTAATCAATGAAGCAGGGAAGACAAAGGGTTAATATATATAAAAAAGGCTCCAAACAGTCAGAAGTGGCAGAAGGAATGAAGAAGTAGAAAAAAACAAGACACAGATCAAATAACTTTGAAAGCACTGTAGAATTAGGGTTGAGTACATGGCTTTAGAAAGATCCAGAGATCATACCACACAAAACTTACATTGTAGCAGAAAATGAACCAGAGTTCAGTATATGACATCAGTGTCAGGTTCCCAGTAATCCACTCTCAGTCCACAACTCATATGAAGTAAGTTTATTAGGAAAAGATATTTGGATTTTGCAAGGATGAACTCCTTGCTAAGACTGAGGTACAAAAGAGAAAGTAACTCAAGGTATAGTCAAATGATACATTCCATAGGTACATCATCCTCTCCCCGCCTTTGCACCTCACGATTGCTTCTAGTCACCTAGCCCTGTGAAAGGTGTTATCTAAAGACTTCAAGGATATCCTGCTGGGAGCAGGCCCTCCTAGAGGTACACTTGTTCTGGGAAAACAGTTACAAAGCGTAGGCCTCTACTCTACCCCCTCATTCACACACATCTGCATTTACACCATCCCCACCCATAGGAATGTCAAGGGCAAGGAGGGGATAAGAAGGAAGGGGAGACAGGGAGACATGAAACTCTCTATTCTGATTTTCCTGTATCTTTGACTCTATGTCATAATGGATAACAGGAAAGGTTCTTCAGACGGGTCTGTCACATTAGATATGTGCAGAAAATACTCAAGAAAATGGGGTGGAGAATAGAGAATAGAAGATCTTGGAAGAAGAATTGAAATCCCTGAGAGAAGAATGGTTGAGACTTTTGGGAAATCTAAACAATCAATCAAAGCTGAGGGAAAAAAGACAGGGAACAATAAGTTAAGGGGTTAAGCAACTTAATGATGAAATGGCCTCTGTGGATAATGAAACACAATAGATTGGCAAAGAAGAATTATTTAGATTTATTAGACTTTATGTATTTTATGGATGTAAGAGAAATGCAATATTGTCTGAGATTGGTAGCTATCAAAGAAGGAATTGAAGACATCGGAGAAAGGATCACACTACTTTTAACAAACTTTCTACAAAGAGAGGAATTTTCAGAACATTATAAAGACTAAGTTACATCTGAAATCAGAGTCTGCTATGTTAGATTTAATGGACAATCACCTGGAAAGAATTTATTTGACCACTGCAACAGATATGTTTCACGCATAGAAATGGAAAAGTCCAATGTAGTAGAAGATGGCTGGGGAAGTTGTGGGACTTTGTAATTGTGGTTAAACCTATAATTAGGGAAAAGATAATTATTTCATTTATTAGAGATTAGAAATTACTTCACTTATTAGAGATTAGACTTTTTGCATGAAAAAATTAAGGATGGTTGTGATTTGGTTTTAAGGTTAGGGTTTTAACTTTTTTAAATATCAAATTTGTTTAAAGGAAACAAAAAGAGAGAATTCTTGTAATCAAGGAGAACTTTGTAATCAAAACTATATTTGTTGTAGAGAAAATTGGAAGTCTTTTATGTTCCTCCCTTTTTCTTTTTTTAAAAATTGTATTTTTATTTTCACAATCTCTCTTTTCTTTTTGCATATTTTTCTTAAGTTTTTTGTATGCTTCCAGCTTTTAACTCTTTAATAAAATTTAAATTAACAGATAATTAGGAAGTGCCCAGCAACAAAAGAGTTGTTAAACTCTAGAAACAGGAGTTCCCAGGAGGACCCTGAATAGTAGTTTATATAAACATACTAAGAATAACTGGAGGAAGGGAACCTACAGTAGGAATATGTATGACCATCTGTGCATTTATATGAACACTCATACCTGTGGGATCTTGTAAGTCATTGAAATCCTGGACATCTCAATGGAGATTTGTGAGTTGCTACCCTCAATGATGGCCATAACATTCCGTTTCCTGTCACAATTGTAGTTGGGGAGAAACCCCTGTCTTCTGGAGAGTAGACCCAGAGTGTTCCAAGATGACTGACTTTCAATGAAGTTGTTGTCATAGATCTCCAGTCTCAGAGTATGGTTGAATAAGAGTTTGGAATTTTTGTTGATCTCATTTTCAGCAAAACCAAAGGCAAGGATGTGGATGAAGTTATCGTAAGATATACTGCAATGAGAATATCATGTACTTTTACATCTTTATAGAGTTCTCATTGGGTTCCATAATGGAAGAAAGGTGGGATGTAATTGAAAAAAATAGATGAATTTCTAGCTTCAGGTAGTGCAACTGCAGTTCATAGGGTGTCATGGTGAAATCCTAGAAGTGCTGCCACATTTATAATGGAGATGCAGATTTTCAGAGATTGCAGAAAGCCTCATCAGAAGGACAGAGTTGTTAAAATAAGAGCTGACCTAAATGAATTTTGTCCCATTTTCCAATTGTAAAGGGATGGTGCATAACCATTTGACATTTTCACCCTGCCTTCCTGCTACGAAGGTCTGTCTGTACCCAACCTGGGCGCACTCTTCCACCACACTCACTTATCTTCAAACCGGTGCTTCAAGAATGAACCCGAAGCCTGGTCTCACACTCTAATGACACTACCCTGGCTCTCACCACACTTCTCACATCACTCAGTCCCAGTTCTGGAAGATGAGACAAGTTATCCATCAAAATTTCCAATGAGCTAAGAATGACTTTCTCGGTAAGAAATAGGGGCCAGTCGCTCCTAGGTGAGTCAGAGGAATAAGTCTGCTTGGTTTGAAATCCATGGCTACATCAAAGAACACTCTGAGCCCAGCGACTTAGGAGGGAGGGTAGTAGTGGGCACTCCAAGGAAGCCAGTCTGTGCCCTGCTTGGTACAGGTTCAGGGTGCAGGATTGTAATTTAAGGTGTTAATATCTACACTATCTGAAAAGCCACAAGACTGGTTCCCAAAAAAGTGATTAAAAGTTGCAGTTGTGTGTGTAAAGTACAGTCAAGTCGCAGCAGACTGATGGCGACCCTATAGGGATTTCAAGGCAAGTGATTAAGCAGAGGGGACTTTGCCATTGCCCTTCTCTGCAAACCCTTCCTTGGTGGCCATTCATCCAAGTACCAACCCTGTTTAGATTCTGAGATCTGACGAGATTGAGCTATAGTGTACCATTCTGGTTCCCATAGTTTACACTTATTGAACATCTGAAAATTGGTGCATGCTTTGAAAATGAAGATTGTCTTGATTCCAAGGAAACATCTATCGAGACACACTGTCTCCTCTTTTTTCCTTTTCACTTAACTCACAAAAACTTGCTGGCTTGTGGTTGAATACACGTACACACCTGTAGTGCATTTACACATGGAAGACCATTTTGTGGGGAGGAGACAGTGAATGTTTACAAAACCCCATGTATTTCCTCTATTTAATATTTATTTTATGGGCTGTGTTTGAGTTATACTTTAAATGTTTCAACAACCCGGAGTGAATTACACAAGGTGGAAAACAATCAATTTTGACCAAGGAATAACAATTTCAAAGAAGTTCTGATGAATTGTAATTCCTGAAGAACCATATCCACTTCAAGTGTACAGTTAAAAACAAAGGGTTTTGTATAACTAGAGAATGAGGACATACTGGGGTAATGCACAGTCATGGTGATTCAAACGCTGGAACACTTTATGAAGAAAACTAACCAATACTGCAGGTGAGACTAACGAGGAAACAAAGAAAAAGACCTCAAAAGAGACGGAAGTGGCAGGAAGAAGGAAGAAATAGAAAGAGACAAGACACAAATAAAAATCTCTTTAAAGTACTGAACAATTAGGATTGTGGAAACAAATTCCACTTAAACACAGGAAATGGCTTCAGAAACATTCAGAGATCATAAAAGACAGAAACTACTTTCAAGATGAAAACTAACCACACTGTTCCAGTTTGGGTTTGGTAAAACAATGGAGCGAATGCTAGATGCAGAATGGGTCTGTCTAAGTACTATACTGCACTGGCTGGCTAAAGATTTCATAGGAAATAAGAAAGGGTATTTAGTCTAAGTTCTGACTTCCAACAATAGGAGAGGGTTTCTCATGCAAATTTGCTACAGAGCCAAGAAAGATTTTCTTGTGAAGAAATGGGAGCCAGTCATTCCTAGGTGAGTCAGAGGAAACACTTTGCATGGTTTGAAATGCATTATATCAAAGAATATTCTGCACTAAGCATTGTAGGAGGAATGGTGGCAGGACGTTCTGCTCTGTGCCCTGCTTGGTACAGATTCAGGGTTTAGGATCAGCATTTAGGATCGTAACACATGCATTGTATGCATAGCCACAATGCTTGTTCCTGGAAAAATGGAAATGTGATCTTTCTGAGCATCTAAAAATTGTGGTGTTCTCTGAAAGTGAAGAGCCAGGAGGCAACCTCAAGGGAAGGCCTTGGCTTCTATTCCCTGTTGTTGGCCATCCAGAGATACTGATGGGCCATTATGGAAGCTGGACCAGATGGCCCACTGGTCTGATCCAGCAGGGTTCTTCTTATGTTCTTCTTTAAGATTGTCTTGATTTCCACCACATATTCTCTGTCTGGATAGAGCTGTGAAACCATGTCTAAGACACACCATCTCTGGACTCTGTTGTGACTTCATTTGTTGGACTTACTACATTGGGTTTAGAAGACTAGGCCCCTGAACAAATTGTGTCAGATGTCTGAAACTAAATCGTCTTCTTTGTTTTGCTTTCACTGGGCTCCTAAATACTTGCTGACTAGTGCCAGGCAATCTGTAGAGACCTGTAGAAGATTTACATACAGAAGACCATTGCATGGGGAATGGGTCATGACAGAACCCCACAAATTCCCTCTATTTGCCCTCTTCCAGTCTATCTTAAGCTTCAGACCCACACTACCAGTTCCCAGCCGGTTAGCTTTAACTCTACAAGTATAGTGCTGAATCAGAGTTGCCAACATCCAGGCAGAGCCAGGAGCTGTACAGTAATTACAGCTGATCTCTGAGCTACAAGCCCAGTTCCCCCAGAAAAAATGGCATCTTCAGAGAGCAGACTGTATGGACCTCCATAGCTTCAATCTAAAAGCCCCTCCAAATTTCAAGCTCCAGAGGTACTACCCCCAAATCAACAGGAATACTCCAGGATGGTGAGGGCAACTATACAAAGCAGTAAATAACCTGCCTGCGGGGACGGACGGACCCATAAACAGATATTGCTCCTTGCCTGCAATTAGGGAGGTTGAGAGCTGATCTTTGTTTTGGTTGTAACTACCATCCTGCCTGTAACATTTTGGTAAATCTTAACAAACATCATATTTATCGTCAGGGATTAGTCGTCCTATATGGTTTCCAAGGCAATCACCTGTAACAGTCCAGTGTCTCCTCCAGGGCTCTGGGCCAATTATTGTGATTTAGGCTTCATGCAACTCAAGTGATGGTCAGCTAATCAGAGCCCAGGTGACCCCACTGGGTGGGAGGGATGGAGGGACAGAGCCAGGCTCAGCTTAAGAAAGGGGAAGAAAACTTGTTTTTACTTTTGAATGGGAATTTCATGGCTCTGGAAAGGAGTGTCAGCTTAGCCAGCATTTTATTTGGCTTTCTAGTTAAGGTCCGGGAGTCGGTTTAGGAAACAAAGCTGATTTTAGTGGTATAAATAAGGATCCTGTTGAGGGACCATCCTTCCTAACTGGTGTGTGTTCATTGTGTCATCAGGTGCTCTGTAAGACAAAAGAGCAGCCTTGAACCTAGTGAGGTACCCTGTCCAGAGAAAGGGGAACCAAATCTCCCCTCAGGGGTTATGGACTTTATTTTATTTATTTATTCAGTTTTTACCCTGCCCTCCCTGCCAAAGCAAACACATAGTGGCTTACAAAGGATAAAACATAAAAGCAATTATAACATAGGTAAAACCATATAAAACTTTGAGAGCCTGCTTGACTTTTATGTATGTAAGTTATCCACACATCGTATTTTACTATATTAAATTGTTTATTTTTTTAAAACAAACCTTTGTTGTTCATCTCCGTCTGCGTTTTGTTTGTCAAGTCAAAAATCTAAGAAACAGTGGTCTCTCTTGACCTCACATAGAGGAACAGCTTCAGTCCAGCTGGATTGCAAACTAGATACTTTTAGGGAGCACCTAACTTACATGCTACCAGTCCTTATTTTAAATCTTGTGCCCCTCTTTTTATTTGAATGTGGGCTTTGGGGTATCATGAATCTATAGCAGAGGCTAGAGTGGGGGACTGGATATAGTTCAGGCCAGAAGGTCATTGCCTCAGAGCTCCCCCCACATAGCCTTCACAGTAACAGTGGAGGCAGCAGATAGTATAGTCCTTACTGACAGAACAAGGGTTGAATTGTCTAAAAGAAACATCACACTGACAGGAGCAAATCCTGACAGAAAATTAAGGTGTTATTAAAGTAAGAATCGTAATTACTTACTTTATTGGGGTGTTCCTTGTTCCTGGGAAACCCTTTTAGGAAAATCTTCAAAAGCAAAAAGGGGGGAAATTCTGAAGTAAAAAGCGTGGGCAACATGGCTGCCAAGAGGACTAAAGGCAGAATGGAATCTGAGGAGGAAGTATTTTTGAGCTCAGCTTCTTGGGATGAACAACCGACAGAAAATATACAGAACTGGAAATACTGGGACTTGAAGAAAGAAATGAACAAAGACAATATGAGCTAGATTTGGTTAAAATACAAGAGCAGAACAGATTACCACAAGAACAGGCCAAAATGCAACACGGTAAAGATTTAGAGCTAGCTAGAATGCAGCAAGAGCTAACACTGACAGAAATGAAAAATACAGGCTCAAAAGGAAAGTGAGGCTCAGTCACAGAAATTACAATTAGAACAAATAAAGTTATATGCCGAACTAGGGGTGTCAGAAGTGCACCATGACAGTCTAGCAGGTTGGCAAATAAGAGACCTTTAAAGAGCACATAGCTTACTTGCTAACAATCTTTATTTTAAGCTTGTGAACGCCTACTTACTAGTGGGGTTTGAAATACGGATGTGCAGTGAAGTTCAGAAACTGGATTTCCCTACCCACAAGAGATACAAAAGCACCAATGATAATGTCATTGCTGGAGACCACAGAGTTCTGTTCAGGTTCAGTGCCATGTTCAGGTTTCGACTGCCAGCTGCAAATAGAGTTCAGATTCTTGCTGCAGATATGAGGCAATGAAAGGAGGAGAAGGAGCAGAAACATGAATGCCTCCCAATTTTGCCCACTTTTCCTGGTGCTCATGTGCACAGTGAGCTTTCCAACGTGAGGAAGAGCAGCGTTACAGAGAACCCCCCACTAATTAAAAGCAGATTTAAAGTCTGTGTGGCAAGCCACACGTAATTGAGGTGATGAAGGATGTTTTTGCCTTGTAGCTTGCAAATTGCCTCTTGAGACTCTCACAAGTACAAGCGGTCTTTCCTAGTGAATTGGACAGTTGTAGGACAAATAATTGCTTTTCTCTAACTCCCTACTCTCTAACTCAGACAGGAAAAAACATGTTTGGGAATGATGATGCAGGCACAAGATTCTTTGGAACAGTGATATGGTTCCATTTACTCCTTGGGGCTTAAAAATCATGGTGTAGCCCTTAGGTACCCATGGTGGCCACTGAAGGCACCCCCCCACCAGGCACAAGGTCCTGCTGCCCCCCAAACCCACTGTATATGAATGAGTGCCACATTCAGTGCTTAATGATCCCTGCTTGACCACTCACCCCCCACAGCCAATGGAAACTCTCGCTGGGTCGTATAAACACCAGTCCATGCACAGGAAGACCAGATACCCAGATGCAGGGCCTGGGGCTACATTTGTGCCACAGCTGTGGGAGAAAGCATATCAGACCACAAAGTTGCCACAATCATATAGTCAGGCAAGTTGTGCATCAAGTGGGAGTACAGCCATAGTGCAAGGCTTTGTGGACCTATTCCCAAGGAAGTGTGCCTTTTCGTACACAGAACGGGGGCATCCAGTTTCCCTCCCACAGTGATGTTGACCTTCAGGACCCAGAGCAGTGGCATGTGGGTTAAAGCCCTGTGAAAGTGGTCATGGAATGCACACTGAGGCAAGAAGCAAGGGTAGAGAGCCCCCCAGTCCCTCTGAACTGGTCCAAAGGTTGAACCCAGGCAGCTGCAGCAGAAGATCTTGGAAGATGGTGCCATAGTGCCATGGATAGGCTGACCTACACAAGCATCAGTATGTATCTATAGCATTGCTGTACTAGGGAATGCACACCACTAGGGGAATATTAAAAAATTGGTATGTTTATCAGTACATACAGTATATACAGATATTCCAGAATCATACTGATATTGGGATTTGGAAAATAATCAGTATTGCCAAATTTATTCAGCTCCATACCTTCCCTCCTGGAGTCACAGCAGTGGCATGCATCAGTGAGTGAAAGGAAGCTATGTCTCTTTAAATATCTTCTCTTCACTCACTGCTGGGAGCCACTGTCGCAGTGCAATTCAGAGAGGGAAGGGAATGTATTTTGAACACCTTCCCTTCTTTTCCTGTGTCACACTGCAGCAGTGGCCCATGTCAGTAAGAGAAGGGAAGATCTTTAAAGGGACATACCTTCCCTTCACTCGCTGATGCCCGTCACCACTGTGCTGTGACCTGGGGAGGGAAGGGAAGGCACATGCATGGCTTGGCTTTGCAAAAGCCATTTAAAGGCTTTTCACATTTTCATCGCTGCACTAGTGTTGGTTCTGTTTCCTCTCCAAGTGGGACCTCTCAAGAGACATTTCCTTGTGTTCCACTTCCCTCTTGTGTTCCCGCTATAATATGTCAAATCTCTTTCTCTGGTGCATTGGGAGAGATGGTGGGAACCCTCACCAGATTTTTCAAGGGCAATAGCAGCTGCACCCTGACCTGGATGGCCCAGGCTAGCTTGATCCCATCAGATCTCAGAAGCTCAGCTGAGTCGGCCCTGGTTAGCATTGGGATGGGAGATCATTAAGGCAGTCCAGGGCCAGTAGGCAGAGGCAGCCAATGGCAAAGGTCTCTTGCCTCAGAAAGCCTATGGGGTTGCTGTAAGCTGGTTGTGACTTTCCCCCCTTCTTGCCTTGTTATTACCCTTTCAAGGGTATGATCTTTTCCTCTTTCTCTTTAAAGGGCTAATAACAGCAACATGATGTGTATGTTGGTTTTATGTTGGTTTTATTTATCCATTTCTACTCTATATTTACTCAAATATGTCCAAGGCAGCATACATGGATGACTGTTTGCTCAGACTGGCAGCAGCTCTCCAGGGTCTCAGGTGGAGGTCTTTCCCACTACCTATTACCAGGCCCTTTAACTGGAGATGCTGGGGATTGAATCTGGGACCTTCTGCATGTGAAACAGTTTCTCTTCCACTGAGCCACAGCCCCTCACAATATAGGTTTAGGCCTGGAAAACTACACAGGTTAATTGAAGGAAGGTATTGGAGGGTTCAGCGTCACACCCTGAAGTCCTTAGATATAGAAGGAGATGTGGTGGACATAGCATCAGGGGTAGCAGGGCTTTGCATGCCCGTTGGCACCACTACAACCTGGGTGGTCCAAGGAAGGAAGGTATTGGCAACTTGGTGAGCTCAAGCTGTGCCCAGAAACAAGGTGCTCATGGGAAGAAGAGGTAGCTACAGCTGCACAGCATTCATGGGCAACACCAAATGGACTGGGGAGAGAGGGAAACAGAGAGAGAGGGAGGGAGGGAGGGAGAGGAGTTGATGGCAGGCATCTGGGGAGGGGAGCAGGGCTGGGAACAGCCTGTTTTTTTTGATGAAGAGGAGCCTGCTTCCTACTCCTCTCAGCATGCCACCTGTGAATGGAGACAGGCAGCACATGACAACTTTTGAGGCAGGTGATGCTGTGTGCTGGCCTTTATCGTCTCTATAGTCTTTCCAATTTCTGATGCTAGGAAGTGTGGACAAAAGGTGGAAGATTGCCCAGCAGCACCAGGAACAGGGCAACCCTGCATCCATCCAGCCTCATATGGTGACGGTCCCCAAGCCAGGCCTCAGACAATGATCACAGTGGTCATGTAGTGGTCATATGCAAGTCGGGAATCAATAAGGCATACAGAGCCCAAGGGAAAAGATGATACCAGAAGCAAATTGGGAGCCAATATGCACTGTTGAGATCAATGATTTTTCTCCTCTAAAGTATACAGAGACAGCAAAGAAACTAATTGTGAAGGAAAATAGATTTTATTAAGTAGTTTAAGCAGTCAACAGAAAAAAAAACCATTTCTACAAAGGAATCATTGCAAGGAAATTGTATGCTTACTTTCATTCAACTGTTGGGAAGTCCTGCTGGCTGCTGGAACTGGCCACCTACATAGGACTGCATTTCTCTTTTGGTCTGCTCTGAGGGGGCCAGTTTTCAAATGCCTGCCTTTATTTTCTGGTAAGCTGGGCCTTCCAGAGACACAAATGACTTCCAGTGCACAAAGCAGGGGGAGGTAGGGGGCTTCTAGCCATGACGGGGAGGAAGGTGTTCCTTTCATGGTTGGCACTGCAATTCCCATGGCCCTCCTGGAATGGGTGGCCAGTTCTGAGACCCCCCAGCTTCATATTTGGAGGACTGAAGCACGCCATAGACTGACGGACAGATGGACAGAAAGACAGGCGAATCCTGTCATTATTTAAAATAAACCACAGACATTTGTATGGGCAGTAAAAACATGACAAAGCCTAATATGTGAAGAATCACATGAGCAGATAAATATCATTTTTGGTGGACAATAATGAAATCATTTTTAAAAAATTGTGTGAAAAGGTATGGGGAAAATTACACAAATTTGTTCAAAATAGGGATGTGCATTCGGGTATATCTTGTCCAAATATATATTCGAAAAATACCTTATTGGCATTTTCTGGATATATTGAGGTCTCTGGGAGGTATTGGGGATTTTCTGGGATACCAGGAAATGGGTCCTAAATAGTCCTAGAAATATGCAAGGTCAGACACGAATATTGGGAACCAGCATTTAAAGGCTCCCAGGACTGTTCCGCCCTTGTTTGTGTGTCTTCCTTGGCTTGTTACTGGCTTGCTGTGTTGGTTTCATTTTGAGCGTGTCATTTTAAATAGGTCTTGTTGGTTTTGCAACACTGTATTCTTAGCATAAGATGGTTTGTGCTGAGTATGCAGTTTGTAGTGGATTCTTGGGTTTGTCATTACCTTTGATTCTTGGCTTGTACATGGTAGAGATTCTCTGACTTGGTATCTGTTAGCCTTGCAATCGTGTTCCTACTCAGTTTGGCTTGAAAATTTATTATTTTTGACCTTGGGTTGGATTTTCAGCTTCGAAATTTGTTCTCTTATGCTTGCCACATAGTCCCATGGCTCTTCCTTGTTCTGTACTGGTTCTTTGGGCTTGTTGGTTCTCTCTGCATTGAGAGGCTTTTTGCTCTTGTGTCTCTGTGTATTCTTTGCCATGGAGAAAACATGGACTTCTCCCCTCCATATAGCAAGCAATGAAGGATGATTCAGGACACCTTCTTCATGGGGCCATAGAATTGGACTTCTTGGACTGATATACTTGAAGTTTGGGGGTTATTTAAATGACAGGAACCGGCAGTTCTGCTGACATTTTGATGCAATTTGGTTTTTAAAAAGTCCCTCCAACCCTCTAGAAACAATATTGGTATACTGGAAAAAGAAAATCAGCTCCAAATGCCAAAATTGTATTTGGAACTTGGAAAACCGGGAATAAAGACATTTTTCAGATCCCTGATACCTGGATCAGAAAAAATACTGATTCAGGTTGCACAAAGAGAGCTAGAAATGGTTGTCTACCATCTCCAGAGGATTTGTTGGATTCAGGTTAGGCTGCTTTGATCCAAACTACTTTAGTGACATTTTTTGATCCTTTTCTTAGCTCTGTTTACTAGCTGCTGTTTGCTGTTCAGTTCAGGTCTCAGGATAATAACATAGCATTTGGGGAAGAAGATACACCCCAATAAGCCAGCATTGGAGGCCAAGATGGAGAAGATCTCCACGGCCACCATGTATTTCCCACTGGTGCTCAAGTAGGTGGGGACAAAGGACACCCACACAATGCAGAAGACCAACATGCTGAAGGTGATCAGCTTGGCTTCGTTGAAACTACTGGGCAATCTTCTTGCAAAGAAAGCCACGATGAAGCTGATGGTGGCAAGAAATCCCATGTAGCCCAGGACAGTGTAGAACATGACTTCTGAGCCTTCATTACATTGGAGTGTGATGACAGCAACCTGGGAATGCATGTCAGATTCTGGGAATGGGGGAGAAGTTGCCAACCACACAGCACAGATGCCTGCTTGAATGAAAGAACAGAAAAGGATGCCTGACACTCCCAGCCTCTTCCCTACCCATGTCCTCATCTTGTTTCCTGGCTTGGTGGCCATGAAAGCTACAACCACAGTCATGGTTTTGCCCAACACACTTGAAACAGAGAGAGAGAAGGTGATAGCAAACAGCGTTTGTTGAAGAAGGCAGGTCACCTTCCCAGGTTCCCCAATGAATAGGAAGCAGCAGAGGAAGCCGAGCAGCAGAGAGGCGAGGAGGGTGCAGGTGATGCTCCTGTTGTTGGCTTTGACAAGGGGCGTGTCCCAGTGCAGAATGAAACTCCCCATCACCACCATGGAGATCACTGATAGAAAAAGAGCCAAAGAAGCCAGAACTGCTCCCAGGGGTTCGGCATAGGACAGGTAGGTGATGGCTTTGTGGAGGCACTGAATCTGTCTCAGGTTTGGATACTGATCTTCTGGGCACTTTTCACATTGGTCTGCATCTAAAATGAATCGGCCACATGCTAATAATTGCAAAAAAGCAAGATATTCTCCAGATTTATTTTGCTTATTTTTATTTCTGTTCTTGGTGGTCTGCCTTATGCAAGGTGAATTAGACAGTGTAAAATCATGCAATCAGTCCGATGAGACATCTAGTAAGCAATGTCGATGGACTAGGATTACAGAATTCTGAAACATATAAAGCATTAGCTCAAGATGGGTAGGCATGTTTGTCTGTCTGTAGCAGTAGGAAAGAGTGAATTCAGTAGCACCTTAAAGACTAACAAAAGTTGAGGCAGGGTATGAGCTTTCATGATACACTGCTCACTTCTTCAGATACTGAAGAAATGAGCAGTGACTCATGAAAACTCATACGCTACCACACATTTTGCTAGTCCTTAAGGTGCTACTGGACTCCTATTCTATATATAAAGTATTAGACACTATATATTAAACAGTGCATAAAATGGGATTATCTCCTTGGAATCTCTCCGTCCTTATTGTTCTAATTAAAGTAAATGATTATGTAAGGTGTTTTTTTGCAGTAAGGATTCCACAAAGAAATGGGGCTTCAGTTCAATTACACTTCATTCATTAAGACTTCTCTCCAAATTCCTTATTTTAGGCACAGTATGTATTATCAGCCTTTTTCTCATTGCCTGGCCTGAAGACACTGAGCGGAAGTGGAAACAGAAAAGACAGTGCAGCTGCAAAGACTGGTTGTACCAGAAAAGCACCCGATCTGGCCTAATAAATTTGAAAGAATTGTAAAAATAAATAAATAAATAAATTTGAAAGGAAAAGGCAGAGGAAATTACTCTTGGCTTGGTCACTCTGCTCTGGTTAACACCTATCACAACAAACAAGGCCATGGTGTATAATTAGCCAATAGAACAATCAATCACCCTGTATAATTAAACAATTTTTGTTTGTTCTTTTATATATGCTATGTGTGAATTTCAGTTATCAGCATGATTGCAACAATAATCCTACAGAATAAGGTGTACGATTTAGCAGTACATTCAAAATAATATAGCTCCTAATTATAGAAACAATCAAGACAAATGACGGAGTTCTAGCACAATATCCATTTGCGTGTCCTTCATCAGGTTTGTCCTTCTGTTATTGTTTCTTCACAAGCATGAAGTGCTGCAAGCCATGTTTCATATTGCTAATTCTTATACAATTTTTGATGTACGGTACCGCGCTTAGTTTCTGGTGCCTGGGGAGCTCCTTTAGCAGGCTTTAATGTGACAAGGACTACAGTGTACCTGATGAAGGACACACAAACAGATATTGTACTAGAACCCCGTCGTTTGTCTTGATTGATTCTATAATTAGGAGCTGTATTATTTTGAATGTACTGCTAAATTGTATACCTTATTCTGTAGGATTATTGTTGCAATCATGCTGATAACTGAAATTCACACATAGCATATATAAAAGAGCAAACAAAAATTGTTTAATTATACAGGGTGATTGATTGTTCTATTGGCTGGTTAACACCTATGGCATGTTTAGACAGAACTGCTGTTTTTTATAAAGATTCCTATAGAATCCATCCTATTCTCTTGTGACCTGACATCTAAAAAATTATTTTTCTTGTCGTCCACATGGAGGTCAAATTTAATATTTTCATCCTGTACATCCAGCCTATCATGAAATTGTAAGAATCTTCTATGGTCACCTTCCCATAATCAAAAGATGTCCTCTAGATATTGCCACCATTTAAAGATACAACTATGGAAAGTGTTATTAGCAGGATAAAGGAATTTGTCTTTGAAATTGCCCATATATAAATTGGCAACTTCTGGGGCCATTAAAGGTCCCACTGCAATGCTTTTGATTTGTAAATGCAAAATATCATTAAAGGAGAAATTTTGTGCATACTGTTTGTGAGAGAGCCAGCTTGGTGTAGGAGTTAAGTGCGCGGACTCTAATCTGGGAGAACCAGGTTTGATTCCACACTCTTCCACTTGCAGCTGCTGGATGACCTTGGGCAAGCCACAGTTCTGTCAAAGCTGTTCTCTCAAGGACAGTTCTCTCAGAGCTCTTTCTGCCCCACCTACCTCACAGGGTGTCCGTTGTGGGGAGGGGAAGGGAAAGGGGTTTGTAAGCCACTCTGAGACTCTAAGTGAAGGGCGGGGTATAAATCCAACCTCCTCCTCCTCCTCCTCTTCTTCTTCTTCTTCTTCTTCTTCTTCTTCTTCTTCTTCTTCTTCTTCTTCTTCTTCTTCTTCTTCTTCTTCTTCTTCTTCTTCTTCTTCTTCTTCTTCTTCTTCTTCTTCTTCTTCTTCTTCAGATAAACAGATAGTCAGCATCTCTGATCCCTTTTGAAGAGCAATTATTCTCTATGGAAAGTCCTTCCCTCCAAACTTAGGAGCTCAGATTTACTCCCTTAGAACCTAACAACCCTTTACAATGTATCGTATCAAAACATATACAATCTCATAGCTAAACACCTTGTAGCCGGGGTATCAAACCTATGGCCTTTAGGTTAGAACTGGCCCACCCAGGCCTTTAATCAGGCCTAGGAGTCGGCTCTCTTCTCTCCCCCCCTCCCCTGCCCATCCTCACTGTTCTGAACTTGAGCTGCCTTGGAGTATAAAGAGCACAAGGCTGGGCTACCTCCAAAAGCAGGAAGCAGAGGATGGGGCTGTCAATCTTCCCAGCCACCACTCCTGGCATCTGTAGTCCTCCTCACAGGTAGGGACTGGGGGGGGGGATCCTTCTGCTGTGATCCTTGTGCTTCTTTTTTATTTTAAAACTTGTTTTGCAAAATCCCACTATTCCCCCACCTTTCCAATTTAGGCAGGCACAGTTTAAGGTCACGGGGCAGGGGGTAAGGTTTAATGACAGCCAGGGTTAAAATGCAGAGTTCTGCAAATTCAAGGGACTCCAGTTTTGCAGAGAGATATTAATTTTAACACACACTCTCTCCTAATGTGGAGCTCTGATGGAATGATAGCTGAACAAGTGCTGAAGAGGACACCCAAAATCATTATCTTAAAACATCCTGTTACACTCCCTTTGAGATAAGGGGAAAAAAGGAAAAAATGCAAAGACTTGGCTTTGTTCTTACAAAAGAAAAACATAATCTACAAATGGATTGTACCTGAAGGCTTACTTTTCAAATTCAATGAAAAGAGAGGAAAAATTGACTCTGTTATGAAAGCACGGAAGTTCTTGCAGCAACAACTTGGACCAACAGGAGAAGATGACAAGGAGAGCAGCAAGGGAAGTGATGATGGAGCACCTACTGGAAAAGATTCGGACTCAGAATGTGGGGCGGCTGCCCCCAAGAAAGGATATCGTTTGAGGGAAAGAAAGGGAAGAAGAGGCAAATGAGTCGCCAACCCTCTCTGAAGTCTATTTTTCTTTTTAAAACTTAAATGCTCTTTGCTTTGTTCTTTGCTAAATCAGATTATCTGGACTTGAAGTATATAAGCGGTTTTTAATTATCATTTTTAATGTAACAAATTACTTTTTTATCATTTAAAGCTTTATATTGTAACCATTATATGACCACCAGCTCTTGGGTTTTTAGTGGTTATCTTTACTTTCTCCTGTAGTTTATAGTTCCCTTCCCTTATTTTCTTGTAGTTTTGGGAAATATATTTTTTTAAAAAAATCCTGTAAAAAAACCCTGGATACCCTTGAGAGCCACTGGTACTCTGAGTAGACCTGGGGGCGGGGCAGCTTGCAAGACTCAGCCATTTCATGTTCTTCCCATGGGTCCTAGGTTCAGACCATTTATATTTGTAGTTTATATTTTTAATGAGGGGAGGAGGTTTGGGACTAACCACTGTTAAAATATAGAGTTTAACAAACTCAAAGAATTTCAGTTTTGCAGAGAAATATTAGTTTTAACACATGCACACACCCCTAATGTGGGACTCCAATGGAATAGCTGCCATAATTTCTTTAATTGTGTTTGTCTGTGTCTTTTATAAAGTTTATGTATCTGCTACCTGGCATTACATTTTGTGACACACATGGCCTGACTCAACAAAGTCCAATTTATGTCAAATCCAACCCTCATAACAAATGAGTTTGACACCCCTACCTTACAGATTACAGTTCACTGGGACTCTGAATTATGTCTTCATTTTTTATCTTCCTTCGATTCACATTCATTACAACACACACACACACTATTTTACAGGATGTAAAATGTGAAAGGAGACAGTTGAGTCCCAGTCCGAACCCATAAATGGACACAAGATTGCAGAATTCCTCTTGAAGTAACTGGAGTGAATGACCTCTTCTGCAGGCATGGCAAGCAATATATTAGACCAACAATTTTCTGTGCTCTTTTTTGCTGTGTGTTTTGAGAAGCTGCTGACCAATTCTGCTGATTCATAAATAACTTCACATTCTTTGACTTACCTGCATGGACTGAAAAAGTCCCTTTGGGGCACTGGGCACAGTCGTAGCAACAGATGTCCTTCCCTTCCTTTGCAATCCTGCTCTGTCCAGGGAGGCAGCTCTCAGCACATCTGGATGGAGGGATTCCCTAATGAGGACCACAAAGAAAGGTGCTGATGAGGGAATGGGCTGCTTTCTCCTCACCTCCCGTGCTCCTTGACTCTGCCTCTATTGTGTAGGTTCTCAGCATGAGGGACTGATCTTGGCTTCTATCTATTTTGCATCCAGAAATGGTGATGGTGCCTCTCATGACTTGGCTACTCATGCTCTTCCTCTTATCCTCTCATCACATCTCCTTATTCCACACTTTCAGCCTAGCCTACCTCACTGGGTCTCTTTAAATGCTTGCTAGCCATGCCCGAATAAAAGCTGAATAATATTGGCTTTTATTTGGGCATGGCTATTTCAGCAGCTGAATCAGCTGAATAAATACCCCAAAATGCCCATAAGGTATTTTTCAGATATTTATTTGGCTCGGTATATACTGAGTGCACACAGCTAGTCTTACCTCAGAAACAATTCCAATTAAGTATTGTGCTTCTGAGCAATCACTTAAGCAAAGCCTAATATCCTGGTCAGATCCTTGTGATCTAGAAGTCTGGTCTGCTGTAGCTTCTGTGTGTGATCTGGGAACTCACTGCCTCCAATGTCCCATCCCCTATGAACTGACAAGTCCCTTTTGCTCACCCAACCACGTACATGCTTTGGAATGAAACAAAACACAGGAACTCTCAGCGGGGAAGAAGACTGTGTTTCTCTGACACAGATAGAGAAATTAGGAGGAAACAGCACCCAAAGCCAGTCCTTATTTCTTCTAGCAATGTATATTTTACTGGAGCCTTCAGATTTTCAGGAATGTTTGTGGAATAGGAGGAGAAGGATAAACATAGAATATCTCACTTCAGGATTCTGAAGGACCTGGACAACAACATTTACCTGCGTACAAACATTCTTTATACCTGCTTAAACTCAGGATTCCACACTATGGTGCTTGCATTAAGGGTGAACTCTTTGCCTGCAGGAGCCCGGGGGTCCATCCGTCCAACTTGGATTCTCTGGAAGGAGTTACTGGAGAATGTGACCAAGTTCATGATATCATAGCCAGCGACGAGGTCCCCATTTCCATCAAAAAAGATTTCTCCCCCCGCAGTATTGTTAAAGCGGGTGTGTCTCAAAAAAGAGTGCAGCTAAATCGGAGAAGAAAACTATGAGAATAATCTGAGACAGTTTGACGGGTGGGAATGATAACTGTATGCAGCCTATTCCTCTGGCCTTAAGGTCAGCAATAAACCACAACTGTTTGAACAGCCACAAAAGGAGTGCATTTCTAAATGATTATTATTGCTATTATCTAAAACTCATTTGTGTTGATGTGCTTTTAGGAACAAAATATCATAATATGTTGTATTATTTTAACCTCTTTTTGTGTATATAGGGTTTCTATGAGATGAGTCGTTTTCCATGCAAGTAAATTAGGTAGTTTTCCAGCACCCCTTCCATAACCTCAGCTTCAGCAGCTGAGCACGGCTATGATCCTTCTCTTGATCTTTGTTTCCTTTCCCCCCTTGTCCTACCTCTGAGGATCTCAAGGAGGCACACCGGACTTTCCTCCCCACTGCCCCATCCCCAACAACAATCATGTGAGGTGGTCCAGGCTGAGTGACAAGCCCCAGGTGACTCAGACAACAGTGTCCTGGCTCTCCCAGATTCACTCCTGTATTTCCCAAAACCTCCAAGAGATGCTTTTTGTCCTCCTGTGACCCCTTTTCCTTCATGGGCTAAGAACTGGTATGGGGGAGAAGGGAGATCACCATCCCCCACCCTCCCCAACGCTCACTCTGCCTTCCAGCTCTCCAGCTGTTCAGATGTGTAGTGGTGACAGTGGTACCCCCTTTCCCCTTCACTCCTCCACTCAGTTTCAAGGCTGGGACTTCTTCCTTCTTAGACCAGCACACACAAGACAGCCCAGTTGCCTCCCAATCCATGTGCTGGCCCTCCTCCTCCTTTCTCCCCTGCCAACCCTGCCCCTTCATCCCTTTCTCCATCTTCACTGCCATCCCCCCACACTATTTTACCTCAGACTCATTGTCCTGCCCACTAGCCATTTTCTTCCTCTTTCTTGACAGATTTGACCATATGCCCCTCACCGAATGCACCTGCTTGCCTGCTCCCCCCCTCCAAGCAGCCTCCTGACTTCCCTCCCTCTCACCAGTTGCTTCCTGGCCAGATAAGAGCCCTGGATGAGCCGGTTTTGACCCCCAGCCAATATGTTTGGCATCTCTGCTTACAGATCATATCCAACTTGATTGCTGTATCTATTCAGAGTACAGAATCAAGTTGATTATCCCTGCTGAAGGTTTTGCCCTCTGTGCCATCTCCTGGCTTCTGAGAGACAAACAAAAAAAGTCACTCTGGCTGTAGCCAAATTTCTTTCAATCGCTGTGGTTTATTGCTTAGCTGTTCAGAACCAGTAGGTTGATCTTGGAACAGTAATTTGGTCATCATCAGTTCTGGTGAGAGCCAGTTTGGTGTAGCAGTTAAGTGTGTGGACTCTAATCTGGGAGAACCAGGTTTGATTCCCCACTCCTTCACTTGCACCTGCTGATGTGATCTTGGGTCAGTCACAAGCTCTGGCACAGTTGTTCTTGAAAAAGAGCAGTTTCTGTCAGAACTTCTCTCAGCCCCACCTACCTCACAGGGTGTCTGTTGTGGGGAGGGGAAGGGAAAGGAGTTTGTAAGCCGCTCTGAGATGCCTTTGGGCAGTGAAGGGCGGGGTATAAATCCAATCTCTTCCTCTTCTTCTTCTTCTCCTCCTCCTCCTCCTCCTCCTTATCTTATCTCTAAATGTCTATTATAATCATGTGATATCATCTGGATAACTAATTGGCATGTAACTAATAAGAGATAAGCAACAAAAATGCTGATTAGCTAGCAAAACCATGTGCTATTATCTAGATAGCTGATAGGATCTTAACTAGATAAGCAACGTATGAGCTAATCTGTAGGAGCGTATGAGATACATCCAGTAAGGCAAGATAAGAAGACCAATCTCAGCCTTTAGTCTCCTTTTTTTTTGTAACTAATTCAACTAACTGTCAAAGATGGGGGGACACAGAATCTATGGACAGTTAAAAGTGCTTGAGCTCTTGACTAGTTTGCAAACGCAGTAAGAAAAGGCTTAGTGATACCAAAGCTACCACTACAGTTTGATTTATTTCGTCTAAAAACAGGTGTGCTATATAGACTTTACCAGATGCTGATACTAATTTGCATCCACAAAGATGAAGCTTTTCATCACGGTGGAGTTGTGTCTTACTTGCCATGGCTGAATGTTCAGAAGATTCCATCTGTCTCCAGGCCTTTTTGCTGTTTGTGGGACTCTTGATGAATACAGTGCCTGGAGAGCATGTGCTACAGCATAGACAGCATTGTAGATGCCATAGCTTGGAGGGGACGTTCTCATTTCAAACAGAGTTTTAGGGAGACTCCCCAGCTTCTCCTGTCCTGTGCAGATTCCCTTGGTGAAATGACATGAACAATATGCAGGGAAACAGCACAGAAAAAACTTACACCAGATATAGTGGATGCAATAAAATTCAGAGTGGGCAGGATTTATGCTCTTGAGGAAGTTGTGAAATCCTGGCACCTCCTTGGTGTGGGGTAAGAAGCACAAAGTGCCATTGAAAGATTTTGCTGGCCAAATACCCTCCATAGAAGTAAATGTGATCTCCAGCTGAGCGGTTGTTATCCAAACTCTCTCAAAATGATAAGCTGAATTAATTTTCGAATGCAATAGAAAAACTGATAGTCCTAGCATAAACTGAATATCGCCATGGACAATGACCACATTGGTTTTCTTCCGTATGAGATTAGAAGCTACAGTAGCCAAGTCTATCATGTGCTGTGTTACTCTGTAAGTCCACAGTGTGGAAATCCTGTGTGTCAAGGCAATGCAAATACTGCTCTGGAGGAGCCTTGGTCTCAGGGTTCGAAGGAATGTTTCTCCACTGTCATCATCTGACATGATCAGGCCAATCCAATCCCATTCAAAGTGTTTCAGTAGTTGAACAATCCCATCCCGCTGTGTTTTTTCATTCGGAACCATCCGGAAGAAATGAGGGAACCGAGTTTTATCACTCAGTGCTGGGTCAAAGGATCTATAACTGAGCTAATCAGGGTGGGTGAGTGAGAAAACATATTTTAAGCTTAGTAAATTCCCTCCTTTCTCTTACAACTATAATTTTCTTGTCCTGTTCACAGAATCGGTCCCTCCAAGCAACATAAAGTTGTAAAATAAATCTGATCATTATCAAACAAATTGCTATCAAGGTACACATGAGAGGTGGATTCTAAGCCGGAGGTTGGGATATCCATATTAGTGATGACTTATCATGCTGTGGTATTGGATTCTGGTTCTGGAGTAAAGCACAGTTTGGAAGAACGTTGGTGAGGGAGAGACGTAGCATTCCAAGAAAATCTGTAGAAAACGTTTGACTAGGAGGGGGGGTTTGTTTCTTTTTTCCCCATTATTAATTCCAAAAGGGACTGTTTTATGATTGATTCTTTTGTTTTTATTTATTTTTTATTGTTTTGCTTGTTATGGCTGTTTCCCTTTTCATATTTCTAGTTCCCATTTTGAAATTATTACAATTAGTAACAAAAGAGTTCCAAGATTATACAAACAGAAGCTCCTAGGAGGACCCTGAACACAGTCATTTACATTGACATATTATGAAGGACTCACAGGAAGGGTTTTGGAAGGAGATCTACAGTAGAAATGCTTTTAAATGATCATCTGTTCTTCTACATGAACACATACCTGTGGGATCTTGTAGGTCATTGAGATCCAAGACATCTCAATGGAGATTAGAGAGCTGACACCACCAATGATGGCCATTACTTTCCTCTTCCTGTCACAGTTGTAGTTGGGGAGGAACACCTGTCCTCTGGAGACAAGTCTCAGAGTGTTCCAGTATGACTTTCTTTCAAGGAAATTGTTGTCATAGACCTCCAATCTCAGAGTGTGGTTGAATAAGAGGCTGGGGTTTTTGTTGACCTCATTAACAGCAAAACTAACAGCAAGGACATGCTGGTAACTGTTCAACCATATCCTGCAATGAGAATATCATGTACTCTAGCATCTTTATTGGGTTCCATAATGGAGGAAAGGTGGCATGTGATTGAAAAATAAATGAATGAATGTATTATTTATTTATTTATCACATTTCTACCCCGCCCATTTCCACATTGCGGGCTGAGGGTGGGTAACATCATAATTTCATTTACAACACAATCAACAAAATTCAGCAGCAAATTTTAAATTATTAAAATTAGCTAAAATGGCGACAGCAATTCAGCCACAGTTCACTGAGCGTCACGGTGAAATCCTTCAAGTGCGTGCCCTTGTCAGGACTGAGACAATCTCAAATTATGCATTTTATCCCACCTTCCTTCCATGACAGTCAGCTCTACCCAATATTGGTTCACTCCCCCATGGCACTCATTTTGCTTTCAAACCAGTGCTTCAAGACTTAATGGGGTTTGAAACTGAGTCCTGGTCTGACAGTGATGCTCTAACTACACTACGCGGGCTCTCACCACCCTTCTCATGCAATAGGAAACCTTCCCCAGTCTCAGGTCTGACAAGATGAGATGAGTTATCATGAGAATTTCTAATGAGCTAAGAATGATTTTCTTGGGAAGAAATAGGGGCCAGTCATAGAACATAAGAACATACAAGAAGCCAATGTTGAATCAGGCTAATGGCCCATCTAGTCCAACACTCTGTCACACAGTGGCCAAAAATACCAGGTGCCATCAGGAGGTCCAGCAGTGGGGCCGGGACACTAGAAGCCCTCCCACTGCTGCCCCCCCCAGCACCAAGAATACAGAGCATCACTTGCCCCAGCCTGAGAGTTCCTATACCTTGTGGCTAATAGCCACTGATGGACTTCTGCTCCATATGTTTATCTAATTCCCTCCTGAAACTGTCCATGCTTGCAGCTGCCACCACCTCCTGCGGTGGTGAACTTGGCTTGCTTTGAAATGCATGGCTAGATCAAAGAACACTCTTCACTCAGAGTCTTAGGAGGGAGAGTAGTGGGGCACTCCGAGGGAGACGCTCTGTGTCCTCCTTGGTGCAGGTTCGGGGTGCAGGATCATAGTCTAGGATACTAATACCTACATTACCTGCACTAGCTGCAAAGCAGCCAGACTGGCTCTCCAAAAAGTAAGCATAATTTGCACTGAGCAACTAAACATCGTGGCATGCTTTGAAAATGGAAGGCGATCTTGGTTC
Organism: Gekko gecko; assembly: GCA_029375565.1. NCBI lineage: Eukaryota > Metazoa > Chordata > Lepidosauria > Squamata > Gekkonidae > Gekko > Gekko gecko. Next base: position 44,479,012 of record JAPDNY010000015.1, on the reverse strand, counting down.
CAACTAGGGATTCTCTTGTCTAAATAGAGTTGGAAAGCAGCTCTTGAGACACATGCTATCTCTTGGACCCGTCCCGTCTCCATTTGTTGGGCTAAGTGAATTGGGATGTTTTAAATGCTTTAAATCATTTATTGTATTGTTTTACGCTGTTATTTATTAATTCTTGGCTTATTTTTAAGATTGGATTGTGTTGGTTGATGTCTGCCACCCTGAGCCTGCTTACAGGAACGGTGGGATATAAATAGAAATAAATAAATAAATAAATAAATAAATAAATGGCTACAAATAAATAAATGGCTACAAAGGAGCTGCGGTGGCTCAAGTGGTTCAGACGCTGAACTGCAGGCTGTGGAAGGTCAGTAGTTCAGCAGTTCGAGACCCGAGAGTGCTGCATGACAGAGTGAGCTCCCGTCTCTAGTTCCAGCTCCTGCCAACCTAGCAGTTCGAAAGCAAGAAATTGCAAGTAGATAAATAGGTACCACTTTGGTGGGAAGCTAACAGCGTTCCGTGCGCCTTGGTGTTTAGTCATGCCGGCCACATGACCACAGAAACGTCTTCGGACAGCGCTGGCTCTTCGGCTTGGAAACGGAGATGAGCACCGCAACCCTAGAGTCGGATTCTACTGGCTTTCGAGCAAGGGAACCTTTACCTTTACCTTTACAAATCTGAAGAATTAGTGTCAGAAGTTGAATCTCTATTGTCTTCTCATTTTCCCTTTCACTTGACTCACAAATACATGCTGGCTTGTGGCTGAAGATCTGTACTGTAGAGCTGTAGTGGATTTATAAATGGAAGACTATTGTATGGGGAGGAGATAATGATTCTTTGGAGAACCCCACACATTTCCTCTATTATCCCTCCTTCACTCTCTCCCAGGCTTAAGGCCTGTACTACCAGGTCCCATCCAATTAGTTCCAGCTTTAGAAGGGCATACTCAGAGATAATGTTGGCTGTCAGCAGCCTGCCTGTGGTTAACAACATGGGTACTTGCAGTCTTTGGCTATCACTGGCAGATGGAGAACTGGCAAACTTCCGACTGGCAATTAACCTCACAGACTGATATCTCAAGACGACTGCCAGGGATTCCCCCCGTCTTCAGAGACAGATGCTGCAAGCTGGTCTTTGCTGCAGTTTGGCTTTGATACGTAACCACCACTCTGCCCGTAACACCTTGTTGAACCTTAGTGAATGCCATGTTTATCCCAAGTGATTGGTCTTCCTGTAGGGTTTCCTCTGCTCTCCACTTCAAAAGTGTTGTGTTAAAGAGATCTCAAAACCCTAAGTTTGACTTTACAAGGTAATGATGATGTAGAGTAGACTCTGGGGAATTCTTATATGACCCTTAAACTAAATGAAAGCCCACTTACACGTTTTTTAAAGTATATGGCTGTGCAGTAAAGTTCAGTAATTGTACCACGCTGTACTCAAGAGAGACAAAAGCACCAATTATAATGTCATCCCTGGAGCCTGCAGTGTTTCGTTCAGGTTTTGGCTTCCAATTGCCTGCAGAATTCAGATCCTTGCTGCAAACGTGAGGTAACAGGAAGAGGAGAAGGATCTGTAACATCAGTGCGTCCCAATGCTGCCCACAGTTCCTGCTGCTTATGTGCATGATGAGCTTTTCAGTGTTTCTGAGGAGCAGCATTACAGAAACTCCCCCAGGAAAGAGGTGCTGCTTTATAGCCTGGGTGGTAGAGTGTATGCAATCAAGATGATGAGGGATGTTTTTGCCCTGTCATTTACGAGTTGTTTTCCATGTGAATCGTCCAAGAATGAAATTTCAATCACAGTGAATTGGATAATTATAGAGCAAGCAATTGCTTTTGCCTAACTTCCAAGGCACTGCTCTGCCAGCAAAGAATACACTGCTGTTGACACCCCCCCCTCACTTATTTGCTACTGCTCCCAGCTACAGTCACTGCAAAGGGCTGCAGGCAGCAGTGAGCATGGGCTGTGCGAGAGCACACAAGGGGGCAGGGGAAAGGCACACAGGCAGGTGGGAGGCATATGGGAAGGGAAGAAGGGCATATTGGGTTAATGGGTATAGTTAGTCCAGTTCCAAAGGATTAGTTTAGCAGCTTGTTCCAGGTATCCTTGCCTAGTTCCAGAGTTCCAGGTATCCTTGCCTAGTTACAGAGTTACACAGAGCCACTCTTCTGTTTGACGACGAATAACAGTCTCTTTATTTAAGAACTACATTCTAGATAGGAAAGCTTAGAGATAGGGATAGTACACTAGTCTAACTTACTGGAGATGGATGCAGATGGCAAGAGGGCCATCAGCATCATGGTGCCAAGATGGAGACAGCATGTCCTTCCTCGTGGTGTGTGCAAGGAGGAGTGTGTTCTGGGAGAGGATGATATAGAAGGAAGAAGGAAGTTCCCTGGGATGTAGCATTCTACATATCAAAGGGATCAGTGGCAGAAGAGTAAACACTGGAAGAAAGCTTGGTCTGCCAATCTAGCCGCCTGACTCTCTCACCATGCAGTCTGGAGGCTGAGGTGAGGGGACAGCGTCCAGTCCTTCACTTCCAACAGAGCATGTGTGGTAGCTTGGTAGTAGGTGGAAGGGGAGGGCTGGGAACTTTCTGCCTGGGGCTCCTCAGAACCTGGAACTGGCCTGGATATATGGGGAGAAAGTAGGGTTGCCAGCCTCCAGGTGGGGCCTGGGGATCTCCTGCTTTTGCAACTGATCTTCAGCTGACGAGGATCAGCTCCCCTGGAGAAAACAGCTGCTTTGGAGGGTGGACTCTGTGGCATTGTACCATGCTGAGGCCCCTCCCCTCCCCAAACCCCACCCTCTCCTGGCTCCACCTCCAAAGTCTCCCTAGGAGAAAGAGTTTGTTGTTGCACTTGATCTTGCACGAGCCAAACTGCCCTACATCTGCTTATACTTCCCCTTGCACATCAATGTATCCAAATCTTATCTAAATTCTACAAATGCCAGAGAGGCAAACCTATTGGGATTAATGTGTAAGGTTGCCACCCTCCAGGTGGTATCTGGAGATCTCCCATTATTACGACTGATCTCCAGACAACCAAGATCAATTTATGTTAGGTTTGGCTCTCAGGCATTGCGTAGGATTTAGCTAAGCTCTGGCTTCCTTTGGTTCAACATAACATCCTGTTCCTTGGATGTATTAAATAAATGTGATTTTTTTGTTTTGTCTTTCTCTGATACATTTCTCTGATACATTTCTCTGATACATTTAACATACTGTTATTGAAAAGTGTCAAAAGTAGCACAAGCTCCTTCCTGGGGGCAAGAACAAACCCTAACTTTGATGGTGGCCTGTTACATGGGAGGATCCGAGGAGGTAGAACTGTCCCTCTTCTCTGTGCCCTAGGCCAAACACAGTTGATGGATGGAAAAAATGAGGGAAGATATAGGGAATTAGGAAATATATAGGTTGCTGGACAGCCAAGAGAGAAGAGGAAGTTTTGACCCACCCCTCAGGTCACGTGATGGCATCATCCAATCTCAAGATGCCTTCAGGAGAATTCCCCAGAATCTTCCATCATCACTCCTGATCTCCCCCCTCCCAACACATTCTCATGAGAAGCTCTTTCCCCCGACCTTGAGCTGAGAGGGCGTCAGGCAGGCTGAAGCCCTTAATTAACGACACCGGCAAGAGGAGGCCAGGCCCGTTACTTGCACATTAACCCTTGGCAGGAGGCAAGAATGATGCTTTGACTCACACTTCCCTATTCTGCTTTACAATTTAGATGTACTTAATAGTAATATAGCAGCAAACCTGTGTTAATTTTATGAACAGGAGGGGGAGTTAATATTTCCCCATGATCTGAGAAATTAGTAAAAGAAAGCTTCCCCCCCTCTTACACCCTTCATAGAGAGGCTCTGGTTTTCTGTGAAAGGAAGGACTCCTCTAAGCATCATATATTTTTTAAAAAATCTCTGCCTACCAATCCTAACCAAAACTCACTTGTAAATATAATTTCTATCCTCTGCCAGTTTGTTCAGATAAATTCAACTTCTGTTTCAACATTAAGGATGCCCTGCTGCCCATTTGGGAAGGAAATTTCCTAGAAGAACAAACCCTCCTCAAACACAGTTCCTTCGTTGGGGCAGGAACCGATAAAATATCCAACAGTAATCAGGTGGGACAATGGCATTGTAATAAAATTTATTTGCCACATAAGTAGGGCAACACACTACTGCCCAGCTAACATATGGGGAACTGAAATTCATAGTGGCATTGGAGGGAAAATCAGAGGCAATGCAAGGGCAATTGTTTAAATGGGAGTGTGGTACACGAGCTCTACGTGGGCAGGCGAAACTAGGGAGCGGGATGCCAGGAAAGGATGAGGGAAAGGAGGGACTGCTGGAGACAACAACCTTGTGAACATCATTCAGGCTGGCAATTACTGTAGCGGCCATCAGCCATGCTGGCTTGTCTTGCCCCAGTGCTGGCTTGGTTGCGTGATTTAGACTGGTTTGCTTCAGTCTGGAAAAAAGATGAGCCTACCCGACAGCCTGAATGCCTTTTTTCTAATGTGTTCAGATTTTCCTGCACCCATAGTGGCTGCAGTCCGACCTGGATGAAAGGAAAATAAATGGGAAGGCATTTGGCTGGATGCAGCATGACCCTGGCTAGCTTCAGGGACCGTCCAGCTGACATGAGCACCGGGAATTTTGTTCCCCAGTGGCCCCCCTGCAGGTGTCCCTGCCTTGACTTGGGGTACATTTGAGGTAACAACATGCAGCTCCCTTTTAAGTCATCAGTCCAGCCTAGACAGAGCCATTTCAGGAAACAGGCTGTGTTCATCACCTGGTGCCCATACTTGTCAAAACCCACCTGGACTCAAAAACAGTGGCTGCAGAAGCAACCTGGTATCTAGAGTCTACCACTTCCAGCTCTTGTGGGGTATCCATGCCTGGATTTTTCTCCAATCTTTTCCATTCCAGTCTCTCACTGCAACTCCCACCAGCAAATAAAGCCACAGACTAGAGCCGTTCCCAGTGTCGTCCCCCTGCTGAACCCCTGGCAGTTCCCTTCAGTGACCGAAAAGACCACCCTGGGGACTATCCTAGGTCTCGAAAACTAAAAAGGGGAAAAGACAAGACCACTGGGTTCACTGAGGAAACATTCCTTCTGCAAATGTTATCCCAAGTCCCCTTGCGACTTAATCCTTTTATACCAGTAAGGCAAGAAGATTCTGGAAGAAATGTTTAAAGACAGCCCCTCCCCTGGGAAGTCAATAAGGGTTCCTCGCTGGTTTTCCAGCCAGCCGATTGCTCTGGTGTTGCTTGGGGGGAGAGATAAGGTGGCGATGGGTGCTCTGAAGTTTAAACCCATAAGATGAGCAGGAGAATAAGAGGCGACATGAAGCCAGGGGCAAAAACGACAGCTTGTGGGGAAGCCCCAAGTGCCAAAATGACTCCTAGTCCTGTCCCATCATGTGTCTTTGCCCAAATGCAAGCACCACATTCTCATATGATCCATACCCACCATCCCCCTCCCCATCATGGGGTGAGTCTGAGGTGCAGATAGTTTGTCTGTGTGAGAAGTAAATGTACGTAAGGAGGGGGGCAATTGTTCCCACTCCCCTCCTGCTCACATTGGCCAACATGCAAATATGAGAACCTGCTTGTTTCTGAGGTCCAGGATCTTAACACAGTGTTGTTGTTGCCCTTGTTTGTCAAACTCCATGTGATGAGGCTCCAAAGAATGCCTGCATCCCCCCTCCCCTTCAAGACAGGGCTGTGATGGAAAACACACCACCAACCGAGGTCTGGGAGGATTCCAAGCCAGGGTGCGAAGCCACATTCAAGGTTCCAGGAACACTCGACTCATCTTGACTCCTTTCCATCACCTGCTGGGAAGTTCTGCTTGGGGGCATTTCTGGCCGGAATCCTCATTAAAGTTGCCTAAGACTAAATCCTGCCCAGCTGGCCTCTCCCCATATAAGGCTGAGGGAGGTTCAGAGGGACACACAGGTGGACCAAGACATTTGGAGCTGACCGTGTTCCCCGGGGGACAAATTTCCTGCTTCTCAGGTAAGAGGAAAGCCTTCATGTTGCCTCCTAGAAATCTGTTTTTAAAATTCAGTTGAGGAATAGAACAAAAAGGAGGTATGTGGGGAGTGGCCACAGCAGCTGTTCTACCAAAGTCAGCATGAGTTCCAGATCAAGAAAGATGAAAAGGGCCCTTCCTGTGTTTCTTTCCTGTTTCCTCTGAGCACGTGCAGAGTGTGTTTCCTCACCTGCTACAGTCTGACATTGATAGCCAAAGTAGTAGGGCTTTCTGGCCAGTGGAGGTATCTCGTATTAAGTTCTGAACTTTAAGCCTCTGCCCACCTTCCCAAGTTCCCTGCTCCTTCTCTGATTATTCTTCTCTTTTCCAGGATTGTTATGCTTTCAAGGCAAGGGCTCTGAGCAGGGCCGGCTCACCCACTAGGCGAGCTAGGTGCTCGCCTAGGGCGCCGGCCCTGCAGGGGTGCCAAAATGCCCCCCATCTCCCCCGTGAAAAGTCCCCCTTCCCGCCCAGCACCGGCAGCGCCGGCTTTCCTGGGCGCCTCGCAGCTGCGAGGTGCCCAGGAAAGCAGGCACTGTCAGCGCTGGGAGGGAAGGGGCGGGCATTCTAACCTGCCCCTTCCCTGGCTTTTCTGGGCACCTCGCAGCTGTGAGGCACCCAGAAAAGCCAACACTGCCGGCGCTGGGAGGGAAGGGGTGGGCGTTCTAACCCGCCCCTTCCCTGGCTTTTCTGGGCGACTTGCAGCTGTGAGGCACCCAGAAAAGCCGGCGCTGCCATCTCCAGGCCCCACCGGGAGGTTGGCATCCCCGGTGGGGTGGGCGTCCCAGGCTGTCCTGCCTAGGGCGCCCAGATACCTGGGGCCGGCCCTGGCTCTGAGATAATTCAGCCCCAGAACACACAGGCTGCAGACAGACTGGCAGGTTGGCATGGTTCATAATTCAGCCCCAGCACACACACACACATCCACACACCGGTGTAATGTACTCAGACATAATGCAATCAGACATAATGCAATCAGACCTGACCGCGTGCGAGGCAAGGAAGCCATGCAGTCAGGCAAAACGTCAGAGCTTTGCTCACCTGAACAAAGGAGTCAGCGGATCCTAGCCCACTCCAGTCCGAGGGTTAGGCTCCTGGCCGAGAGCCTATGGAACTCTCGGCCACTGTAAATAGCCAATGACTTGAGTGGGGTGTGTTTTGGGTGTGGGGTTTTCAGGGGATATAAACCGGCCTGTGAGCCAGGTAAAGTTGTCTTGTTCCTGATCTTCAAATAAAAGTACGAGCTGATTTCACTCTACGGACTCATCAGTCTCGGTACTTTTCACCCGGTCAATCTTATTTTAAAGGGCAAGCAGATAGCCATGATACTTTGGTAAGAAAATGTGGTGATTGGAGAGAAAGAGAGAGAGAGAGAGAGAGAGAGAGAGAGAGAGAGAGAGAGAGAGAGAGAGAGAGAGAGAGAAAGGGAGCGAGAAGTTCTTGTCTTTCCTCCTTTTAAAAACTCTTTCTTTCTCTTATGACACAGGCACCAACAGACTTACTAGCAATGACTGCAAGCGCTCCTCGATCCGTGTTGCTGCTTTTGGCCTTGGTCTGGATGGCTGCGGACACAGGAGGCCAGAGATCATTTGCATCTTTCAAAGAACAGAATGTCGATTTTCCAGTGACGGATGAGTCTGTGTCTGATCCTTCCTACTGCAACAAGACGATGGCAGAAAGAGGCCTGACAGAAAAGAATAGATTTGTTCATGCTTCCGATGACGAACTTATAGAAATCTGCAAGTCAGGACAGGTGAAATTAAATATTCTCAGGGAATCAGATAACCTTCCAGTGACTATTTGTTACCCTGACAAAAAGAATGGCGGTTTCTATGGTAGAAATGTGAACCAGCACATCATCATCCAGTGTGAAAATGAAGAACCTGTCCGTTTAATTGCAGTAGGAAGACTTCGTAAAGACTCGGCTTTTTTTGCTCCAACTGCCCCAAGATCTTCTGACCGGGTCAAGTCAGATGCTTAGAGGAATCCTATCGTTCACATAAAACCAGAGCCTCTCAATTCAGGCATGCATTTCCCCAGGCGCTCTCAAGGAGAAGAGATTGGGATGGGCACCCGCTTGACTCAGTCTTTTGCAATCAGACGCATGTCCCGTCCCCTTTACATCCCCCCAGGTGCATCCCTCACAAGAAAAAGTTTTGAATGATTCCATGATAACTCCGATTCGGACCTCTTCCCCAAGGAGGTCTCAGTTCCTAAACTGACATCCTTTGCAGTTCAAACTGAACCCCCTCCTTCCTTCCCTCCTTGCCTCTTGGCCCATCTCGTCCCTCTCCAGTCCTCTGCCACCTGGATTGATACTCCTCGGGCTTCTCATGGTTCTCCCCCTTTATCTCCTCTGATCCAAACTCCCTCTCCCTCCTCCAAGCCTTGTAAATTTTTTACCCCTTTTGCCCCAACCTTTTCTTTTCTCCTTGGGTGGCTTGGTTCATTGCAACCATTGTGAGGGAGGAACACAATTTGCGGTCACACAGTAACTGGGCACTAGTTTAAAATCAGTACTATGTTCCACTGCAATGGGATACGTCGGTTTCTTACAATAAATGGCTGATTGGTTTGTTGCAAGTCTATGCTTCTCTGCCTTTGGCATTGAACAGATTAGCCTTGCCGCCTAATGTTGCTCTCATTTTATGTTGCTTTGCTATCCTGTCTCTCCGGCAGGACAATAAAGTTATTGTCTCCGTATGTTTCTGTGTCATCTTCTCTCACCTCCATTCTCAGAGGAATATTAAGCTATAGGCCAAGCTGTGTCTTCCATACTAGAGGACAGTTGGCCTGCAGCCCACCTCTGGTAAGTGCTGTCCCCGGATTTGAATCAGCTGATTGTCACCATTATCATCCCTCCCCTCTGGGAAAACACAATGTTTTTGATTGATTTCTGCATAGGAAGAACTGAACAAAAGAACATTGTAGAGCACCCTGGGGTTCCACTGAAGTTATTGAGCTGCTCCTATGTTATTTTGGAATGTCAGGTTCCCTTGTACCAGCTGCTGTTGAAGATAATTGAAACATCTTGATTTATACCTGGGAGAGACATACGGCTGTCTGTCTTTCCACAGTGGGTGTCCTCTTGCCACAATTACTTGCTGTTTTGAGGTCTATGGGCACTATTCATGTACGGTATTACAGAGGAGCCTACTGTTGGTTTCTGAACGTGTTCTTTTTGTAAATATTGCCTAATGGCTACGAGCAATCTGTTGGATATGTGTTTCTACCTTTTATTGGGTTATGACCCTTAATTCATCCTCCTACTTTAATGAATGTAATATACAATTGCGCACTTAGTTGGAAGAAAGAGACTGACACAGGCAATTGGTATGAACTAAGGGCAGCTTTATTAACTGTTAATTCAATGGTAAGCTGTAACTGGCAGGGGCTTTAACATGCATCCAGCAAGGGGATCCCCTCATCCCTCTCCTGACCATAAAGGGGGCAGCACCACAGCCGCTGGTACAAGACAACCAAACACGACCTTTTTCAGGTGGCAGATATGTCAAGTCCTCGCCATGGACCCGCCACTTCTAGCCGCAGAGCACGAAGGGAGACCCATGCCTGAGGTGTATAACAGGCCACCCACAGTGCCCATCCAAGCTCCATACCAAGAAATGGTTTGTGCAAAGTGCGTCAACCCCCATAAAAAAGGGGGTCTGTCCCTTGGTGTTCCCCCATATAACAAAAAGAGGCCAGATTTCTGCCACCAACAAGGGTCAAGCCTCTGCTTTGGCCCTTGGCCCCAAACACTAGCTGACAGTCTGCCTAAGCCCTTGCTGCAAATCTTCCAGGAATATCCTATTCCCAATATCAGAAAGGTGCACCCCACCCGCTCGGTATAGATGGGCACACACCTTCATAATGCCAGGGTGTGGGATTACAAAACCCAAGCCACCTCTCATGGCATTCCCCAACTCTCGGTTGGCCTTTTTGCACACCTGTTCTCTGGCGTGGGGGTCACATGCCCATTTCCACACCCGGTGGGCAAAATGTCTGACCACACCAGGTGGACATTGGGCCGCCATGCCACAGTGTCCCACATGTCATCCTGTGCCTGCAGGATCAACGCCTTCCCCTTGACCATCCCAAGTCTTTACCACCCAGGTGAATGACCAGGATGTCAGGAGGGGAACCATCCCTTTTAAGAAATAACAGGGGCATAAGCCCAGTCCAGTGCAGGCCCCATCTCCCCAGTCGCTCAATGATGACGTAATCATGCAGGCCCGGTTGGGAGCCCATCCCCGATCTTTCTGCGTGATGAGCTGTCCAAAAAAACATGCTGTGCCCAGCAATGAGAATGTGAAGCGTCCACACTGGATCCAATGAACCTAAAACCAAAACAGCAACAAAGCAATGTCATAGAGGAAAACACATTAGTGTGCCACCAAGGGCCAGGCGTAGGTCTTCTAAGCTGTTGAATGCCACCACCCAGCCTTCTGGATGGCCTTGCTGGAATAGCCCATGACTGCAGCTGTGTACACTGCAGCAATACTGAAGGAAGGAGTGCCAAAAACACACTCCAGACAGCCCCAGCTTAGCCAAGGCCCTCGATGTCACTGCCCAGAACTGATACTTGGTCAAAGGCGACTTATCAAAGTGCCAGAACAGGGGGGCATCCTCTGTACCCTTCCGGTCCATATATTAATTCAGGGCCCTAACAGGACAGAGGTCCCCATCCGCACAAACACCTAAGGCGATCTCGCTCCCTTTACGGTTTTGATCAGTTTTGGATCGCCTCATGAAGATTGACTGGGCATGTGTTTGCATCTGTGTGCTGGGGCTGAATTGTAAACCATGCCAACCTGCCAGTCTGTCCCCAGCCGGAAGGGCTGAACGATCCCAGAGCCTTTCCCTTGAAAGCATATCCGTCCTGGAAAAGAGAAGAATGACCAGAGAAGCAGAAGGGAACTTGGGCAGAGGCCTAAGGGGTTCAGAACTTGATGGGAGACACACCCAATGGCCAGAAAGCCCTGCTGTTTTGGCCATGAATGTCAGACTGCAGCAGATGAGGAAATACACTCTGCACATGCTCAGAGGAAACAGGAAAGAAACACAGGATGGGCCCCTTTCATCTTTCTTGAACTGGAACTCCTGCTGCCTTCGGTAGAACACCTGCTGTAGCCTCTCCCCGTGTGCCCCCTTTTTGTTCTACTCCTCAACTGGATTTTAGAAACAGATTCCCAGCAGGCAACATGGAGGCTTTCCTCTTACCAGAGAAGCAGGAAATTTCCCCCCCAAGAAACACGGTCAGCTCCAAACTAGGGCTAATTTCCCACTACAGCTGCCTCGGTGTTGCACCGCCGTTTGCCCTGACACTATTGGTCAATTTCACACCTGAAGCCACGGGGCTGCATTTTGACCCGCGGCTTCGCCCAATTTCCCCCGCAGTTTTGTGATCCAGTTTTTTGAGGATCCAATTTTTTGAGCTGTAGTGGGAAATCAGCCTAGGTCTTGATTCACCTGTGTGTCCCTCTGAATCTCCCTCAGGCCAGCTGGGCAGGATTTAGTCTTAGGCAACTTTCATGAGGATTCCGGCCAGAAATGCCCCCAAGCAGAACTTCCCAGCAGGTGATGGAAAGGAGTCAAGGTGAGTCAATGTCCCTGGAACCCTGAAGGTGGCTTCGCACCCTGGCTTGGAACTCTCCCAGACCCCTGTTGGTGGAGATCTTTCCATCACAGCCTCGTTTTGAAGGGGAGGGGGAGGTGCAGTTCGTGGATCTCTGCTCCATATGCTTATCTAATTCCCTCTTGAAGCCATCCATGCTTTTAGCCGCCGCCACCTCCTGTGGCAGTGAATTCCATGTGTTAATCACTCTTTGGGCGAAGAAGTACTTCCTTTTATCTGTTCCAACCTGTCTGCTCAGCAATTTCATTGAGTGCCCACGAGTTCTTGCATTGTGAGAAAGGGAGAAAAGTACTTCTTTCTCTACCTGCTCTATCCCATGCATAATCTTAAGAACCTCAACCATGTCACCCCTCAGCCGTCGTTTCTCCAAGCTAAAGAGCCCCAAGCACTGTAACCTTTCTTCATAGGGAAAGTGTTCCAACCCTTTTATCATTGTAGTTGCCCTTCTCTGCACTTTTTCCAATGCTATAATATCCTTTTTGAGGTGTGGTGACCAGAACTGTACACAGTACTCCAAAGGGGTGGCACCATTGATTTATACAGGGGCATTATGATACTGGCTGATTTGTTTTCAATTCCCTTCCTAATAATCCCCAGCATAGCACTGGCCTTTTCTTATTGCAGTTGCACACTGTCACAACATTTTCAGTGAGTAATCTACTACAACTCAAAGATCTCTCTCTTGGTCAGTCTCTGTCAGTTTGGACCCCATCAACATGTATTTATAGTTAGGAGTTTTGGCTCCAATGTCCATCACTTTGCACTGGTCCATATTGAACCCCATTTGCCACATTGACGCCCACTCGCCCATCCTCAACAGATCCCTTTGGAGTGCCTCACAATCCTCCCTGGTTTTCACCACCCTGAACAACTCTGTGTCATCTTCAAATTTAGCCACTTCACTGCTTACTCCCAACTCTAAATCATTAATGAACAAGTTGAAAAGCATCAGACTGAGTGCTGATCCCTGCAGTACCCCACTGCTTACCATCTTCCACTGAGAAAATTGCCCATTTAGACTCCCTCTCTGTTTCTTATTAATTCTGCCTGCTGTCCAGGCCTGCAGCTACAGTTGGGCATCTCAGGGCTAGACCCTCTGACTTGCTGGCAAGGCCCCCTGACTTCCCATCTAGCCCAGGGTGCCATGGCCTTCTCCCCCGAATTAAATTGATTAGCCAGTGCCCCCTAAAAAAATTAAATGCCCCCTGACTTAAAAAAATCCTGGCTATGGGCCTGCTGCTGTCCCTCAATTTTTCTATTCCATGGGCAAAGAGTTGCAAGTTCACCCCCCCCTGGAAAAATACTTTTCTTTGGGTGGTGGTGGGGAGGGGAACACTTCTCTAGAAGGCAGGCTTCTGTCAGCTGGTGTTCAGGATGAGACCTCCAAGTCTGGGGTTCTGTCATGTACCTAGAAGTATGCCCTAACTTCCTCCGATTCACACCTCCAGCTGGCTTCTGAAGTACCTTTTTGAGTCAGGATGGGGGTGGGAGTGGGGAACGGGGGCTCAGACCTTCTGGGCTTGGCATTGGCCACCCCTTTTGCTTCCTTTTAAAAGTTTGCTGAATTGAGTACATTCTTCCTCCCCATCCTAAGAGAAGACATCGCTGGGGAGTTAAAAATATTCATCCAACAAACGTCATCTCCCCTCCCATTTTGGAAATTGAGGTGATAATCTGGCTAGCAAAAGAAGGCCATGGTGAGATCCTCTGCACTGGTAAAGGGGGGAAACACTCTGAAAAGGTGTGTGTGGGGGGCTGCCCACAGTCAAAGAAGTCCCAGACCACCTTGAAGATACGGTAAAAAGAAGTACTCAGAGCTTGGCACCTGGAGGGGAAACTGTCTTGATTGGGCAAGGGGCATGTTTTTGAGCAGGGCTCTTCTTGTAGCAGGAACTCCTTTGCATATTAGGCAACACACCCCTAATGTAGCCAATCCTCCAAGAGCTTACAGAGCTCTTCTTACCGGGGCTGCTGTAAGCTCTTGGAGGGTTGGCTACATTAGGAGGTGTGTTGCCTAATATGCAAAGGCGTTCCTGCTACAAAAAGACCCCTGTTTTTGAGAGCCCTTGATGGGAAGCCCTTACAATCAGTCCCCAAGACCAAAGAAAAACATCTACTTGCCCAGAACAGGATGTGCCAGCAGATGTACTTCAGGTAAATGCAATTTTATGACCTATAATGATCAGTGAGTAGAAGTCAGCATTCAGAACGGCTTTTCCAGAAATATTGTAAACCCTGAGGCGTCTCCCGAAATATTGTAAGAAGCTTTGGCTTTTCCTGGCTTTCCATGATGTTTGAACATCCCAGAAATCCTTTGCTAACACATCTTTGGGGAAATGGGTTGATGATACCTGATGGAGGAAGCTCTCTCACACGGAGCCTGGTGAATGCTCCTTCTGCCTTCTAATCTTCCTGGGAGCTTTCTTCATCATCTCAGGGAGAAGAAGATGTGCCTAGCTCCGCTCCCCTCTTCCCCATGGATTCATGGCACAGAATGTGGCACCTTCTGCACCTAAACTCTGGACAGATCTCCAAGCAGCAATCACTGTCCACCTAATAATTACAGAAAGAGATAACTTAGGGATGGTGTCTGAAATACATTCTCCCTTGGCACAAGTGTTATCCAAAAGGGATACTCTAATAGTGTAATCACATATGAGCATCCTCATATGCTTGGGACCTGAACGCATTCCGGGGTAACTGTATTGCCAGGAGACAAAAGGGTTCTTTCCCATGAAGGGATTCAAAAGAAATAAGTGCAACAGGGGAGGGTACCTGTGGTGCAGCAGGGTTAAGTACTGGTGGTGCGGCAGGGTTGCCCACCCATGGTGTGGTAGGGTAGAGCACCTGGGGTGGCTCCGTCTCCCAGTTGACCACCTTTCTGGCAAGATTGTCGTTGTAGAGGAAGGCCTTCTGTCCCTTCACATAGGATAATAGCAGTTCCGACATGTCTTCTTCCTCCATCTGTGATGGGTTAAAGTTTGAGTCTGGGGGGTTGCACGCATGCGTTAAACCAAGCCGGCTGTGTTTCCTCCGAGCTCCTCCTTCGAACTAAAGAATTTATAGCTCAAAGTTTGTAAATACTACGCAAACCCAGATAAGAGGCTGATTACCAGGAAGCAGCTGGCTAGAACAACTTCAGAGTGGTAAGAAACTAATTTACTGCTGTGCTAGAAAGGAAAGCCTTGAGATTCTTAAGGCCGCTCCCAAAGCTTTGAACCAGATATGGCGAAGACAATTAAGGACCTATCTGAACAAATTTCAGGACTCCAAAATACAGTCCTTGCCTTTCAAGAGAAAATCAGTAGTGAGTTAATCTCACTACGTGGAGAAATTAGCAAAATAGGCACAGAAATAGCTTCTATAAAGCAGACAGCTACAACAGCCAAAGAGCTTGCTGAAGCTAATGAGCAAAAAATAACCGCTCTGAACCGCCAAATAAATGACTTGTCAGACAGAAACAGAAGAGCTAACCTTATTTTATCAGGGATATCTGAAGAAATTTCTGTAAATAAATTGGAGGAATCGCTGATACAGTGGCTGCAGACAAACGAAGTAGAAATAAAAACAGAGGATGTTGAGAGAGTGCATCGACTACAAAGGAATGGGAGGGGCGGGGCCCCTAGAGATGTAATAATTAAATTTGCCAGAGAGAAAATTCAACAGCAAATATATACAGCACTAAAGAAGAGGAAAGACCTGACTTTTAGAGGAAGAAAAGTCTGGGTGAGACAAGACTTTTGTCAAGAGACCTTAAGGAAAAAAAACCTCATGCGCCCCTTTGCCCAAAAGCTTTATGCAAATAACGTGAAATTTTCATGGGGCTATCCATCCTCGATAATTATATTTCGGGAAGGAAAGCGACTGATGGCAAGGAACACCACAGAGGCAAAGGAACTACTTAAACAATTAGGTATAAACACAGACGATATGGGAGAGCAAGAAATGGAAGCGGAATCGGGGGTTCCTGAAGATGGCGACGAAGGAACTTCAGAGAGAGGAGGGAAACGCCTCAGGACCAGCTCCCGATAACCAATTAAGGGAAGTATACCTTTATTGATTGAGCTAATGACTATTAATAGTATTATCATTTTTTACAGTATCAAGAAGGAGGAGGAGGGGGGATGCGTGCACCCCATGCAGTGGAGAGAGGGGAAGAGATTTTCTTTCCACCTTTACTCTCAACCACGGGGGGGGAAGGGAAGGGGAAGGGTAAACTAACTAACCATTCAAATTTTTCACAGCCACGAGATGTCAAAGCCTTAATTGATGTGGGATATGGATAAAACAATAAAAATTTTATCACTGAATGTCAATGGTTTAACATCAGAAATTAAACGATATAGGATAGCCAAGTTGGCAAGAGAGCAAAAAACTGATGTTCTGTGTTTACAGGAAACACATAAGAAAAGAAATGACAACAAGCCTTTGCTAAAAGACTCGACCTGGATGATGTTAGCGGAAGCTAGGAGCCACACCAAGGCCAGAGGAGTGGCAATAATGACTCATAAGAAACTTAGAGTAGAGGTACTAGAAAGAAGGACAGACAGGGAAGGGAGATATGTGATGGCTAAATTCAGATTAGAGGGGAAGAAATTTACATTGGTAAATATATATGCACCCAATAAAGGACAAAAGAAATTTTTAGCCAGGCTAGTTAAAAAAACTAAGCAATTCGCAGAGGGAGAATTAATTATGACAGGAGATTTGAACATGGATCTGACTAAAAATAAGGCAATTAAAATAGGAGATTGGGGCTTGAGGGAAGCACATGAATTGATAGGACAGCAGCCAAAACCCACCCATGTATCCAGCCGGCACAAAACCCCATCATGCATAGATTACATAATTGTAGAAAAAAGCAGCAACCTGACTATAAAAAAAATTACAACGCACCCAATCTGGATATCGGATCATGCACCAATCACTATAGAAATAGAAGGCAATCAAAAACCAAAAAATAGAACTTGGAGGTACAATAATTTAATAATGGCTAAAGAGGAAGATAGGAGCTATATGATGGAGCAGATAAGATTATATTTTGAGGAGAATAGAGGGACTGTCCCAACTAATACCCTGTGGGATGCCGCGAAGGCGGTGATAAGGGGACACTGCATAAATAAGGAAAAGTACATCAAAAGAGAACGCTATCTAAAAAGACAATCTAAAATTCAGGAACTGGAGAGGTTGCAAAAGGAACAAATCACCAATCATGATTTAAAAGTACAGAGTCAGATAACAACAATTAAAAAACAATTAGATGAGTTGGACTCAGTTACATTATGGAAGAGAGAAGCAATGGTAAGAAATGACTTCCATAGAAATAGTATTAATTCGGCCAGAAGGTTAGCTAACTATTTGAAAAACAGGAAGGTAAGGCAAAAGATAGAAAATATAAAAGTGAATGGCCAAAGAACTGGCAACTCAAAAGATATAGTAAAAGCCTTCGAGACCTTTTATAAGGAGCTGTATAAAAAAAAGGACATAGTCATATATGAGGAAGATATAAGAACAACACTCAAAGAAAATGATGAAATTATGTTAAAGGAGGAAATAACACTACAGGAGATAAAGGTGGTAATTAAAGAATTGAAAAAGGGCAAATCCCCAGGCCTAGACGGTTTCACAAGTGAATTCTATAAGGAGATGGTAGACATATTGGCCCCAGAGCTCCAAGAGGTATTTAATGGAATATTGAAAGGGAAAAAAGCCCCAGATTCGTGGAGGCAATCAGAAATAGTGGTAATCCCTAAGCCACATAAAGACCCAGAGGAAGTGGGCTCATATAGACCTATTAGTTTACTAAATCAGGATTATAAAATCTTTGCAAAAATACTGGCAAATAGATTAAAGAAGATCATACCTAGCATAATAAAGGAGGACCAATATGGATTTGTAAAAGACAGGAATATAGCCCACCCCATAAGGAATATTATAAATGTATTACAACATGGCCACAAAAAAAAGCTAGGCCTCTTGAAATTAGATGTCTACAAAGCATTTGATACACTCTCCCAGGATTTTCTGTGGCAGGTAATGACTAAATACGAGATGGGGGAGCCATATATAAAAGCAATCCAAGAAATGTACAGAGAAGGGACAGCAGTGGTGAGAGTTAATGAAGAACACTCACAACCCCTCAAGATTCAAAGAGGAGTCCGGCAAGGATGCCCGCTCTCGCCCCTCCTATTTATACTAGCAATAGAACAGCTAGCTGAAAGAATAAGAAATTCTGCAAGGGTGGAAGGATACAGGGTAAAGAAGGAAGAAATGAAAATCAATTTATTTGCCGACGACATTATAATCGCTATGACAAACCCCAAAGAGGCAGTAAAAGAAATAAAAGTTATATTAGAGGACTTCGAAAAATGTTCAGGACTGAAGGTGAACATGGCTAAATCAGAAATTATGTACCTTAATGTGACTAAAGAGGAAAGGGAACAAATACATGGGATTACTAATATTGGAATGGGCACCAAAAAATTCAGATATTTAGGCATTGTACTACAGAAGAATATCGATAAAATAGCAGAGAACAATTATAACAAGGTCTGGAAGAAAATAGAAAAAGATATGAAAAAGTGGAAAAATAAAATAATGAATATATCTACTAGAATAAAAAGTGTTAAAATGTTTTGGCTGCCAAGATTAATATACCTCTTTCAGACAATACCGCTAGGAATGTATACCAAAAAACTAGACCAATGGAACAGAGTGATTAAGGAATGGATTTTCGGTAGTAAAAAATGCAGAATACAGAGAAAGATAATTTATAGCCACAGATCAGAGTTGGGATGGGGAGTCCCTGACCTGATTAGCTATTACGAAGCCTTCCAAATAAAATCGATACTGGAGATAGGCGACGGAGAGGGACTAAAATGGGTGAGTTTTGAGAACGAAATCAATAATAACATAGGGAGTTTTGGGGTATTCTCCAAAACGACAAATAAAGATCTTATACAAGTTAAGGGACCTAGGTATTCAACACTAACAGTGTGGAACAAGTGGCAGCCCTCATGGCTTAAAAGAACCTCAAAATGGGCACCACTAAAGTCCCTCTATAACGAAACAGAAGAAAATAAATGGTGTGAACTCCTGAGATCAAAGGGATATTATAGGCTAAGAGACTTATTTAGAGGCGGCACTCTAAAACCAGCACAGGAATTAATCGAGGAGATAGGCAAGCAATATTGGTTAAAAATTACAGGCCTTTATAGAATGATTAAGGAAGTTAATGAAAAAGGAAATATTTGGACAGAAGAACCAATTGAAGAAATACATAATAGGATGCAAAAATTTAAACAAGGATTAGCAGGATATATTTACAAGAAAATGTTATCCAATAAAGATAGGGCAATACTTTATTTACAGAAAACATGGTGTAAGGAAGGCCAGATATCGGAAAACGATGCAAATAGAATAATGAAGGGAATAGAAGAAACCAAAATTATTAAATTTAATGAATTGGAACATAAATTTTTCACAAAGTGGTATAAAACACCAGCGCAGATAGCAAACATGTTTCCGGGATCGAGTTCTATGTGTTGGCACTGTAAACAATTTAAGGGCTGGTTCTCTCATATGTGGTGGGAATGTCCAGAGGTGAGAGTCTTTTGGTCAAAAATAATACAAATTATAAAGAAAATATGTAGAATTTCATTGAATGTAGACTTTAAACTAATGTTAATGGGTATATTAGGAAATAAGGCAGTCAATAAGGAAACCCAGGCTATACTCAAAGCTATGGTGTTAGCAGGCAAGGCAGTGATAGCTCTGGGCTGGAAAGATAAGAGCAAATGGACAATAGATACCTGGCACACTTATTTGTTTGATTTTGTGCAGTCGGACATCATTGAGAAATTGCGCCAGAAGACCACATGGGAGGATAAAGCCGAAGAAATTAAAGCGAGGTGGAAGATCTATCTAAAGTGGATAACAGTGGAAGGAAGACAGGACATTCGGTGGAAGATTCAGACTTTGTGCCCGTGGCTGTGAATAAAAGATCAACAAACAAGGGGTAGAGGGAGGGAGGGGGAACTTATTGAGTTAAGTAAAGTAAGGAGACAAAAGATATTGTGTAATATGTAGAAAATTCAAAAAAAAATAAACCTATTAAAAAAAGTTTGAGTCTGGAACCCAGAGCCTGTCTTCTAGAGCTTTGGCCCCAGCATTTCCGCTACCTCCGCTTCCTTTCGAAGTGTTTCCACCATTGCATCTCCTTCCTCCTTTTCTGCCTGTTGCTTGGCCTGCAGTGGGGCCGCCTCTGCTTGCAGCCTGGCTTGTCGCTGGGCAGCCTTTCTCCAGGTTTCCTTCCCTCTGGGTGGACTCTGCCCTCTCGACCACTGCAGCAGTATCAGCTTTGGCCACATTCAAGACCAAGACTGGTGAGAAGAACGGGTGATGCCGGAAGAGCTCCTGGTGTGGTGGGACGAGGCTTTATGGGAAGGGCGACAGGATGGTTTCGTGGGTTTGGTTAAAGCTGTGGAGGGGGCGCTAGAGGAGTAGGATGCATCTCCCAGTGAGGGGGGCCTTGAAGGCGTGTGGGAGGATGCTTTTGAAGGCATGCATCCTTTTGAAACATCATTCGAAAGAGAAGGCCGAGTTTGGCTGAGAGTGGCTCTAGCTGCATGCTCATCTTTGTCCGAGTCAAGAAGTCTGGTCTCCTCTTCTTTAATGCGCCTCCGGAAGACCTCTTGAGCGGCATTGTCAAGGCTGTCCAGTTTTTCGTTCTCCTCGGGAAGGTGCTGCTTCCCCCCCCACCAAGCTTGACCTTTGTGCAGCTGGTCTAGGTGGCTAGTGGTCTTTTCGCTCTGTGCCTCCCACATTATGAACTCGGTTGCTGTATGTGTTTGTGCGCTGTGCACATCTTTCAAACTGGTTATGTCGTCTGATCCATCTAGGTGTTTTTGTATTCTGCTCCAGACCCTATCTGACTTCTTACACAATTCTGTTTTCGTATCAGACAAATAAAAAGGAGCTTTGGTGGCTCAAGTGGTTAAGACGCTGAACTGCAGGCTGTGGAAGGTCAGTAGTTCAGCAGTTCGAGACCCGGGAGCCGCAAGACGGAGTGAGATCCCGTCTCTAGTTCCAGCTCCTGCCAACCTAGCAGTTTGAAAGCAAGACATTGCAAGTAGATAAATAGGTACCACTTCAGTGGGAAGGGAACAGCGTTCCGTGTGCCTTGGTGTTTAGTCATGCCGGCCACATGACCACGGAAACGTCTTCAGACAGCACTGGCTCTTCGGCTTTGAAACGGAGATGAGCACTGCAACCCTAGAGTCGGATTCGACTGGCTTTCGAGCAAGGGAACCTTTACCTTTAACTTATCAGACAAATATTCACAAATCTTGGAAGTCGGAAACCATGCATGCTCGTCGTTCTGAGGCACGGACCCCACTTCAGTATTGTCTACAGGGGCAGAAGTGGATGTGTTGTCAGATGCTCTTTGTGTCATCTGATCAGGGTTGCTGCTTTCTGAAGAATCTCCTATAATGACACCTTTCTATCGTTTACAATTATTAGTGAACTGCAGAACAATTCAGACCCCCTCGGTGGTGATGTTACATTGGCACCATAGCGTTGGCCTCACCTTGCTTGCTTCAATACATAGATTGCTTTTTTGGCCTGTGTTTGCTGCTTTTCACCACCAGATGACGATGCAATTATGTTTCCCTGCTATGCTGACCTTTTCCACTAAAGGCCACTGATGTGCTTGCAAGAGCCCTCTACAGTGCTGCTGGGCTGGAACGGTTCTCTTTCTAGGGGGGCTGGTTGCTGAGTTTCTCCTTTCAGCTGTGAGACACCTTGGCAGAGCCTTTTCCCCTATCCTTGAGGCTTTGATTCCACTATGTTTGCACGCAGTGGCAAGAACTGAGCTAAGGAAGGCCAGCCAGGCTTGGGTTGGATTTTAAAGACTTGCAGGTTTAACTCAGGCAGCAACTGCTTTGCAGCTCAGAGGTTGGAAGTGTGTGGGTGGCAGGAAGTCAGGCATTTCAGATCTGAAGCAGAGGGCAGGAAGGAGAACAGAGTATTCTCAGTTCGAACTAGGGGTGTGCAAAGGAAAATATTTGATAGTATTTCGATTTAGGATCCTCTGATCCAAATACATTTGATATACCCCAATATCCCTGAGTATCAAAATCAGAATGGACACCCTATTCAGGAAATATTCAGGATTCCCGAATATATTAGGCTCCATCATACCCTACTGGGCCGTTGTCGAAGATGGCAAAGCTCTCCTAGGGTCTATTCAAGGGACTGGGGGGGGTATGAGGTAGAGGCACCAGATTTGCTGTCGAGCTGCTGAGACCTCTCCCCAAAAGAACCCCCAGATCGCAAAAAAGATCGGACCAGGGGGTCCAATTCTAGGGGCACCCAAACTGGGTGCCGCCCCCTCGCTATTGTTTCCAGTGGTGGGTGAAATAGCACAACAAGCCCAGCAGAGATGTGATCCTCCCAGAGAATCTCTGCACTAGAAAGTGAAGGCTTCTTTTTGGGAGGGCGGGGGTATCGTTTGCTAGGCCAGTAGCAGAACCAGTGCAGTGTACCCAGCAGAACCAGTGCCACTGCAGTACTGCTAAGCCACCAATAGGACTAAGGTGAAATGTGAGAATCTCTGAAGCACAAACTGGCAATTCTGCAGGGACAGCAGGAACAGTACACCGTACTAGTGGCCAGCAGCAGATCCGAACCAGTGCCAAACTACTAGTGCCCAGGTGCAGCAGCACCCAGTGCCCAACAGTGGCAACCTGTGCCATTGTGACAAAGGCCACCCGCCCAGGTCTGATGTCAAGCACAGCCACAGAATCACAATCTGGGTGAGGGGGAGGGGTGGGGAAAGCAAGGGAGTTCCTGGACTTCAGCAACAGTCTTGCAAAGCTGCAAGCCTGCAGTGCCATGCCATTTGCAAATGCCTTGCATTGATTGGCTGTGGATGTCCTCCTCCTCCTCCCCCTCTTGCTCTGAAAATTTGAGCAAACCTTGGGAAAAAGGCAGAAACTGTGAGAAAGAGCCAGGATGAGAAGGTAAGTTTATCTCTTTAACTTTTAATCACGCCCCCCCCTCACACACACACATACAATTTCTGCTGCAGAGATGCTCTGGGAAAACCCCTGGGCTTATTGGACTATTTTCCCCACCTTTGAAAAGAACGGTGTGATGGCTCTCTCTTGGCAATGCCCCATTGGCATTGGGTCATATTGATGGGCACTACTGTGCTGCTTCTCCTGTCCTGGGAACACACCTCCCCTCCACTTATTTTGTGAAAGCAGAAAGGGCCCGGGTAGGCCGGGCCCGCCATTTCCGGGGATGGGCAGGGACAGAGAGGTCGGCCGGCTGGAAAGGGGGGGGCTGGCGCGTGGTGGAAAAAGACGCACGTCCCCCCCTTTCCCAGCCAATGGAGGGCAGCGGGGTGGTCGGGGAGGGAGAGGCATTAAAAGCCGAAGGGAAGCCACTCCCCCCTCCCCACTCGACCACGAGGTGAGCCTGGTTTGCCCACCCACCCCTCCCTGAGTATTATGGTGCTGGGGTTTGGTGTTTGGAATTTGAGGGAATGCTAAGGGGGGTGTTTATTGGGTCTTTGTAGGTATGGTAATGTTAGTGTTTATTTACCATTTTTTCATTGCACAATCTGTCACAACTTTCGGTGGTAACAGCATGGGGCCGGATCTGTTGGCGGAATTCGGCCTGTGGGCCAATTCTGGAGTTGGGGACCCCTTTAAGGGTCTTGGCGTGAGGGCTGAACGAAGCTGGCTAGCTCAAGGAATAACAGTGCTTGCTCTCACAGCCAGAGGGCAGGGGAGCTCACAAAGGGGCAAGCGTCCGTGTGAACTCTGATAACCTGCCCTCCCGTCTTCTCTACCCATGCCGGCTGGCTGGGTAACGGTTAACTCGGCTGGCACACGGGCTAGCCGATTGGTTGAATCCGGTGGACCAATGCTCTACAGCTGTAACCAATAAAAGTTGTGGCCAAATTTATCCACCTAATTTTCCAAAGAAACTGGTTGTGTGAGTTCATTGCAAAGGGGGGGCGGGTGTACTAGGTGAGCCGACCTCGGTGTCCCAAGTAAGACATGGAACCGCAATCAGTTACTTCAGATTCTGGGATCAATCTTATTCACACCTCAGAGGGGTAGCAATGGAGAGCTCTTTTGCCCCCAGCATCACTTGTTTATTGTGATAATATTTTGGAAGCTTTTCATTTGGGACTACATTCTATTGAAAAGAATACCTTGGAATCTTCTCATTAACAATTGCATCCTATTGGAACTGAACTGTTTTCTATTAGGCGTATCCTGTGTGAATGTCACAGATTTATTATGTTAACAGCTTTATTGTAATGACAGGTTCTGTTCTGAATGTTTTATTGTCCAGTGTATGAAACCTTTGGCGTGTTATAATAATTCCATAAAGGCATATTCTTGTTACTGATGGTGTTGAATGTTTCCATATCATTCTTTAAGGTTATCCTTACATTTAGTACATAGTTTTTCTGTGTGGGCCTTGGCAGGCAGATGAATATATTGCAATTTCACGTATTCAGCATACTGGATTTTCTTTGAATTGTATGATACATATTAAGGTTTTTCTTCTGCGTGTTTGTGAAGTTCAACAAATAGTGTTGCTTAGATACAAGGGTCTCTCTCTCCATCTCTGGAAAAGGAATCGGTCTCGAGCCTGTCTCTATCCAGCCCGTTGAACTCTGCTGTGGTCTGAGCTTCCAGGGAACACTCCTGGGCTCAGAATTTTCCCTAACAACATGCATGGGAATGGAGGAGGAGGAGGAGATTGGATTCATACCCTGCCCTTCACTGGGAGTCTCAAAGTGGCTGACAAACTCCCTGTGAGGTGGGGGGGGCTGAGAGAGCTCTCTCCAGAACTGCTCTTTTCAAGGAAAGCTCTGAGAGAACTACGGTTTGCCCAAGATCATCCAGCAGCTGCAAGTGGAGGAGTGGGGAATCAAACCCGGTTCTCCCAGATTAGAGTCCGCACACTTAACCACTACACCAAACTGGCTCGGGAACATACCCAGTCTTTCTCCCCAGGTGGGACCCAAAGCTGCACTGGTTTTATATTCTCTGTCATGGAATGTGCAGCTTGGGCTATAACTTAATATTCTCTGAGGATGGCGATGAGACAAGAAGACACAGAGACATAAGTAGAGAGTAAGTTTATTGTCCTGATTGAGAGACAGGATAGCAAAGAAACATAAAATGATCGCAACGTGAGACAGCAAGACTAATCTGATCAGTGGCAAAGGCAGAGAAGCAGAGACTTGTGGCCAACCAATCAGCCCCTTATTGTAAGAAATGGAAGGATTCCATCGCAGTGGAACATTGCAGTGATTTTAAACTAGTGCCCAGTTACTGTTTGACCGCAAAGGGTTTTTCTCCCTCATGGCTGTTGCAATGAACCAATCCTCCCTAGGAGAAAAGAGAAATGTCAAGCTTGGGCCAAAAGGGGCAAAAAATGGGAATAAATGACAAGGCTCGGAGGAGGGAGAGGGCGTTTGGGTCAAAGGAGATAAAGGGGGAGAACCATGAGGAGCCCCGAGGAGTATCAATCCAGGTGGCAGAGGACTGGAGAGGGGATGTAGAGGGGATGGGACATGTGTCTGGTTGCAGAAGACGGACTCCGGTGGGTATCCAGCCCAATCCCTTCTCCTTGAGGGCGCCTGGGGAGACACCTGCCTGAATTGAGAGGCTCTGGTTTTCTGAGGAAGGAAGGAAGGAAGGAAGGAAGGAAGGAAGGAGGAGGAGGGAGGGAGGGAGGGAGGGAGGGAGGGGGAGGAGGAAGGAAGGAAGGAAGGAAGGAAGGAAGGAAGGAAGGAAGGAAGGAAGGAAGGAAGGAAGGACGCCCCTAAGCATCTGACTTCACTTGGGCAGAAGATCTTGGGGCAGATGGAGCAAAATAAAGCAGTCATCCTATAGGAAATCATCCTAGCGCCAAAAATAAAACAGGCTTTCCATTTTCACACTGAACGACAATGCGTGTCTTCACATTTATACCATAAAAGCCACCATTGTATGTGTCTAGGGAACAAATAGTTATTGAAAGGACACCTGTTTCTACAGACATACTTAATTTCCTTCCTCTGAAATGGCAGGTGTCTTCAAGATCTTTATCAGAAGCATGAATGAGTACAGTCCTTCTTGTCAGGCCCCTTTCCGCCATCGTCTTGTTGCAGTAGGAAGGATCAGACAGAGACTCATTCGTCACTGGAAAATCCACATTAGTTTTTTTGAAGGACTCAAATGTACTGGTGAGGCCTTCCGCCTCTGCCGCCATCCAGACCAAGGCCAAAAGCAGCAACGTGGATCGAGCTGTGCTTGCAGTCATTCTGCTGGCTGAATCCATCACTGTCTGTTTTGTCAGGAGTAGAAAGAAGAGGGGATTTTTTTGAAAGGGGGAAAGACAGGAACTTCTCTGCCTCTCTGTCTGCAATCACCACATTTTCTTACCTAAGTATCATGGCTATCCACATGCCCTTTAAAACAAGTGTGTGTGTATCTGTGTGTGTGTGTGCATGCGTGCGTGCTCGGGCTGAATGATCCCAGAGCCTTTCCCTTGAAAGCACTGCAGCCCTGGAAAAGAGAAGAATGACCAGAGAAGCAGCAGGGAGCTTGGAAAGGTGGGCAGAGGCTTAAGGGGCTCAGAACTCAATGAGAGACACACCCAGTGGCCAGAAAGCCCTGCTGCTTTGGCTATAGAAGTCAGACTGCAGCAGGTGAGGAAATGTACTCTGCACATGCTCGGAGGAAACAGGAAAGAAACACAGGATGGGCCCCTTTCATCCTTCTTGATCTGGAACTCCTGCTGCCTTGGGTAGAACAGCTGCTGCAGCCTCTCCCCTCGTGCCCCTTTTCGTTCTACCCCTCAACTGGATTTTAGAAACAGATTCCCAGGAAGCAACATGGAGGCTTGTCTCTTACCTGAGAAGCAGGAAATTTGTCCCCCAGAGAACACGTCAGCTCCAAATGTCTTGGTTCGCCTTTGTGTCCCTCTGAACCTCCCTCAGCCTTATATGGGGAGAGGCCCGCTGGGCAGGATTTAGTCTTAGGCAACTTTAATGAGCATTCCGGCCAGAAATGCCCCCAAGCAGAACTTCCCAGCAGGTGATGGAAAGGAGTCAGGATGAGTCAGTGTCCCTGGAACCCTGAAGGTGGCCTTGCACCTTGGCTTGGAACTCTCCCAGACCTCTGCTGGTGGAGAGCTTTCCCTCACAGCCCCATTCTGAAGGGGAGGGGGGGATGCACCACATCAGGACTGACAAACAAGGGCAACGACAACACTGTGTGGGGATCCTGGACCTCAGAAAGAAACAGGTTCTCGTATTTGCCTGTGGGCCACTGTGAGCAGGAGGGGAGTGGGACCGCTTGCCCCCCTCCTTAGGTGCACTTGCCTCAAGGTCAGAGCGGCCGTCTCATGCCCACAAACTCTCTGCACCTCAGACCCACCCGCGTGATGGGGAGGGGGATGGTGGCTACAGATAACATAGCATACATGACACATAAATCCATGTCAAACTGACAATGCAGACAAATACGCGAGACAGTTTCAATACATCCAGAACTGCAATGGCAAAGTCTTTCCTCACATGCTATATTGTTCTATCTCCCTTGCAAGATTACTGATGGTAGTGCATTGAATTTTGCTGGCGAAAAGTCTCTGCGCTGTTGTGGTGCTTGTATATCAGATAGGTATGGGGCCATTCGGCCTACCGAGAGGGGGATCTCGAAGTTCAGAGGGGAACAAGGTTTGTTGGCTAAGCTGTGTAGTCTTTGTGTTTCAGTGTCAAGGACTCTGCGTTTAATCATCTGAAAAGGGAGCATAAATGTCAGCTGAGGAATGAGTGGGTTGCTGTCTGTTCTTCTCTCTCCCCGTCCCTTCTGCCTGGGCCTCTGCCTGCTATCTCTCCAGTGTCCTTGGAAATGTGCGCCGCTTCCCCCCCTGGGAACAGTAACTGCTTTTTTGCCCACTTTCACAGGTGCTTGCTAATTGGCCCATTTAGATACAAGTCGAACAGAGTACGGGCTAACACACCATCCTGTTTCACCCCTCTCAGCACTGTGGATGTCCTCGGTGAGTAAGCCTTCTCTCTCAACCTTAACTTCTACGTTGATATCACAACGTAGCTGGCTAATCAGATATACCAGCCACGGGTCAGTGTTCATGTTCAAAAGCATCTGCCATAAGCTACCTCTGCCTAAAGAGTCAAACACCAAAGCCAGGTTGATAAAACCTGCATATGGGCTTTTGTAGGGCCTCTAATGGCCTCTGAGGCCAAGGTATATAGAGTTTGATAGTTTGCACCTCAGACATTCTCAGATTTGACCATAGTTCTGTTGGTTTCCTGGCAGTGCCACAGTGGTACTGTTTCTGCTGGGTACATTGCACTGGTTCTGCTACTGGCCTAGCAAACAATACTGTCACCCCCCAAAAAAAACATGCTTCACTTTTTAGTGAAGAGATACTCTGGGAGAATCTCTTCTCTGCTGTGCTTGCAGTGCTATTTTCCCCAGCATTGGAAACAATGCTTAGATGGGGGCACCCAATTTGGGTGCTCCTAGAATTGGACCCCTTTGCCCAATCTTTTCAGACTGGGTGGTTCTTTTCGGAAGAGGCACCAGCAGCTACACTGCAAAGTTGGTGCCTCTACCTCAAACCCCTCCTCCCCAGTCCCCTGAATATAACATAGGAGAGATTTGCCTTTGACTACAATGGCCCAATAGGGTATGATGGAGCCGGATATATTTGGGAATCCCAAATATTTCCTGAATAGGGTGTCCATAGTGTTTTTGATACTTGGGAATATTGGGGTATATGAAATATATCTGGATCCGAGGATTCCCAGTCCAAATAATACCAAATATTTGTCTTTTCACACCCCTAGTCAGAATGCAAACACTCCGTTCTGCTTCCTGCCCTGTGCTTCAGATCTGAAACCTGCCTCAGACAGAGGAGCATGCAAGGACTCTGACCTCCAAGATGTGTGAATATTTCTCCGATACGAAAACAGATTTGCATAAGAAGTCAGATAGGGTCTGGAGCAGAACACAAAAAGATCTAGATGGAGTAGACAACGTAACCAGTTTGAAAGATGTGCACAACACACAAACACATATGGGCAACCCAGTACATGAAGTTGAAGGCACACCAGGAAAACATCACTAGCCTCCAAGACCGGCTGAACACAGCTCAAGCTCTGGAGGAAAAGTACACCTTCAGGAGAAGGAAAAATTGGCCAGACCCGTTGATGCCGCTCAAGAGGTCTTCTAGAGGTGCACCACAGAACAGGAGTCCAGACTTCTTGATTCAGACAAAGATGAACAGGCAGCTAGAGTAGCTCTCAGCCAAACTCTGCCTCCTCCTACAAACGATGTTCCAAAAGGATGTGTGCCTTCAAGGGCCTCTTCCCATGGAGGTGCATCTCACCCCTCTAGCGCCTCCTCCACAGCTTTAACTAAACCCATCACATCATCCTGTCACCCCTCCCATCAAGGTTCATCCCACCACACCAGCAGCTCTTCCAGCATCAGACCTTCTTCTCACAGGTCTGGGGCAGCCGCCTTAGCCTTGAAGGTGGCTAAAGTTAAAGGCGGTGCTGGCACAGCAGTCAAGAGGGCAGAGTCCACCCGAATGGAAGGAAGCCTGGAGAAAGGCTGCCCAGCGACAAGCCAAGCTACAAGCAGAGGCTGACAAACTACAGGCCAAGCAACAGAAGGAAAATGATGAACAGGATTCAGTGTTGGAAACACTTTGCAAGGAAGCGGAGGCAGCAGAAATGACTATTCGGGCCAAAGCTCTAGAGGATATGCTCTGGGTTCTGGACTCAAACTTCAACCTGACACAGATGGAGGAAGAAGACATGTCAGAACTGGTTTTATCCTATGTGAATGGGCCACCTCCCTCTGCAGTGTCAACCTTGCCAGGGACGTGGTCAACTGGGCGATGGAGCCACAACAGGTGCTCTACCCTGCAACACCATGGGTGGCCAACCATGCCACACCACCAATACTTAACCCTGCCGCACCACAGGTACCTTCCCCTGGCATGATTATTAGTTTCTTTCCCCTTCACAGGAAACAATCCTTTTGTCTCATGGCAATACAGATCCCCTGGAATGTTTTCAGGTCCCAAGCTTGTGAGGATACTCATATGTGATTACACTATTAGAGTATCCCTTTTGGATAACACTTGTGCCAAGGGAGAATGTATTTCAAACACCATCCCTAAGTTTTCTTCTTTCTGTAATTATTAGTTTGACATTAATCACTGCTTGGAGATATGCCTGGACTTTAGATGCAGAAGGTGCCAAATTCCGTTCCATGAATCTATGGGGAAGAGGGGAGCAGAGCTAGAGGTATCCTCTCCTCCCTGAGATGTTGACAAAAGCTGCCAGGAAGATTAGAAGGCAGAACGACCATTCACCAGGCTCAGCGTGAGGGAGCTTCCTCCATCAGGTGTCCTAAACCCATCCCCCCAAAGAGAACAAGTACTAGCGACACCAAGCTACCCAAAGTGGGGCTGGTCATCGATTTCTTTCTGTGTGTTGGCAAAGGATTTTGGGGATGTTCAAGCATCATGGAAAGCCAGGAAAAGTCAAAGCCTCTTACGATATTTCTGGAGAAGCCTCAGGGCTTCTACTAACTGATAAATATAGGTCATAAAATTGCATTTATGTCAAGTACATCTGGCTGGCACATCCTGTTCTGGGCAGGCAGATGTTTTTCTTTTGTCTTGGGGACTGACTGAAAGGGCTTCCCATCAAGGGCTCTCAAAAACATGTTCCTTACCCAATCAAGACGCTTTCCCCTCCTGGTGCCAACTATTAGTATTTCTTTTTACCATATCTTTTACCATATCAAGGTGGTCTGGGACTTCTTTGACTGTGGGCAGACCCCCCCTTTTCAGAGTGTTCTTCCCCCCTTTACCACTGCAGAGGATCTCATCCTAGTTTTCTTTTGCTAGCCAGATTACCACCTCAGGTTCATAAAAGGAAGAGTATCCTAGTTCCAAAAGGGGTGTGGGGATTTCATTTGTTTGATGAATATTTTTACCTCCCCAGCGATGCCTTCTCTTATCATGGGGCGAAAGAATGTACTCAATGCAGCAAACTTTTAAAAGGAAGCAAAAGGGGTGCCAATGCCAAGCCCAGAAGAGTTGAGCCCCCATTCTCCACTCCCACCCCCATCTACTTCAAAAGGGTATTTCAGAAGCCAGCTGGAGGTGTGAATTGGAGGAATTTAGGGCACACTTCTAGTTACATGACAGAACCCCAGACTTGGTGGTCTCATCCTGAACACCAGCTGACAGAAGCCTGCCTTCTAAAGAAGTTCCCCCCCCCCAAAGAGAAGTATTTTTCCAGGGGGATGGGAACTTGCAGATCTTTGCCTGTGGAATAGAAAATTGAGGGAAAGAAGGCAGAACGGTGCTGGAACTGTCCTTTGAAACCACAGTAGAGAAATGAGGCCTCTGTCTTTTCAAAAGGCTAAAGACAGAACAGGAAAGAGCTTTTTCTTTTTAACAAATCGATATACAGTCGCACTTCAGAGACTTGCTCCAGGAAGCACACAGGGGAAAACAGGATAAAACTCAGAAAATCAATGAAATTAAAAATATTAAAAAGCATAACATGAAGCCTAAAAGAAATAAAGCCACAGGCTAGAGCCCCCCCCCCCGTGTCCCCCCTCTGCTGAACCAAAGCCGGAGCTCTACAAGATGGTCTCTAGATTCTGAACTCAAACTGCAACCCAACGCAAATGGTGAAGAAGACGTGTCAGAACAGGTATCACCCTATATGAAGGAACAGAATGCCTCCCTCTGCAACATCAGTCTTGCCAGGGATGTGGTCAATTGGGAGATGGAGCCACGACAGGTGCTCTACCCTGCCACACCACCAGTATTGAACCCTGCTGCACCACAGCGTAGAAGAGTTGAATAGTCAAAGGAACAGTCCTTTGAAACCACAGTAGAGAAATGAGGCATCTGTCTTTTCAAAAGGCTAAAGACAGAACAGGAAAGAGATTCATTTCTTTTACAAATTGATCTGCAGTCCCACTTCAGAGACCTGCTTCCAGGAAGCACACAGGGGAAAACAGGATAAAAATCATTAAATCAGAAAACCATTTCAATTAAAAATATTAAAAAGCATAACATGAAGCCTAAAAGCAAATTAAGTCACAGACTAGACCTCCCCCCCAGGTGTCCGTCCCCCGCCCCCGAACCCCAGGCAGTCCCCATCAATGACTGAAAATGCCACCCCGGAGATCAGGAGACTGGCATGGAGGAAAAATTATGTGGGATGAGGTCTTGAAAACAAAAAAAGGAAAAAGACAAGACCACTGGGTTCACTGAGGAAACGTTCCTTCCATGCCCCTTGCAGCTTTATCGTTTTACACCAGTAAGTCAGGAAGATTCTACAGGAAATGTCTAAAGAAGCCCCTCCCCTGGGAAGTCAATAAGGGTTCCTTGCTGGTTTTCCAGCCAGCTGAATGCTCTGGCATCGCTTGGGGGGAGAGGTAAGGTGGTGATGGGTGCCATGAAGTTTAAACCCATAAGACGAGCAGCACAATAAGTGGCAACATGAAGCCAGGGGCAAAATCAACAGCTTGTGGAGAAGCCCCAAGTGCCAAAATGACTCTTGGTCCTGCCGCCCCCATCATGAGTCTTTGCCCAAATGTGAGCACCATGTTCTCATATGATCTGTGGCCACCATCTCCCTCTCCATCATGGGGGTGGTTCCAAGATGCAGATAGTTTGTGGGCATGAGATGGCCGCTCTGACCTTGAGGCAAAGGCACCTGAGGAGGGGGCAATTGGTCCCACTCCCCTCCTGCTCACAGTGGCCCACATGCAGATATGAGATCGTCATCCAACATAGTTTTCCCTCCATGCCAGTCTCCTGGTCTCCAGGGTGGCCTTTTCAGGCACTGAAGGGGACTGCCAGGGGATCAGCGGAGGGGGGAACACCCGGGGGGGGGGAGGTCTAGTCAGTGGCTTTATTTGCTTTTAGGCTTCATGTTATGCTTTTTAATATTTTCACTTTAAATGATTTTCTGTTTTAATGATTTTTATCCTATTTTCCCCTGTATGCTTCCTGGAAGCAGGTCTCTGAAGTGGGACTGCAGATCGATTTGTAAAAGAAATGAATCTCTTTCCTATTCTGTCTCTAGCCTTTTGAAAAGACAGATGCCTCATTTCTCTGCGTGGTTGGACAGGACCATTCCAGCACTGTTCTGCCTTCCATCCCTCAATTTTTGTATTCCATTTGCAAGTTCCCACCGCCCTGGAAAAATACTTCTTTTTGGGTGGGGGAAAAACCCCTTATTTAGATGGCAGACTTCTGTCTGCTGGTGTTCAGGGGGACACTTCCAAGGATGGAGTTTTGTCATGTACTGTGAGGCGTTTCCTAATTTCCTCCAATGCGCACCTCCAGCCGGCTTCTGAGAGACCCCTGAAGGGCAAGATGGGGGTGGGAGTGGGGAATGGGAGCTCAGATCTTCTAGGCTTGGCATCCGCCACCCCTTTTCCTTGGTTTTTTGAAGTTTGATGAGTTCAGTGCATTGTTTCTCCCCATCATCAGTGAAGTTAAAAACATTCTTCAAATAAATGAAATCACCCCTCCCCTTTTGGAACTTGGACAGTGTTCCTTTGATGAACATGAGGTGATAATCTGGCTAGCAAAAGAAGGCTAGGATGAGATCCTGTGCCGTGGTACAGGGAGGAAATGCTCTGAAAAGGTGAGGTCTGGTCACAGTCTGATGTTTCTCCAAACAACCAACCAAGAGCCTCTACAATTATACCCCCTGCATATCTCACAAATAATCTTGCATTCTGACTCTAGACCAATGCTCCCTCTAAGCTGTGGAGTCTTGTGAGCAAAAATTGTATTTGGTGAGCTACTGGCACTAAAGTTGTGTGCAAGTGATTTGGCTACTGCATAAATTAGTTTGCTCTGGAGCCCTCCTTCCTGAGCTGAGACAAAAATGCGTGAGCCGGAGGCTAAAAATCTGTGACCTAGCTCACACTAACTCAGCTTAGAGGGAACACTGCTCTAGACCATTTCTTGTTCAACCGGACATATCAAAAGACCCTTTTTCCAGCCATGCCAGAGTGGGAAGGAGGAACTACTGCTTTAATACTCCAGGTATTTCCTATACCGTTTGTCTTTTTCCTAACGCTCCCTCCACAGCTGTCTTTATTTCCCCTGCCTAGCTTTGAAAGAAATCTGCATTCAGAGGCACCCTTCAAGCCATCTTCTGAAATCCCCCTTGAAAGAGGGTAGGAGTGGGAATGGGGAGCTGGGGCTTTAGTATTCTAGGCTCCGGCTTCCGGTCGGAGTAAAATGGCGAATTGACACACTTTGCGAGTTGTGCAGAGTGTACTGCGGCATCTGACGACAGTCTGGGCTTTATCTGGCCCAGCACAGCACTCTCCAGGCGGGGGAGTGGCAAGCAAGCAGCGAAGCCTGAGGGGGAGTTGAGATCGGTGTGGATAAGCTTCGGAGGAAGCTTGTTTACACTTTGATCTCATTCCGTGAAGAGGGCAGTTGCAAATCAACTCTACAGATGCCAGCCGGGCTGAGAATTCAGCATAAATTCGCCATCTACCGATCTCTTTATCATCTAGATTAACATCGTTTACAGAAGAAGCACCGCGAAACCCCGAGACTACAAGCAAGGTAACAAACAAACGATTAAGCGCTTACCGGTTTAAAGAAGACTGTGATATTGAAACGTACGGATAAGCGTTGAAACCTTTAAGGAACTATTCCGCTTGAATTAAAAGTAAAAAGAAAGCTTTCCTTTAGAGAAAAAGGCTGAAAAGAGACTTTGTTTTGCATTCCTGTGGTCAGCCAAGTCTAAACGTTACGTAGTAGAAGCGAAACTAACTGAGACTCTGTGATACAGGAAGTGGGCTAGAGAGGAGGTTTTAGAAGTTGCTGTGTTTGAAGCGGATGGACATTTTACTGTGTGACACCACCCTTACCGGAAGTTGGATTACAGAGACGGACAGGTGAACAGGAAGTTCGGAAGGAGCCTACTCTAGCCGGAAAACCATAGAGAAATTGCGCCCGACATTTTGGGGAGGACTAAAATTTAAAAAGTTATTTTCAAGCCGAAAAAGTGTTTAAACAAGCTTTAAAGGTGGCGATTTGGCTTGAAGACTGCTAATATAAAGACTGACTAACATTGAAGTGGCCTCCAAGACGGATTTGAGAACAAGACCTAGAGCTGCTTCATCACCCAGCCCAAGAATGACTGCAAAGGAAAAAAAAGAGTGGCAAGCAGCTATGGAAGCGATGGAAAAACGGATGACTGAGAATCTTGGAAAACAAATAGAATCACAGTTGCAACAACAATTAGAGCAAATAGAGCAAGTGCAAATCCAAGTACAGAAAAAAAACATGGAAGAATTGAAAGAACTGGTACTTACAGAAGTATCAGGGATAAAAAAAGATACAGAAGAACTTAAAAAGGAAGTCAAAAGCCTGGTGACAAAATCTGAAGATATGGAACAAAAGGTTAAAAAACCCTGTCAGAAAATACAAGGCTGGAGACCATGATGGATTATAGGGCTACTCAGAATCACCTGAGATTGAGAGGGATAGAAGAGGAGGAAGATCAGGATCTACGGGCTCTAGTAATTAAGACATTGACAACTTACATAGGGGAAGATGAAGGAGATTTGGATGCAGACTTTGACTTGATTTACAGAGTAAATTCAGCTTATGCCAAAAGAAAGCAATTACCTAGAGATGTGATTGTTCAATTTGTGACAACAAAGATGAAGGAAGATGTTTTCAAGAAACAATTTGCACAACCGTTGGAAATTAATGGAAAGAAAATAATAATTTTGAGAGAAATTCCGAGATCGATTCTACAAGATAGAAAGAAATTCAAGAAATTGACAGACAGACTAAAAGAAATGAATATTAGGTTCAGATGGGAGATTCCATATGGACTTACATTTATGTATAACTCGGTGAGATCTACTCTTAAATCTGAAGGAGACTTATATAGATTTAAAGCGAGCAATCTGGATGATTTTAAAGATATTTAATTCAACACCATTATGGATTACAAATTTTTATCTTGGAACGTAAATGGACTAAATTCACCAGGTAAAAGAAGACTGGTGAATCATTGGCTGGAAAAACAAAAATGTAATATAATTTGTTTACAAGAAACACATATAAGAAAACAAGACGATAAATATTTGATTAATAAAAAATTGGGAGAAGAATTTCATTCCTCAGCAGTTAATAAGAAAAAAGGAACAGTGATTTATATTTCAAAAGATTTGGATCCTAAACAAATTTTCTCCGATAAAGAAGGGAGGTATGTTGGCGTGGAAATCTGTATGGATAGAAAAAAGACATTGCTTGTAAATATATATGCACCCAATGGTGCAAAAGAGACTTTTTTTAATGATCTGACTAAAGAGTTGGAGTGTTTAAACTATGACCAAATTGTTCTTGCGGGAGACTTTAATGGTACAGTGAACAACACATTGGATAGAAAGTCCAAAGCAAGTGGAGAGACAGCTGGAAAGTTACCAAAAAATTTCTTTCAATTGATGAAGCAAGAGAAACTAGAAGATGTTTGGAGGAAGTGGAATCCTAAGACCAAGGACTACACGTTTTATTCGAATAGACATAATTCCTTTTCTCGAATTGACATGATTTGGATGTCAGAGGAGATGGCGCAAAAAACTTATAAAATACAAATTTTA
This sequence comes from Gekko gecko, assembly GCA_029375565.1. Taxonomy (NCBI): domain Eukaryota; kingdom Metazoa; phylum Chordata; class Lepidosauria; order Squamata; family Gekkonidae; genus Gekko; species Gekko gecko. The sequence goes on along the minus strand of JAPDNY010000015.1, from coordinate 44,442,609 downwards.
CCGAAAACTAACTCTGATCATAATCCCCTACTTTGGATATCTAAACCAAAACCTAAACAGTTATATTGGAGAATTAATGAAGATTTATTGGATCAAAAACAAATTAATGAAATCTTAAAAAAGGAAACGAAAAGTTTTTTTGAACTGAACTTGAATAAAGGTACGGATATACAAGTTGTATGGGATGCATACAAAGCAGTAATGAGAGGTATGCTTATCTCTCTGAACTCCAAAGACAAAAAGCAAAAGATCCAACAACAGAAAGACCTTCATGAAAAAATTCGACAAAAAGAAAAGGAATTAAAAAAAAGACCAGGGAAGAAGAAGATTATTAAAGAGATCCACTTTCTGCAAGATCAGCTGAATGTTCTATTAAACAGAGAATTATATTGGAATTTGAAGAAATTACAGCAAAAAGCATTTGAGGGTGCAAACAAACCAGGAAAGTTTTTAGCATGGCAATTGAAAAATAGAAAAGAAAGGAACTTTATATCTAAGATTGTTGAAGATGGAAAGGATGTGATGAGCCTGAATGGTATAAAAAGAGCTTTTTTTAAATACTACGCCAAATTATTCAAAAAGAAAGGAATTGATCAACAGAGAATCAAGAAATATTTGGAGACGATTGAAATTCCAGAGCTGGGAAAACAAATTAAGGAATTATTAAATGGTTTAGTAACGAAAGAAGAAGTGACAATGGCGATAGAAGATGCAAAGTTGGGCAAAGCTCCAGGACCAGATGGCTTTACAGCAAAGTTCTATAAGAAATTTAAAGAGGAGCTAACCCCTATTTTAGTACTTCTGTCGAATGAGATAAGAAAGACCAAACGGATCCCAGATTCATGGAAAGAAGCAAACATTTCATTGATACCTAAAGAAGGTTTGGATTTGACTCAAGTAAAGAATTATAGGCCAATATCGCTATTAAATAATGATTACAAATTATTTGCAAAAATAATTTCAGAGAGACTGAAAAAATATCTGAAAGATACAATAGCGGAAGAACAAGCTGGATTTTTACCAAACAGACAAATCAGAGACAATTTAAGAGTGGTGATAGATGCAATTGAATATTATGACAAGCATCCTGAAAAAGAAGTTGGATTCCTCTTCCTAGATGCGGAAAAAGCTTTCGACAATTTAAATTGGGAGTTTATGCTGCAAGTTATTGAAAAAATAGATATTGGACAGTCCTTTTTAAACATGATTGTGGCAATATATTCAGAACAAAAAGCGGCTTTGAATATAAACAAAGAAAAGACGGACTTCTTCCAAGTCCAAAAGGGAACACGTCAAGGCTGCCCGTTATCCCCGTTGTTGTTTATTTGGATATTGGAAATATTATTGACAGCGATAAGAAAAGATAACAGTATTGAAGGACTTACAGTGAAAGGTTTTGCCTATAAATATAGGGCATTCGCAGATGATGTAATGTTTATGATTCAAGACCCAATCGAGAAAATACCACAACTGATGGGAAAAATTGAAGAATTTGGTTCAATTGCGGGATTTTATGTTAATAAAAGTAAAACCAAAGTGATGTGCAAAAATATGACGAAACAAAGACAAACAGAACTTCAAGAGAAAATTCAATGTGAAGTAGTTACAAAGACTAAATATCTTGGAATTGAATTAACCATGAAAAATATTGACTTGTTTAAAAACAATTATGAAAAGGTGTGGCACAAGATTCAGCAAGATATGAAGAAATGGGATACTTTGAATTTATCATTGATGGGAAGAATCGCGACTGTAAAAATGAATATTTTACCGCGTTTGATGTTTCTATTTCAGACTATTCCAATACTAAAACAAAGGAAAGTACTGGATTCGTGGCAGAAAGAATTATCCAAATTCGTATGGGCAGGAAGAAAGCCAAGGATTAAAATGAAAATTTTATGTGACGCAAGAGAGAGAGGAGGTTTACAGCTACCAAATCTAAGACTGTATTATGATGCCGTCTGTTTAACGTGGTTGGAACAGTGGATTAATTTGGAGAATAAGAAGTTACTGGCCCTGGAAGGGCATGATAACAAATTCGGATGGCATGCATATTTATGGTATGGAAAAGTAAAAATGGATAAATTTTTTAAACACCACTTTGTAAGACAATCACTGTTCGAGACATGGATGAGATATAGAAAATTCTTCTCAGAAGAAAGACCACTTTGGATTGTACCAGCTGAAGTGATCAATCCATATTCAAGAAATCAAGGGCTAGACTGGCTACCTTATAAAAATCTTTTAAAATCTGAAGGGAAAAATTTTGTGTTAAAAGATAGATTTGATGTTGAATTTGAATATGATTGGTTGAAGTATAGACAGATTTATGATTTATTTAAGACCGATAAAAGAGAACACGGTTTTAGAGAAAAGAATATTGAAATTGAAACTGTATGGCTTGAGAAAGATAAAAAAATGATTTCTAAACTGTATAAGGTGCTATTGAAATGGTATACTGAGGATGAAGTTGTAAAAGAGCAAATGATAAAATGGGCTGTAAATGTTAATAATGAGATATTAATGACATCTTGGGAATACTTGTGGAAAAAGTCAATGAAAATTTCAACGTGTGTAAATGTTAAAGAGAATTGTTATAAAATGATGTACAGATGGTATATGACGCCTAAAAAAATTGCTATTATAAATGAAAGTATGTCTAACAAATGTTGGAAATGTAAGAAACATGAAGGGTCTTTTTACCATATGTGGTAGACATGTGATAAAGCAGTAAAGTATTGGACAGAGATCCACAATGAGATACAAAAAATTTTGAATTGTACTTTTAAGAAAGACCCACAGGTGTTATTGTTAGGTCTTAAAATGGAAGAAATAAATGTAGCCAAGAGAACACTACTATGGTACTTGACTACAGCAGCAAGACTGACTTTTGCTCAATGTTGGAAACAAGATAAAGTACCTGAAACATGGGAATGGATTAAAAAGACGTTGTTTTTGGCAGAAATGGACAAATTAACAAGAAAATTAAACAACGAAGAAGATGAAACTTTTTTTGAAGACTGGAAAGACTTTCAAAAATACTTGTTGAAAAATTGGGACATTAAACGTGGTTTGATTTGCTTTGATAGTTATTAAGAGGAAAATGAAATAGAATTAGATTTTTGAATTGTTACCGTTTGTAAGAGAAAATAAGTTTAGAAATAACTGTAACAGAATAAGAGAGATATTAATGGGGTTGGAGCAGTGCGGGAAGCCTTGTTTGGGGGGGAGAAGGGAAATTAGAAAAATGGATATGTAGGTTGCTTGAAAATGTATGAACATGGGATATATCCAATAATAAACTGTATTTACCAAAGTATTCTAGGCTCCGTATTTGCCGTTCCATTTTACTTTTTTAAAAAGGCCCCTGAATTGCAAACATGCTTTCTTTTCATCAGCACTATAGTCACCATGGGGAATTCACAAAATTTGTTGTTGTTTTTCCGAATGAATGAAAGACTCATTGATCCCTTTGGAGCCTTTTGTGAGCTTGATGTGGTCGTAATCACGCTCGCAAAAGAAGGCTAGGGCTAGACCCTCTGCAGTGGTGTTCACAGTCAAAACAAATGCCAGACCAGCATGAAGATACGGTAAAAGGAAGCACTCCGAGCTTGGCACCAGGTGGGGAAACTGTCTTGATTGGTCTTGATTGGTCTTGATTTCGAGAGCCCTTGATGGGAAGCCCTTACAATCAGTCCCCAAGACCAAAGAAAAACATCTACCTGCCCAGAACAGGATGTGCCAGCCAGATGTACTTCAGGTAAATGTAATCCAGCCCTGGGGCTATTCAAGAATTATTGGAAGAGGCTTTGGCTGTTCCTGGCTTTCCATGATGTTTGAACATCCCAGAAATCCTTTGCCAACGCATAGAAGGAAATCGATGACCAGCTCCACTTTTGTCAGTTCGGGGGTCGCTAATACTTTCCTCTTTGGGAGAATGGGATTGGGATACCCGATGGAGGAAGCGCCCTAAGACTGATCCTGGCCTAGGATGGGATCCTGCCGGGTCCCATCCAGGTCTCTTTACCACAGCCCACACCCCGTGTAGTTTTTCTCCACACCAGTCTCCTGGTCCCCAGGGCGGCCTTTTCAGTCATTTGTTATTTGTCATTTTTATTGACTAAAGACGAAAAATGCAGATGTATAACAACAGAGCACTTGTACAAGTGAACAGAAGGGCCTGCGAGTGTAGCACCTATAAGTCACAACAACAGTGCAAACGAGACAATTTTAGGACAACTTAGTGTAGAACAGCGTACTGTAAATATGTTCAGAAGGTTTTGTAATACAAGTGGCATGAATAACCATTACCTATATGTGAAGTATGCAACTCAACAAGGTATCGATTTCAGCAAAGTGATTTCAGCTTTATTTAACAGCAGCGATCAGACAACACAACTGTTGTGAGAATAATGGGGCTGCACGTGTCTTGTGAATGTGTTCACCCGTGCCACCCACACCTCCCCCTCTTGGTTCGTGTGTTCCCTGAGTGTTGCCTCCTTACCAAAGGCAATAGATGCAAGCTAGGAAACCCCCAAACACTGGCAGAGATACTCTTAGCAAAAGGTCTCTTCTTAAAATAAAAGTTATCTTTATTAAGAAAACATCCAAAAGTTTACCAGGCAAGTTGGTTAGCAAGACGCCAAACCAACTGCCAACACAGTACAATCCTATTTCTTAAACATTGATAGTGAAAACACAGACAATACATGCAAGCAAAGTCCCCCCCCCGCCCCAAAGCATGCAGAAACGAAAAGTCTTTCGGGCTGACTCCCAAAGTCTCCAGAGAGTAAAATCTCTCCTGGTTCCTTCAAGAGCCAGCAAAAGTCTGTTGGAACTGACTAACATTTGTACCACGTGATCAAAGGGGTCCGCAATAATTAAACAACAGTTGTAAATTGAAATCTTGAAGTTGAGAATATTTGCAAGGAAGTTGCTTTCTTGCGTCTCACACAGCAAAAGTTGCGTTTTGTTTACAGGACCAGACAGTGTCATTGTTTTTTCCTGGTGTTCCCAGCATTGAAGATGAACCCATTCTTTCATGTTATCTCTGGGATGGGAGTAGGGGCGTGAATCCCTGTATCAGATGGATTGAAGTCTGTCACTGCCCAAATGGCTTTTCCTGCCAGATGGGATTTTATGGTTTAAATGGATATAGTGGGTCTCACACCTAAGGGAATTTACATTGGTTTAGATCCTGGGAATGGAATGTGTAAACTTTGTACGTGACAGAGAGGGGTGCTTTGCCTGGAACAAGGGTTTTGCAAAGACTCGTGGGATTTGATTCAGTGAAAGCAGGCCAGGGCTGTTTGCTGTCCTGCTAGCAAAACAGAGACAGATACATGGATTTTATAAACTATTTGGTTCATTTTAAAACCCAAACCTTCTATATTTCTAAAATTTCTTACCACAACAACAACACACACAGAACAGTGGAGCACAGCTCCCTTTTTAAACAGTCCGGGCTGTCAAAGCCACGCCCATAAATAAGTTAAAGACCAATAGGAACTACGGGATAAAGACCAATGAGGTCTGTTCCCTCCAGAAGCATATGTACAGTTAAGATTGGTTATTTACAAGATTTCACAGAAACCGACCAATGGGAATGTGACAGCTTACAATCCCTTCTTATGTCTGAAGCTTAACATAGGAAAGGATATGGCTGATTTCAGCTGCAGGACATAACGTTTTATATATATATTAACATGATTTCTTTTTCGTATATCGTGATGTCAACTTATTTGGTTATTTAAAAAATGGGAAAGGCCTGGCCAAAAGGTCATCCATGAAGACCAGTGCAGAAAGGCCAACAGAGAGGCCTTTTCAGTCATTGAAAGGGATAGCTGGGGGTTCTGCAGAAAAGGGGGGGCTCTAGTCCGTGGCTTTATTTGCTTTTAGGCAGCATTGCAAATTAGTATTCATCTATTAATATTGATTTGTAAAAGGAATTGATCTCTTTCCTATTCCGTCTTGAGCCTTTTGGAAAGACAGGTGTCTCATTTCTCTATGCTGTATGAAAGGACCATTCCGGCACCGTTCTGCCTTCCGCCCCTCAGTTTTTCTATCCCACAGGCAAAGATTTGCACGTTCTCACCCCCTGAAAAAATGCTTCTCTTTCAGTGGAAAAAAAGGACATGTTTAGAAGTCAGCTGGTGTTCAGCGTGACACCTCCAAGTCTGGACTTTTGTTGTATACCACGAAGAGTTCCCTCAACTCCTCCGATGCACGCCTCCAGCCAGCTTCTGCAACAGCCTTTAAAAGCAGGATGGAGGTGGGAGTGGGGAACGGGAACTCAGATCTTCCAGGCTGGGCATTGGCCATCCCATTTTCCCCCTTTTAAAAAAAGTTTGCTGAATTAAGAGCATTCTTTCTCCCCATCCCAAGAGAAGACAATGCTGGGAAGTTAAAAATATTCTTCAAACAAATGAAATCCTCCCCCATTCATGTTTGGAACTAGGATACTCTTCCTTTTATGAACTTAAGGTGGTAATCTGGCTAGTAAGAGAAGACCAGGATGAGATTCCCTGCAGTGGTAAAGGAGGGAAACACTCTGAAAAGGTGTGGTCTGCCCACAGTCAAAGAAGTCCCAGACCACCTTGAAGATATGATAAAAAGCAATACTTAGAGCTTGTCACCAGGAGGGGAAACTGTCTTGATTGGGCAAGCAGCATGTTTTTGAGAGCCCTTCCAATCAGTCCCCAAGACCAAAGAGGACATCCACCTGTCCAGAACAGGATGTGCCAGCCAGATGTACTTCTGGTAGATGTAATTTTATGACCTACATTTATCAGTAAGTTGAAGGCATTCATAATGGGAAATCCAGCCCTAAGCAATGCTCCCTCTAAGCTTTGGAGTCTTGTGAGCAAAAATTTTACTATCTGAGCTACCGGCATTAAAGTTGTGAGCCAGCAATTTGGCTAATGTATAAATCAATTTGCTCTGGAGCCATCCTTCCTGAGCGGAGACAAAAATGTGTGCGCCAGAGACTGTGAGCTAGCTCGCACTAACTCAGCTTAGAGGGAACACTGGCCCTGAGGCTTTTCCAGAAATGTCGTAAGAGGCTTTGGCTTTTTCTGACTTTCCATGATATTTGAACATCTCAGGAATCCTTTGCTAACCCATAGAGAGAAATCGATGACCAGCTCCACTTTTGGCAGCTTGGTGTCACTAGTCCTTGTTCTTTTGGGGAGAATGGGTTCAGGATACCTGATGGTGGAAGCCCCCTCACACCGGTCCTGGTGAATGGTCCTTCCTCAACATCTCAGGGAGAAGAGGATGTCCCTAGCTCTGCTCCCCTCTTCCCCATAGATACACGGAACGGAATCTGGCACCCTCTGGATCTAAACTCTGGGCATATCTGCAAGCAGCAATCACTGTCCAACTAATAATTACAGAAAGAGAATAACTTAGGGATGGTGTCTGAAATACATTCTCCCTTGGCACAAGTGTTATCTTAAAGGGATACTCTAATAGTGTACACACATATCACCATGTCATATGCTTGGGACCTGAACACATTCCGGGGTAACTGTATTGCCAGGAGACAAAACGGTTCTTTCCCATTAAGGGATTCAAAAGAAATAAGTGCAACAGGGTAGGGTACTTGTGGTGCAGCAGGGTTAAGTACTGGTGGTGTGGCAGGGTTGCCCACCCATGGTGTGGTAGGGTAGAGCACCTGGGGTGGCTCCCTCTCCCAGTTGACCACATTCCCGGCAAGATTGCAGTTGTAGAGGGAGGCCTTCTTTCCCTTCACATAGGATAATAGCAGTTCCGACATGTCTTCTTCCTCCATCTGTGATGGGTTGAACTTTGAGTCTGGAACCCAGAACCTGTCTTCTAGAGCTTTGGCCCCGGCATTTCCGCTACCTCCGCTTCCTTTTGAAGTGTTTCCACCATTGCATCTCCTTCCTCCTTTTCTGCCTGTTGATTGGCCTGCAGTGGGGCCGCCTCTGCTTGCAGCCTGGCTTGTCGCTGGGCAGCCTTTCTCCAGGTTTCCTTCCATCTGGGTGGACTCTGCCCTCTTGACCACTGCAGCAGCATCAGCTTTAGCCACATTCAAGACCAAGACTGGTGAGAAGAACGGGTGATGCCGGAAGAGCTCCTGGTGTGGTGGGACGGGGCTTTATGGGAAGGGCGACAGGATGGTTTCGTGGGTTTGGTTAAAGCTGTGGAGGGGCGCTAGAGGAGTAGGATGCATCTCCCTATGAGGGGGGCCTTGAAGGCGTGTGGGAGGATGCTTTTGAAGGCAAGCATCCTTTTGAAACATCATTCAAAAGAGAAGGCCGAGTTTGGCTGAGAGTGGCTCTAGCTGCATGCTCATCTTTCTCCGAGTCAAGAAGTCTGGTCTCCTCTTCTTTAATGCGCCTCCGGAAGACCTCTTGAGCGGCATTGTCAAGGCTGTCCAGTTTTTCGTTCTCCTCAGGAAGGTGCTGCTTCCCCCCCCCAAAAAAAGTTCACCTTTGTGCAGCTGGTCTAGGTGGCTAGTGGTCTTTTCCCTCTGTGCCTCCCACATTATGAACTCGGTTGCTGTATGAGTTTGTGCGCTGTGCACATCTTTCAAACTGGTTATGTCGTCTGATCCATCTAGGTGTTTTTGTATTCTGCTCCAGACCCTATCTGACTTCTTACACAATTCTGTTTTCGTATCAGACAAATAAAAAGGAGCTGCGGTGGCTCAAGTGGTTAAGACGCTGAACTGCAGGCTGTGGCAGGTCAGTAGTTCAGCAGTTTGAGACCCGGGTGCCGCAAGACGGAGTGAGCTCCCGTCTCTAGTTCCAGCTCCTGCCAACCTAGCAGTTCGAAAGCAAGAAATTGCAAGTAGATAAATAGGTACCACTTCAGTGGGAAGGTAACAGCGTTCCGTGCGCCTTGGTGTTTAGTCATGCCGGCCACATGGCCACGGAAACGTCTTCGGATTGTGCTGGCTCTTCGGTTTTGAAACGGAGATGAGCACTGCAACCCTAGAGTCGGATTCGACTGGCTTTCAAGAAAGGGAACCTTTACCTTTACCTTATCAGACAAATATTCACACATCTTGGAAGTCGGAACCCATGCATGCTCATCGTTCTGAGGCACGGACCCCACTTCAGTATTGTCTACTGGGGCAGAAGTGGATGTGTTGTCAGATGCTCCTTGTGTCATCTGATCAGGGTTGCTGCTTTCTGAAGAATCCTGTCCTTATATATATTTGAATTTTGGTTCCACAAGATTCTATGCTTGTCATAATTGATTCGGCTCAAGAACTGGCAGTCAGAAGACACTGGCCAGGGCTGACTGGCTGCTTCGCAAAGTCCCACCCACGTCAGCCCCGGTCAGTGTTTTCAGCTCAGTCTGCTCCAGTCCTCCGACAGGAGAGGACCGTCTGGAGTGTGAGTGCAGGGACAGGCCCTCAAGGCTGAGGCAAGTGAGAGAAGCCCTTTTCCGCCCCCCCACACCATCTCCTGGGCCTTCTATTAGGGGACTGGGCCCAGAGAAGGCCTTTTCCGACCCCCACATGCCATCCTCTGGGCTTTCTATGGGGCACTAGGCCCAGAGAAGGCCTTTTCCGTCCCCCACACGCCATCCCCTGGGCCTTCTATGGGGCACTAGGCCCAGAGAAGGCCTTTTCCATCACCCACACGCTATCCCCTGGGCCTTCTATGGGGCACTAGGCCCAGAGAAGGCCTTCCACCCCACGCCATCCCCTGGGCCTTCTATGGGGCAGTAGGCCCAGAGAAGCCATTTTCCATCCCCCACATGCCATCCCCTGGGCCTTCTATGGGGCACTAGGCCCAGAGAAGCCATTTTACGTACCCCACACGCCATCCCCTGGGCCGTCTATGGGGGCAGTAGGCCCAGAGAAGCCCTTTCCCCCATACACTGCCTACTGCCCCCATAGGAGGCCCAGGGGATGTGTGTGGGGACAGAAAGGCCTCTCTGGGACCAGAGAAGCCCTTTTCTGCCCCTCTTCCCTTCCTTTCCCTCTTTTCTTTCTTCATCTCTCCTTTCTTTCACTCTTCCCCCTATTCCTTCCTTCCTTCCTTCCTTCCTTCCTTCCTTCCTCCCTCCCTCCCTCCCTCCCTCCCTCCCTCCCTCCTTCCTTTCTCCAACCCTCTCTCCCTTCCACCTCCCTCCCTTCCTTTCTAGGGCCCGTTGTCTTCCACCACAACGGGCTTTGCTCTCTAGTCTCCTATAATGACGCCTTTCTATCGTTTACAATTATTAGTGAACTGCAGAACAATTCAGACCCCTCGGTGGTGATGTTACATTGGCACCATAGCATTGGCCTCACCTTGCTTGCTTCAATACATAGATTGCTTTTTTGGCCTGTGTTTGCTGCTTTTCACCACCAGATGACGATGCAATTATGTTTCCCTGCTATGCTGACCTTTTCCACTAAAGGCCACTGATGTGCTTGGAAGAACCCTCTACAGTGCTGCTGGGCTGGAATGGTTCTCTTTCTAGGGGGGCTGGTTGCTGAGTTTCTCCTTTCAGCTGTGAGACACCTTGGCAGAGCCTTTTCCCCTATCCTTGAGGCTTTGATTCCACTATGTTTGCACGCAGTGGCAAGAACTGAGCTAAGGAAGGCCAGCCAGGCTTGGGTTGGATTTTAAAGACTTGCAGGTTTAACTCAGGCAGCAGCTGTTTTCCAACTCAGAGGTTGGAAGTGTGTGGGTGGCAGGAAGTCAGGCATTTCAGATCTGAAGCAGAGGGCAGGAAGGAGAACAGAGTATTCTCAGTTCGAACTAGGGGTGTGCAAAGGAAAATATTTGATAGTATTTCGATTTGGGATCCTCTGATCCAAATACATTTGATATACCCCAATATCCCTGAGTATTAAAATCAGAATGGACACCCTATTCGGGAAATATTCAGGATTCCCAAATATATTAGGCTCCATCATACCCTACTGGGCCATTGTCGAAGATGGCAAAGCTCTCCTAGGTTCTATTCAGGGGACTGGGGGGGGTATGAGGTAGAGGCACCAGATTTGCAGTCGAGCTGCTGAGACCTCTCCCCAAAAGAACCCCCAAATCGCAAAAAAGATCAGACCAGGGGGTCCAATTCTAGGGGCACCCAAACTGAGTGCCGCCCCCTCGCTATTGTTTCCAGTGGTGGGTGAAATAGCACAACAAGCCCAGCAGAGATGTGATTCTCCCAGAGAATCTCTGCACTAGAAAGTGAAGGTTTCTTTTTTTGGGGGGCGGGGGTATCATTTGCTAGGCCAGTAGCAGAACCAGTGCAGTGTACCCAGCAGAACCAGTGCCACTGCAGTACTGCTAAGCCACCAATAGGACTAAGGTGAAATGTGAGAATCTGTGAAGTACAAACTGAGGGACTGGCAATTCTGCAGGGACAGCAGGAACAGTACACCGTACTAGTGGCCAGCAGCAGATCTGAACCAGTGCCAAACTACTAGTGCCCAGGTGCAGCAGCACCCAGTGCCCAACAGTGGCAACCTGTGCCAAAGGCCACCCTCCCCCAGGTCTGATGTCAAGCACAGCCACAGAATCACAATCTGGGGGAGGGGGAGAGGTGGGGAAAGGAAGGGAGTTCCTGGACTTCAGCAACAGTCTTGCAAAGCTTCAAGCCTGCAGTGCCATGCCATTTGCAAATGCCTTGCATTGATTGGCTGCGGAGGTCCTCCTCCCTCTCCCCTCTTGCTCTGAAAATTTGAGCAAACCTTGGGAAAAAGGCAGAAACTGTGGGAAAGAGCCAGGATGAGAAGGTAAGTTTATCTCTTTAACTTTTAATCACACCCCCACCACCACCACACAATTTCTGCTGCAGAGATGCTCTGGGAAAACTCCTGGGCTTATAGAACTATTTTCCCCACCTTTGAAAACAACAGTGTGATGGCTCTCTCTTGGCAATGCCCCGTTGGCATTGGGTCATATTGATGGGCACTACTGTGCTGCTTCTCCTGTCCTGGGAACACACCTCCCCTCCACTTATTTTGCAAAATCAGTTACTTCAGATTCCGGGACCAATCTTATTCAAACCTCAGAGGGGTAGCAATGGAGAGCTCTTTTGCCCCCAGCATCGCTTGTTTATTGTGATAATATTTTGGAAGCTTTTCATTTGGGACTGCATTCTATTGAAAAGAATACCTTGGAATCTTCTCATTAACAATTGCATCCTATTGGAACTGAACTGTTTTCTATTAGGCGTATCCTGTGTGAATGCCACAGATTTATTCTGTTAACAGCTTTATTGTAATGACAGGTTCTGTTCTGAATGTTTTATTGTCCAGTGTATGAAACCTTTGGAGTGCTATATTCTTGATACTAATGGAATCAGTCTCGAGCCTGTCTCTATCCAAGTTTAAGTTTATTGTCTTAGCCATTGGCTATAACAACACAAAATAAAACAAAATACAACAAACATTGTATATCAAAGTGGGGAATACCCTTCAATAACTTGCAATAAGTCCTAAACTCATTCTTATCTTTTTTGCCGCCAGAGCAAACAAAGCCATTCTGCTGGTAACATGTGCATCTGTTATCAGAGAGCAAAAAAACCACCAGATCCTGATCTGAGGTTCCATTATGTCGAGGTACAATAGGATAAATAAACCTTTGCCTAAGTGATTCGTGCCATACGCATCTCAAAATATAATGTTCGACATCGTCTACCTCACCCACACCACATTGGCATATTCTAGAGGCGGCAGGGGTACTCAAAAAGCGGCCAATGCAAACCATTGAAGGTATGGCATGGAATCTTAGGGCAGTAAAAGCCCTTCTTATCTCTAGAGTAGTTAGCTTCTCAAGATATCCTGTCCTACAATGGTCTCTCTTAAAGTTCTTATACAAGGGGGCTGTACGGCAACCTACCACCGCCTGGCGGTTCAAGAGCCCATCCTTACTAAATACCCATTCCTTCAATTTGGACTTTTGATTTTCACTGTCCAGTAAGTCATCGGGGATGGAGTATTTCAATAAAATAGAGTTCAAATGTTCATCTAGACTTTTTGAGGATTTCAACAGCAACCCGAAACTTTGAACACCTAGGATATCCTGAGGTCGTTCTAAACATTTCCTCCAATAGGAGAGGATTCTTACATTTGCCCTGGCTTTCAGAGATACCATACCCAGTTCGGCCCTCATCAATGCCGCAGGGGAACCTTTGGGGCCTGTCTCTATCCAGCCCATTGAACTTTGCTGTGGTCTGACCTTCCAGGGTATACTCCTGGGCTCAGAAATTTCCCTAACAACATGCATGGGAATGGAGGAGGAGGAGGAGGAGGAGGAGGAGATTGGATTCATACCCTGCCCTTCACTGGGAGTCTCAAAGCGGCTGACAAACTCCGTTCCCCTCCCACAGCAAACACCCTGTGAGATGGGGGGGGGGCTGAAAGAGCTCTCTCCAGAACTGCTCTTTTCAAGGAAAGCTCTGACAGAACTACGGTTTGCCCAAGATCATCCAGCAGCTGCAAGTGGAGGAGTGGGGAATCAAACCCAGTTCTCCCAGATTAGAGTCCGCACACTTAACCACTACACCAAACTGGCTCGGGAACATACCCAGTCTTTCTCCCCAGGTGGGACCCAAAGCTGCACTGGTTTTATGTTCTCTATCATGGAATGTGCAGCTTGGGCTATAACTTAATATTCTCTGAGGATGGAGATGAGACAAGAAGACACAGAGACATAAGTAGAGAGTAAGTTTATTGTCCTGATTGAGAGACAGGATAGCAAAGAAACATAAAATAATCGCAATGTGAGACAGCAAGACTAATCTGATCAATGCCAAAGGCAGAGAAGCAGAGACTTGTGGCCAACCAATCAGCCCCTTATTGTAAGAAAGGGAAGGATTCCATCGCAGAGGAACATTGCAGTGATTTTAAACTAGTGCCCAGTTACTGTTTGACCGCAAAAGGTGTTTCTCCCTCATGGCTGTTGCAATGAACCCAAGGAGAAAAGACAAATGTCAAGCTTGGGCCAAAAAATGAGAATAAATGACAAGGCTCGGAGGAGGGAGAGGGCGTTTGGGTCAAAGGAGATAAAGGGGAGAACCATGAGAAGCCCCGAGGAGTATCAATCCAGGTGGCAGAGGACTGGAGAGGGACGGGGTGGGCCAAGAGGCAGGGAGGGGAAGGAAGGAGGGGATTTCATTTGAAGTGCAAAGGCACTGAGACCTCCTGGGGGAAGAGGCCAGAGTCGGAGATATTATGGGCTCCTTCAACCCTTTTCTTGTGAGGGATGGACCCAGGGGATGTAGAGGGGATGGGACATGTGTCTGGTTGCAGAAGACGGACTCCGGTGGGTACCCAGCCCAATCCCTTCTCCTTGAGGGTGCCTGGGGAGACACCTGCCTGAACTGAGAGGCTCTGGTTTTCTGTGGAAGGAAGGAAGGAAGGAAGGAAGGAAGGAAGGAAGGAAGGAAGGAAGGAAGGAAGGAAGGAAGGAAGGAAGGAAGGAAGGAAGGAAGGAAGGAAGGAAGGAAGGAAGGAAGGACGCCCCTAAGCATCTGACTTCACTTGGGTAGGAGATCTTGGGGCAGATGGAGCAAAATAAAGCAGTCATCCTGAAGGAAGTTTTCCTGTTCCCCAAAAGTGAACAGGCTCTCCATTATCACACTTAAGGACAACGGGTTTCTTCGAATATACACCATAAAAGCCACCATTGTATTTGTCTGGGTAACAAGTAGTCACAGGAAGGTCACGTGTTCGTACGGACATACTTAATTTCTTTCCTCTGAGATGGCAGAGTTTTCGAAGATCTTCATCAGAAACATGAATGAATACATTCTTTTTTGTCAGGCCCCTTTCCGCCATCGTCTTGTTGCAGTAGGAAGGATCAGACAAAGACTCATTCGTCACTGGAAAATCCACATTACTTTTTTTGAAGGACTCAAATGTATTGGTCGAGGCCTTCCGCCTCTGCCGCCATCCAGACCAAGGCCAAAAGCAGCAACGTGGATCGAGCTGTGCTTGCAGTCATTCTGCTGGCTGAATCCGTCGCTGTCTGTTTTGTCAGGAGAAGAAAGAAGAGGGGATTTTTTTAGAAAGGGGGAAAGACAAGAACTTCTCTGCCTCTCTGTCTGCAATCACCACATTTTCTTACCAAAGTATCATGGCTATCCACATGCCCTTTAAAACACGTGTGTGTGTGTCTGTGTATGTGTGTGTGTGTGTGTGCTGGGGCTGAATGATCCCAGAGCCTTTCCCTTGAAAGCACTGCAGCCCTGGAAAAGAGAAGAATGACCAGAGAAGCAGCAGGGAGCTTGGAAAGGTGGGCAGAGGCTTAAGGGGCTCAGAACTCAATGAGAGACACATCCAGTGGCCAGAAAGCCCTGCTGCTTTGGCTATAGAAGTCAGATCTCTGCAGGTGAGGAGATGTACTCTGCACATGCTCGGAGGAAACAGGAAAGAAACACAGGATGGGCCCCTTTCATCCTTCTTGATCTGGAACTCCTGCTGCCTTGGGTAGAACAGCTGCTGCAGCCTCTCCCCTCGTGCCCCCTTTTCGTTCTACCCCTCAACTGGATTTTAGAAACAGATTCCCAGAAAGCAACATGGAGGCTTGTCTCTTACCTGAGAAGCAGGAGATTTGTTCCCCCAGAGAACACGTCAGCTCCAAATGTCTTGGTTCGCCTTTGTGTCCCTCTGAACCTCCCTCAGCCTTATATTGGGAGAGGCCAGCTGGGCAGGATTTAGTCTTAGGCAACTTTAATGAGGATTCCGGCCAGAAATGCCCCCAAGCAGAACTTCCCAGCAGGTGATGGAAAGGAGTCAGGATGAGTCAGTGTCCCTGGAACCCTGAAGGTGGCCTTGCACCTTGGCTTGGAACTCTCCCAGACCTCTGCTGGTGGAGAGCTTTCCCTCACAGCCCCATTCTGAAGGGGAGGGGGGGATGCACCACATCAGGACTGACAAACAAGGGCAACGACAACACTGTGTGGGGATCCTGGACCTCAGAAAGAAGCAGGTTCTCGTATTTGCCTGTGGGCCACTGTGAGCAGGAGGGGAGTGGGACCGCTTGCCCCCCTCCTTAGGTTCCCTTGCCTCAAGGTCAGAGCGGCCGTCTCATGCCCACAAACTATCTGCACCTCAGACCCACCCGCGTGATGGGGAGGGGGATGGTGGCTACAAATAACATAGCATACATGACACATAAATCCATGTCAAACTGACAATGCAGACAAATACGCGAGACAGTTCCAATACATCCAGAACTGCAATGGCAAAGTCTTTCCTCACATGCTATATTGTTCTATCTCCCTTGCAAGATTACTGATGGTCGTGCATTGAATTTTGCTGGCGAAAAGTCTCTGCGCTGTTGTGGTGCTTGTATATCAGAGAGGTATGGGGCCATTCGGCCTACCGTGAGGGGGATCTCGAAGTTCAGAGGGGAACAAGGTTTGTTGGCTAAGCTGTGTAGTCTTTGTGTTTCAGTGTCAAGGACTCTGCGTTTAATCATCTGAAAAGGGAGCATAAGTGTCAGCTGAGGAATGAGTGGGTTGCTGTCTGTTCTTCTCTCTCCCCGTCCCTTCCGCCTGGGCCTCTGCCTGCTATCTCTCCAGTGTCCTTGGAAATGTGCGCCGCTTCCCCCCTGGGAACAGTAACTGCTTTTTTGCCCACTTTGACAGGTGCTTGCTAATTGGCCCATTTAGATACAAGTCGAACAGAGTGCGGGCTAACACACAACCCTGTTTCACCCCTCTCAGCACTGTGGATGTCCTCGGTGAGTAAGCCTTCTCTCTCAACCTTAACTTCTACGTTGATATCACAACGTAGCTGGCTAATCAGATATACCAGCCACGGGTCAGTGTTCATGTTCAAAAGCATCTGCCATAAGCTACCTCTGCCTAAAGAGTCAAACACTAAAGCCAGGTTGATAAAACCTGCATATAGGGCTTTTGTAGGGCCTCTAATGGCCTCTGAGGCCAAGGTATATAGATTCTGATAGTTTGCACCTCAGAGATTCTCAGATTTGACCATAGTTCTGTTGGTTTCCTGGCAGTGCCACAGTGGCACTGTTTCTGCTGGGTACATTGCACTGGTCCTGCTGCTGGCCTAGCAAACAATACTGTCACCCCCCAAAAAACACGCTTCACTTTTTAGTGCAGAGATTCTCTGGGAGAATCTCTTCTCTGCTGTGCTTGCAGTGCTATTTTCCCCAGAATTGGAAACAATGCTTAGATGGGGGCACCCAATTTGGGTGCTCCTAGAATTGGACCCCTTTGCCCAATCTTTTTGAGACTGGGGGGTTCTTTTGGGAAGAGGCACCAGCAGCTACACTGCAAAGTTTGGTGTAGTGGTTAAGTGCGCAGACTCTTATCTGGGAGAACCGGGTTTGATTCCCCACTCCTCCACTGGCACCTGCTGAATGTGACCTTGGGTCAGTCACAAGCTCTGGCACAGCTGTTCTCTCAAGGACAGTTTCTGTCAGAAGTTCTCTCAGCCCCACCTACCTCACAGGGTGTCTGTTGTGGGGAGGGGAAGGGAAAGGAGTTTGTAAGCTGCTTTGAGACGCCTTTGGGCAGTGAAGGGCGGACTTCTGCTCCAAGTACAATTCCTCGAAATGTCTCCTCAGCTCCACCACCTCCGTGGCGTGTCCTGTTATCACGGGGAAGAAATATTTCCTTATCTGTTCTAAGACGCTCCTTTCGGAGTGCAGGTCGGGGAAAATCAAACTCCTCCTCCTCCTCCTCCTCCTCCTCCTCCTTCTCCTCCTCCTCTCTCCTTCCTCTTTCTTCTTCTTCCTCTTCTTCTTCCTTTCTTCTTCTTCTTCTTCTTCTTCTTCTTCTTCTTCTTCTTCTTCTTCTTCTTCTTCTTCTTCTAACCCTCCTCCCCAGTCCGCTGAATATAACATAAGAGAGAATTGCCTTTAACTACAATGGCCCAATAGGGCATGATGGAGCCCGATATATTCGAGAATCCCAAATATTTCCTGAACAGGATGTCCATACTGGTTTGATAATTGAGAATATTGGGGTATATGAAATATATCTGGATCCGAGGATTCCCAATCCAAATAATACCAAATATTTGTCTTTTCACACCCCTAGTCAGAATGCAAACACTCCGTTCTGCTTCCTGCCCTGTGCTTCAGATCTGAAACCTGCCTCAGACAGAGGAGCATGCAAGGACTCTGACCTCCAAGATGTGTGAATATTTCTCCGATACGAAAACAGATTTGTATAAGAAGTCAGATAGGGTCTGGAGCAGAACACAAAAAGATCTAGATGGAGTAGACAACGTAACCAGTTTGAAAGATGTGCACAACACACAAACACATATGGGCAACCCAGTACATGAAGTCGAAGGCACACCAGGAAAACACCACTAGCCTCCAAGACCGGCTGAACACAGCTCAAGCTTTGGAGGAAAAGTACACCTTCAGGAGAAGGAAAAATTGGACAGACCCGTTGATGCCGCTCAAGAGGTCTTCTAGAGGTGCACCACAGAACAGGAGTCCAGACTTCTTGATTCAGACAAAGATGAACATGCAGCTAGAGTAGCTCTCAGCCAAACTCTGCCTCCTCCTACAAACGATGTTCCAAAAGGATGCGTGCCTTCAAGGGCCTCTTCCCATGGAGGTGCATCTCACCCCTCTAGCGCCTCCTCCACAGCTTTAACTAAACCCACCACATCATCCTGTCACCCCTCCCATCAAGGCTCATCCCACCACACCAGCAGCTCTTCCAGCATCAGACGTTCTTCTCACATGTCTGGGGCGGCTGTCTTAGCCTTGAAGGTGGCTAAAGTTAAAGGCGATGCTGGCACAGCAGTCAAGAGGGCAGAGTCCACCCGAATGGAAGGAAGCCTGGAGGAAGGCTGTCCAGTGACAAGCCAAGCTACAAGCAGAGGCTGACAAACAACAGGCCAAGCAACAGAAGGAAAATGATGAACAGGATTCAGTGTTGGAAACACTTCACAAGGAAGCGGAGGCAGCAGAAATGACTATTCAAGCCAAAGCTCTAGAGGATGGGCTCTGGGTTGTGAACTCAAACTTCAACCCGACACAGATGGAGGAAGAAGACATGTCAGAACTGGTTTTATCCTATGTGAATGGACCGCCTCCCTCTGCAATGTCAACCTTGCCAGGGACGTGGTCAACTGGGCGATGGAGCCACAACAGGTGCTCTACCCTGCCACACCATGGGTGGCCAACCATGCCGCACCACCAATACTTAACCCTGCCGCACCACAGGTACCCTCCCCTGGCATGATTATTAGTTTCTTTCTCCTTCACAGGAAAGAATCCTTTTGTCTCATGGCAATACAGATCCCCTGGAATGTTTTCAGGTCCCAAGCATGTGAGGATGCTCATATGTGATTACACTATTAGAGTATCCCTTTTGGATAGCACTTGTGCCAAGGGAGAATGTATTTCAAACACCATCCCCAAGTTTTCTTCTTTCTGTAATTATTAGTTTGACATTGATCACTGCTTGGAGATATGCCCGGACTTTAGATGCAGAAGGTGCCAAATTCCGTTCCATGAATCTATGGGGAAGAGGGGAGCAGAGTTAGGGGCATCCTCTCCTCCCTGAGATGTTGACAAAAGCTCCCAGGAAGTTTAGAAGGCAGAAAGACCATTCACCAGGCTCCGTGTGAGGGAGCTTCCTCCATCAGGTGTCCTCAACCCATCCCCCCAAAGAGAACAAGTACTAGCGACACCAAGCTACCCAAAGTGGGGCTGGTCATCGATTTCTTTCTGTGTGTTGGCAAAGGATTTCGGGGATGTTCAAACATCATGGAAAGCCACGAAAAGCCAAAGCCTCTTACGATATTTCTGGAGACGCCTCAGGGCTTAGAATACTTCTGGAAAAGCCGTTCTGAATGCTGACTTCTACTAACTGATAAATATAGTTCATAAAATTGCTTTTATGTCAAGTACATCTGGCTGGCACATCCTGTTCTGGGCAGGCAGATGTTTTTCTTTTGTCCTGGGGACTGACTGGAAGGGCTTCCCATCAAAGGCTCTCAAAAACATGTCCCTTACCCAATCAAGACAGTTTCCCCTCCTGGTGCCAACTATTAGTATTTCTTTTTACCATATCTTTTACCATATCAAGCTGGTCTGGGACATCCTTGACTGTGGGCAGACCCCCCCTTTTCAGAGTGTTCTTCCCCCTTTACCACTGCACAGGATCTCATCCTAGTCTTCTTTTGCTAGCCAGATTACCACCTCAGGTTCATAAAAGGAAGAGTATCCTAGTTCCAAAAGGGGTGTGGGGATTTCATTTGTTTGATGAATATTTTTACCTCCCCAGCGATGCCTTCTCTTATCATGGGGCAAAAGAATGTACTCAATGCAGCAAACTTTTAAAAGGAAGCAAAAGGGGTGCCAATGCCAAGCCCAGAAGAGTTGAGCCCCATTCTCCACTCCCACCCCCATCTGCTTCAAAAGGGTATTTCAGAAGCCAGCTGGAGGTGTGAATTGGAGGAATTTAGGGCACACTTCTAGTTACATGACAGAACCCCAGACTTGGTGGTCTCATCCTGAACACCAGCTGACAGAAGCCTGCCTTCTAAAGAAGTCCCCCCCCCCCCAAAGAGAAGTATTTTTCCAGGGGGATGGGAACTTGCAGATCTTTGCCTGTGGAATAGAAAACTGAGGGAAAGAAGGCAGAACGGTGCTGGAACTGTCCTTTGAAACCACAGTAGAGAAATGAGGCCTCTGTCTTTTCAAAAGGCTAAAGACAGAACAGGAAAGAGCTTTTTCTTTTTAACAAATCGATATACAGTCGCACTTCAGAGACTTGCTCCAGGAAGCACACAGGGGAAAACAGGATAAAACTAAACTCAGAAGATCAATGAAATTAAAAATATTAAAAAGCATAACATGAAGCCTAAAAGAAATAAAGCCACAGGCTAGAGCCCCCCCCCCCGTGTCCCCCCTCTGCTGAACCAAAGCCGGAGCTCTACAAGATGGTCTCTAGATTCTGAACTCAAACTGCAACCCAACGCAAATGGTGAAGAAGACGTGTCAGAACAGGTATCACCCTATATGAAGGAACAGAATGCCTCCCTCTGCAACATCAGTCTTGCCAGGGATGTGGTCAATTGGGAGATGGAGCCACGACAGGTGCTCTACCCTGCCACACCACCAGTATTGAACCCTGCTGCACCACAGCGTAGAAGAGTTGAATAGTCAAAGGAACAGTCCTTTGAAACCACAGTAGAGAAATGAGGCATCTGTCTTTTCAAAAGGCTAAAGACAGAACAGGAAAGAGATTCATTTCTTTTACAAATTGATCTGCAGTCCCACTTCAGAGACCTGCTTCCAGGAAGCATACAGGGGAAAACAGGATAAAAATCATTAAATCAGAAAACCATTTCAATTAAAAATATTACAAAGCATAACGTGAAGCCTAAAAGCAAATTAAGTCACAGACTAGATTTCCCCCTGAGGTGTCTCCCCCCCCGAACCCCAGGCAGTCCCCATCAATGACTGAAAAGGCCACCCCGGAGATCAGGAGACTGGCATGGAGGAAAAATGATGTCGGATGAGGATCCGTCCTAGGTCTTGAAAACAAAAAAAGGAAAAAGACAAGACCACTGGATTCACTGAGGAAACATTCCTTCCATGCCCCTTGCAGCTTAATCGTTTTACACGAGTAAGTCAAGAATATTCTACAGGAAATGTCTAAAGAAGCCCCTCCCCTGGGAAGTCAATAAGGGTTCCTTGCTGATTTTCCAGCCAGCTGAATGCTCTGGCATCGCTTGGGGGGAGAGGTAAGGTGGTGATGGGTGCCATGAAGTTTAAACCCAGAAGATGAGCAGGAGGATAAGAGGCGACATGAAGCCAGGGGCAAAATCAACAGCTTGTGGGGAAGCCCCAAGTGCCAAAATGACTCCTGGTCCTGCTGCCCCATCATGTGTCTTTGTCCAAATGTGAGCACCATGTTCTCATATGATCTGTGGCAACCATCTCCCTCCCCATCATGGGTTTGGGTCCGAGATGGAGATAGTTTGTGGGCATGAGATGGCCGCTCTGACCTTGAGGCAAAGGCACCTGAGGAGGGGGGCAATTGGTCCCACTCCCCTCCTGCTCACATTGGCCCACGTGCAGATATGAGATCGTCATCCAACATAGTTTTCCCTCCACGCCAGTCTCCTGGTCTCCAGGGTGGCCTTTTCAGGCACTGAAGGGGACTGCCAGGGGATCAGCGGAGGGGGGAACACCCGGGGGGGGAGGTCTGGTCAGTGGCTTTATTTGCATTTTAGGCTTCATGTTATGCTTTTTAATATTTTCACTTTAAATGATTTTCTGTTTTAACGATTCTTATCCTGTTTTCCCCTGTGTGCTTCCTGGAAGCAGGTCTCTGAAGTGGGACTGCAGATCAATTCGTAAAAGAAATGAATCTCTTTCCTATTCTGTCTCTAGCCTTTTGAAAAGACAGATGCCTCATTTCTCTGCGTGGTTGGACAGGACCATTCCAGCACTGTTCTGCCTTCCATCCCTCAGTTTTTGTATTCCATTTGCAAGTTCCCACCCCCTGGAAAAATACTTCTTTTTTGGGTGGGGGAAAAAAAACCCCTATTTAGATGGCAGACTTCTGTCTGCTGGTGTTCAGGGGGACACCTCCAAGGATGGAGTTTTGCCATGTACTGTGAGGCGTTTCCTAATTTCCTCCGATGCGCACCTCCAGCCGGCTTCTGAGAGACTCCTTAAGGGCAAGATGGGGGTGGGAGTGGGGAATGGGAGCTCAGATCCTCTAGGCTTGGCATTGGCCACCCCTTTTCCTTGGTTTTTTGAAGTTTGATGAGTTCAGTGCATTGTTTCTCCCCATCATCAGTGAAGTTAAAAACATTCTTCAAATAAATGAAATCACCCCGTCCCCTTTTGGAACTTGGACACTGTTCCTTTGATGAACATGAGGTGATAATCTGGCTAGCAAAAGAAGGCTAGGATGAGATCCTGTGCCGTGGTAACGGGAGGAAATGCTCTGAAAAGGTGAGGTCTGGTCACAGTCTGATGTTTCTCCAAACAACCAACCAAGAGCCTCTAAAATTTACACCCTGCATATCTCACAAATAATCTTGCATTCCGACTCTAGACCAATGCTCCTCTAGCTGTGGAGTCTTGTGAGCAAAAATTGTACTTGGTGATTACTGGCACTAAAGTTGTGAGCAAGTGATTTGGCTACTGCATAAATTAGTTTGCCCGGAGCCCTCCTTCCTGAGCTGAGACAAAAATGCGTGAGTCGGAGGCTAAATCTGTGAGCTAGCTCACACTAACTCAGCTTAGAGGGAACACTGCTCAGACCATTTCTTGTTCAACCGGACATATCAAAAGACCCTTTTTCCAGCCATGCCAGAGTGGGAAGGAGGAACTACTGCTTTAATATTCCAGGTATTTCCTATACCATTTGTCTTTTTCCTAACGCTCCCTCCACAGCTGTCTTTATTTCCCCTGCCTAACTTTGAAAGAACTCTGCATTCAGAGGCACCCTTCAAGCCAGCTTCTGAAATCCCCCTTGAAAGAGGGTAGGAGTGGGAATGGGGAGCTGGGGCTTTAGTATTCTAGGCTCCGTATTTGCCGTTCCATTTTACATTTTTAAAAAGGCCCCTGAATTGCAAACATGCTTTCTTTTCATCAGCAGCATAGTCACCGTTGGGAATTCACAAAATTTGTTGTTGTTTTTCCAAATGAATGAAAGACTCATTGATCCCTTTGGAGCCTTTTGTGAGCTTGATGTGGTAGTAATCTCGCTCGCAAAAGAAGGCTAGGGCTAGACCCTCTGCAGTGGTGTTCACAGTCAAAACAGATGCCAGACCAGCATGAAGATACGGTAAAAGGAAGCACTCCGAGCTTGGCACCAGGTGGGGAAACTGTCTTGATTGGTCTTGATTTCGAGAGCCCTTGATGGGAAGCCCTTACAATCAGTCCCCAAGACCAAAGAAAAACATCTACCTGCCCAGAACAGGATGTGCCAGCCAGATGTATTTCAGGTAAATGTCAATCCAGCCCTGGGGGCTATTCAAGAATTATTGTAAGAGGCTTTGGCTGTTCCTGGCTTTCCATGATGTTTGAACATCCCAGAAATCCTTTGCCAACGCATAGAAGGAAATTGATGACCAGCTCCACTTTTGTCAGTTCGGGGGTCGCTAATACTTTCCTCTTTGGGAGAATGGGATTGGGATACCCGATGGAGGAAGCGCCCTAAGACTGGAGCCTTGGCCTAGGATGGGATCCTGCCGGGTCCCATCCAGGTCTCTTTACCACAGCCCACACCCCGGCCGAGGACAGACTGGCAACTTGCCGCGGGATGGGACCCGGGCTGACAACGACTCAATATCGGATTAAATGGAATGTTCACACAGGCACATCTGCCTGGCGTCCCCCACCCGTAGCCTACCGGTGCTCGCTCTCGCGCTTCACTGCCGGATTAAAAACACCTGATAAAAGCCAGCGCAAATCTTGAAAGCCTGCGTCCGTCGCGCGTTTCTCCGCTTCCGGGGAGTCTGGAACGCGCAGGCGAAAAGCCGGGAGGCAACCCGCGTTGGGCATGAGGCAGCAGTGGTGTGATTGGTTGCGCTCCGCTCCACTGCCCAATGCGGTGCCGGCGTTGCAGGGCAAAAAAAAAAATCGCCAAAATGCGCTCATGCGCACATACGCCCACAGCCGAAATAACGGGGAAACAGCGAATATAGCGCGCCTCCGGCGCGGCAGTCTGAACGCTCCCGCGCGCCTCCGTCCAGTATCTTCCGGCAGAGGCCCCCGCTGTGTGGGCGGGAAAACCCGGTATCGTTTACTCCGGGTTTTTTTTGCCGCGACTCGATACCGGGGCAAATTGCCAGTCTGTCCTCGGCCCCCGTGTAGTTTTTCTCCACACCAGTCTCCTGGTCCCCAGGGCGGCCTTTTCAGTCATTTGTTATTTGTCATTTTTATTGACTAAAGATGAAAAATGCAGATGTATAACAACAGAGCACTTGTACAAGTGAACAGAAGGGCCTGCGAGTGTAGCACCTATAAGTCACAACAACAGTGCAAACGAGACAATTTTAGGACAACTTAGTGTACAACAGCGTACTGTAAATATGTTCAAAAGGTTTTGTAATACAAGTGGCATGAATAACCATTACGTATATGTGAAGTATGCAACTCAACAAGGTATCGATTTCAGCAAAGTGATTTCAGCTTTATTTAACAGCAGCGATCAGACAACACAACTGTTGTGAGAATAATGGGGCTGCACGTGTCTTGTGAATGTGTTCACCCGTGCCACCCACACCTCCCCCTCTTGGTTCGTGTGTTCCCTGAGTGTCGCCTCCTTACCAAAGGCAATAGATGCAAGCTAGGAAACCCCCAAACGCTGGCAGAGACACTCTTAGCAAAAGGTCTCTTCTTAAAATAAAAGTTATCTTTATTAAGAAAACATCCAAAAGTTTACCAGGCAAGTTGGTTAGCAAGACGCCAAACCAACTGCCAACACAGTACAATCCTATTTCTTAAACATTGATAGTGAAAACACAGACAATACATGCAAGCAAAGTCTCCCCCCCCCCAAAGCATGCAGAAACGAAAAGTCTTTCGGGCTGACTCCCAAAGTCTCCAGAGAGTAAAATCTCTCCTGGTTCCTTCAAGAGCCAGCGAAAGTCTGTTGGAACTGACTAGCATTTGTACCACGTGATCAAAGGGGTCCACAATAATTAAATTACAGTTGTAAATTGAAATCTTGAAGTTGAGAATATTTGCAAGGAAATTGCTTTCTTGCGTCTCACACAACAAAAGTTGCGTTTTGTTTACAGGACCAGACAGTGTCATTGTTTTTTCCTGGTGTTCCCAGCATTGAAGATGAACCCATTCTTTCATGTTATCTCTGGGATGGGAGTAGGGGCGTGAATCCCTGTATCAGATGGATTGAAGTCTGTCACTGCCCAAATGGCTTTTCCTGCCAGATGGGATTTTATGGTTTAAATGGATATAGTGGGTCTCACACCTAAGGGAATTTACATTGATTTAGATCCTGGGAATGGAATGTGTAAACTTTGTACGTGACAGAGAGGGGTGCTTTGCCTGGAACAAGGGTTTTGCAAAGACTCGTGGGATTTGATTCAGTGAAAGCAGGCCAGGGCTGTTTGCTGTCCTGCTAGCAAAACAGAGACAGATACATGGATTTTATAAACTATTTGGTTCATTTTAAAACCCAAACCTTCTATATTTCTAAAATTTCTTACCACAACAACAACACACACAGAACAATGGAGCACAGCTCCTTTTTAAACAGTCCGGGCTGTCAAAGCCACGCCCATAAATAAGTTAAAGACCAATAGGAACTAAGGGATAAAGACCAATGAGGTCTGTTCCCTCCAGAAGCATATGTACAGTTATGATTGGTTATTTACAAGGTTTCACAGAAACCGACCAATGGGAATGTGACAGCTTACAATCCCTTCTTATGTCTGAAGCTTAACATAGGAAAGGATATGGCTGATTCCAGCTTCAGGACATAACATTATATATATGCTTTCTTTTTTGTATATCATGATGTCAACTTATTTGGTTATTTAAAAAATGGGAAAGGCCTGGCCAAAAGGTCATCCATGAAGACCAGTGCAGAAAGGCCAACACAGAGGGCTTTTCAGTCATTGAAAGGGATTGCTGAGGGTTCTTCAGAAAAGGGGGGGGGCTCTAGTCTGTGGCTTTATTTGCTTTTAGGCTGCATTACAAATTAGTATTCAGCTATTAATATTGATTTGTAAAAGGAATTGATCTCTTTCCTATTCCGTCTTGAGCCTTTTGGAAAGACAGATGTCTCATTTCTCTATGCAGTATGAAAGGACCATTCCGGCACCGTTCTGCCTTCCGCCCCTCAGTTTTTCTATCCCACAGGCAAAAATTTGCACGTTCCCACCCCCTGGAAAAATGCTTCTCTTTCAGTGGAAAAAAAGAACATGTTCAGAAGGCAGGCTTCTGTCAGCTGGTATTCAGCGTGACACCTCCAAGTATGGACTTCTGTTGTATACCGCGAAGAGTTCCCTCAACTCCTCAGATGCACGCCTCCAGCCAGCTTCTGCGAGACCCTTTAAAAGCAGGATGGGGGTGGGGGTGGGGAACGGGAACTCAGATCTTTCAGGCTGGGCATTGGCCATCCCATTTTCCCCCTTTTTAAAAAAGTTTGCTGAATTAAGAGCATTCTTTCTGGGAAGTTAATGTCTGGGAAGACATTGCTGGGAAGTTAAAAATATTCTTCAAACAAATGAAATCCTCCCCTATCCCTTTTGGAACTAGGATACTCTTCCTTTTATGAACTTGAGGTGGTAACCTGGCTACCAAAAGAAGACAAGGATGAGATCCTCTGCAGTGGTAAAGGGTGAAAATGCTCTGAAAGGGGGATGTCAGCTAACAGCAAAGAAGTCCCAGACCACCTTGAAGATACGGTAAAAAGAAATACTCCGAGCTTGGCACCAGGAGGGGGAACTGTCTTGATTGGGCAAGCAGCATGTTTCTGAGAGCCCTTGATGGGAAGTCCTTCCAATCAGTCCCCAAGACCAAAGAGAACACCCACCTGCCCAGAACAGGATGTGCCAGCCAGATGTACTTCAGGTAAATGTAATTTTATGACCTACATTTATCAGTAAGTTGAAGGCATTCATAATGGGAAATCCAGCCCTAAGCAATGCTCCCTCTAAGCTTTGGAGTCATGTGAGCAAAAATTTTACTTTCTGAGCTACCGGCATTATTGTGTGAGTGAGCAATTTGGCTGACATATAAATCAGTTTGCTCTGGAGCCATCCTTCCTGAGCAGAGACAAAAATGTGTGCGCCAGAGACTGTGAGCTAGCTCACACTAACTCAGCTTAGAGAGAACACTGGCCCTGAGAGCCAGTTTGGTGTAGTGGTTAAGTGTGCAGACTCTTATCTGGGAGAACCGGGTTTGATTCCCCACTCCTCCACTTGCACCTGCTGATGTGACCTTGGGTCAGTCACAAGCTCTGGCACAGCTGTTCTCTCAAGGACAGTTTCTGTCAGAAGTTCTCTCAGCCCCACCTACCTCACCGGGTGTATGTTGTGGGGAGGGGAAGGGAAAGGAGTTTGGAAACCACTTTGAGATGCCTTTGGGCAGTGAAGGGTGGGGTATAAATCCAATCTCTTCTTCTTCTTCCTGAGGCTTTCCCAGAAATGTCGTAAGAGGCTTTGGCTTTTTCTGACTTTCCATGATATTTGAACATCCCAGGAATCCTTTGCGAACCCATAGCGAGAAATCGATGACCAGCTCCACTTTTGGCAGCTTGGTGTCACTAGTACTTGTTCTTTTGGGGAGAATGGGTTCAGGATACCTGATGGTGGAAGCCCCCTCACACTGGTCCTGGTGAATGGTCCTTCCTCAACATCTCAGGGAGAAGAGGATGTCCCTAGCTCTGCTCCCCTCTTCCCCATAGATACACGGAATGGAATCTGGCACCCTCTGGATCTAAACTCTGGGCATATCTGCAAGCAGCAATCACTGTCCAACTGATAATTACAGAAAGAGAATAACTTAGGGATGGTGTCTGAAATACATTCTCCCTTGGCACAAGTGTTATCCAAAAGGGAGACTCTAATTGTGTACACACATATGAGCGTCCTCACATGCTCAGGACCTAAACACATTCTGGGGGATCTGTATTGCCAAGAGGCAAAAGGGTTCTTTCCCTCAAAGGGATTCAAAAACAATAAGCATGATAGGGTAGGGTACCTGTGGTGCAGCAGGGTTAAATATTGTTGGTGCAGCAGGGTTGATCGCTCATGGTGCGGCAGGGTACAGGCCCTGTGGTGGCTCCATCGCCTGGTTGACCACATCCCTGGCAAAGTTCAGGTTTTACGGGGAGGCATACTGTTCATCCACATAGGATATTACCAGTTCCGACATGTCTTCTTCCTCTACCTCTGTTGGGTTGAAATTTGAGTCTGGAACCCAGAGCCTGTCTTCTAGACTTTGGCCCAAGCATTTCTGCTGCCTCAGCTTCCTTTGGAAGTGTTTCCAACATTGTATTCCGTTCATCCTTTTCTGCCTGTTGCTTGGCCTGTAGTGGGGCAGCCTCTGCTTGCAGCTTATATTATTTATATATTTATTTATTTATTTTGGGATTTATACCGCACCCTATCCGGTAGCTCAGGGCGGCTAACAAGTGGTCAAGCCGAGTTTCAGAACTAAAAACAATAACAATATTACATACAATAAAAAATTCAAAAATTCAATACAGCAGTAAATTTCATATAAATCCAAGATGCAAGCTTGCCTTGTCACTTGCAGCCTTTCTCCAGGTTTCCTTCCATCTGGGTGGACTCTGTCCTCTTGACTGCTGCGGCAGCATCACCTTTAACTTTAGCCACCTTCAAGGCTAAGGCGGCTGCCCCAGACTTGTGAGAAGAACGTCAGATGATGCTGGAAGAGGTGCCGGTGTGGTGGGATGAGGCTTTATGGGAAGGGTGACAGGATGATTTTGTGTGTTTGGTTAAAGCTGTGGAGGAGGCGCTAGAGGGGTGAGATGCACCTCCGTGGGAGGGGGCCCTTGAAGGCACACATCCTTTTGGAAAATCGTTTGGAGGAGAAGGAGGCAGAGTTTGGCTGAGAGCTACTCTAGCTTCTTGTTCACCGTGGTCCGATTCGAGCAGTCTGGACTCCAGTTCTTTGATGCCGCTCTATGAAACCTCTTCAGCGGAATCGATGAGTCTGTTCAGTTCTTCGTTCTCCTCCCGAAGGTGGTGCTTTTCCTCTGAAGCTTTGGCTGTGTTCAGCTAGTCTAGGAGGCTAGTGCTTTTTCCACCCAGTGTGCCTTCCACTTTATGAACTGGGTTGCCGTCTGTGTTGGTGCATTGTGCACATCTTTCCAACCGGTTATGTTGTCTGATCCATCTAGATCTTTTTGTGTTCTGCTCCAGACCCTATCTGACTTCTTATGCAATTCTCTTTTCATATCGGACAAATATTGACACATCTTGGATGTCGGAATCCTTGCATGCTCCTCTGTCTGAGGCATGGACCCCACTTCAGTATTATCTACTGGGGCAGAAGCGGAAGTGTTGTCAGATGCCATTTGTGTCATCTGACCAGGGTTGCTGCTTTTTCCTATAATGATGCCTTTTTAAGGTTTACAATTATTAGTGAACTGCGGTCACGTTCAGACCCACTGGGTAATGCTGTTAAATTAGTACCATGATGTTGGCGTCACCTTGCTTGCTTGAAGACTTAGATTGCTTTTTTGCCTGCGTTTGCTGCTTTTCACCACCTGATGGCACTGCCATTATTTTCCCTGCTATGCTGACCTTGGCCACTAAAGGGCACTGCTGTGCTTGCTGGAGCCCTCAATGATGCTGCTGAACTGGAACGGTCCTCTTTATCGGGGAGCTGGTTGGTGAGTTTCCCCTTTCAGCTGCGGGCGTCACCTTTTCCCCTGTGCTCGAGGTTTTGATTCCACTGTGTTTGCATGCAATGGCAAGGACTGAGCTAAGGAAGGCAGGCGAGGCTTGGGTTGGATTTTAAAGACTTGCAGGTTTAACTCAGGCAGCAATTGCTTCCCTTTTTTTGGCCCCCCGAAGGGGAATTTTTTCTTGCATTTTCTAAAACTAAAATACTACATAAGACTAAGGGCAGGGTCTACACACTAAGGGGAGAAAGAAAAGGTATCTCTAAAAACCCAAGAGTGGGTGTCATACAAACTGTTTTAACAAGATGTTTATATCACTTAAGCTTCATGTTAAAGAGCATGGGCTGGGAGACCATGGGCTGTTGGAGGGTAGGTCTTTCAGATCTGAATCACAGGGCAGGAAGGAGAACGGGGTGCTTGTGTTCTGACCAGGGGTGTGCAGAGAAAAAAAATATTTGGTATTATTTGGATTCAGGACCTCTGATCTAAATATACTTGTTATTCCCCAATAGTCCCGAGTATCAAGACTAGTATGGACAACCTATTCAGGAAATGTTCGGGATTTCTGAATATGTTTGGCTCCATCATACCCTATCGGTCCATTGTCATCAATGGCAAACCTCTCCAAGGTTATATTCAGGGGACTGGGGTGAAGGGGTTTGAGGTAGAGGCAACAAATTTGCAGTGTTGCTGCTGGGGCCTCTCCCCAAAAGAACTGCCAAGTCTCAAAAAGATTGGTCAAGGGGGTCCAATTCCATGTTTCCAATGCTGGGAAGAACAGCACAAGAATCCCAGCAGAGAAGAGATTCTCACTGAAGTGGAAAGTGAACATAAGAACATAAGAGAAGCCAATGTTGAATCAGGCCAATGGCTCATCCAGTCCAACACTCTGTCACACAGTGGCCAAAATATACCAGGTGCCATCAGGAGGTCCAGCAGTGGGGCCAGGACACTAGAAGCCCTCCCACTGCTGCCCCACCCCCAGCACCAAGAATAGAGTGCATCACCTGCCCCAGACTGAGAGTGAAGGTTTTTTAGAGTGGGGGTGTTGTTTCCTAGGCCAGTAGCTGAACCAGTGCAGTGTACCCGGCAGAACCAGTGGCACTGTGGCACTACCAAGCTCTTCTACCGGGCCTTCGGTTGAGGTGGCGGGCATCCCTCTTCCTTCCTGGCTGTCTCCCCTCCAGTGGCCTGGACCCTGAAGCTGGGGCGCTACTGGATTTTAATAAGCTGATTGACATTGGAGCTCACCGTCGCACGGTATTTTAGGGTTTTATTGCTTTAAATGCTTTTAATGGTTGTTGTACTGTTATTATTGTAAAATGGTTGTAAACCACCCTGAGCCTGCCCGCAAGGAGGGCTGTATAGAAATCAGATAGATAAATAAATAAATAAATAAATGTAACCAACAGGACTAAGGTCAAATGTGAGAATCTCTGAAATACCAACTGAGGAGCTGGCGATTCTGCAAGGACAGAAAACACAGTACGCTGTACGAGGAGCCAGCAGCAGAACCTAACCCGTGCCAAACTACTAGTACCCAGGTGCAGAACCCATCCTAGTATTCTAGTTTTTCACCTGCATGTGCGTGTATGTGTGTGTCATTCCTGTAGCTCGCCTTGGAGGGGAGCCATACATAGATTGCACGGCCAACTGAAAAAAATGGTGCAAGGCAGCAAGTGTCTGCTACAAGGAACTCCCTACTTTCCAGCATCAGGTGCATTAGTCTAACATAGAAACAATGAATGCAGACTTGCAAGTGCACAGCAAGACGTAAGATGGGACCCCGGGTCTATCCTTCCCAGTTGCCTTAGAGATTGGATTCCCCCCTGTGCTGTGCTGTCCCGTGCGGTTGGGGAAGAAAAGGACCGCTCAGCGGGTTCATCGTTGGGTGTGTTTGCCTTTTGGGACAATCCAAAACGAGGGGAATCAGAAGTTCCTGCTCTGGAAGCTAAATGTGACTGACATGACATAACTCATCCAAATGTAAACGCAGGCGTCTCAAAAATGGCCACTGGCTTCGGAATGATTAGGCGCTGCAGTGCCAAATATGAAAGGTACTGGAACCTCCTGTCCTCACAGGCACTCATTCTCTCTGCATTTTTGCACTGGAAGCTATGGCTATATGTGCCAGGCATAACTTACGACAGAATAAAGCAAAGGGGTTTCAAAGTTGGCAACTAGCTTCAGGGTGATGCTGGGAGTTGCAGTGAGAAACTGGAATGGAAAAGACTGGAGAGAAATCCAGGCATGGATACTCCACAAGAGCTGGAAGTGGTAGACTCTAGATACCAGGTTGCTTCTGCAGCCACTGTTTGCCAGTCCAGGTGGTCTTTGACAGGGATGGGCACCAGATGGTGAACACAGCCCGTTTCCTGAAATGGACTGAAGTCAGGCTGGACTGATGACTCAACAGGGAGGTGTATGTTGTTACCTGAAAGGGACCCCAAGTCAAGGCAGGGACACCTGCAAGAGGACGGGGGGACACACACAAAATTCCCGGTGCTCATGTCAGCTGGAAGGCCCCTGAAGCCAGGGCCATGCTGCATCCAGCCAAACGGCTTTCCATCTCTTTTCCTTTCATGCAGTTCTGACTGCAGCCACTATGGGTGCAGGACAGTCTGAGCATTCAGGCTCTGATCACACACAGAATTAGCAGCATGAGAAAGACAAATGCCAGGTGGATTTTATGGGCGCTATCACACGGGAACATCTGGCAAGTGTCCTGCACCTGTCGCCAACCCATCTCACCCCTCTGAAGAAGTGGAGTTAAAATATACCTGGGAAAAGTGCAGTAGCAAACGGGTTTGTGACAGGCCGTAGATGGACGTCTCCATGTGATCGCATCGGCGGGTCCTCATTGCATCAGTGATCTCTTGTTGAAGCGCACCGGAAACATGCGGCAAAGAATTGTGTCTGATTGCACAGTGGTGCATCAAATTACTACGGGGTAAATAGCCTCCCCCCCCCCGCGTTATTTGGCATGT
Organism: Gekko gecko; assembly: GCA_029375565.1. NCBI lineage: Eukaryota > Metazoa > Chordata > Lepidosauria > Squamata > Gekkonidae > Gekko > Gekko gecko. The sequence goes on along the minus strand of JAPDNY010000015.1, from coordinate 44,409,334 downwards.
GTGACCGGGACCTCAGACTGTCAGGTAGACACATCTGTTTTCCAGACTGAAACAAACCAGTCTAACCAATCACGCAACCAAGCCAGTACTGGGGCAAGACAAGCCAGCATGGCTGATGGCCGCTACAGTAATTGCCAGCCCAAATGATGCTCACAAGGTGGTTGTCTCCAGCAGTCCCTCCTTTCCCTCTTCCTTTCCTTGCGTCCAGCTCCCTACTTTTGCCTGCCCAGGAAGAGCTTGTGTACCAAAAGGGTACTCCTGTTTAAACAATTGCCCTCATGTTGCCTTAGATTTTCCCTCCACTTCCCCTATGAATTTCAGTTCCCCATATGTTAGCTGGGTAGCCTTTAGGTAATATGGCGCTCTTCTTATGTAATAAATAAATTTTATTATTATGTCGTTGTCCCACATGATTACCATTGGATACTTTGTTGGTTCCTATCCCAACTAAGGAACTGTGCTTAAGGAGGGTTTGTTCTTCTAGGAATCTTCCTTCAGAAATGGGCACCTAGGCACCCTTAAAGTTTAAACAGAAGTCAAATTGATTTGAATATACTGGCAGTGGATGGAAATTGTATTCACAACTGCGTTTTGGTTAGGATTAGCAGAGAGAGTAGATTATAGATAGATATAGATATAGATATAGATATAGATATAGATATAGATATAGATATAGATATAGATATAGATATAGATATAGATATAGATATAGATACTAGGGAGCAAAGCCCGTGTAGAGGGAGACAACAGGCCCTAGAAAGGTTGGTAGGGTGGGAGGATGGATGGATGGAAAGGAGGGAGGGACGGAGGAAGGAAGATAGAAAAGGGGGTGAGAGAGAGAGAGAGGAAGGAAGGAAGGAAGGAAGGAAGGAAGGAAGGAAGGAACGAAGGAAGGAAGGAAGGAAGGAAGGAAGGAAGAGGTAGAGTGAAAGAAAGAGAGGGAGAGAGATGGAGAAAAACAGGAAGGGAGGAAGACAGGAAGAGAGGAGGAGAGAGAGTGAGAGTTAGAAAGATGGGGGAGAGAGACAAAGAGAGAGAGAGAGAAAGGAAGAGTGTGTGTGGGGGAGCAGTGGAAATGGGCCGTGGTGGCGGGTTCAGTGCTGTTGCCAGCCTGCACCGCCCCCCCATGCCACTTCAGGGAGGGGTGCGGGGAAAATGGGCGCCAGCCTTCACTGGGCCCCCCCAATACCTATGAAACCGAGGTTGGGGTGGGACCGGCAGAAACGGGCCCTCGGCAGTCAGCTCAGTGCCGCCGCCGGGCCTCTCCTCCCCCCCAATGCCTCTGAAAGCGCGGGGGGAGTGGTGGGAACAGGCCCGCGGCAGCCAGCGCAGCACCGCTGCCGGGCCTGTCCTCCCCCCAAAGGGCTTTGAAGGTGGGGGGACGAGTGCCGGGAACAGGCTGAAGGTGGGGGGGGAGAGGAGGGAATGGGCCCATGGTGGCCAGTGCAGTGCCGCCGCCGGGCTTCTCCTCCCCCCAAAGGCGTCTGAAGGTGGGGGGAGTGCCAGGAAGGGGCCTGCGGCAGCCAGTGCAGTGCCGCCGGTGGGCTTCTCCTCCCCCTGAAGACGTCTGAAGGCAGGGAGTGCCAGGAAGAGGCCCATGGTGGCCGGTGCAGCACCACCACTGGGCTTCTCCTCCTCCCGAAGGCCTCTGAAGGCAGGGGGGAGTGCTGGGAAGGGGCCTGCGGTGGCCGGCACAGCGCCGCCACTGGGCTTCTCCTCCCCCGAAGGCCTGTGAAGGCAGGGGGGAGCACCGGGAATGGGTCCGCGGCTGCCGCCAGGCTTCTTCTGCCTCCCCAAATGGCTCTGAGGGTGAGGGGGGGAGAGCCGGAAATGCCCACGGCAGTGGTAGTGCAGGCGGGACGTGGGCTTCTCTCTGTGATTTGCTGTGAGATGTTGCATAGCAGCATGGCCCGCCAACAACTGTTGGCGTGCATAGAATGTTGTGGAACCAAAATTCAATTATTAATAAGGAAGGATATATACACACACACACAAAACTGCTTTTATACAACACTAGAGATATTCAGAGAGTTATTTCCCCTTGTCACCTTTGGTTTGATGTTGTTAGAGATGGTTCAGTGCTTTAAGAGGGTTACAGACAGTAGACTGCTTCCTTTTGGACTTCTTACTGGATGGTACACAGGCCTGAGATTTCATCGTGCTTTATTCCCTTTAACCTTATGATTATAGGCCAGAGGTTTCCCTATCTGCCCCCTCTTCCTCTGGCCAGATTGTCATTCTCTTCTCCTTAAGAGCAATAACTTCTTTTGACATGCTTAATGGACCTCTGTGCCTCCTCAAGCCTTTTATCAACTTCCTATCTGCCTGAAGAACAGTCTCTGTAAACTGGTTAGTAAACTTCCATGCTGAGAGTGACTAATTCTCCACTCAGGTAGTGGTTTTGTTTTTGTTTTTACACAAGGAGATTCCTTGCACTTCTTGAATAGAGGGGGTTCTGACACATCTTTGCCAGAATCACTGTCTCCACCCCCACGCCCCAAGACATTTGCAGACACCACGACACACTCGCTCTGCTACAGACAAGGCTTATCAGGCACTTTTCTTCAAGGTCTCGCTAAGCATTTTTTTTTCTTTCAGCTCTGCCCCCTTGCTCCAACTCCTCACTCTTCCACACCAGCTGGCTAACTAACTCCTTCCCACTGGACTTTTTTCCAACAGCTCCATGTTCCATTCCACAGTAAGCTGCCTTCACCCAATCAGAATGAGCTTCGTGAGCTGCCCATCATTTTTCAGCTGCCTCACCCTTTTCCTAGCAGCATTGCCTAAAAGCCTGCCATTGCTTGCTGTCCACAACAGCTTGCAACAATGTAGTTAGTATGATGCTTCTTTCTCTCCCCTTCCCCTCACATTTTTCTCACTAAGTTCTCTCTCCCTTCTCTTAATTTTTTCCATGCAAGTTTTGTTCTCCACTTTTACTCATCCCTGTCCTGCTTTACAAATTAGAATGCACTTAACTGTAGTATAGCAGCAAACCTGTGTTAATTTTATGAACAGGAGGGGGAATTAATGTCTCCCTATGATCTAAGAAATTAGTAAAAGTAAGTTTTCCCCCCTCCTACACCCTTTACATGGGTGGCAGAATTTTCTCCTAAATGAGTCCAGGCCTTTCTGGGCATTATTTTAAATTGGCTTTAACATCTATTCTTTGGTTCAGTATCTCACAAGTCTTTGCAGCCTGATTACTATTACATTCTTGAAAATAAGCGTTGCCCTTCCTTTGTCCTACATGTATGAGCATAGGTTACTTTCCAGGAGACAAGGGTACCAGGCGGAAGTCTAAACATATAGTTTATCAGTTTGTGAGGCTGCTTAGCCACTTATCCTTGATGAAGAGGCTGTCTAGGACCACTTGACCTCATCTCTCTATATAATAATTCTGTTTTGGTCATGAACTCTCCTGAACATTCCACATGGTCCCAAATCAGTTGGCTCCCTGATGTGTCACTCAGAAGCTGTCCCTATCCACTGGCTGCGTTGCCTGAGTGTTGCCTCCAATATTCTAAACACTTTGCTGTTCCTCTCCCCCCAATAGCCAGAAGTCATTTGCATATGTGGCCTGATGGGCCTTTGCCTCTAACATTCTAAACAGTTTGCTGTTGATGTTGGGAGTCATTGAATGTGTCCTGAGGTAAAATACATACCACAATCTTCCCTTAAACAGTCACTGGAGTTGCCAATTTCCCTGTAGGGCCTGGCGGTCTCCCAGAAATCAACATGTTCCCCAGCCACAGCACATCATTTCCCCTACAGAAAATTTCCTGGCTATTACAATGGCTGGTTTGAGCAGTGGACTCTATGGCATTATACCCTGCTGAAGTCCCCCTGCACCACAAACCCTGCCCTCCCCAAGCTCTACCCCTCAGATCTACAGGTCTGGCCCTCCCCTTAGTATTGCCAGCCTCCAGGCAGCACCTGGAAATCTCCAAGATCAATTCTCTTGGAGAAACTGGCTGCTTTGGGCAATGAACTCTATGGAATTATACCCTGCTGAGGTCCCTCCACACCTAAAAACCTGCCCTCCCAAGGCTGTACCCCTCAGATCTACTGGTCTGGCCCTCCCCTTAGTATTGCCAGCCTCCAGGCAGCACCTGGAGATCTCCAAGATCAGTTGTCCTGGAGAAAATGGCTGCTTTGGCCAATGGACTCTATGTAATTCTACCATGCTGAGGTCCCTCTGAATCCCAAACCCTGCCTTCCCCAGGCTCTCCCCCTCACATCTACAGGTCTGGCCCTTCCCTTAGTATTGCCAGCCTCCAGGCAGCACCTGGAGATCACCAAGATCTGTTGTCCTGGAGAAAATGGCTGCTTTGGGCAATGGACTCCATGACAGTATACCCTGTTGAGGTCCCTCCGCACCCCAAACCCTGCCGTCCCCAGGTTCTACCCCTCAAATCTACAATGGAGAGCTCTTTTACCCCAGTATCACTTGTTTATTAAAAGGATATCTTGAAAACTTTCCATTTGGATCTGCATTCTGATGAAAATGAACTTTTTTCTATTGTGTATCCTGTGTGGATGCCATAGATTTATTATGTCAACAGCTTTATGATAATGCCAGATTCTATTTTGAATGTTGTATTGTCCAGTGTATGAAAGCTTTGGAGTCTCATAAGAATTCCATAAAGACTTATTCTTGGTACTGATTGAGTTGAATATTTCCATATTATTGTTTAAGGTTATCCTTATTTTTAGTACTAACTTTTTCTGTGCGGGTATGGGCAGGAAGACAGAATGGCCCAGGACAGACTGGCAATTTGCCCCGGTATCGAGTCGCGGCAAAAAAACCCCGGAGTAAACGATACCGGGTTTTCCCGTCCACACAGCGGGGGCCTCTGCTGGAAGATACTGGACGGAGGCGCGCGGGAGAGTTCAGACTGCCGCGCCAGAGGCGCGCTATATTAGCTGTTTCCCCATTATTTCGGCTGTGGGCGTATGTGCGCATAAGCGCATTTTGGCGATTTTTTTTTGCCCTGCAATGCCAGCACTGCATTGGGCAGTGGAGCGGAGCGCAGCCAATCACACCGCTGCTGCCTCATGCCCAACGCGGGTTGCTCCCGGCTTTTCGCCTGCGCGTTCAGACTCCCCGGAAGCGGAGAAACGCGCGACAAACGCAGGCTTTCAAGATCTGCGTCGGCTTTTATCAGGTGTTTTTTAATCCGGCAGTGAAGCGCGAGAGCACCGGTAGGCTACGGGTGGGGGACGCCAGGCAGATGTGCCTGTGTGAACATTCCATTTAATCCGATATTGAGTCGTTGTCAGCCCGGGTCCCATCCCGCGGCAAATTGCCAGTCTGTCCTCGGCCAATATATTCCAATTACATGTATTCAGCGCAATCTTAAGTCTTGGGTTTTCTTTGAAGTGTATGATATGCATTAAGGTCTTTCTTCTCCATGTTTGTGAAGTTCAATGAATAGTGTTGCTTATATACAAGGGTCCCTCTCTCCATCTCTGGAAAAGGAATCAATCTCTAGCCATCCATCCCACTGAACTCTGCTGTGGTCTGAGCTTCCGGGGAATGCTCCTGGGCTCAGAAATTTCCCTAACAACATGCATGGGGATGGAACACACCCAGTCTTTCTCCCCAGGTGGGACCCAAAGCTGCACTGGTTTTATGTTCTCTATTATGGAAGATGCAGCTTGGGCTACAACTTAATACTCCTCCAAGCATGGAGATGAGTGAAGAAAACGCAGAAGCATAAGCAGAGAATAACTTTATTGCCCTGATTGAGAGACGGGGTAGCAAAGAAACATAAAATGATAGCAACATAAGATGGCAAGACTACTCTGTTCAATGCTAAGGGCATAGACTTGTTCAATGCCAAAGGCCCATTTGCTTTTTTTTTTTTTATAACTTTATTTTTATAACAATTTTAGAATACACAACTTTTTGTAAATTAACCAATAAGAGTTCAAAGTAGGTCACCAAACAGCACACAACAGGTGACTTAAATAAAGAACGTACAAAACCAATCAATAAAACACAAAATCAACATATTTAGTAGGTAGTGCAGTCAGGCCGTCATTAACATTATTAATATATTCAAAGAACACAAACCAGTTTCTCAAAAAATTAGATTTCTTTTCAGGGTAATCAGCTTCCATCAATTGTGTTGCTATTTTATCCATAGCTACTATATCCCATAATTTAGTAAACCATTGTTTAACAGTAGGAATCTTGTCTAATTTCCAGACCTGAGCTATTAAAGTTTTTGCAGCAATTAACATAAGAGAAACCAGATTTTCCGTTAAAGGAGAAAAAAGCCCCCTATCCCAATAATTTAAAAGAATTGATTCAGGTGTGAAGGGTATCTGAATTCCCAATATGGTGTTCATTTTAGCGATTATTAATTTCCAGAAGACTTGTATTTTTGGACAAGTCCACCAGCAATGAATGAATGAACCTAATTGGTCACATCCTTTCCAACACTTCGAGTCTTTTTTTATCTTAGCATGATACAGTTTCAAGGGGGTCACGTACCACCTTGAAAATTTTTTATAATTCTGTAATCTAATATTTAAAGAACGGGATGTAAATAGATGAGAGGACCAAATTCTCTTCCATTGATCCTGAGATAAAAGCAGATTGCAGTCCTTGTGCCAAGCAAGTTGTTGTGCAGAGTCCTTTTCCCAATAGTTTTGGGCTAATAGCCGATAAATAATAGATATAGTACCTTTGTGGTCTACCAATCCTTTCTCAATCAGTGACTCGAAGGCTGTTAATGGTCTATTAGTACCTTCTACCAGGTCGTTACTAGATATCATATTAGAAATTTGTTGATATTCAAACCAAGAAAGTTTTATGTTGTGTTTCAATTCTAGTTGTTGAGAGGACCATTTTTGCCCTTTATAGCATAAGTCCAGGATTCTAAATTTTCCCGCCTTTCTCCAGTTCTGATAACTGTCTATGTGTTCTCCCGGTGGAAACCAATTTTGCCCCAGAAAAGCAGAAACTGGTGAAGCTTTCGGAGCCACTATATATCTGGTTTTATCCCAGATCGCTAGTGTGGTTTTCAAGAAAGGGTTGTATTCTATCGTTTTAGGTCTATTTTTAGCTTGTGCCCAAAGGACTTCGTGCATTGGTTTAGGAAAAACAAAAGAGTTTTCGATTTGTACCCAGTCTTTAAAAATATATGGAGATGCGTAATGTAGAATATGTTTCAGTTGTGAAGCCTCATAATATAGTTTCAGATTAGGGACTCCTAAGCCACCATATCTCAGGGGCTTAGTCAATGGCCGAGGAAAGACTGGCAATTTGCCGCGGGATGGGACCCAGGCTGACAACGACTCAATATCGGATTAAATGGAATGTTCACACAGGCACATCTGCCTGGCGTCCCCCACCCGTAGCCTACCGGTGCTCTCGCGCTTCACTGCCGGATTAAAAAAACACCTGATAAAAGCCGACGCAGATCTTGAAAGCCTGCGTTTGTTGCGCATTTCTCCGCTTCCGGGGAGTCTGAACGCGCAGGCGAAAAGCCGGGAGCAACCCGCGTTGGGCATGAGGCAGCAGCGGTGTGATTGGCTGCGCCTCCGCTCCACTGCCCAATGCGGAGCCGGCGTTGCAGGGCAAAAAAAACAGCGAATATAGCGCGCCTCCGGCGTAGCAGTCTGAACGCTCCCGCGCGCCTCCGTCCAGTATCTTCCGGCAGAGGCCCCCGCTGTGTGGACGGGAAAACCCGGTATCGTTTACTCCGGGTTTTTTTTGCCGTGACTCGATACCGGGGCAAATTGCCAGTCTGTCCTGGGCCAATAATTGGAAATTAATACGGGGTCTCTTATTATTCCATAAAAATTTAGATATTTTAGCCTGCCAGGAATGAATGGTGTGATTTTTGATACTAAGTGGAAGATGTTGGAATAGAAATAAATTTTTAGGAAAAACAATAGTTTTTAAGAGGTCTATTTTTTCCAAAGGTGTGAGATTGCAGTTTGACCAGTTAAGAAAAGAGTTAGTCATTGAAGTTACAACTGGAGTATAGTTATAATCAAATAAGTCTTTTAAATTTAATGGTATCTGAATACCTAGGTGTCTCCAGGACTTGACTACCCATTTAAAAGGAAAGGAGTGTGTTATTTCTTGTTTTTCATGTTCTGTCACCACTATTGGATACAATTCGGTTTTAGAATAATTGATGGTGAATCCTGAGATTGCACTAAAGTTTTTCAAAACAGTCTTTATCTCCTTCAAGGAACTGATAGGGTTACTAATATATAGTACCGTGTCATCGGCAAATAAGCTAAGTTTGTGCTCTACTGAATTTACAAAAACACCTGTAATTGCTGGATTATTTCTTATAGCATAGGCTAAGGGTTCTAAAGAAATAGCAAACAAAATGGGAGAAAGAGGGCAACCCTGCCGGGTACCTCAAAATATCTCAATTTCATCAGATCTACAACCATTGATGGAAAGTTGAACCTTAGGGGATTGATAGATAGATTTTATTGATCTTAAAAAATTAGGTCCAAAACCCATATGGCTCAGGACAGCTTGTAAATAAGGAATTTCCAATTTGTCAAACGCTTTTTCAGCATCGAGTGCTAATATTACAGAATTTATTTTTTTACTTCTACAATAGTGGATGATATTTAAGGATCTTCTAATGTTATCTAATAACGCCCGACCAGGAATGAAGCCGGCTTGATCTTTATGAATGTACAGGGGCATAATTTTGTTTAATCGAGAGGCTAAAATGGTAGAATATATTTTGAAATCATGGTTAAGGATCGAGATAGGGCGGTAGAATTCTGGTTTGGTTCTGTCTTTCCCATCCTTGGGGATAACCACCATCCTAGCTTCTTTCCAGGATTTAGGCATATTCCCAATATCTATTAGGTAATTACAGGTTCGTGTTAGTTGATCACTAATTAGGAATTTGAATTTTTTATAGAATTCAATAGGAAAGCCATCCTTACCCGGCGCCTTATTATTTTTAATCTTAGCAATTGCTTCTGAGACCTCTAAAGTTGTAACAGGCTGATCAAGAAAATTTAGGTGGTCTTCTGATAACTTCCTGTCAAACTTTATAGAAGTAAGGTAGTTCTGAATGTTCTCTTTATTAGGATTGTCAGAAGAGTATAATTTTTTATAAAAATCTTGAAAGATTTTCGTAATATCTTTTGAGGTATTCACCAAATGTCCTTGAGGTGCCTTAATAGAAAAAATTTGAGTGGAGGCATAGTGTTGTCTTACTTTATTCCTAAGCCATTGAAAAGATCTAGTACTTTTTGTTATATAACGTTGTTTTAAATACATTAAATTCTTTTGAACATTCGAAATTTCAAGAGTATCCAATTTTTTCCTTTCAATGTTTAATTTTTTTAAAGTTTTAGATCCCCCATATTTCATATGCTTTAATTCTAGATGTTTAATATTCTCTTTCAAATTGGAAATTAACTTATTTCTTTCTTTTTTATAGGAGGATGCTACAGATATTAATTTGCCTCTGAGTACGGCTTTAAAGGCATCCCACAAAGTATCTTGTGAAACCGCTCCATTGTCATTGATTTTGAAGTATTCCACTATCTCTTTAGAGATTGCCTCAAAGATATTGGAATCTTGTAGTAATAGTTTATTTAAGGACCAATTTGGACCTTTGGAGTCAGTGGAATAGTCAGTAAATGTACTCACCACCCAGGAATGATCTGAAATGACCCTACTGCCAATGTCTGCTGTTTTAACGTTATTCAATAAAGATTTTGAAACTAATAAGTAGTCAATTCTGGAGTAAATCTTATGAACTTCTGAGTAGTATGTGAATTCTTTAACCCCTGGGTTGAGGTACCTCCAGACGTCACCTAAATTGAAATGATCCAATAAAGATTTTAGATTTGAAGGTTTCAATGTTTTGTTTTTGTTACCTAGTTTTTTATAAGTTTTATCCAATGAAGGATCTAAAATAAGATTAAGATCCCCTCCCAAAATTACCTCCCCTTGTTGAAAAGACAAAAGTTGTTCTAGGGTGGATTGAATAAAAGTGATCTGATCCGTATTCGGTGCATACAATGAAGCCAAGGTAATAGGCTTGCCATTTAACTTACCCCTGACAAAGATGAACCTGCCCATGCGATCTGATTTCGTAGCCTCCCATTGAAATGGAGTATTTTTAGAAATTAAAATAGCAACTCCCCTAGCTTTGGAAGTACCTGGAGATTGATAGGTTTGAGAAAACCAAGCTGTTTTTAAAACACTTTTTTCTTTATGTTTTAGATGTGTTTCCTGCAGGAACACTAAGTTTGGTTTTTCTTTTAACACCATATTGGAAAGACGTTTACGTTTAACAGGGTTGTTCATACCCTTACAATTCCATGAGATAGTTTTGTATGAATTCATAGATGCAAGAATTAGAGTCTAGTCAGCAGCACTACCAGTACTAAAAAAAAGAAAAAAAGAAAAAACAGGTTAAAAAAAAAAATTCTATCAAACAACAGTCAACTAATGCCTAATCAATAGGCTAACTTAACAGAAATTCTGCCAAAAGGCAGAAAAAGGGAAGATAGAAGAACACTAGAATCTCCCCGTCTGCTAAGGTCAGTTATCCCAAAAGTAATGTACCAGTAACTTATTACAATCTTTTCCCTCCCCCATCCACATTTTTTAAGAGGTAGAAGTAATACCCTCATGAACTAACCATAAAGGCTTAGTACTGAAAATAGCGATCAATGTGCAATTTTCTTTTTAAGAATAATCACAAAGAAAGTAATATCAAAACCAGAACTGTCTAGAGTCAACTGGATCAACTAATCATTAAGAAAAGGCATAAGCGTATAAAACTTTGCAATAATGTCCAAATTCCTAAATCATAAAGTGAGACTGAATAAATTTGTAATCAATGAATTGTTATCGTTCTGTTTTTTTTTTAAAGTTATTATGGTCCTATTGATATTTATAGATATATAAACCCATACACACATGGTGCCATACCTGCATAAACTTATATATATCCACCAATATCTACCAATATACACTGAACTTCCCATACATTCCCCCATAAACATACACACACATTCATACACCCACATACCTGCATATATATTTATATATACACATACATACTTACACCCACACTTTGTTATCCTTTTGTCTTTTCTCCCCCTTTATAACAATAAACACTAACTTATTAATAAGAGTTATTAAAGTTTTCCAACAATGAGCTCATAGAGCAATACTGTAAGTTAATTTATAACTGTTAAGACATTACTATAATATCTATAACCTGAAATAAGATGAATAGATGAAGAGAATAATTTTTTTGATTTTTTAGGTTTTTATAATTTTTTTGTGTTTTTGTATAACTGTATATATATTTTTCATTTTTTTTAATCTTTTTTTTTAAATAAAGGGTAAAATAGCTAAAGATATAAACATCAACTCTTAACACTTTTCCTAAGGAACTAGAAACTATTCACACACAACATAGGACCATTGCAATATATCTATAATTAGAGTGAGCAATCACAGTGTTTAAGTGATAAGACCTTAGTTCCAATATTCAATCTCCAGTATCCTGATTTTTTCCAAATGAAGGATGAGCTTCAATGGCGTCTTTTTCTTCTTGAGATAACTGCAGATGCAAGAAGTCGAGCAGTGCCAGTCCCGTTTTAAGGTCTGATGCTTGCACAAGAGTTCCATCTTTGTATACAGAGATGTTGGAAGTTGCAGTCCAACGAAATCGGATCTTTGCCTCTAGTAGTTTAGTTGTAAAGACTTTCAAGAGCTTCCGCTTTTCTAAAGTTTCTGGAGGAAGATCTAAGAGAACTAAAATTTTGCGACCATTATATGAGAAGGAGGTGTTTTGCCATGCCTCTTTAAGAATACGGTCCCTGGTGTTGGCATATACAAATTGGACCAAAATGTCTCGTGGGCGGTTTTGGCGGGCGGCGGCTATAGGGCCTAACTTGCTCGCCTTCGCAATTGCAGGGGCATTACCTTCCTCAATATTAAGGGCTTTAGCTAGCCAGCGGGATATAAATGAAGATAAATCAGTAGATGTTTCCACCCCCTCCTCCATACCTCTTAATTTTACGTTAAATTGCCGCCATCTGTTTTCCAACGAGATGAGTTTTGCCTGCATCAAGTTTTCTGATTGTTGCAAAGATTTCACGTCTGCTTGGAGGGCCTCCGCGGTTTCTAGCGCCGATTCGGCAGCTTTGCAGGCAGAACTGAGTCCCTCTGTGAGCTCCTCCAATTTTGCACTGACTGGTAGTAGTAGTTCAGACATAGAGTTTCTGAAGAAACGTTGAAGGTCTTCTTTTAGATCACACAAATCCTGTTTTTTTAGCTGATCGTTGCCGTTCTCCATTGCTCCGTTCTCGGCAGCCATTTTGAGGGTTGAGTTGTTCCCTGACTTCTGAGCTGCGTCTCTAAGAAAATAAGCAGCAACCGAAGCTGGATCTCTCTTGGATGATTTGCTTTTGTTTCCGCCCGATTTTCCCATTACTTTCAGTAAATTCTGAAGGAGATTTCACGAAGAATTGTGGACAGGGGAACGTAGGTGTTCTGGAGCGTTCAAATTACACGACCGCCATGTTTCGGCGTCGCTCCGCCCCCCAGGCCCATTTGCTTTAGGAAATGGAAGTATTCCATTGTAGTGATTTTAAACTAGTGCCCAGTTACTGTGTGACCGCAAATGGGCCTAAGGCAAGCAGATGCCCACCCAACCCCTTCTCCTTGAGAGTGCCTGGGGAAATACACGCCTGGACAGTGAGGCTCTGGTTTTCTGTGAAAGGAAGGATTCCTCTAAGCATCTGACTTGACCTGGCCAGAAGATCTTGGGGCAGTTGGAGGGAAATAAACCAGGGTTGTAGACAGCTTTCCTATCCAAAGAGATGGACAGGCTTTCCTTCTTCACACTCGATGAGAAGGGGTCTGTTGTAATTCGCACCATAGAAGCCACCATTGTCTTTGTCAGGGTAACAAGTAGTCACTGGAAGTTTACCTGATTGCACGGGAAGACTTATTTTCTTTCTCTTGTACATGCAGATTTTTAGAAGAACTTCATCAGAAGCATGAATGAATGTATTCCTTCCTGTCAAGCCTCTTTCCGCCATCGTCTTGTTGCAGTAGGAAGGATCAGACACAGACTCATCAGTCACTGGAAAATCGACATTCTTTTCTTTGAAAGATGCAAATGATCTCTGGCCTCCTGTGCCTGCAGCCATCCAGACCAAGACCAAAAGCAGCAAGATGGATCAAGGAGGGCTTGCACTCATTGCTGGCTGAATCTGTTGCTGTCTGTTTCGTAAGAAAAGAACGAATTTTTCAAAAGGAAAGTTTTTTTTTACAGAAAAGGTTTTTAAGAGGTAGAAAGACAAGAACTTCTCTCTCTCTCTCTCTCTCTCTCTCTCTCTGTGTGTGTGTGTGTGTGTGTGTGTGTGTGTGTGGTGTGTGTGCTCGGGCTGAATGATCCCAGAGCCTTTACCTTGAAAGCACTGCAGTCCTGGAAAAGAGAAGAATGACCAGAGAAGCAGCAGGGAGCTTGGAAAGGTGGACAGAGGCTTAAGGGGCTCAGAACTTGATGGGAGACACACCCAATGGCCAGAAAGCCCTGCTGCTTTGGCTATAAAAGTCAGACTGCAGCAGGTGAGGAAACACACCCTGCACATGCTCAGAGGAAACAGGAAAGAAACACAGGATGGGCCCCTTTCATCTTTCCTAATCTGGAACTCCTGCTGCCTTGGGTAGAACAGCTGCTGCAGCCTCTCCCCACATGCCCCCTTTCTGTTCTACCCCTCAACTGAATTTTAGAAACAGGTTCCCAGGAGGCAACATGGAGGCTTGTTTCTTACCTGAGAAGAAGGAAATTTGTCCCCCGGGGAACACGGTCAGCTCCAAATTAGATCTTGGTTCGCCTTTGTGTCCCTCTGAACCTCCCTCGGCCTTATATGGGGAGAGGCCAGCTGGGCAGGATTTAGTCTTAGGCAACTTTAATGAGGATTCCGGCCAGAAATGCCCCCAAGCAGAACTTCCCAGCAGGTGATGGAAAGGAGTCAGGATGAGTCAGTGTCCCTGGAACCCTGAAGGTGGCTTCGCTCCCAGGCTTGGAACTCTCCCAGACCCCTGTTGGTGGAGATCTTTCCCTCACAGCCCTGTTTTGAAGGGGAGGGGGTGGATGCAAGCAGTGTTCCAAGCCTCACCACATGGAGGTTGACAAACAAGGGCAACAGCAACACTGTGTTAGGATCTTGGACCTTAGAAAGAAGCAGGTTCTCGTATTTGCATGTGGGCCAATGTGAGCAGGAGGGGAGTGGGAACAATTGCCCCCCCCTCCTTACGTACATTTACTTCAAATTCTGAGTGGCCGTCTCACACAGACAAACTATCTGCACCTCAGACCCACCCCATGATGGGGAGGGGGATGGTGGCTACAGATCATATGAGAACATGGTGCTCGCATTTGGGCAAAGACGCGTGATGGGGCAGGACCAGGAGTCATTTTGGCACTTTGGGCTTCCCCACAAGCTGTTGATTTTGCCCCTGGCTTCATGTCGCCTCTCATCTTATTGGTTTAAACTGCATACCATCCATCACCTCTTTACCTCTTCCCCCCAAATACGCCAGAGGGTTTAAAAAAAGAACACAACATTTCCTCCAGAATCCTCTTGCCTTACTGGTCTCAAACCATTCTGCCTCAGGGGGGCATGGATTCCCGTTTACAGACGGAATGTTTCCTCAGTGCACCCAGTGGTATGGTCTGTTCCCTTTTTTAGTTTTCCAGTCCTAGGATGGGATCCTGCCAGCTTTTTCACTGGGTCTCCTCCAGATCTCTTTACTCCAGCCCTCCCCCAACGTGGTTTTCCTCCATGCCAGCCTCCTGGTCGCCAGGATGGCCCTTTCAGTCATCGAAGGGGACTGCCAGGGGTCCAGCAGAAGGGGGGAGGGGTGCTCTTGCCTGTGGCTTTATTAGCTTTTAGGCGTCAATGCAATTTTTAATATTTTAATATCAATTGGTAAAAGAGGTTAATCTTTCTTATTCTGTCTCTAGCCTTTCCAAAAGATAGATGTCTCATTTCTCTCTGAGGTTTGACAGGACACTTCCAGTACCATTCTGCCTTCTGTCCCTCAGTTTTTGTATTCCACAGGTAAACATTTGTACGTTCCCACCCCCCCTGGAAAATACTTCTTTTTGGATGGGGGGAAAGAACTTATTTAGAAGGCAGGCTTCTGTCAGCTGGTGTTCAGGGTGACACCTCCAAGTATGGAGTTTTGTCATGTACCGTGAAGTGTTCCCTAAATTCCTCAGATGCACACCTCCAGCCGGTTTCTGAGAGAACCTTTCGGAGCAGGATGGGGGTGGGAGTGGGGAATGGGGGCTCAGATCTTCCGGGCTGGGCATTGGCCACCCCCTTTTCCTTATTAAAAAAAAAAGTTTGCTGACTTGAGTGCATTCTTTCTACCCATCACCAGAGAAGACATTGTTGGGAAGTTAAAATATTTTTCAAAAGAATGATCTTTGGAACTTGGATAGGTAGGTAATCTGGCTAGCAAAAGAAGGCTAGGATTAGATTCTCTGTAGTGGTATGGGGGGGGGACACTTTGAAAAGGTGAGGTCTGCTGACAGCCAGGGAACTCCCAGACCACCTTGAAGACACAGTAAAAAGAAGCACTCAGAGCTTAGCACCCGGACCTGAAACTACCTTCATTGGTCAAGGAGCGTGTTTTTGAGAAATCTGAAGCTAAGTTTGTGCCACGTCTTGGAATTCTCCCAGACGTCTGTTGGTGTAGTCCTTTAAGCACAATACCTCTTTGGCTTCAGTTATGTTCCGCATGTATGTTTGATATCAAGAGCACAAGTCCCTCGTTTTCAACCATTCAAAGGAAAATATACACTGGCTGCAGTCACACGCACTAAATAATCCACTTTCACACAGTAAAATCCAGTTGGAAAGTGCATTGAAAGTGGATTATTTAGTCTGTGTGATCGCAGCCACTGTCACCACTCATGAGTTTTCCCACTGCTGAAAGGTAGAGGAAGGAGGTAACGATGAATCTGATAATTCCCTTCCACCCACCAGAATCCAAAAATTCCCTTCTGCTGGGTCCATTTTCATTGAAACACGACTGCTGTGACCACATATACCACCTGCATGTTTCTATTCATTTGTTAGTACCTCTTCCCCACACCTCTTCCAAGGATTCAAGGGTGGCGTACCTCATTCTCCCCTGATTAGCATTATTCTCACAATGACCCTGCGAGGTAGGCTAGGTTGAGAGAGTGTGATTAAGGTTGCCCTCCCCCAGGTCCTGGCTGGGTTTCCCCCCATTTTGGGTAAGCCCCGCCCTAAGTCTGATCGCTGACAGCCACCTCTCTTCCTCCTGAAAGATTTAAAGGGCTCTTCAGCTGATCGGAGGGCTTTTTAAGTCTTGCAGGAAGGAAGGGGAGGGGCTTTGGGGAAGAAGTGAGGGGGCGCACCTGCAATCCAAGCCACGAATTTGCAGCTTGGATAGCAGGCGTGTGCCGCCCCCCACTTCTTCCCTTAAGCATTTAAAGGATCTCTGCAGGCCTGGAATTCCTTGGAGGTCTCCCAGGAGAGGGGCTGTGGCTCAGTGGGTTTGCGTCTGCTTGGCATGCAGAAGGTCCCAGGTTCCATGCTTGGCTTCTCCAATTAAAAGGACCGGGCAGTAGGTGGCCTGAAAGACCATTGCCTGAGGCCCTGGAGAGCTGCTGCTGGTCGGAGTTGACAGTACTGACCTTCAAGACCAAAGGTCTGATTCAGTATCAGGCAGCTTCACTTATTTTTGTGTCCATAAGTTCTAGCCAGGGTTGACCCTGCTTAGCTTCCCAGATGTGGCTAGGCAAGGCCATCCAGGTCAGGGCAGGGACTCATAGAAGGCACTACTAATATTTCTAATGCCCCCCAGGCAGAACCGGGACCATCAAGCAAGGGATTAGTATTTTGATTCAAACACCTTCCTTTGCAGCACTTTCATCACCGCCCTGTGGATATCCTTGTTCCGCAAAGTATATATGATAGGGTTGAGAAGAGGGGTGATCACCACATAAATGACGGCAATTTGCTTGTCACGATCAGGGGCCGTGCGCGACCGGGGGATCAAGTACGTCGAGATGATGGTCCCATAGAACATGGTGACCACGGCCAAGTGGGAAGCACATGTGGAGAATGCCTTGTGGCGTCCTGAGGCAGACTGCATGTGTAACACCGTGGACAGGATGAGTCCATAAGAAGTCAGGATAACAGACAGGGGGCCCAGCGAGGCCACTGTTGACAGAACAAAAAGGATGACCTCTGTGACGTGAGTGTCACCACAAGCCAGTTTCACCAACATGGGTAGCTCGCAGAAGAAGTGGTTGAGATGGTTGGGGCCGCAGAAGGACAAACGGAGTGTGCACGCCATATTAATCGAAGCAAAGAGGAAGCCGGTGGCCCGGGACACCGAGGCTAGCTGCCACTGGCGCCATCTGCCCATGACGATGGCATACGTCAGAGGATGGCAGATGGCCAGGTAGCGGTCGTAGGCCATGGCACCCAGCAGGACACATTCAGCACACCCTAAAGACAAGGAAACATACAGCTGGGCCATGCAACGGGTGAAGGACATGGTTCCATTTCCAGACTGCAGGTGAGCCAACATCTGGGGCAGAGTGCTGGTGACGTAGCAGATCTCTAGTCCTGAGAGGTGCATCAGGAAGAAGTACATGGGGGTTTGGAGGTGGGAGTTGGTTCTCACCAAGAGGATAATCAGTAGATTCCCTCCAACAGTAAGCAAGTACATGAGGAGGATCACGAAAAAGAGAGGAATCTGTGTCTGCCGGTGGTTGGAGAGTCCCACTAAGATGATTTCCGTCACGTACGTGAGGTTCTTAGTTTGCATCCTGGCTTTCTACCTGCAACAAAAGGGCAAATGCAACTGAGAGTAACAACCTTTGGTAATGGGACGACTTGTAAAGAAGCCGTATTTTACCATGTAACACGAGGAACCTCAAATCAGCCCTGTCAAACTTGGCATCGTAACCTTGTTCCAATCATGAGAATAACCGTCTAGCTGATTCTTAAAGATTCCCTTACTTGAAAAAATGTCTCTCAAAAGTACTGAATGTCAGGGGTTTCTCGGTTTGGCTCACGTGTCTTAAAACATTCCACATTACTCCTGCAGAACTTCAGATGCAGGAGTTTTTACAGATGCAAAATATCCTGGGAATTGTGAAGCCATTGGGGGGGCATATTTTTTTTTCAGGGGAGAAATCCCAGAAATGGTAAAAATTGCAATATCAAATCCAAGCTTTCTGTTTTAGCCACACATGCAGCACATAAAGTTATCTTCTGACATATTTATGGCATTTAAAATATAAACACCTTCATTGTCTACAAGGAAAAAATGTGAACATACCCAGGATTTGAAACATAGCTGCAAACTGCCGAACCCTCTGCCACCGAGGCACATGTATTGTAGTCTGAAGGGTCAGTAGCAGAAGCAGGCAGTGATCTATAAGTAAAAAGGCCAAATTTCTCATATGCTGGGAAGCAGGGCTGATTTTGGGCAGGAACACACAGGAACGGAGTTCCAGCTGGCTCCCGAGTTGGCCACACCCAACAGGAACTCATTAGCATAATAGGCCACACCCAACAGCAGAAACTCATTAGGACTGGCTACATTAGAGGTGTGTGGCCTAACATGCAAAGGAGTTCCTGCTACAAAAAAAGCCTTGGGTTTTGACAACAAACAAGGTAAACAGAATAAGAAGCAAAAGGTGGGTGTGGTTGGATGAACATACTTCTGGTAACATGGGGTGTGTGGCCTAATAGGCTAATGAACTATGCTGTCAGGGGGTGTGGCCTAATATGCTAATGAGTTCCTGCTGTTGGGTATGGCCTATTATGTTAATGAGTTCCTGCTGGGCTTTTTCTACAAAAAAAGCCCTGCTGGCAAGTAATGATATAGTAGAAAATTCAAATCACCCTCTTACAATGTTTGAAACTTTGGTGGAGAAAGGCAAACTAGATCACAAAGGGATAGTCTCAAAACTGTATAAAACTTTAGCTCAGGAACAATGATCCAAACCAACAGCACGGCAGCAAGCATAGCACACAGACTGTGATATGTCCTTAACTCAAGAACAATGGAATAATATCTGGTCATCTAGTTTATATACAACCAAATCTTTGAACATCAGGCTACGAAACTATAAACTTTTTTCGAGGTGGTATATAACACCTCTTAAACTGTTTCATTTTAAAACTATGAAAGACCCAAAGTGCTGGAAGGGCTTTGGCCAGACAGGAACATTTATCCACTGTTGGTGGTCCTGCCCAAGAGTTAGAGAATTTTGGAACTCTCTGATATTAAAAATTGAAGAAATCATTTGATTCCAACTTCCTAATACACCAGAGTCTATTTTGTTAAATTATTGGCCTAATATGTCACTTTCTTATACTAAAGGAGAACTTGTTTCTTTAATGTTGATAGCAGCCAAAACATTGTTGGCACAGGTATAGAAAACTGATAAAATCCCTACTATAAAACAATGGTTTTCAGAACTTTGGGATATTATAGTGATGGACAAGCTGGCAACACAATTGTTATTAGCAGAGAATCCTGTAAAGAAATCCTGCTTTGTAAAAAAAAAAAATGGTTTGTATTTTTTGAGTATGTTGCAAATACAAATGACAACATTGGTGCCTTACCTACTAGATATATTGATTTTGTATTTTATTAAGTTATACATTGACTGTATTGTTAGTTCTTTCATGAAGTTTATTGTTTTAAAACTGTATTGCATTGTTGAATGACCTCATTTGTGACACAGTTTGTATGGTTTAAAATTAAAAATAAAGTTATATATAAAAAAGGCCCTGTAGGGTCCGTTCATGAAGATGTCAGCACCCTATGGGTGAAAAAAAAATTCCATCTTGACTATGGGTGTTCGAAACATCTACAGCAGGGCTCTTTTTGTAGCAGGAACTCCTTTGCATATTAGGCGACACACCCCTAATGTAGCCAATCCTCCAAGAGCTTACAGTAGCCCCTGTAAGAAGAGCTCTGTAAGCTCTCGGGGATTGGCTACATTAGGGGTGTGTCACCTAATATGCAAAGGAGTTCCTGCTACAAAAAGAGCCCTGATCTACAGTATATCTAGGAAGTATTTTCAAATGTCCTAGATGCTCTAGGTTGCCTTAAAAAGGTAAAGGTTCCCTTGCTCGAAAGCCAGTCGAATCCGACTCTAGGGTTGCGGTGCTCATCTCCATTTCAAAGCCAAAGAGCCAGCGCTGTCTGAAGGCATTTCTGTGGTCATGTGGCCGGAATGACTAAACACCAAGGTGCACGGAACACTGTTACCTTCCCACCGAAGTGGTACTTATTTTATCTACTTGCAATTTCTTGCTTTCGAACTGCTAGGTTGGCAAGAGCTGGAACTAGAGACGGGAGCTCACTCCGTCATGCGGCGACTCGGGTCTCGAACTGCTGAACTACTGACCTTCCACAGCCTGCACTTCAGCATCTTAACCACTTGAGCCTTACATTATAGTAAATTCTGAGTGTAAATTCATAGTATTGTACCGTGATGGTAAACCTTTTAGAGACCGAGTGCCCAAACTGCAACCCAAAACCCACTTAAGCACCGCAAAGTGCCAACACGGCAATTTAACCTGCATACTGAGGTTTTAGTTTAGAAAAAACAACTCATACATTAACATCTTTTGTCTTAAAAGAAAAACACAATAACAGAGCTTTCAATGATACAAACAACCCCGCCTTATGGGTGCTCCGGCCGTGGCTGGGGCGACGGCGCACGTGCCCACAGAGAGGGCCCTGAGTGCCCTCTCTGGCACACGTGCCATAGGTTCGCCACCACCGGTATAGTACATTCATAGTAAATTCTGAGTGAAAAACCATGTGACTCATTCCAAAAGAGAAAAATGATTAATATGAGATTTTTTAAAATCAATCCCCCAAAATTGGAAAAGTCAGGATCCCATCCCATGTTTTCTGAGCATCGTTCTGGTACAAAATTGTTCAATCTGGAACGGAGTGTGTTGAGGACACTTCCAGAATGCAGATAGCCTCCATTTCTACAGGCCCTTAGAGGAGCTAGAGAATTTGAGGAAACAAAAGGACTCTTTGAAAGCAAGAAACAAAACACGTGTTGAAATCAATAAATTTTTTCAGCATGAAAAATCTCCTGGTTACTTAACACTGCAGAGCAATGGCGTACTACCTGGCCTCAAAATACCAGCTAAAACAACAAGATGTGACACTTTCTCCACAACCTGAATTTCAAACTATAAATATAAGCTTACCTTCATGATTCTCACAGGTGTATCTCTGCAAGCAATAAACAGTGTCTTACCCCTCAGGTGTATGTCAAGGTGTACAACAACGGAGAGAGTATTGCTTCAGTTTCTAAAGGAGAATTACAAGCTCTGCTGATGGGGTGTCAGGAGCCAGGACACTTCCAGCCCCCGTTGCAGAAAGGTTACTGGTGGAGAGATTCTCTCTGTTCTTCTGAAAAGGGTGCCTGCGGTAGATCTCAGAAGATCTCTGATGCCATGTGTCTTGTCCCTCCAGCAGGACAGCAGAAAGCAATGAGATTCCCTGGCAGTAAAATGGGAGGGAAAACTTGACACAAGAACTACTAGAATTATTTAGGTTGTACACATGTGCACTCCCTGCTCCCCCAAAAGTGGTAATGGTTCTTGATTCTGATTGGATCGGATCCTCTTTAGATTGCTACTCTTGCCCACCAGAAATTCCATTAGGGGGAGGTGGATGGAAGTCGACATCTTTCCCGAGGCAAAACATCGAGTGCAAAGTTAGGGTTGAAGCTGCTTAGTGCTGACACAGGTAGAAGGTCCTTCTTGCAAAGCCCTGTCTGTCTTGGCTGGCAGATGCTCTCCAAGGTCTCAGGCAGACATCCACTTATGCCTTGCTACTATACTTCTTCTAACATGAAATTCTGGAGACCTTGTACATGAAAATCCCATCCTCTGTCCCTAAACTCTGGACCCTAACTTGCTTTAGCACACTTCTCTACACTCTGCTTCTAGAACATCCTGGTAGAAAATACTGCTTTTGGTCTCCCTTGGCTGGTAGTGGGCCTCCAAGATCTCCAATAAATGCCCATCGATGCCTTAGTGCTTTTGTTCTCTGACTTGAGATGCCAGGGACCCTATGCAGGCTATGCATGTAGTCTACCACTAAGCTGTCATCCCTAACCAGCCTCAACATGCACCTCCAAGAAATGTCTACAGCCAGTGCAATCTGGTTTGTTCAAAGCCACCTCTATTCTGATTAATACAATAGTGACAGCATGTCTCCCAGTGGTTATCATCAAACACCTGAAGATTCAGTAAGGCAATAAGACTGTGGAGATTTCCCCCAAGGATAGTGCTGTTCCCTTTGATGCTCTCCTCTGGATCATAGCCGTGTGCCGGCTAATTCCCTTGTTTCCCAAGGGCTTCATATAGAAAAATGGAAACTTTCCATAATTCAGTCTTCTAAACCATTAGAGGAAAGAGTCAAGCAACTTACCGTGCCATCCTAGACAGAGTTCTGCCCTTCTAAGCCCTGCTACTTCAATGGATTTAGAAGAGTGTTACTTTGGTTAGGATTGCACTATGACAAATTAGCCTGTTCTCCCCAAAGATCTGAAATCGTAAGTTAAGCCCTTGTTTAACTTTCACACTATGTAAGCAGCAAACATGCCCTACAACCTTATTTAATATATTTGCTTGTATAGTAGGCTCAAATTTACCCACCCGTTTTTCTGACTCCTTCCATAGGATTGGGGTGTGTCCAGGCAGAAATTCAAAATGTGTGGTTTTCCCAGACACATGTGCACCTAATACATTTTGTCTGTGTCCACCTTAGCCAGGGTCTAAGCCCATGCAGAATGCCTCTCAGAGTCTATTGCCACATTACAAGGCATTCAAAGGGATTTTGTCTGCTTGTGGAAAATGTTCTGTAGTGGCTACAGTTCAGAGGCATAGCAGCATGTGATTTTGCAAGTAAAGGTATAAAATAGATCTGCATTTCCTCTTTCCTTAAAAATCCTTGATGCTGCCCCTTCCACCCTTCTAGTCCAAGGTACTTCAAAGATCTAAGGTGGATTTCAACTGGTCTGGGGCAGGCTGAAAAATTAAGTTGATGGTTCAAAGTTCTGGTGTGTCACAAAGTATGCCAAAAGTCAATGCAAAAGACAGCTCAGAGTTGGACTTCTCAGGCTAGATACTGTCTTCAGGTAATTGATGGATATGTTTTTGCAAAAGGATTTCAGCTGCAGGACATCTGCTATGCACATTCTGTTCCTGGTACCTGAATCTTCTGTTGTGTTTTGGGATGTCATTTAACACATTTCCCATCAAGGGCTCTCAAAAACATTACCATTACCCCATCACAATAATTGCTCCTACTACTGTCATTAATTTTAAGAAGTGACCCGTCCCACAATGTATTCTGGGATCTCTTTAGCAATAATCAGATAATGACCTCCGCCCCCACTGAGAACTCCAGAGTCCCTAATTGTTGGCTGGTTTGGTAGCTAGGTAAGCAGACCAACAAAAGGAAGGAGAGGGGGAAGTTTAACCTATTGCCTTTGTGAAGAAATGATTTTTTTTTCTTGGAGGTTGAAATGAGCAAAACCTTCACTTTGTGTTTTAATCCCCCCACCCAGGGCAAAGAACAGGCAGGAAGAGGGGAAGTCATTTCAACTGCTTTCCAGACTTACCTCATCCCACTTTCATACAAATACTAATACTTCTAGACAATGGGATGGTCACGCTCCCCCACCCCAAAGCAGGGAACTGAGATTTGGAGGAATTAAATACTAGAGAGACTTCAGGAAGGGAGTTTCTGGAAACTTCAGGAAAAGTGTTGTTTTTTGACCTGGTCAGTGAGTGGAGAAACAGATATGATAAAAACTCCAGTTTGGTGTAATGATTAAGAGTGAGAAATCTAATCTGGGAGAACCCGGTTTGGTTCCCCACTCCTCTACATGCAGCTGCTTGTGTCACCTTGGGTCAGTCATAAGTTCTTTCAGAGATGTTCTCTCAAAAGCAGTTCACAAAAGAGCAGTCTCAGCCCCTCCTACCTCACAGGGTATCTGTTGTGGGAAGGGAAAGGGATTGTAAGCCACTCTGAGACACCTTCAGGTAGTGAAGGGCAGGGTATAAATCCAATCTCCTCCTCTTCGCAGCAAGGAGGAGGTCTTTTTTTGTGCTGAGTTCATCAGAGCAGACAGAACTCTTAACCGAGGTCTGGAAGAGGCAGCCATTTCATCATGTGCTGTCCTGAAGAGCTGGAGAAAACTTCAAGATAACTTCAAAGTAATGGCAACTCTATAGAGATCTGTAACTTCCTACACTAAGGAGCCTGTCTTCCACCTTCCTGATGGCACCTGGTATTTTTGGCCACTGTGTGACAGAGTGTTGGACTGGATGGGCCATTGGCCTGAGCCAACTATTAGCCGGACTGCTTATCTACGCGGTGGCTGACTAACTTATTGAGGTCTTTTTGCCAATGTATACAGAGAAAGCAAGTTTCGTGCTGGAAAGTCCTATTTCTTCAAAAGGAAAATGCTTGACAAGGTTTCTTAATTTGAATCAAGATTCTCTTTACTAAATGTCCTTATTATTTACAGGCATACAAAAACAGTTTCACACACACATACATTCAAGTTCCTTTAGTTACAGTAGAAATGGAAAGCAATATTTGGGGTTTAAGCTAAAGGTATGCTTGGGGGGGGGGGAAGCATATACTTATCTGCTCTAGTAGTTTCGACCTTCCACAGTTCAGGAACAAGGATTGTTTCTAACTAAGGATTTCTTACTTTTGCTACACACAGTTAGAGCCAGCTAACATATGTGAGGGTTACTTGGTTGCGACTCCAAGTAACCACAGCAAGTTACCCTAAGTTATCTTGTTGGTAAGGGGGGCAAGCTTGTCCTGTCCTGCTGCTTCTTCTCTGGAACAAAAGGTTGCACCCCGTTTTATCAGCTAGTCTGGGGGCTAGCTTGGGGTGTCTCTAGGTCCATCCCATCCCTATACCATTGGCTAAAGGATGTGGGGGTTCCCTCCTACTAAGGTGGGGCAATAGTGAAAGTCTACACCTTTCTACAAGGGACCTTTTTGGTCAAGGTGTCAAGATGGGTTGGCATGGAAACCTTTAGGTAAGTAGATGGATCTGGTGGGAACTTCACACATGTAAATGTCGAGCATCCTGTGGGTTATGTGAGGTGTAGAACTTCTTCAATGGTGGGAAAGCTGTTGTTTCTACATTCTGCTGAAGGGACCATAATGGAGATGCTAATATAGAGGCTTCTTGTTCCCAAGGCCTCCTGGGTAAGCATGTGCAAGGCATGTCTGTGACCTCATTTGCATGGAAGTACAGGCTGTGTGGTACCTCCTCTACACAGAGAGTCACATTAATTCAAGCATACATTCTCCCAAAGCAAAGACACTTGCTGTCACCATTCCTGGTGTGCATGCAGGTCAGAAAATAACAAATAAAAGCATTTTCAAAGTTCATCTCCTAACACAACATTGGCTTCTCTTATGTTCTTATGTTCTTAAGAGCTTTCTACAGGGAGCTATGCCCTCCTCTCTCTCTCTCTCTCTTTCTCTCTCTCTCTCTCTCTGCTTTCCAGGCAAGTGAGAAGTAGAGGTGGTTTGCCATTGCCTTCCTCTGCAGAGTCTTCCTTGGTGCTCCCATCCAAGTGCTCAGTAGGGCAGAACCTACTTAGCTTCCAATATCTGATGAGAACAGGCTGTACCATGCTGCCTTCCCTCCATCACATAGCCTATACGCCATCATATAAAATGTCAACATTATAAAATAGTTCCACAAGAGCTAAGGTTGCCAACTTTGGCCTGCGAAATTTCAGAGAGATATGGGGGCAGTGCCTGCTGAGGGCTGAATTCAGAAAGGAGGTCTGATACCACGGAATCCACTCCCTGGAGCCACCATTTCCTCCAGGTGACCAGATCACTCTAATTTGGAGATCAGCTGCAATACTGGAAGAACTACAGCCCCAGCCTGAAGGCTGGCAATGTTAACAGGAGTCCATACAAAGGACATGAAAGAGTCAGCAGCAGCAGCAGTGGCACTGGGCCAGAACTGGGAATTCCGAGTTCAAATCCCCAGTCACCCATTATTCCTCTCGAACTCAGGGCTGCTGTGAAGATAAACTGGAGGAGGGGAGACCCATACTTGCTCCTTGCCAAATTCAAAAAAAAAGACAAAGTTTTCATATTAATGTTAGCTCAGAGTTCCATTTCTGCAGAGGGAATCATCTCCTCTTGCAATTATGCCAATCACTGTAATTTCTTGTCCTTAACAAACCTTCTCAAAGGGGGAAAGAAGTGATCAAGAGTCTGAAAATGTTCATTTAACCCCCCTATGGCCACTGACATCTGGCAGAAAGGATAAGAGGCAAGCAAGGTTTCTGTTCCTTCAGGCTAGGACACCTTGGTTTGGTTGTGAGCCCTTGAAATCTGACCCTGCTCCATGTCAGCGAGCACTCAAGGCATCCCTTTGCAACTGGTGATGGAATGGAGGCTGGTACATTCCCCTTTAAGAAAGGACAGTAGTGGATGCAGTGTCTGTCCAAGGTAGTCCTTAGGCTGTAGAATGGTTACAGGAGAGTCTGCCTCTAAGGAGATGCTTTCTGCAAGAATGGTAAAGATTTTGTTGACAGTATTTCTGTTGATTCCCATGATGCGGGATGTAATTGCTTTGCAATGCTTTCTAAAGGATCCTGTCCCTATTCCACATGAATGGTACCAGGCAGGGGACTTCCTCATTGGTGGGGTCCTTTCTCAGCTGTTTTCAACTCATCCCATACTTCCTTTTGAAGAACCCCCTTCAAAACGTTTATTTGAAGTTCCACAGTAAGTCAATTTTGTTCACTCCACATCATGTAAACTTTACTAGGACTTAAACTCTAACTGTAGTTGATACACGAGACAGAATGTTTCAAAGTAATAATGCCTTCTGTGTTTGGTTCCCCCTTAGCTTTTTCACCTTGTCATTTTTTTCTGGGGTACTTCTGGTATAAGCAAGGTATGCCTTTGTAGGCACTTTCAATCCTGTGTCCCAGAAGAAACATTTCATATAGATTGGTTAAATAAATAAAATGAAGAAATAGAAGGTAGAGAGGGCAAAGTGCAGACTGTGATTTATCAAAGGACCATAAAACAGGGGTTGGTTGTGATAAACAAAGGCTGTTACCCTGTGTTGCCAACACTCTGTGAATAACACTCAGCGCTTACTATTCCCACGTATCGTCAGTGTCGTTTCAGCAGAAAAAAAAATGTTTATTAACTGCTTGATGGTTAAGTAGGGCTAAGAATGGTCCAAAATTATGATTAAAAACATTTGGTGTGTGATTGGATCCTCCTGTTAAAGAGTGCTTAATTCTGTTGACAGAATGGTGACCAAGCACTACCAACATGTCCTGGCATTAGTATCTGCCGTCCAGGAGGTCAATCAGAATCCAAAGATCTTGCCCAACCTTACACTTGGGTTCCACATCTATGATAGCTACTACGATGCAAAGATGACCTATCGGACCACTCTGGACTTGCTCTTTAGAGCACACAGATTTGTCCCCAGCTACAAATGTGACCTCCAGAAAAATCTGATGGGTGTCATCGGGGGACTGAAGGGTGATATCTCAGACCGTATGGCAGACATCTTAGGTCTTTATAAAGTCCCACAGGTAGGATGTATGCATGTTGACATGTGTCAGAGGGACAGGATAGATTCCAGAGGGGAATCCGTGTTAGCCTACTCCAGTGAAAAATAAAAAGTCTGTGTTTGTCTTTAAGGCAGCATTCCTGAGAAACTGTACCATATTCCTTTAACTTGAGGCCATTCAGATGGGGATGCAAATGTCCTCAGCATTTATGATCAGCATAAACAGACACACATATCCTTTCCGTGAACAATCAGATGCTGTCCAGTACCTCATTTCTACTGGTTTACATCCTGCATAAAATGTTCCATGAGAGGTAACTGGGTGTAATGATTAGATGATAAAGTAAGATGGTGGAGAACTGGGTTCAGTTCCCCATTCAGCTATGATGCTCATTGGGTGACCTTGAGTGAAACACTTTCTCAGCCAAACGTACCTCACTGGAGAGTTGTGAGAATAAAATGGAGGTGGGAAGAATCATGCATGGTGAAAAGACCTATGGAAATATCTTGTCTTAGCACTTACCATTCATGTGGTTTGACACCAGATGAATAGCTATGGGCAGGGAGGTCTACAAGTGAGGCCATTTCTTTTAATGTGTAACCACCAGAGATGGAAGGCTCACACTGTCTTTCCACAATGATCTTAGTGGACTGATCTGAGCTTCTGGGTGGCCAGTTGTGATTGACAGACGTAGCATTCATGAATCTGTCTCATCCCCTTTAAATTGATTTACACCATCCCTATAGCTCCTGGCACTGAATCCCACTATTTAATTACTTGTTGAGTAGAGAAGTATTATTTATTTATTATCTGTTTATTTATATTACATTTCTGGGCTGCCCTCACCTGTAGAACAGGACTCAGGACATAGTACAACAATAAAACACATTCATAATTTAAATTTACAGTCTCCTGGGGTCAAGCAAGCATGTCTCAACATTAGCTTCTTCTTCTTTTTTTGGTTTTGAAGGCAGTAGGAAAGAGAAAGTCATCTTGGGCATTAAAGAAAAAGGGCAAATAGAGAGTGGAATAACACAAGGGAAACTGGAAATATGAGGTAGCAAGAAGACACTTTTAGACACATTCCCAAAACTTGAGAATTTTTACCCATCCAAGCACCCTGGACTTGCAACTCTGGCAAAACCTGACAATTCCCACAGGAAACATGTCATGCCTAAACACTGTACATGTTTATACACAGTTTCTAGAAAACCTTTTCCCTTCCTTCCAGCTCACCTATGGATCCTTTGCCCCAGAGAAGAGGGAGACAAAAGGCTTCCCTTCCTTTTACCGCATGCTCCTGAATGAATCTCATCAGTATAGGGCTCTGATTCACCTGCTTCTTCATTTTGGATGGACCTGGGTTGGACTCTTTGTTTTGGATGATGATACTGGAGACCATTTCCTAAAGGTCGTGGAGCCCTTGCTCACCCAAAAGGGAATCTGTTTATCGTTCATAGGAAGAATCCCACAGCAAAGCAATTTTGAAAATGCGGGTGATCTTAATGATTTAATGGGAGAAATCTACCCACCCTTCATCAGCAGCAAAGCCAATACATTCATCCTCTATGGAGAAATTTTGACCATTAATATGATAACCCTTCCCCTAATTCTAGAAGACCCGGAATATATTAAGAATGAGTCCCTTAGAAAGGTGTGGATTATGATGGGCCAGATTGATTTAGCAGCAACAAGTATGGGAAGGAACTCAAATTTCCAACTCTTCCAAGGGGCAATTTCCTTCCAAATGCACTTCAACGAGTTCCTAGGGTTCCAGGAATATTTGCGGATCAGGAAACATTACTGGACGCAAGAAAATGGTTTCCTCAAGGACTTCTGGGAGCAAGCGTTTGACTGCTCCTTTCCAAATCCTACAGAGCCAGTGAAAGACAATGAAACATGCACCAGGGAGGAGAAGCTGGAGAGCCTTCCTCAGACTGTTTTTGAAATGCGCGTGACTGACCACAGTTACGGGATCTGTAATGCTGTCTATGCTGTGGCACATGTTTTGCATGCTGTCTCTTCCTCCAATCAGAAAGAAAACATGCAATTTAAAAAGGATGACCTGCAAAGTCTCCAGGCTTGGCAGGTAATGTCCTCAGTGTGGGGTTGTTTTGCTTCCATGAACAGGATAGGACAAGGAAGGCAGGATCCACCTTGTCCCTCCATTTTAAAAAAGTTGTTGTACACATCAGCTCTCAACAAAGTACTGTGGCCTCCCTTTTCCTTCTAGACTTGGGTGGCTTCCGTACTGTCATGCTTCTCGTTGTACCTTTCACTGCTGCTGCGAAGCAGCCCACATCCAAAATTATAACACATTTTCTCTCAGCGCGCACTACTACAGAATTCCAACGCTTGGTTTCTTCTTTCTCTTTCAAAAAGCTACATCACTTTCTTCAAGGCATTTCATTTAACAACTCAGCTGGAGGACTTGTCTCCTTAAACGATAACTGGGAAATAAAAACCGGATATGACATCATAAATACAGTGGTGTTCCCAAACAACTCTTTCCTGCGAGTGAAGGTTGGAAGGGTGGATTCCAAAGGAAAAGATTTCATCATCCACGAACATTTAATTGTGTGGCAAAGACATTTTAACCAGGTGTGGATATGCAGCTATTCTGATGGGACACCCTACATAATGATGGTTGGGCGTATGTGCGCACATGTTGGAAAATCTATAATATTTATTTTTACCTAAAAACAATTGCTACGAGGGAGGGGGGCCCTTGTTGCACTTCTGCTTGCCTTGTGATGTCTTCTCCTAATAGATCTTAAGCAGACATCTTCAGTGTTTTGTTTTGAAGTCGCTTGTAGGATCTTTCAATCTTCTTCGTGGTCTCTGTGCATCACACCCATGGGAACCAGTGCGCCTGCGCTGACTTGGTCGGTGTCTGTACAAAGCTCACAACGGGATTTTCGCGCCCTCCGCCCCCGGGCATGCGCAGGAACCCCACCGCGCATGTTCTTTGGGATCGTTTCCCTCTCAATCCACACTTTTTTGGGTGGATTTTTCGCGGTCTACGGACCTTCCCCCCCCCCCCATCCACCGCCCTTCATCCTGCTGGGTGGAAGGGCCGCTTTCCGTTGTTTATGGAAAGTCGTAAGTGGGGCTGCTTTAAACGGTGTTCTTCCTGCGGGAGCAAGCTAGCTCTGAGGGACGAGCACGCACTCTGTATTCTTTGTCTGGGGAGACTCACCGGCCTGACGCCTGTTCCATCTGTGCCCGTTTCTCCAACCAAACGAGGAAGAACCGGGCCGCGAGGCTGAAGGTCGCGTTGTGGGAATCAGCGCTCGCTCCTCCAGCTCCCGAGATGGAATCTGATGCTTCTCCTGCGAGACCGGTTGTCTCGACATCGAAGTCGTCTGTATCGGCGCATCCCCCAACGCCGAAGCCTCCCAAGGTAGGGAGACCTTCTTCAGATACCGGAGGGGCCCCTCCGAAAAAGTCGAAATCGAAGGCGACTTCATCCATGTCGACACCGGTGAAGAAGCCTAAAAAGGATAAGGCGAGGGCTCGAGACTCGAGCAAGACGGGAGACGCGCATAAATCTCACGGTGTGAGTGGTGTTCGATCTCCTAGGGGCTCTGCTAGTGCGGACGCACCTCAGCAACCCCCGCGGCTGTCCCATCCAACGCCGGAACTGACGAAAACCATCGTGGAGCCTCCGATACAGATTCTGGACTCTCCACCACGTCAGTCTGCACCACCTGTGTCGGTTGCACCCCGGCGTCGTGATCCTCTCCAGTCGATGTCGCCGCCTCCTACCGACCTCGAACTGGTTTCAGATGTCCAGGCAATGGGATCTCGATCCCCCTCGCCAACTTCGTGGGCCAGTGATCAATCAGGTCGATCCCGACATCGCCCTCGGCACCGTTCCAGATCTCCATGTCGTCCTGAACATCATGAGCGGGAATCCTATGGTCCACGCTATGACAAGTATCATGCAACCTATCCATATCGACCTCCACAGTTCCCCTTCGAAGGCAAGCACGAGATGCCGTACTGGTTTTCTTCGGGCCCGTGGAACTTCCCTGGGTACCCAGATCCTTGGGAACCCTGTCGATACCGCTCCCGCTCACCTCGCCGCCAGCCCTCGGCAACAGTGTCGAAGCCTCCGCCGTCTCCTCCTCGTTCTGACCTGGCCATTGCTCCACCAATACCGATGGCCGAGCCATCGCTACCGGGACCTCAGGAGTCGAGTTCCAACTCCGCCTCTTCTCGGGGTGACTCCGATATCGATGACCCGGAGGATGTTCTTTCCACTGTCGAACCCCCCCCGAAGCAAGCCATCTCTGGGAGCAGTCCGATCTCTCCCTCGGAGGACATGTCCTCATATGGGGACTTAGTGAAACGTATGGCACACTCTCTTGCCCTACCTATACTCCAGACCCAACCGTCCGCAGCCGACGAGGTGTACGACATCATTGAAATCGACGCCTCTACGCCGATAGCCTTGCCGATGTCTAAACACCTTTTGAAAGCGGTTCAGTCTCCATGGTCCAAACCTTCATCGGCACCGGTCTTCACCAAGCGTTTAGACCATATGTACCGGGTTCAGGAAGAGGGAACCTCGTTCCTCCATCTCCATCCTCGCCCGAATTCCTTGGTCGTCTCTACATCGTCTAAGACCAAGAGTTCTAACTCCACTCCGTCAGACAGAGAGAGTAAAAAGATCGATGCCTACGGCCGTAGGGTTTACTCTTCTGCAGCCTTGGGGATCAAATCCTCTAATTATCTGGCCTGTTTTGGACGGTACGAGTATGCCTTATGGCAGAGGATGTCTGAGCTTCTTCCATCTCTACCGGAAGACAAGCGTGCCGAGGCAAGATCCATCCAAAAGGAAGGCCTCCTTGTTGCCAAACAGCTCTTGAGCACTGCAAAACACTCCTTAGACGCTTTTTCGACGTCGATGGCTTCGGCAGTATCGATCCGACGTCACGCCTGGCTCCGAAACACCTCTCTACCTCAGGACACTAGGTCCTATATTGAGGATCTCCCCTTTGACGGGGAGGGCTTATTCCACTCCTCCACCGACGCTGCCTTGCAGGAGATGGATAAAAACATCAAAGCCTCAAAATCTTTGGGAGTTTCAGCGCCACAAAGATCCTACAGGCAAAGGTCGTGGTCACGATATGCTCCCCGTCGTCCATACCCAACGAAGCCGTCTCCGGACACGGTTTGGAGACCCCGTCAGTCTCCAGCCTACAAACAATCGTATCAGTCAAGACCGAGATCCGGTACCCAACACCCACAAGCAAGGCCCAAGTCCAACCGCGGGCCGAAGCAGGGTCTTTGACTCCGCCCTCTCGATGTCGAGAGAACTGACCCGTCTCCACCCCTTTCTTTCGGCGTGGAGAGCCGTAACCACGGACCTCTGGGTTCTTTCGATTATAGCCAATGGCTATTTCATCGAGTTTGTAGACCTCCCACCATTACCAACCTTCCGATCCACCCCTCCTTCGACTATTCTTCTCCAGGAGACCAACTCCCTGTTGGAGAAGAGGGCAATAGAACCTGTCCCCAAAACCTTCGAACGGATGGGGTTCTACTCACGGTACTTCACCGTGCCGAAACGGGACGGAGGACTACGTCCCATCTTGGATCTTCGGGATCTCAACATCTATATAAGGTACCGAAAATTCAAGATGACGACCTTGCAAGCCCTACTGCCCTTGATTCCGCTGGGCGCCTGGATGGCTACCATCGACCTCCAGGATGCCTACTTCCACCTAAATATCCACCCCTCCCACAGGCAGTATCTTCGCTTCGCAATAGGGGACCATCATTATCAATATCGATGTCTCCCCTTCGGAATATCTACGGCACCGAGGGTCTTCACCAAGACCATGGTAGTTGTCGCGGCCCACCTTCGCCTCCAGGGGATCACCATCTTCCCCTATATCGACGACTGGCTTCTCGTGGCCGACTCCCCGGCGTCTCTACGCAAAGACACTACATTCACCCTACACCTCCTCTCAACACTAGGTCTCCAGGTGAACCTGCAAAAGTCCTGTCTCCACCCGTCTCAAAGGGTGCAATTCATCGGGGCATTACTCGACACTGTAGCCGGCAAAGCCTTCTTACCGATGGACAGAGCCCAAACCCTGTCCAACCTAGCAACATCAATTCGAGACTCTCCATCCACGACGGCGTACACCGTTCAACGCCTTCTCGGACACATGTCTGCCACGACTTCGGTCCTCCCCTGGCGAAACTCCATATGAGACCTCTCCAACTTTGGTTTCTGAAGAGTTTCCGTCTACACCGCATGCCTCAATCAAAAATCCTAATCCCAACACAAACTGTGCGGGACTCTCTCACCTGGTGGACTGTTGTCCCCAACATTACAAAGGGTGCCCCTTTTTCTCCCCCCACACATCATTACACCCTGACAACGGATGCTTCCTTATGGGGATGGGGAGCCCACCTCGACGGCATCAGTACAGGGTACCGGTGGGATGCTGCCACCAGACACAGGCATATCAACTACCTGGAACTACTGGCCATTTTTCTAGCTCTTCGAGCTTTTCAGCGCATCCTGAGAGGCCACTACGTTGCTGTCCTCACAGACAACACCACGGCGCTCAGCTACCTGAATCGTCAGGGAGGAACTGTTTCCAGGAACCTCTGTCGATTAGCAATCGACCTCTGGAACTGGTGCGTTGCCAACGACATTGTTCCCGTCGCCACACACATCCCCGGAGTGCTAAACATCGAAGCGGATCTGATCAGCAGAGGCCACACTCACCATCACGAGTGGGAACTGAATCAGATCTACCTCCAACCACTCTTCGACCGGTGGGGGACCCCAACGATAGACGTGTTCGCCTCGCGGAAGAACACAAAATGCAGATATTTTTGCACCCAAGGAGGCAAGGACCCCCTTTCTTTGGGAGACGGTCTGCTGGTGCCTTGGACAGGCCCATTTTTGTACATGTTTCCTCCACTGCCCCTACTCCTCAGAGTAGTACACAAGGTGGCCAGATCTCGGCCAAATTGCATCCTGGTGACTCCGTGGTGGCCCAGGCAACCCTGGTTCCCCACCCTACTGCATCTGGCAGGGAGCAGGTTCCATCACTTCCCCAGAGTGCGAGATCTCCTCATCACCGAAGGGGGCAAGGTACTCCACCCAGAGGTGAACAACCTGAAGTTAACGGCCTGGAGGCTCCAACCTTGAACTTCTCCACCCGGGTTGCAGAGGTCCTCTGTAATGCGAGGAAGGAATCGACCCGCTCATCCTACCGCAGGAAGTGGCAAAAGTTCCTCTCGTACTTGGACAAGTCTACAGGCAATCCAACCACAGTGGGCCTGGACAAAATTCTGGACTTCCTCCTGCTCCTGAGAGACCGGGGTCTATCCCACTCATCAGTCAAAGTCTATTTGGCGGCTATCTCCGCTTACCACCAGGGCTTGGAGGGACGCACTATTTTCTCCCATCCAACCGCTAAGCGGTTCCTGAAGGGCCTCATTAGATTGTACCCTCCTGTGGCCCCACCTACAGAATTGTGGGACCTACCACTGGTATTAAGACAACTTACCAGACGGCCGTTCGAACCGATGGCCACTTGTGAACTCAAGTACGCGGCGTGGAAAACGGCCTTCCTAGTGGCTGTCACCTCAGCCAGAAGGGTTAGCGAGCTCATAGCACTCCGCCATGATCCACCCTACCTGGTTTTCCTCCCAGATGGCGTACGTCTGGTACCGGACTTGACTTTCGTTCCAAAGATTGTTTCGGAGTTCCATCTCAATACTGAAATACTCTTACCAAATTTCTTCCCACATCCAGAAGATGACGGGCAACGCTTGCTCCATACCCTGGATGTCAAGAGGGCACTCCTCTTCTACCTGAACCGTACTCAGCCAACCAGACGTGACAACTCGCTGTTCCTATCATACAGCTCGCCCTCCCTAGGGCTCCGCATCACGTCTCAACGACTTTCCAAGTGGATTGTCGACACGATCCGGCTGTGCTACACGCTAGCAAAAAGGTTGCCTCCCTCTCGTCTGAGGGCACACTCAACTAGGTCCATGGCGACCTCAACGGCCTTTCTGAAGGGCGCATCTCTCTCGTCCATCTGTAGAGCGGCTACGTGGTCCACGCCAACCACGTTCATCAAACATTACGCTCTGGACGTCCGTGCCCAGCAGAAGGGTGACTTGGGTCATCTGGTCCTCTCTTCTACGGCTCCCTGAGTCTGACAGCACCCACCTCCAGGTGAGCCACTGCTTTTTAATCTCCCATGGGTGTGATGCACAGAGACCACGAAGAAGATAAACAGGTTGCTTACCTGTAACTGATGATCTTCGAGTGGTCATCTGTGCATTCACACCGCCCGCCCGTCCTTCCCCACTGCTGTCATCCTCAGCTGTTCTCATACATGCTAGGCTTGATAGCGGTCAGAAGGAACTGGCGGGATGTCCGTGCCCCCGCCCTTTGGGCATGCGCGGTGGGGTTCCTGCGCATGCCCGGGGGCGGAGGGCGCGAAAATCCCGTTGTGAGCTTTGTACAGACACCGACCAAGTCAGCGCAGGCGCACTGGTTCCCATGGGTGTGAATGCACAGATGACCACTCGAAGATCATCAGTTACAGGTAAGCAACCTGTTTTTATAAGCAGGCTTTTAACTTCTGGAGGTTTGAGTGTCATGTTTATGGCGGGAGTTTCTGGGTCATTTTTGCGTTATATTGTGCATATTGGTGTTCAACTGCTGCTCAGTCCTTATTGTCTTGTTTTTATTAGATCCTATTGTTTTCAATAGAGGGAAAGATCAGCGTTCCCCCCTCCCCAACTTCTGCTTCTCCCTTTCTTGTCTTCTTCTTAACTACTGCTTCTTTTCTCCTTCATTTCCCGCTATCCTGCCCTGCAGCTCCCATTCCTGCTGTTCCTATGGAGCCAGTGAAGGCAAGCCCCCAAAGCAGAATGCAGAGTGGAGGCATTGGGGGTAGGCCACAACAAGTGACAGGCAGTTTCTCAGAAGGCCATTGCGTGAGGTTTCTGATGCCATGATTGGTTGCCAAGGCAACTCCTAGACCAATTGCAGCCTCAGCTTTACTAGGGGGCCACTTGTTTTAGATCAGGCTGGTCAGGCTTGGTAAAGATATAGGTATGCACTTAAGAAGCCCTTGGCATCTGGCTAGCTTTACCATGGCTGAGTTCAGACTGGCAATTTGCCCTGCTATAGCCACATTTCAGCGACATTTTAAAAGCAGATTAAAGGGGGCGTTCACACAGGCACATCTGCCTGGCATTCCCCACCCGTAGGCAACCCGCGCTTTTCCGCTTCAATCCCACGTTTAATAGATACCTCATAAAAGTGACAGCAAATCCCCAAAGAGTGCCTTTATCCCGCGTTTGTCTGCTTTCCGACAGTGTGAACGCTATGCGGAAAAGCCGGGAGCAACCTGTGTTGCACATAAGGCAGCAGTGATATGATTGGGTGTGCTCCGCTCCACCGCCCAATGTGGTGCCACCACTGCAGGGTCCTCCCCCAATCAGTTGCATGCGCATGAGCACATGAGTGTTCATGCGCACATGCACCCATACACCCACACACACACAGCCGAATTAATGGGGGAAAGCTGTCGACAGCCGCGCCTCTGGGCCAGCAGTCTGAATGCTCCCATGCGCCTCCTCCTGGCATGCTCCCGCATCCATCGGCCCCGTG
The DNA here is from genome assembly GCA_029375565.1 of Gekko gecko. NCBI lineage: Eukaryota > Metazoa > Chordata > Lepidosauria > Squamata > Gekkonidae > Gekko > Gekko gecko. The sequence goes on along the minus strand of JAPDNY010000015.1, from coordinate 44,371,995 downwards.
TGACTGGGAAAACCCGGAACATTCCGGGGCTTTTTTTGCCATGACTGGCTCCTACGGCAAATTGCCAGTCTGTCCTCAGCCCACGTCACCTCAATCAGCATGCAAGTGGATACCCTAGAGAATTTCTGCTTCCATTTTAAGCTTTTGTTGAAACGTTCTTAAGATTGACTTAATCCGAAGACAATTATACCAGCCATTATTATTTTCACATAAAAAAGCAAGTCGACAAGCAGAAAGTTGCTTCTGAACAGTTCTCGATCAGCTCAACTCCCCATATTAATTTATTTTTGAGTGTCATAACTTCCCTACCTGATAAAGGGCAAACTCTTGGTTAACTCATTATCTCATATCTTCAAACATTGTACAACATTCTCTATCCTGGAACTGTCTTGTTAAAATATATGGAAACTGTGAGTTCGTTCTTGCTCTTTTTCATCTTAATGGAGTCTATTCCAAAATAGTGATTACAGCTTTTTCATACATATGGATATCTTTTGGCCCTCAAACCACACAGCCCATCTCTGAACTCCACCTTCATTTCTGTGAACTTGGAGAGTCTTGCCGTTCTCAGATGCTTCTTCTCTGGGTCTCAACACGTAATATAGATTGACAGAGGTCAAACAGCTTCTAATCTACACAAGGAAAAGAATGGTGCTACGTCTTTGTTTCTCCCCCCTCTCAAATGCTATTCTATTCTCAGTCTCTAAACTCTCTCTTTGGCATGTTTAACTGAGAGGCCAGGCTATCCTTGCTTCTGTGTACAGAAACATCCCCTCTGTTCTTTTTGGTTAAGTCCAGCAACTGTTACCCTGTTGTTGTTGTTCAGTCGCACAGTCGAGTCCGACTCTTCGCGACCCCATGGACCAGATTACGCCAGGCCCTCCTGTCTTCCGCTGTCCGCTGAAGTCTGCTCAATTTCATGTTCGTTGCATCGATGACACTGTCTAACCATCTCACCCTTTGCCGTCCCCTTCTTCTTTGACCTTCAATCTTTCCCAGCATCAGGGTCTTCTCCAGTGAATGCTCCCTTCTCATTTGGTGGCCAAAGTATTTGAGCTTCAGCTTCAGGATCTGGCCTTCCAGGGAACAGTCAGGGTTGATTTCTTTTAGGATTGAATGATTTGATCTCCTTGCAGTCCAAAGGACTCTCAAGAGTCTTCTCCAGCACCACAGTTCAAAAGAATCTATTCTTCGGCGCTCGGCCTTCCTTATAGTCCAACTCTCGCAGCCATACATTACTACGGGGAATACCATTGCTTTGACCATGAGGACTTTTGTTGGCAAGGTGATGTCTCTGCTTTTTATCATGCTGTTTAGGTTTGCCATCGCTTTCCTCCCAAGGAGCAGGCGTCTTTTAATTTCATGGCTGCAGTCACCATCTGCAGTGATCTGGGATCCTAGGAACGTGAAGTCTGTCACTACTTCTACGACTTCCCCTTCTATTTGCCAAGGAATGATGGGCCCAGATGCCATGATCTTAGTTTTTTTGATGTTGAGCTTCAAGCCCACTTTTGCACTCTCCTCTTTCACCCTGAGCAAGAGGCTCTTTAGGTCCTCTTCACTTTCTGCCATCAGAGTGGTATCGTCTGCATATCTGAGGTTATTGATCTTTTCCCCAGCAATCTTAACTCCAGCTTGTGATTCATCCAGGCCAGCATTTCGCATGATGTACTCTGCATATAAATTAAATAAGCAAGGTGACAATATACATCCTTGTCGTACTCCTTTTCCTATGCTAAACCAATCAGTTGTTCCATATCCGGTTCTAACTGTTGCTTCTTGACCCTTATACAGGTTTCTCAGGAGACAGGTGAGGTGGTCTGGTACTCCCATCTCTTTAAGAACCTGCCATAATTTATTGTGATCCACACAATCAAAGGCTTTAGCATAGTCAATGAAGCAGAAGTAGATGTTTTTCTGGTACTCTCTTGCTTTCTCCATAATCCAGCGAATGTTGGCAATTTGATCTCTAGTTCCTCTACCTCTTCGAAACCCAGCTTGTACTTCTGGCAGTTCTCTATCCACGTACTGTTGGAGCCTAGCTTGTAGGATTTTGAGCATGACCTTGCTAGCGTGTGAAATGAGTGCAATTGTGCGATAGTTTGAACATTCTTTGACGTTGCCCTTCTTTGGGATTGGGATGTAAACTGACCTTTTCCAATCCTGTGGCCACTGTTGTGTTTTCCAAATTTGTTGGCAAATTGAGTGCAGCACTTTAACAGCATCTTCTTCTAAGACTTTGAATAACTCAGCTGGGATACCATCACCTCCACTAGGTTTGTTGTTAGTAATGCTTTCTAAGGCCCATTTAACTTCGCTTTCCAGGATGTCTGGCTCGAGGTCAGTGATTATACCATCGTGGTTGTCAAGGACATCGAGGTCCTTCTTGTATAGTTCTTCTGTGTATTCTTGCCATCTTTTCCTAATCTCTTCTGCTTCTGTTAGGTCCCTACCGTTTTTGTCCTTTATCATGGCCAGCTTTGCATGGAACGTTCCCTTGATTTCTCCAATTTTCTTGAAGAGATCTCTAGTCCTTCCCAATCTATTGTTTTCCTCTATTACTCTGCATTGTTCATTCAGGAAAGCCTCCTTATCTCTCCTTGCTGTTCTCTGGAAATCTGCATTAAATTGGGCAAATTTTTCCTTATCCCCATTGCCTTTAGCTTTCCTTCTTTCCTCTGCTATGTGTAAAGCCTCATCAGACAGCCACTTTGCTTTTTTGCATTTCTTTTTCTTTGGGATGGCGGTGAGTGCTGCCTCCTTTACAATGTCACGGACCTCTGTCCATAGTTCTTCAGGCACTCTGTCTATCAAATCTAGTCCCTTAAACCTATTCTTCACCTCTACTGTATATTCATCGGGGATGTGATCTAGGTCAAATCTGAATGGCCTTGTGGTCTTCCCAACTTTCTTCAATTTAAGTCTGAATTTTGCAATGAGTAGCTCATGATCTGAGCCACAGTCAGCTCCAGGTCTTGTTTTTACTGACTGGATAGAGCTTCTCCATCTTTGACTGCAAATTATATAGTCAATCTGATTTCGGTGTTGCCCATCTGGTGATGTCCATGTGTAGAGACGCCTCTTAGGTTGTTGGAAAAGGGTGTTTGCTATGACCAGCGTGTTCTCTTGACAAAACTCTGTTAGCCTTTGTCCTGCTTCATTTTGTTCTCCAAGGCCAAATTTGTCTGTTATTCCGGTTACCTTTTGATTTCCTACTTTAGCATTCCAGTCCCCTATGATGATGAGGACATCATTTTTTGGTGTTAGTTCTACGAGCTGTTGTAGGTCTTCGTAGAACTGGTCCACTTCAGCCTCTTCTGCAGCAGTGGTTGGGGCATAGACTTGGATTACTGTGATATTGAATGGTTTGCCTTGGATTCGGACCGAGATCATTCTGTCATTTTTGAGATTGTATCCCAATACTGCCTTTCTCACTCTCTTGTTGACTATAAAGGCCACACCATTTTTTCTACGGGATTCCTGGCCACAGTAGTAGATATAATGGTCTTCTGAGTTAAATTCGCCCATTCCTGTCCACTTTAGTTCACTGATTCCCAAGATGTCGATGTTCATTCTTGCCATCTCATTTTTGACCACGTCAAGCTTACCTTGATTCATAGATCTTACATTCCAGGTTCCTATGCAGTATTGTTCTTTGCAGCATCGAACTTTCCTTTCACCGTCAGACACATCCACAACTGAGCGTCCTTTCGGCTTTGGCCCAGCCGCTTCACTCTTTCTGGGGTTACTCGTACTTGCCCTCTGCTCTTCCTCAGTAGCATATTGGACACCTTCCGACCTGAGGGGCTCATCTTCTGGCGTCATATCTTTTAGCCTTTTGTTACTGTCCATGGGGTTTTCTTGGCAAAGATACTGGAGTGGGTTGCCATTTCCTTCTCCAGGGGGATCACGCTTGGTCTGAGTTCTCTGCTGTGGCCTGTCCGTCCTGGGTGGCCCTCCACGGCATAGCCCACAGCCTCATCGAACCACGCAAGCCCCCTCGCCACGACAAGGCAGTGATCCATGAGGGAGTGTTACCCTGTATTCATGGTTATATCCATGACACATTGCATTAGGGGGTTAGTTCCCACTTCCAAGCATTGGTTGGCCAGTGGGTTGCCCGAGGGAAGGAACTAAAGTCTGAAAGTGATTCCCAGTAGCCAAACACTAGTTAACGGTCTCAGAAGTCTTAGTGGGTGCTGAGACAACCATACTTCTTTGGGTGGAGGGACTTTGAAATTTGAGTCACATGAAATGCTTTATTCTTCCACGTAGGTGGAGGTCCCGTCCAATATGTGGAATCTTTTCTCCTCTCACTAACTGGCCTCTTTGTGTGGGTTTGCTATTTGCAGAAGGACAGGTCTCCAGAATTAGATGTAGTGATTACATGTTGAGCTTTGAATGCGAAGGAAGGAAGAACGCAACTCATCAAACGTGTCCTCTCCCAACAAAAGTGTCATCACTGTAGAGTAAGGATCAGGAAAGTGCTAGAAGAATGTTGCAGGATTAAGACTGGATTTTTGAAAAGTCTCTTCTCCTGGCGATGTAGTTTTCTGCTGATGCAAGGGGGCTCCACAGAGCTCTTTGTACTGGAGGCAGTTTCTGTCCATCGGAGGAAGGTGTCACTGTGAGCGGGATCAAAATTTCTGATTCAACCCATCGTGTTCTCCACCATTCCATTTCAGATGTTCATTTCTTTTTCTATACAAGAACAATAAATTGAAACCCATCTTGAAATCTTTTCCCCGTTTTGGGATAGGTGCCTCCCCTCTCTTTATGTAACGACCCCTGCCCTCCAGGCTCTCAAAAGCAAAAGAAGGAAGGCGAGAAATTTTGCTGCTACGGTTGTGGTCAGTGCCCAGAAGGGAAGATTTCAATGCAGAAGGGTAAGTGATTATCATACAGCAAGTTTTCCTGGACATAGTGGTAATTCAGAGAATCATTTAGCTGAGTCTCATGTTGTTGTTGTTGTTGTTGTTCAGTCGCATGGTCGAGTCTGACTCTTTGCAACCCCATGGACCAGGCAGGCCCTCCTGTCTTCCGCTGTCCTCTGAAGTTTGCTCAATTTCATGTTCGTTGCATCGATGACACTGTCCAACCATCTCATCCTTTGCCGACCCCTTCTTCTTTGACCTTCATGTATTGTAGTGTATAAAAATTATTTGAGAAACCAGAGCTCTGTATCATTGATGCAGTAAGTTTAGGACAATTTTTGGCCTGAATCAGACCTTTGGGGAAGAGGATCAATGCTAAGTTAATTTCTCCAAGGTTTTCCATTCACACATACAGCTGTGGGTCAAATGGCGGGAAATGAAGAATTTAAGTATGTGTGCACCATTATAATGGGATGCACTACACTGGGGAAAATAATTTTGAATTATTATCCTAACATGGGGCTGACTTGGTAAGAACTCAGCATAAGTCAAGCCACACACACTGAAGGCAGTAGTGCCATAAAGATTAACAAACTAGCAAAATTTTACCATATTTTGATTTGTTATGATACTTTTTTGTGCTTTACGTTCTTATATTTTGTAATGTCCTTAAAAGGTGTTTAACAAATGATGCCTTCTCACCTTTCCCTTAATCCCTTTTTGTATCCCATATAAATGGTAAAATAAAATATTATATTTAAAAAAATAAATTGATATTATCCAGTCTGAGCTGGTTCCAGGAGAGTGGGTTATAAATCCAATGAAATAAATAAATGAAAATGAAACACCAACAAAAGAAAAACAAAAACAAAATATGTTGCAGGGTATGAGCTTTTATGAGTCACTAATAGCTTCTTCAGATAATCACGAATGCTCCTCCCCTGCTACATATTTTGTTAGTCTTTAAGGAGCTACTGGACTCTTGCTCTTTTTTACTGCTACAGACAGACAGCTCTCCATCTTGAAAGCAGGTGTTACAACTAGTGCTCTGTCACATGAACTGAAACTAATAGGGCCTCTCTTCCTTCCTTCCTTCCTTCCTTCCTTCCTTCCTTCCTTCCTTCCTTCCTTCCTTCCTTCCTTCCTTCCTTCCTTCCTTCCTTCCTTCCTTCCCCCAGATATGGACAGCTGTATCGAATGTCCGGAAGAGAAATATCCAAGCAAGATCCAAGACTGCTGCATTCCCAGGATACCACATTTTCTGTCTTATGAAGAGCCTCTAGGAATCAGTTTAGCCTCAGTAGCCATTTTTTTTACCCTGGTCACAGTCTTGGTACTAAGAATCTTCATTAAGTTCAAAGACACCCCCATCGTCAAAGCCAACAACCGAGAGATCACCTACACGCTTCTGGTCTCCCTCCTGCTCTGCTTCCTCTGCTCTTTCCTCTTCCTTGGACTGCCGACAAAGATGACCTGCTTACTCCGGCAGTTGGCTTTCAGCATCATCTTCTCAGTGGCTGTTTCCTCCTTGTTGGCCAAGACTATCACTGTGGTGGTGGCTTTCGTGGCCACCAAACCAGGGTCCAGAATGAGGAGGTGGGTAGGGAAAAGACTGCCCAATTCAATTATTGTTTCCTGCTCCCTTATTCAAGGAGGCATCTGTGTGCTCTGGCTGGGAACCTCCCCTCCATCCCCGTATTTGGACACACAGTCTTTTAGAGGAGAAATAGTTGCAGGATGCAATGAAGGGTCTGCCACTATGTTCTGTGTTGTTCTTGGCTACATTGGACTCCTGTCCTTTATAAGCTTGAGTGTGGCTTTCCTTGCAAGGAAACTGCCAGACAGTTTTAACGAATCCAAGTTCATCACCTTCAGTATGCTGATGTTTTGCAGTGTTTGGTTGTCTTTTGTTCCAACCTATGTGAGCACCAAGGGGAAGTACATGGTGGCTGTGGAGATCTTCTCCATCCTGGTTTCCAGTGGTGGAATATTGGCCTGTATCTTTTCTCCCAAATGCTACATTATCATCCTGAGGCCTGAACTGAACAACAGGGAGACAATAATAAGGGGTCACCATAAATTGTCTGCAACTTGACAGCATTTTCCACCACCACCAATGAGGAGAAACAATTAAAATACCACACTGTGCTGTTCGATATATTTCTTTTGCATATTCCAATTATATGAATTTCTCCGGTGCAGTGATGAAAGTTGATCCAATGTAGGATCCATAGAACAGTGTAATCATTCTTTTGGGTATCTAGCATAATGCAGATTGAATAATTTACTCTAAAGTGGTGCACAATTGTCTGACCAAGCCAATCTCTGCAAGACTTGAAGGGAGGGGAAACATCCTCCTCTTTTTTCACAGCCAAATTAGAAGGCCAAATTAGAAGGTCCTTTGGAAGCAATACTTCTTGAGGCATGTTGGACACAGTGGTAAGGGTGGGTAGACCTGTTCTCTGGAAGCCAGGTCTCCCAATATAGTGGAAAGGGGTGGGTAGACCTATTCTCTGGAAGCAAGGTCTACCAATATAGTGGAAAGGGCTGAGTAGACCTGTTCTCCAGAGGCCAGGTCTACCAGTATAGTGGAAAGGGCTGGGTAGACCTATTCTCCAGAGGCCAGGTCTACCAGTATAGTGGAAAGGGTTGGGTAGACCTGTTCTCCAGAGGCCAGGTCTACCAGTATAGTGGAAAGGGCTGGGTAGACCTGTTCTCCGGAGGCCAGGTCTACCAGTATAGTGAAAAGGGCTGGGTAGACCTGTTCTCCGGAGAACAGGTCTACCAGTATAGTGGAAAGGGCTGGGTAGACCTATTCTTGCTTTTCCACTCACAAAGTGGAATTTTTGCTCAGAACACTGTGGAGCTGAGAGAGAACACTGGAAGGGAGCCATGGCTGCCTCCTGGTTCATTTGTTATTTTTTAAAGAAAAGTCTTTCTAACTGAGATAAATGGAACTCCAATCTACAGAGGTGAGGGGTGCAGAATTGAGCATGTGTAAATAAACAGTCATTGTTATCACAGTCCACCATCGGGTTTGGGGCCCGGTGGCTGTGGGTGTGCTGCCATCTGCTGCCCATTCAAGCAGATTCACTCTCCAGGGAGGACTTTAATAAAATTGACAGAATAGATTTTTAACCAACCGTGTGAAGCCAGTTGAAACTCAGCTCCCAAAAATTAGTTAACCCGCTTCACCCGCAGACCTTGTGCAGGTTAGTTTGTGTTCCGATGCATGAGTGAATAAAATAAGAGAGCTCCCAACACATGCCTGCGTGCACATGCTCGTGCACACACTTGCAGAAGGCCGGCTCTTTTGCTCCCCATTCTCAGTCTCATTTGTAGTGTCTCCAAGCCACATTTTAATAAACTGTCTCCAAGCCACAGTCAAATGATGGTGACCCCAGCAAGGAGCTTTTTATAGGGAGCTATGGGCTACTTCACTATATGTGTGTGTGTAACGCCCCAGCATATAGCATATGTGTGTGCGTAAAGTGCCATGAAATTGCATCTGACTCAGGTGAATCCAGCAAGAAGCTTTCCAGGCAAGTCAGAAGCAGAGGTGGTTTGCCATTGCCTTTCTCTACAGTCCTCCTTGAAAGTCTCCCAGCCAAGTACTAACCAGGGCTGACCCTGCTTAGCTTCCAAGATCTGATGAGAGAGGGCTGTACCATGCTGCCTTTCTTCCATCATATAGACTGTACTCCATCATATAACATACCAGCATTATAAAATAGTATTCCAAGGGGTTGCCATCTCTGGCCTGGGAAATTTCTGGCGATTTGGGGGCAGTGCCTAGTGAGGGCAGAAGGAGATCCGATACCACAAAATCCACTCCCTGAAGACACCATTTCCTCCAGGAGACTGGATTTCTGCATTCTGGAGATCAGCTGTAATACCGGAAGAACTCCAGTCCCAATCTGAAGGCTGGCAATGCTTAATATATACAAACTAGGAATAAGGCCCATTGTGGAAATACATACAACGAGCTCTAGAAAGAGGCTCTGGGCAGGTGCCCTGTTCTTGGGCACTCAGTGTCAACTTGCTGTGGTGTTCTCAGCAGGGTATACTGACACAGAGCTTACCATTTTCTTCAGGGGAACTGTGTCTCTTCAGGGGAACTGGCCATCTGAAGAGCAGTTATAATTCTGAGTGATCTCCAGCCCTCCCCTGGAGATTGACAACAATGGTTCCCCAGGAGGAAAGGGCTGGTTTGGAGGGTGGATGGCAGTCTATGGCATTGTACCTGTCTGAGGTCCCACCCCTCCTCAAACCCCACCCTCTCCAGGCTCCACCCCTCAAATCTCCAGGAATTTCCCAGCCTGGAGTTTGCAACCCTATCTCTTTCCCAGCCAACCATCAACCTACCTTTATCTGCCACTCTGACTTCAGTTTTCCATCTCCTCCCCCCTCTCTCCTGGAGAGCAATTGTAATTCTAAGTGATCATCAGCTCCCACCTGGAGATTGGCAACAATGGTTTCCCAGGAGGGATGGCTTGTTTGGAGGGTGGGGTCTATGTCGTTGTATCTGTCCGACATCCCCCCCTTCCTCCTCCTCAGACCCCACCCTCAGCAGGCTTCATCCCTAAAATATCCTGGTTCCAATCTGTAGTTGGCAACCCTATGTCCTTTCCAGGCAACCATCATCTGCCTGTCTGTCTTCAGGTTTACATCTCCTCCCCCTGCCCTGCAGCCTCTACCTAGAGAAAGGGCAGTCTTTCCCTGCAGTGGCAACCAGAGCAGCTGACATCATTCTCCTCTCCCCCCATGATCTGCACAACAACCCTGTGAGGTATGTTAGGTTGAAAGTCTGTGAATGGTCCATAATGCCCCAGGCAGCTTTTGTAACATGAACCTGGGACCTGCATACCATCCTCTGTAGCACTCTCAGGTACATATCAGTGGCAGTAATGGGGTGACTGCTGGCACCTTTTCTTATCATTTTTTTTTTTGCCTTGTGGGATTATGCTTGTGGTGTGATCTGTCTTTTTTGTGGTGTGGCATGGTTGTGGATAGGGACAGTTTCTGAGTGACACATCACAGAGCCAACTGATTTGGGAGTGCATGGAATGTTGCCACCCGAAAATACAATTCTATGTAAGGAGAGATGACATGAAAGACTCATTGTCAGTAGTAGTGTTGGACTGGAAGTGGGAAGTCCCAGTTCAAATCCCCAGTCACCCATTATTCCTCACAAACTCAGGGCTGTTGTGAGGATAAACTGGTGGAGGGGAGAACCATACTTGCTCCTCCTAAGCTCCTTGGAGGAAGGGAAGAATACCCATGTGGTAGAAAGAAAAGGGAAATGGACACATCAGCTTATGTCTAGGAGACAGTTCAAAGAAAGAAGAAAATGACTTCCAGTTTTGGCTCCCTTAATGGTGGCCACATTTTCCCGGAGCTCCGGGAGACGTGTGCTGGTGAATCAGCAGATGGGAAGGGGTGTGGTTCTACACATTTCCCCCTGGAGCCCTTGTGTTGGGCTCCTAGCCATGGGGCGCTTGGAGAGTCCTTCTTCCGGCAACCAGCTGGCAAATGTCTTGCCCTGAAGGTCCTGCCACCGATTTCCAGAAATGGACATGGGGATGCACACCAAGAGAAACGCTTGGTGGCCGGGCGATTTAAACTACAAAAAGCGAACTCCACATGAAATGTGAGTGACTGTTAAGCGAGACACCAGAAAACCAGCAGAAAACTCCCTCTAATAAGTTGAGGGGGGAACTCCCCCTCAAAAAGAAAAAAGCTGAACTTTTAAACGGAAGTATAAGGGGGGTGGAGAATAAAGCAAACTATACTATAGTAAATAACTTTTCAGAACTTACCAAGCATTGCCAAAGGATCGTGAGATTTTGATAACTCTGAGCAAAAGTAAACAATATCTCAAACATGGCGCCTCCGAGGAGGGAGGAGAAGGATAAGCAACCGAAACTTGAGTTCCCTGCTAGAAATGCCAGCCCAGTGAGTTCTGTTCCTAGACAGGACACTACCATAGACTTCCAAAGTATGCTGACTGAGGCTTTGCGCCCTCTGCTGGAACAAATGCCATCGCTTCATATGAAATTCGATGCACAACAAAGCCAGTTGAACGAAACTATTAAAGAGACTGAGAAAATGGAGCAAGAGCTCAAAGAAATGGACGCTGACACACATAAGCTTAAAAAACAAATGCAGAAGATAGAAAAAAAGAGAGCAATGAATGAAGCTCAACTTCTACAGCTGCAAATGGAAAAGGCAAGCTATGTCTTAAAATTTCAGGGGTCCCTGGAGCAAAAGGAGAAGACTTGAAGCACATTTTGTGCAGGGCATTGGGGCTGGTGGCAGATTTAAAAGCAGACTATTTACAAAATGAAATAGATGCGGTTTATAGGTCGTATTCTGACTATATAAGAAAGAATAATCTTCCTGGGGAGATTGTGGTGAGATTTTCCAGAAGACAAGTAAGAGACCAAATACAGAAAGCAACAAGTGGAACCACTCTGACAATCAAAGACAAAGACATAAGAGTTTTGAAGGACATTCCATTTGAAATAAGGAAAAAGAGAAAGAAATTTAGAAACCTGGCACTGTTCTTACAGAAGAATAATGTCCATTACAGATGGTGTGTTCCAGAAGGCATAATCTTCAAATTTTAAAGAAAAGAAAGAAAAAATTGACTCTGTTACAAAGGGACACAAATTTCTACATCAACATGCTGGTCCAGCAGATGAAGAGGAGAAAGGGGAAGATGGCAGCAACAAGGGAAGTGAAGAAGAAGGAGTGCTGGCAGCTTCCGATGAGGACTCAGACTCGGAACGGGGGGTGGCTGTCCCCAAAGTAAGCTATAAACTGAGGAACAAAAAGGGGGAAAAATGAGTTGTGGTTCTCTCTAGATCCTGTTGTAAATGAATTTAAAGCATCTCTCTATAAAGCTCTTTATATAGTTAGACTTGCTGGTGATTAGTATAAGTATTAGAATTTTTTACTCACGTAAAGCAGCGAAGTATAATAGTATTTAACTATAAGCCAATTGAATAAGCATTGTGTACGACCACCATCTCTTGGATTTTTAGTGGTTTGCTTTTACTTTCACCTGTAGTAAGTAGTTACCCATCCTATTTTCTTTGTAGTTTATAGAAAATGCACTAAAAAATCCCCTACGGGGGGCCAAAAAAAGAAGAAGAGGAAAATGTTTTCTTATTAATGTTAACAGAGTTCAATATCTGCAGAGGGAATTATCTTCTCTTGCAATTATGCCAATCACTGTAATTTCCTCTCCTCGACAATCCTTCACAAAGGGGGAAAGAAGCAATGAAGAGGGAAGTCTGAAAATGGTCATTTAAACCCCCATGGCCACTGACTTCTAGCAGAAAGGACAAGATGCAAGCAAGGTTTCTGTCATAAGAACATAACAGAAGCCAATGTTGGGATCAGTCCAATGGCCCATCCAGTCCAACACTCTGTCACACAGTAACCAAAAATACCAGGTGCCATCAGGAGGTCCAGCAGTGGGGCCAGGACACTAGAAGCCCTCCCACTTTTGCTCCCCCCCCCCAAGCACCAAGAATACAGAGCATCACTTGCCCAGACCTTCAAGCTAGGACACTTTGGTTTGGTCCTTTGTGCTTGAAATCTGACCCTGCCCCATCTCAGCTAGCACTGTGTTGATGGAATGGAGGCTGGAACATTTCCCTTTAAGAAAGGACAGTAGTGGATGCAGTATCTATCTCAGGTAGTCCTTAGGCTGTAGAAGTGACAGAGGAGAGTCTGCATCTAAGGAGAAGCTTTCTGCAAGAATGGTAAAGATTTTATTGGCAATATCTCTGTTGATTCCCATGATGCGGAATGTAATTGCTTTGCAATGCTTTCTAAAGGAACCCGTCCCTGTTCCACATGAATGGTACCAGGCAGGGGACTTCCTCATCGGTGGGGTCCTTTCTCAGCTATTGTCGACTCATCCCATACTTTCTTTTGAAGAACCTCCTTCAAAACGCTTATTTGAATTTACATTGTAAGTCAATTTTATTGCTCTGCATCATGTGAACTTTGCGAGGACTTTTAACTGTAGTTGACACGTGAGAGAAAATATTCCACAGTAATGACACCTTCTATGTTTGGTTCCTCTTAGCTCTTCACCCTGTCATTTCCTCATTCTTGGGCATTGCTGCTTTGGAATCATTTTTTTGGGGGGGTGGAGGTTATTTCATAAATGTTCTTAATTTGTATAAATGCAGTTTCCCTCATCCGATCAGGATATCCTTTGCATCCTCTAATGTGCATATGTGAAATGAGCCTTAGCCTATACAGAGATCTTCTCTGTGGCTGAACCTCCACCGTGAACTGTCCTGAATGTCAGGAGGGAATTTGCTTTATTGATGGCTTTTTTTTTTTTTAACCAACCATATAACAGTTAGGAGTTTTTCTTAGGACTGCTTTGTAATCGCTGATTAGATGTTATCTTTGACGATAATAATAGTAAAGGTGTTTGGTCAGGCGTCCATCTTTTTTTGTGGTGGGGTCGTTGTTGTTAACTGTAACTTGAGCTCGAGTCCTGGACAGAAGAAATATGGCTCAAAAAGATCTAACTGTTCAGCAAAGGCAATTAACCAATCAATAAAAAAAATAATCCACGGGTCCATCCATGTTCCCCTTCTCTCTACAAGCATCATTGTGAATGGCTTCTGTTTACAGAGGCCTCCCAATCCTTGATACATCCTTATTGGTTGTCAAATGTGGCCCCCTCTCAATATACTGCCAGTTAAGAAGCTGACAACATTCATTGCGATAATAAAACGAGATGTTCAGTTTGCGCTATTCACTGCGTTTCTTGTCCACAAAATGACTGAGATTGGCCGACCATCTTGGATTACAGATTGCCGGCTCCTCCGTTCATCTGTAAAGCTGCCCGTTTGCTTCGGTTTAAAGATGATATCAAGACCTGGGACTAAGGAAGGAGAGGCTACTTCTTGCCTTGATCTGCAGATTAGCACCATTTTATGCTTTGTTTCCTTATCTTTAGCTTTGCCTTCTATAGCTGATCTTTTTATTTTTTGGGGGGGGAGGATATTTTGATGTAAGCAAGGTATGCCTTTGTGAGCACTTTGAGTCCTGTGTTCTGGGAGAAGAATTTTATATAGATTTGTTTTATAAATAAAATAAAGAGAACGAAGGAAGAAAGGGCAAAGTGCAGACTGTGATTTATCAAAAGTAGTGACCATAAAATAGGGGATGCTAATGATAAATAAAGGTTGAAAACCACTATGCCAACACTCTGTGAATAACACACAGTGCTCAGTCAGTCAGTCAGTTTATTTATTTATGGTCAACGGCCAAATTCAAAAATACAGCAGAATAAAAGCATAATTAGATATTCTGATGTATTCCGTTTTGGCACAAGAAAATTATGGTTATTAACTGCTTGATGATGAGATAGGGCCAGGAATGGTCCAACATTCTGATAATAAACATTTGGTGCGTGATCATCGGAAATGACTGAGTGGTTAACAACAACAACAAAAGGATTCTCCTGTTAAAGATTGCAGAATTCTGTTTGCAGAATGGTGACCAAGTTCTATCAACATGTCCTGGCATTAGTATCTGCTGTCCAGGAGGTCAATCAGAATCCAAAGATCTTGCCCAACCTTACACTTGGGTTCCACATCTATGATAGCTACTACGATGCAAAGATGACCTATCGGACCACTCTGGACTTGCTCTTTAGAGCACACAGATTTGTTCCCAGCTACAAATGTGACCTCCAGAAAAATCTGATGGGTGTAATCGGGGGACTGAAGGGTGATATCTCAGACCGTATGTCAGATATCTTAGGTCTTTACAAAATCCCACAGGTAGGATGTATGCATGTTGACATGTGTCAGAGGGGAATTCCAGAGGGGAATCTGTGTTAACTTGCTCCAGTGAAAAATAAAAAGTGTGTTTGTTTTTAAACCAGCATTTCTGGGACACTGTACCACATACATTTAACTTGAGACCATTCAAATGGAGATGCAAATGTCCTCGGCAGTCATGATCTACATAAACACACACACGTGTCCTTTCTATGAAAAATACGATGCTGTCCAGTATTTCACCCCTACTGGTTTACCGCTGGCATAAAATGTTCTATGAAAGCTATTTGGGTATAGTTATTAGATGTTAATGTAAGATGGTGGACACATGGGTTCAGTTGGGTGCCACTAGGTCAAGCACTCTCTCAGCCAAACCTACTTCACTGGAGTGTTGTGAGGATAAAATGGAGGTGGGGAAATCATGCATGGTGAAAACACTTATGAAGATACCTTATCCTAGCACTTCACATTCAAGGAGTTTGACACATGAATCACTATAGGCAGAGAGGTCTACAAGAGAGGCCATTTCTTTTAATGTGTAACCACCAGAGATGGTTCACATTGTCTTTCCACAGTGATTTTTGTGGAATGATCTGAGCTTCTGGGTGGCCAGTTGTGATTGACAGACGTAGCATTCATGAATCTGTCTCATCCCCTTTAAATTGATTTACACCATCCCTATAGCTCCTGGCACTGAATTCCACTATTTAATTACTTGTTGAGTAGAGAACTTTATTCATTATCTATTTATTTATTAAATTAGATTTCTAGGCTGCCCTCTCCTGTAGAACAGGGCTCAGGGCAGAGCATGACAGTAAAACACATTTAAAATTTAAATTTACAGTCTCCTGGGATCAAGCAACCATGTCTCAACATTAGCTTCTTTTTTTGGTTTTGAAGGGAGTAGTAAAGGCAAAGTCCTCTGGGGGCATGAAAGAATAGAGAGTGGAATAATATAAAGGAAATGAAAAGTATGAGGTTGCAAGAAGACACTCTTAGACATATTCCCCAAACTTGAGAACTTTTACAAATCCAAGCAGCCTGGACTTTGTATTCTAGCCAAACTTGAAAATCCCTACATGAAATATGTCATGCCGAAACAGTGTACAGGCATATGCACATGTGTGCCTCTTCCCATGTTTCTAGAAAACCTTTTCCCTTCCTTCCAGCTCACCTATGGGTACTTTGCCCCAGAGAAGAGGGATACAAAAGGCTTCCCTTCCTTTTACCGCATGCTCCTGAATGAATCTCATCAGTACAGGGCTCTGATTCACCTGCTTCTTCATTTTGGATGGACCTGGGTTGGACTCTTTGTTTTGGACGATGACACTGGAGACCATTTCCTAAAGGTCGTGGAGCCCTTGCTCACCCAAAAGGGAATCTGTTTGTCATTCACAGGAAGAGTCCCACAGCAAAGCAATTTTGAAACTGTGGCTGATCTTAATGATTTAATGGGAGAAATCTACCCACCCTTCATCAGCAGCAAGGCCAATACGTTCATCCTCTATGGAGAAATTTTGACCATTAATATGATAAACTTTTACCTATTATTAGAAGAGCCAGAATATATTGAGAAGGAGTCCTTTAGAAAGGTGTGGATCACGATGGGCCAGATTGATTTATCAGTGACAGGTATAGCAAGGAATTCTGATTTCCAAGTCTTCCAAGGGGCAATTTCCTTCCAAATGCACTTCAACGAGTTCCTAGGGTTCCAGGAATATCTGTGGATCAGGAAATATTACTGGACACAAGAAAATGGTTTCCTCAAGGACTTCTGGGAGCAAGCGTTTGACTGCTCATTTCCAAATCCTACAGAACCAGTGAAAGACCATGAAACATGTACCGGGAAGGAGAGGCTGGAGAGCCTTCCTCAGACTGTTTTTGAAATGCACATGACTGATCACAGTTACGGGATCTGTAATGCTGTCTATGCCGTGGCACATGTTTTGCATGCTATCTCTTCCTCCAATCAGAAAAAAAGCATGTGGTTTAAAAAAGCTGGCCTGCAAAGTCTCCAGCCTTGGCAGGTAATCTCCTCGGTGTGGGATTGTTTTGCTTCCATGAACGGAATAGGACAAGGCAAGGCCGGATCCACCTGTCCCCTCCATTTTAAAAAGGCGTTGTACATATCAGCTACCAACAAAGTACTGTGGCTTCCCCTTTCCTTCTAGACTTGGGCTGCTTCCATGCTGTGGTGCTTCTCCAGGTACCTTTCACTACTGCTGTGGTTGTAGTGGCATTTGCAGTGGCAGCAGAGCACCCACATGATAGTTTATTGTGCTCTTTCGGGGGCCTCAGTCCCGCATGCCTGCCATTCCCTTCACGACCTCCCCCAAACTTTTTTTAGGCTTTGTAATTGGTAATTGGAGCTGCGGTGGCTCAAGTGGTTAAGACACTGAACTGCAGGCTGTGGAAGGTCAGTAGTTCAGCAGTTCAAGACCCGTGAGTGCCGCATGATGGAGTGAGCTCCCGTCTCTAGTTCCAGCTCCTGCCAACCTAGCAGTTCAAAAGCAAGAAATTTCAAGTAGATCAATAGGTACCACTTACGGCAGGAAGGTAACAGCGTTCCGTGCGCCTTGGTGTCTAGTCATGCCGGCCACATGACCACGGAAATGTCTTCGGACAGCGCTGGCTCTTCGGCTTTGAAACGGAGATGAGCACCGCAACCCTAGAGTCGGATTCGACTGGCTTTCGAGCAAGGGAACCTTTACCTTTTTAATTGGTAATTAACATATTGCTCTAGTTAGAATCATAGAATCGCAGAGTTGGAAGGGGCCATATAGGCGGTCCAATCCAACCCATTGCTCAATGCAGGATCAGCTTACAGTATAGCTGACAAGTGTTTGTCCAGACCCTGCTTTAGACTGCCAGTGAGGGGGACCTCACCACCTCTCTAGTCAGCTGATTCCACTCTGGCTGTAAAAAATCTTTTCCTAAGATCCAGCCAGTACCTTCCCGCCCATAATTTAAACCCATTATTGCGAGCCCTCTCCTCTGCTGCCAACAGGCCCAGCTCCCTGCCCTCCTCTAGGCGACAGCCCTTCAAATTCTTCAAGAGAGCAGTCATGTCCCCCTCCCTCGACCTCCTCTTCTCCAGACTGAGCATTCCCAAGCCCCTCCGCCTTTCCTCACAGGACTTGGTCTCCAGGCACCCGATCACCCTCAACACTCTTCTCGGCACGTGCTCCATTTTTGTCCACATCTCTTTTGAAGTGAGGCCTCCAGAAATGCGTACAATACTCCAGGTATTCAATAATAGTAAAACAATGGATTCCCATGACTGAACCACTTCCTCTGAATTCTCAGATTTAATTATATTTTATTATAAATGTAAGTCTTTAGCCATTTCTCATAAAAAATCCAGGAATTTAGAGAGACTGGTTCATCATGGCAATAGATTTTTACAAGCAGGGAATCTGCAAAGACGGGTGGGACGCATCTTATTTTCCCTCCTCCCATTATTTCCTCCTTCCTTCACTGAAAGTTCCCAGGCCCATTCTCCTTTCCCTGCTTCTCTCTCTCCTTTTCACCCACCTGCCAAGCTACCTTTTATCTGCCCTCCCCAGCATAGGCTTTGTTTATTATGTATTTAATTCATTTATCCCTCAAAGTTCTCCACAGTGGGGACCCTAACCAGGTTACCTCATGATCTTGTCCTCCAATATATCTTCATAATGACAATCATTTGGGCAGGGGCATACTAGGCCCTCCACCCCTCCATGATCCTGTCTTGCCCCTGTCCCTGATAGTGATAACTGGGAGAAGAGGAGGCAGTCTTCCTGAACCTGCCCTGTCCTCCCAAATTATAACTCGTTTCCTCTCAGCACACACCGCTACACAATTCCAATGCTTGGTTTCTTCTTTCTCGTTCAAAAAGCTACACCACCTTCTTCAAGGTATTTCATTTAACAACTCAGCTGGAGGACACGTCACTTTAGATGATCATTGGGAGATAGAAGCTGGATATGACATAATAAATACAGTGGTATTCCCAAATAAATCTTTCCTGCGAGTGAAGGTTGGAAGGGTGGATTCCAAGGGGAAAGAATTCATCATTCACGAACGTTTAATTGTCTGGCAAAGACGTTTTAACCAGGTGTGTATTTGAGGCGATTCTCGTAGAGCACTCTAGATAGGATGATTGGGTTTTGTTTTCTGTTTTTTTGCTGGAAACCCAACGTTGTTCCTTGTAGCAGAACACCAGGTGGAGGCCTCAGAAGTCTTGGTGTGTGTCAAAAGAACCACACTTTTCTGTGGTGGAGAGAGAGTCTTTAAACTTTGGGCCACATTGTTAAATAGCAGATTTTTCAGCATACGTGGAGGTCCTGCCCAGTATATAGAGTCTTTTGTCCTCTCACTAACTGGCCTCCTTGGGGGGGATCTGCTATCTGGAGAAGGAGAGGTCCTCGAAATTAGAAATAGTGATGACAAGATGAGCTTTGAATGCAACGAAAAGAAGAACACACGTCATACCTGCCCTCTCCCAACAAAAGTGTCATCACTGCAGAGAAATGATCAGGAAAGTGCTAGAAGAATGTTGCAGGATTAGGATTGGTTTTTGAAAATGCAAGGAGGCTCCGCAGAGCTCTTTGTGCTGGAGGCAGTTTCTGTCCATTGAAGGAAGGTGTCACTGTGAGCAGAATCAAAATTTCAGATTCAGCCCATCAGGTTCTCCATCATTCCATTTCAGATATTCATTTCTGGTTTTATGCCGGAACGATAAATTGAAACCCATCCTGAATTTTTCCTGTTTTGGGACAGGTGCAGCCCATTTCTTTATGTAATGACCCCTGTCCTCCTGGGTCTCAAAAGCAAAAGAAGGAAGGCGAGAAATTTTGCTGCTACAGCTGTGGTCCATGCCCAGAGGGGAAGATTTCAATGCAGAAGGGTAAGTGATTATCATACAG
Source organism: Gekko gecko (assembly GCA_029375565.1). NCBI lineage: Eukaryota > Metazoa > Chordata > Lepidosauria > Squamata > Gekkonidae > Gekko > Gekko gecko. The sequence goes on along the minus strand of JAPDNY010000015.1, from coordinate 44,352,393 downwards.
CAAGTTTTCCTGGACATAATGCTAGTTCAGAGAATCGTTTAGCTAAGTCTCCTGTATTGTAGTACATAAACAAATCATTTGGGAAACCAGATCTCTGTATCATTGATGGAGAAGGTTTAGGGCGATTTTTGGCCTGAATCAGAACTCTCGGGAAGAGGATCAATACTAAGTTCATTTCCTCAAGGTTTTCCATTCACACGTACGGCTGTGGGTCGGGTGATATGATGGGAAATGAAGAATTTAAGTAAGTGTATACCAGTATAATAGGATGCACTGCACTGGAAAAAAATAATTTTGAGCAGTTATCACTTTGCGTAACTCATTATCAGTGTCTCTTGGAACAGGAGATATTATATGCGGAGGTCTGCAATAGCCAGGAGCCCTCCAAAGGATTATTGGACTCCAATACATTTGACGAGATCAGTCTTAATATTGGTGGCACTGCAACATGAAAATGGAGACCTTGTTTGATATGGTGTGGTTCGGCCTGGGGATAGCCCTTCTGGGGTATACAGGGCTCTTTTTGTAGCAGGAACTCCTTTGCATATTAGGCGACACACCCCCTGATGTAGCCAATCCTCCAAGAGCTTACAGATCTCTTCTTACAGGGGCTGCCGTAAGCTCTTGAAAGATTGGCTACATTGGGGGGAGGTGTCACCTAATATGCAAAGGTGTTCTTGCTATAAAAAGAGCCCTGGGGGTATGAAATAAAAAAGCAGATAACGTTCAGATTATCTTTAGATTTGTCACCAGCTCAGTCATTGCTGGACCTTTTTTCCATTTGGTAATTTGTATAAAGACGAGAACCAGATAGGGATCTTGTACACCACAGCAAATAGCAAGTCTTCTGACACAGCTCTGAGAACATATTAAGTGCCTTTCCAGAGGCTCACGTGATCCACACATAGGGCCGGGGTGGTGAGAAGTCATCATAAGGCAAGCCACCCATACTGAAGGTGGTGTTACAGCTGTTGCTCTGTCACATGAACTGAAACTCACAGGGCCCCTCTTTCTTCCTTCCTTCCTCCCCCCCAGACATGGACAGCTGTATCGAATGCCCAGAAGAGAAATATCCAAGCAAGAACCGAGATCACTGCATTCCCAGCATGCTACATTTTCTGTCTTATGAAGAACCTCTAGGAATCAGTTTAGCCTCAGTTGCTGGGTTCCTTTCTCTGATCACAGTCCTCATATTAAGAACTTTCATGAAGTACAAAGACACCCCCATCGTCAAAGCCAACAACCGAGAGATCACCTACACGCTTCTCATCTCCCTCCTGCTCTGCTTCCTTTGCTCTTTCCTCTTCCTCGGACAGCCAAGAAAGATGACCTGCTTACTCCGGCAGTCGGCTTTCAGCATCATCTTCTCAGTGGCTGTTTCGTCCTTGTTGGCCAAGACCATCACTGTGGTGGTGGCTTTCATGGCCACCAAACCAGGGTCCAGGATGAGGAGGTGGGTGGGGAAAAGGCTGCCCAATTCAATTATTGTTTCCTGCTCCCTTATTCAAGGAGGCATCTGTTTGCTGTGGCTGGGAAACTCCCCTCCATTCCCCAATTTGGACACACAGTCTTTTAGAGGAGAAATAGTTGCAGGATGCAATGAAGGGTCTGCCACTATGTTCTATGTTGTTCTTGGTTATCTAGGACTCCTGTCCTTTATAACCTTGAGTGTGGCTTTCCTTGCAAGGAAACTGCCAGACAGTTTTAACGAATCCAAGTTCATCACCTTCAGTATGCTGATGTTTTGCAGTGTTTGGTTGTCTTTTGTTCCAACCTATGTGAGCACCAAGGGGAAGTACATGGTGGCCGTGGAGATCTTCTCCATCCTGGTTTCCAGTGGTGGAATATTGGCCTGTATCTTTTCTCCCAAATGCTACATTATCGTCCTGAGGCCTGAACTGAACAACAGGGAGATAGTAATAAGGGGTCACCATAAATTGTCTGCAACTTGACAGCATTTTCCACCACCACCAATGAGGAGAAACAATTAAAATACCACACTCTGCTGTTAGATATATTTCTTTTGTATATTCCAGTTACATGAATTTCTCCTGTGCAGTGACGAAAGTTAATCCCATGTAGGATTCATTTTGCACAGTTTCAGTATCCATAGAACAATGTAACCATCCTTTCGGGAATCTAGCATAACACTATTTATTTGTTTAATCGATTTATAAACCACCCTCCCCTGAAAGGCTCAAATTACTCTGAAGTGGTGCACAATTGTCTGACCAAGCCATTCTCTGCCAGGCTTGGGGGGGGGCATCCTCCTCCTTTTTCGCAGCCAAATTAGAAGGCCCTTTGAAAGCAATACTTCCTGAGGCACATTGGATTGGGTTTGCATGGGGCTTTGAAGGGAATGGTCTGCTCTTAGTGCCCAACCCAACGTGATGTGAAATGCCAGTGTCTTGGGGCTTCTGCACTGTAGTTGGGATTATGGCCGAGTGTTGGATTATATGCTTTGCATGCAGAAGGTCTCATGTTCAGTCCCCAAAACCTCTAGTTAAAAGGATCCAGTAAGAGGAGACAGGGAAGATCTCTTCCTGAGGCCCTGGAGAGCATCTGCCATGGCTTCAGTCTCCCACCAACACAGTAAGGAAGTCCTGCTAAGCCAAGGTGCCTCAAAACACACACAGGCGTCATTTCAATGGACTAGGCAAGAGGTAAAAATTAAGTTCATTTATCAAAGTTCTGGTGTTACACAATATATGCAGAAAGCCAGCACAAAAGAAAACTCGGGACTGGCCTTCTTAACCTAGAAACTGAGTTCAAGTAATTGGTGAGTAGGATTTTTGAAAGGCAATTTAACGGCAGGACATCTGCCCTGCACATTCTGTTCCCGGTACGTGGATCTTCAGTTGTCCTCGGAGAACACATTTAAAGAATTTCTCATAAAGGGCTCTGAAAAACATGTTCTGTTCCCAATCAAGATGACTTCACCAAGTGTCATTCATAAAAGATAATGACCAGTTTCGCAACATATTCCAGGATTGCTTGGGCTACTGTCCGACACTGACACTCACCTCATTCCCGCAGTAGATGCCTGACTTCGAGCTTCCTTTGTCATCTGGGTAAAGAGACCAACTTAAGGAAGAAAAGAGGAAAACTTGCCCACTGCATTCATACAAAGAACGTTATGTTATTTGCCTGTTTTTCTAAGCTCCCGCTTATCCTTAGAACTGGGCTTGACAAAGGGGATGTTGTCGTTGAGTGAGCTCCCAATCCCCTTTCATTAAAGTTAACTTCAAATGGTGAACGATCAGTGTGTCATGGAATGGGAAGCCTTACAGTATAATTGTGGTAAAGTGTTAGGACTATGAAAACTCCCCCTCTTTCTCTTACTACTACTATGTATCTGCAACAACTGGATAGTGAACTGAAATATTAAAAACTACGTGTCCCAACCCACTTCGGACCCTATCTAAAAAATGAGTGTGAGTACACGTGGAGGGATGTGAGAATTCCAGTGTGCATCCTTGGGAAAACGATGAGGGACTGATAAATGGGAGCAGCGCTCATTTTTGTATTTTCATATATATATATATCAGTTTTAAGCTTTTCTTTATGACCCTGCTACATCCCTGTTGATGCGGATCTCTTTTGCTGGACCCTGGCCTTGCCTGATATTGTCTAATCTAAATGTCACCACACCCTAAAAATATCAGAATCAGAGACAAAAAGAAAAGAGATAAAAAGAATAGCACAACATCTGAATCTCTGTAGATCAAACTTCATCCCCCACTAAATCCTTCAGCCTACTAAAATTATGGAACAACCTCCCCAGCAGTGTTCCCTCTAAGCTGAGTTAGTGTGAGCTAGCTCGCAGTTTTTTAGCCTCCGGCTCACACACTTTTGTTTCAGCCCAGGAAGGAAGGCTCCAGAGCAAACTAATTTATGCAGCAGCCCAATTGCTCGCTCACAGCTTTAATGCCAGTGGCTCACAAAGTATAATTTTTGCTCACAAGACTCCACGGCTTAGGGGGAACATTGCTCCCCAGTCGTACCCAAATGGGCCTGGTGTGCCTTACTCCAATGAAGACTACAACAGGGAGATTCCTTTCAAGCAGAATGAAGCTTTTATTTGAATACAAGGAGACTCTGGGACAAAATAGCCAAGAGGTCCGCCCAAAGCAGCATGGCTTTAGCTTTCATAGTATACAATAAAAGTGGCTTCTTAAGCATGCACATTATAACCTCACATAGCAAGCACGTGTGTCTTCCATCCTCATTTTGGGTCCTCCTCTCTCACAAGCTGCCTTTGTTCTCTTCGCCTTACTCTGTGGTTGGCAAAGAAGTGATGCTGTGGCCTCCAGCAGATCTCTCACCGAAGAATGGCTTTGGTCTTCAGCATATGTCCATACACGGGCTCAGTGTATTCTCGCACGTTACACAGGCTGAACCTGCCTCTTCATATTTAACAGTCTAGTTACATGTCAGCAGGCCAGCAGATACACTTTTTAATTTGTTGAAACACACAAGTCATTTATTCTTCTAACAGATCCTTTCTTCTCGCCGTGCTCCATACCTTCCCCTTCCGCAGGAATGTCTCTGTCTCTTACTGTGTCAAAATTAACAGAGTTGTGCAAAGCCTCATCTTAGCTGGCTGCAGCAAAGTTGCAAGATCTATCAAAACGGCATAAGTATTGTGCATCACCAGGGAGGTGTGCCTACCCCCTTTCCTTTCTATCTTCAGGAGGAAGCTAAAGGCTGTTTTATGTAAAACTGCATTTCATTAAAGCATTCCAAATAGTGATTATAAATTTTAAATGTATTTAAGTAACATCATCAGACACTTTGAGCGGAGAAATATATTAAATTAGGAATAAGGCCCTTTGTGGAAATAAATACAATGAGATCTAGAAAGAGGCTCTGGGAGAGTGCTCCAGCCTTGGGCACTCAGTGTCAATTTGCTATGGCAACCTCAGCAGGGTGTAAGGACACAGAGTCCACCATCTGAAGAGCAGTTGTAATTCTGTGTGATCCCCATCCCTCCCCTGGAGACTGACAACGGTGGCTCCCCATGAGGGAATGGCTGGTTTGGAGGGTGGATTCTATGGCAATGTACCTGTCTGAGGTCCCACCCCTCCTCAAACCTCACCCCCTCCAGGCTCCATCCCTCAAATCTCCAGGAATTTCCCACCTGGAGTTGGCAGCCCTATCAGGACTGGCCCCAATGAGTTTTCTCCCAAAGGCCAACATAGGTGTGGAAAGGGCCTCTTACTGACAGAGGAGAAAGTATGGTTGCCAGCTCTGATTAGGGAAATACCTGGAGATTTGGGGGGTGGATCCTAGGGAGGACAGCATTGGGGGGGATGGAAGGACTCATCAGGGGATAATGCCATAGGGTGTACCCTCCAAAGCAGCCATTTTCTCCAGGGGACCTGATCTCTGTCATCTGGAGATCAATTGTAACAGCGGGAGATCTCCAGGTCCCACCTGGAGATTGGCATCCCTAGGGGAACCCTGGGGCAGCTGCACAGCAGGGGGTTGAAGAGATTGGTTTGATGGTTACTGGCCGACCTCATAAGCCAGCCAGCCATGGTGGTGCCAAAAAGGCTCCCTCCAGACTGAGGGGACAGTTAGTCACAGTTAGTCCCACACAGGAGCCAAGAGAAGTTCCAGGAGCCACAGCTCATTTCCTCTAGGTCAGACCCTCCCTGGCCCTGCTGCTGCTGAAGGAAGGTGGGGGAGCCTTTGAAAGGCACTGGGCAGCCTTCTCTGCAGTGAAGCCCACTGAGCTATCATCCTGATGAAGCACCGGTCTTGCAGCTAAGGGAGAGGGGCCATGAGGGGGCAGCGAAGGTGAGTGCTTCCCCTGCTTGCTGCTTCACTAGGTCGGCCTCCTTCTCCCCCGTGAAGGGGTTACTACTCTCTCAGCAGAGTATCCATCCCCTTTGCCAGCTCCCTCCAGAATGAAGGTGAGACACTGGCTGCCAGCTCTGTGAGTGGGGCCGAGGCAAAGCAGTGAGGCAATGCAGCCAGGGGATTGGCAGACCTTCAGAGTGGCAGCTGAGGGAACCAAAGGCTGTGGGAGCATGTGGAATGTTGAGGAAAGTGGGACACAAAAACTCTTTTATATTTTAAGGAGAGATAAATAAATAAAAACAATAAAACTGCATGCTAAAGAAATGAAAACTGAAAGAGACCAAAAGTATAATGTCAGTTCTGCAAATGGGATTCCCCGATCCCTGTTGAGGGATCACTATGTGTTGTGCACTTCTGGAAAAGGAAAATGGACAGAATTTCTTCATAACTGCCAGCTTGCTCTACAAAGGTGATAATATTGACCACATTTCAGACATCATAGATACTTAGGGATCCTTGTACCCACACTCTAAGTTTTCTAGATAATTGAGCAGATCCTACATCGGATAGTGTTGAGAGTGCAAAATAGTCATAGTTCCAAGCAATGAAATAAGTGCTTGAAGAATGCAAAGGTTTGACCTGAAAAGTTCTGTCTCATGGACTGTGGTGCTTTCATTCCAAGTAAGGAGACTTGCATGGATGGAAGAGGCCGCTTACACTGTAAGAAGGCACCACTGTTGGCAGAATTAAATCTTTGAATCCAACCCAGGATTATTAGAAATCAGTATATCCTACATACTGTAGCAGTGCAATATAATCCAGTTCACTGGAATCTTTTAGGGTTGGCAAATTGGGTTTTAGCTCTTCTTCTACCTCCCAGTGTTTGGGAAAGGGGATCCCTGTCAAAGAAGCTTGCAGAACAGAGAGAACAACACCTCCAGTAACATATACCTCCTTCCTTGAAGTCCCAAGGTACTGAAATGACCCCTGTCTGAGGGTAATGTTGAAACTGACCAGTTTTTACTCCCTAGGAAGGAAACAGATCTGACCATGTCGAACCATGAATAATATTACTGCATGGCAGAGTCAATGTGGTCCGCTTCATGTGTGAATGTCAGTGGGAAAGTGCTCCCATTGCCCCCCCCCACTTTAAAAAAGGAATGTAAGGAGGACCCTAGAAGTACCACAGCAAGAGTCAGCCATTTCTCAGAATTCAGGGACACTGCAAGTTTTTTTCTGCAGGTTTCCAGGAACAACCATGAGTTTGACTAATTTCTATCACCTGCCGGGATGTTTTGCCCTCTGGCATTTCTTGCACGAATTCCTGTTCATGTTGCATAAGTTAATGTCCTACCTAGGCTGGATATCTCTATATAAGGCCTTTGGGGCTGAAGGAGATTCAGAGGGAAACACGTCTGAAGGACATTTGAAGTGGACAGGTTCCTTAGAGAGACATCTGCATCACATCCAGGTAAGACAGAAGCTTCTCGTTGTCCTGATGGGAATCTGCTAGGGACCGTGGCAGCAGCTCCAGAGATTCTGAAGGGGGCTGGTTTTTCATTTTCTTCCATTATTCCTCTGTGCAGGATCCTTTCCCTCATTATATTTAACTGCTGCCCACCCTCTGACCAGCTGTGCCAAAGAGAAGTCCCAGATTTCAGTTTACTTGTGAAGAATTAACTGCAGCTCCTCTCACTATGTCACTGTGTCCTTGGATTATTCTGTCTCCTAAACTGTGTCCTTTGCATTTTTTTTTTAAATGTAAAGCAAAGATCCATGACCACAAATTGGGCTCCACTAATGAATGGGATGTAGTAAATCGGGATGGGCTTGAACCAGCTCATGAAGTAAAGTTCTTGATGAATTTTGGCCGGTTTGTGGTTTGGGAACTGAAGTTCATGGCAGGTCAACTGGCACGAACTGTCCACGAATTTTCAAGCAGTTTATGATGGTCTGTTATGGATACATTTCCAGATAGACTATATCCACTCAATCAAAAATTTTCAAAGCAACAGGGGGAGCAGAATTTTCCAGCCTTGGAAAAAGCATGTGTGTGTGTGGGGGGGGCATTCTATGCACTATTAAAACTCTGCCTGACATTTCCCCCCCACACACTTTCCTGGGGGAACCTTCTTTGCGGGGCCATAACTCAGTCCCCATAAATCCAATCCAAATTTTGGAGAACAGGTAGAGAAGAGTCATTCTGAGATCCCCTGCAAGTCTGCTGTCTCCAGCACACTATATGGGGGGAAATTCTACCATGCCACACACCTCACGAACCCAACTGGTTTATTTCGCACCTAAAAGTTTGTGACGGTTTGTGGCTCACAAACCGAGCATGCCATGAACCATGAACTGAAACGAACCATATTTTCCTGCTTTGTGCCCATTCCTAGTAGTAAACTTAAGGGGAAACATTTGTTCTCATTGATACAGGGTGCAGTGTCTGAGGATAAATGCACGATGTAAAGATGAGCATGCATTTAAAGTGGTACTGTGTGTTTCCCTGACTGTTTAAACAAGATTGTCAGAGCTGAAGGGAGAAAAGTGGTGTTGGAAGAGCTCCCCAAGAGGTGCTGGGTACCCCAGTTCAATGCCTTTAGAGGGATTACTTGTAGAAATACTCTTTGGTGATCTATATCTAGAGTCTGTGAAGCCATCAGAGCTTGAATTTACACCTCCCCCACGTGGGTGGCATTAGTAGAAAAATAATAATTTTTAGCCAGTCATTAGGTGACCCTGTAGAGTTCAAGGCAAGAGACTTCAGAGGTGGTTTGTCATTTCTTGCCCCTGTGTGACAATGCTAGACTTCCTTGGTAGCTTCCCATCCAAGCACTAACCAGGGCTGACCCTGTTTAGCTTCTGTTTGATCAGGCTAGGCTGGGCCATCCAGTTCAATGCTTTGGGTGAGAAATAAAGAAATACAAGTGTACTCCTAACCCTGAAAGGAGAGAACAAGAGAGAGAGAGAGAGCAAACCTGGGTGGAGAAAGGGATCAGGCTCAAGGCCAGGTGGACAAAAGGAAGGCGTCTTGGGGAGAAGACCTCCCAGGACAAGGCAAGATACAGACAATGAGAAGAGAAAAGTGGGGAATGGAAGAAGGGGGAGTTGAATATGTCCAGTCTGAAGCGGTGGTGATGTCTCTGAAGTCTAGCTCCAGCAGCTTGGTTGTGGAGGACAGCTTGAAGTAAACTGTGACTTGCAATTTTTCTTCAGGCCAATTTGACTGGAGATCCTGGAGGGGGTTTTTTGGTCATCTTCTGGGCATGAAATAGGGGTCACTGGGGGTGTGGGGGCGGGAAGGTATTTCTGAATTTCCTGCATTGTGCAGGGGGTTAGACTAGATGGCCCTGGAGGTCCCTTCCAACTCTATGATCCTATGAAAGCCCTTCTCTTTAAATCCAAATTCACGGGACATCTGGTCATGTGTTGTGAGAGGAGTGGGACATGGTCCTCTTCAGAGCCTAGTTACCATGGAACACAAGAGATGGCTCTTTGTCACGGGAGAGAGTCAAGCCTTTAAACAACTCAAGACTCTCTGGGGTTTCATGGATGCACTCTTGATTTTTGTGCCTGGGAAGACCTGGGTTCAAATCGGCCTGGGGCAACTCTGCATTTCTCACGAAAGCCCGCTTCACTGGATCGTTCTGATGCTTAAAGAGGACAATCCTGTTTAATGCTCCTGGGAAAAATAACAGGATTTCAAATATGACACAAGAACCGGTGAGGGGCTGGGGGTCATAGGCACACTCAGTTGATCCTTCCTCTCCCCCCACCCCCCTTGCCTCTTCTTCCTTTCTCTACTGCATAGAGCCTGACGCCTAGAGAACTTGCAAGCAATGGTCTTTCAAGGAGGTCTGCTCAGTGGTGCTGCTTTTGGTGTTCACCTGGATGACCGTGTGGGCGGAAGATGACGAATATCTCTTCGGAAGAGATGAAGAAGCAAAAAAAAAGAGAGAAGAAGAAGATGAAATTCGTAAGGACATCAATTGATTACTGTGAGCCTGCACCCTCTTATGAAGGTGACTATTGCACCGATATCATGACGGCAAGGGGACTGAACCGCCATCGGCTAAACGTATTCATTCATGCTCCAATTAAAGATATTGTAGACATCTGTTCACAAAATCTTGGATTATATCTACCATTTAGTGTCCAAAGGTCCCCACAACCCCTTTATTTTACTAAATGTGAAGCAGTTGACAATGTTCCCACGGATGGTGTCTTTTCTGATTACACTGTGCGAAACTATAATCAGACCATGCAATTTATGTGTTCAAGTGGAATCCCCACGGATCACTTTGGAACTCTTTATTAAGTTTAAGAACATAAGAACATAAGAGAAGCCAATGTTGAATCAGGCCAATGGCCCATCTAGTCCAACACTCTGTCACACAGCGGCCAAAATATACCAGGTGCCATCAGGAGGTCCAGCAGTGGGGCCAGGACACCAGAAGCCCTCCCACTGCTGGCCCCCCCAGCACCAAGAATAGAGTGCATCACCTGCCCCAGACTGAGAGTTCTCATTCTATACCCTGTGGCTAATAGCCACTGGTGGACTTCTGCTCCATATGTTTATCTAATTTCCTCTTGAAACTGTCCATGCTTGCAGCTGCCACGACCTCCTGTGGCAGTGAATTTCCGTTTGCTAAATAAGCTCTTAGATCTGTGGTTCTTCCTAAGTCTGTACTGTTTAAGCCAAACCGGATGGCATTTTGAGAGCAACAATTCTACCCAGCCCTCCTTGGGCCTCTGCTCAGCCCCTTCTAATCTCCTGCCTCTCACTGCACTCTCCTTTTAATCCACGTTCACTGCGGTATCCTCCAAGCAATTCTGCACTAAAATCGAATGCAACCCTCTTTTTAATCCAGGTGTCCCCGTCGCCCTCCCCATTCTGCACTAAAATCGAGTTCAATCTTCTTTTTATTCTGGGTCCCCCCCCCCCCCCATTCTGCATTACATTAATTAGGGCCCTTTTTGTAGCAGGAACTCCTTTGCATATTAGGTGACACACCCATAATGTAGCCAATCCTCCAAGAGCTTACAGTAGCCCCTGTAAGAAGAGCCTTGTAAGCTCTTGAAGGATTGGCAACATCAAGGGTGTGTCGCCTAATATGCAAAGGAGTTCCTGCTACAAGGAGAGCCCTGCATTACCTCCCTTCAGTGGTCAGCCCGGTTTCAGGCTGCTGTTGTCCCAGGTTATTTAGATGCTGTTTTGCTGAGAACTTAAATTACCTCGACATGGACACTGGGAAAATCAGGAGTGGCAGGCAGATGTGGATGTTCAGCTAGCATCTGTCTCACAGTTGCATATCCTTAACCCCTGCTGCATTGATCAGTGTTAGGGATTTCTGTGTAAATGCAGGGTTAATAAATGCAGCAGAACACGTGCATTTGCTTTTAAACAAAGAAACTTTACTAATGAGGGAGGGTAAACTGGGAGCTGAAAGTAAAAAAAAAAAATAGAGAAAAATCATCCTGTCTAGCTACTCTTGAACCCACATCTTTTCTTAGAGATTCCTATACCTTGGATGAGGAAGAACTAGAGAAAAAGGACAAAAAGCAATAAACATGAAACCGAAGGCTTACTTTCTAGTCCAAAGTATTGATTATCCAGTTGGAGAATCCCAATGCTAACTAACGATGCATATTGTCCCCTTACTCTGGCAGCAACTACGTGCAGACTTCCAGTTTGGTGTAGTGGTTAAGTGCACGGACTCTAATCTGGGAGAACTAGGTTTGATTCCCCACTCCTCCACGTGCACCTGCTGATATGACCTTGGGTCAGTCACAAGCTCTGGCACAGCTGTTCTTGAAAAAAGAGCAGTTTCTGTCAAGAGCTCTCAGCCCCACCTACCTCACAAGGTGTCTTTTGTGGGGAGGGGAAGGGAAAGGAGTTTGTAAGCCGCTCTGAGATACCTTTGGGTAGTGAAGGGCGGGGTATAAATCCAATCTCCTCCTCCTCCTCCTCCTCCTCCTCCTCCTCCTCCTCTTCTTCTTCTTCTTCTTCTTCTTCTTCTTCTTCTTCTTCTTCTTCTTCTTCTTCTTCTTCTTCTTCTTCTTCTTCTTCTTCTTCTTCTCCTTCTTCTCCTTCTTCTCCTTCTTCTCCTTCTCCTTCTCCTTCTCCTTCTCCTCCTTCTCCTTCTCCTTCTCCCCACCCCCCCATTGGGTCTCTGACTTTAAACCAGCCAAGATATCAGTATGCACGAACAAACAGTAAATTCTTTCATGAGAACAGAGAGAGAACTTGCAAACCTTCCTGCAACTCACGTAAGGCCACCTGGGATACTTGTTCTCCCGTATACAGACACAACTGACTTCGGTCCCCATGTCCAACCTAGATAAGGTGCTTCAAAGAGAAAGAATATGCTGGTAATCTGGTGACAGCACCCATTAAAGCCCAGGGCCTTATTTCCATTTTTTTCCCATGGACAATGGGGGGGGGCGTTATCCTGTGCAAGCTGTGGCTCATTCTTCTCCATGTGTCATTCTGTATGCTTTTCTGGCTTGTGCAAAATAAATACCTTCCTTCTTTAAGCATCACCCTGTGTGTTGTCCTCCCTCATTCAGAAACTTCTGCACAGATTGGAGAGAGAGAGAGGTGTGGTCTCAGCTGTGAGAGGTGTGGTCATGTAATGATTTTTTTTAAAAAAATCTCTGGCATTCCCAGCCCTTTAAAGTGGTGATCCACAGGTGATCCCCTATGAGTGAAAATGAAGTCTGAATGTAAGCCAGAAAATCCTTATCAGTGCCAAAATACCAACAGCCCTTTCCATACTGTCTTCCCAAACAGAAAATCAAACATGCAGCAGTAGAGGGGGACTGTCCCCACTCTCCCCCAACTGGGGTTGCCAGGCCCTCTCTGGCAATCAGTGGGAGGGCTGGGGACATGGGGGTGTCCAAAGCACCATGGATTAGGTGTGGTATGCAAAATGTTAGTAGTCACAGAGAAATCAGCATTGGTAATGTGACGGGAAACCTAGGTCTTGATTCAGTCCTGGAGGATGCATTGTCCCAGGCTTCATTATCAGTTGCAATTCAGCAGTGTCTCCTTCTAATCTCCCTCTGAAATTCCTTTATAAGAGAACTGCTACTCTTAAGTCAGCAACTGAATGTCCTGGAAGGTTAAAGTGTCCCCCCACCAGATTTTGAATGCTGTAGTTCAGATTTATGTCCATTTATTCTTTGTCATAGGAGCTGCGGTGGCTCAAGTGGTTAAGACGCTGAACTGCAGGCTGTGGAAGGTCGGTAGTTCAGCAGTTCGAGACCTGGGTGCCGCATGAAGGAGTGAGCGCTCGTCTCTAGTTCCAGCTCCTGCCAACCTAGCAGTTCAAAAGCAAGATAAATAGGTACCACTTTGGTGGGAAGGTAACAGCGTTCCATGCACCTTGGTGTTTAGTCATGCCAGCCACATGACCACGGAAACGTCTTCGGACAGCGCTGGCTCTTCGGCTTTGAAACGGAGATGAGCACCGCAACCCTAGAGTCGGATTCAACTGGCTTTCGAGCAAGGGAACCTTTACCTATTCTTTGTCATAGGGACTGATCTGCTTGTCCAATGTAGAGTGTGGAAGGGCGTTGCTGACATGTGATAGCATAAATCACTTTAGAGGATGAGCAGGAGTCTGGGGAATTCCTGTGGATTTGGAAGTGGAGCCTCAGGAGGGCAAGGTTTGGGGAGGGGAGGGATCTCAGTGGGGTATGATGTCATGGAGTCCACCCTCCAAAACAGCCTTTTCCCCCAGGGGATCTCTCTGGTCTTCAGATTTTGGGAGATCTTCAGGCCCCACCTGGAGGTTGTAGAAACAACAGAGAGATCACGGGAAGGATGCAAACAATGATGAAAACATGGACTAAACTCTGAGCTAGACTTAAGTTGGCCCCGGTCACACGGAGAATTTGCCACGCGGAAGGCATGAATGTCAGGCAGAGTTTCGGGGCGCAATCGCACCGCAACATCTGGGAAGCGTAGCACTCCCGTGGCCAACCCGTGGTGTCCTGCCAAAGATGCAGAGTTAAAAAGTATCCAGGAAAGTGCACTAGTATCCAGTAAATGTGGGGCAAAGGCGGGTATCCCGTGGCATCCAGCGCCTGCCTATGTCCCATCACAAACCAGATGTTGTAAGTCTCCATAGGATGTGCACCAATGCTGAACTGCGCATGCACACAAACAAGAAACTGACAGCACTGCCGCCCCCCGGAACGGCGCATGCGCACATACAAGAAACCGACAGCAGTGCTGTGCCGCTTCTTTGCCACGCTTCAGCATCACTGTGTGATCGGCAACTAAGTGCGGCAACTCGGGGGACCGTGTGATTGGGCTACCACACTTTATTTTGCTCTGGGGTGAACAGCCACGCCTATCCCCCCCCACACACACGTTATCTGGCCCATGTGACCGGGGCCGTTGTTTCTTATAAAACATCCATTTCCTCTGTGTGTACTCAAGTTATTTTTACAGGTAGTAGCCAGGTTGGATACTTCATTTTTACTCACTCTCTCCTCTTGGATTAAAGTTTGAGTTAGATTTCAGTTGTTTCCTCTTAACAATTATCTCCTTGGAATGTATAAGGTTTGTGAACAATGATGGCATGATTTATATCAGGGCAAGTCTGGGCAGCATAAACTTTCTCTTTAAATGTGTGATCTCTGTTTTGCCTCCTGTTAGTAACTAAGATGGTGTTTTTATGTAAAGGGAGTCGTTTGTTAAGATATTACGAGCACGGAAAGAATCTGTCGAGTGGGAAGAATGTTGAGCGTTAATTCACAGATTAGAATTGTGCAAGTACTTTTAACTTTGCGGTAGGCATTATGGAGTTTGCGTGCATGTATCGGTAACAACAGAAGATGGCCATTTGATTGTAATTGTTTTTCCTCTCATTTCAGTGGCGTATAAATCAATGTTACTTACGCAGCACACTGAGAAAAAGCTGTCATGTGAAACGGGACTATATGCAAATTCCACTGTGTGTAGGCATACATCTTTATTACTTGTTGAAGAAACACTGCTCACTGCAAAACAGCAGTCTAAATTTATTTTTGTAATACTGCATCACGGTTGTTTTCATCATGGTTTACCCACCTGGAGGTTGGCACCTGAGCAGAGAGCAAAAATGAGGGGAGAGCCAGTTAACATAAGAACATAAGAGAAGCCAATGTTGAATCAGGCCAATGGCCCATCTAGTCCAACACTCTGTCACACAGCGGCCAAAATATACCAGGTGCCATCAGGAGGTCCAGCAGTGGGGCCAGCACACTAGAAGCCCTCCCACTGCTGCCCCCCCAGCACCAAGAATAGAGTGCATCACCTGCCCCAGACTGAGAGTTCCCATCTATACCCTGTGGCTAATAGCCACTGATGGACTCAGATTATGACGCCTTCATGAAGAAGCACCTCGATTTCCCCAACTGCAACAGGGTCATGAAAGAGAGAGAGAGGAAGACCTCGGCCATGCCTTAGAGAATACTTTCCTTCATGCCTCAGAACATGACCTTCAGGCCATCTGCTATGCCCATGGGGAGCCACAAACTGGTATGAGCGGAAGTCCGTAGCCCCTTCCACTCACCCATTGTGTCGCCACTTCCGAGGAGGGAAATGAATTCAGTGGCACCTTAGAATTTAGTATCATTCTCGTCTGGCGTGAAAATGGACTGCCTACCTATTTCCATGGGCATCCATCGGATTGAAGGACGTACCATAACTAACTCCATGTTGAGATCTAAAAAGAACAAAGCAGTTCCCTGGCCTTTCTTTGCACGCGCATATAGTCACGACTGCTCAGTCTTTTTTCTTCCACTCTGGGATTCAGCAGCTCCTTTCACCCTCTCCTTAATAGTCACGTATCCGTCCCTGTGGGTTCTCTCTGGCATCCCACACATTTGCATGTGGGACTCAGATAGGGACACTTCTGAACATTTGCCTGACTGCGAGGTTACCTCAGCCTACACAGGAAGATCCATGGGTGCTGGGGAGGTTGTATTCATAACCTGGGATTGGATCCAGCCAGCTGGAAGGAGGGGTCCCCTTTTGGCCGCCAAAAAAGTCCATGCTTGGGATCATGTGACCTGTGTGGACAAAAGCAATGGGTAAGAAGGGGAACTGGGCGAAAGTGAGTAGAAAAGATGGCTGGATCCAACCCCCGGTGTCCACATTTAGCAAAGCTCAAAGCCCCTTGATGTTTGATGGGACGACCCAAGTAAGATAGCCGCTTGGCAAAATTCCTGATCCAGACATTGGAGACCAATTAGCTACACAAAAATGCTATTGTACTAGACCAAAGGTTCCCTGGAAAGCACTCTGGTAACCAGCTGCCACCACTCAGGGATCTCCTGAGGACATCTAGATTGACCCGCTGAGAAGTTATTCTTCTAGCACAGTATTTCAGCAATAACAAAGTAGAAAGCAGAAACCCTAGAAAATACCCTATAACCATGGATGTAAGCGTCATGCGGCCTAGCATGTAGGGAAGAGATTCAGAGAAATATCCACAGAAATAGATTGCACTAAGTGAAGCCCCCCTAAAAATCTTTGTAAAAAAGTTTTATTATAAAAGAAAGAAAAAAGGCATGGAAGAGTAGTTGGATTCAAAAAGTGGTGAGAAAAGGGCAAAACAAAAAATACAGGGGGGGAAAACCACATAGGAACATAGTGCACAGAAATAAAAGCAATACAGATGAACTAACTCAGTGCACTTTACCTAGGCTGTAGCAGGTTCTTCAGAGCATGTACAGAGTTCCTTGCGGTTAACAAGATGTTGGAGGAGTCCTTAGCCCCTGCTCAACCTCCTGTGGACCCCAGTTTCCATTGAAGGCTGAAGACAAGGGAAAATCCCAGTGTCCAGGTATTTATGCTCAGTGGAACATAAGATAAGAACATTAGAGAAGGCAATGTTGGATCAGGCCAATGGCCCATCCAGTCCAACAGTCTGTCACACAGTGGCCAAAAATACCAGGTGCCACCAGGAGGTCCAGCAGTGGGGCCAGGACACTAGAAGCCCTCCCACTGCTGCCCCCTCCAGCACCAAGAATACAGAGCCTCACTTGCCCTAACTGGACCTAAATCAGCCATCTCTCTAACAGTGGTGAGCTGATTTAGCCAATGCCATGCAAAGCTGCCCCTCTGGTGTCTGATGCTACTGTCACCAATCAGACTGCCTTATAACATATAGAGCCATCCCCATCAAGCAACTAATAATGGCTCTTAAATTCCATGACAAATATGTGGTCTGGCCCAACCTGGATTTTGCTTTGTACCAGTCAAGTCTGGCAGGATGGTCCAATGTGGAATGGAAACGAAGCGGTTATTTGAATGTAAACCCCAGGTGTCCTAGATTCCAGATCCTCTAGGTGGCACTCTTGAGTCTTGGTAAAGTTCTGGGATTGCTTCTGCAGCATTCAAAAGTGAATGGATTGGGTGTGTCCCCCATGCCTTTTGAAGGGCTCGGGAAAGCTGCTTGAGGGTTAGCCACCAACTAATTTTGGTGATGATAAAATGGGAAGAAGCTTGCAGGGTTTTGTTTGTTTGTTTGTTTTTTTATCAAAACCCTCCTAAAAAGGAGAGGAATTTATTCTTTTTATAAATAGAAAAAGGTAGGGTATATAGAGGGATAAAGAAAAGAGCGGAGTGAGTATTCTGTTAATAAAGGTTAGTTTAAATCAATATAGATACAGTTTTTGGCAATCTCCGTGATTTGAGAGTCTTCTTTTCATCTAACAAAAATTCAAAATAACTCTGTTAATGAGGTTAGTAATGTCCTTTGGGGTTAGTTGTGAGTCATCTCCTTTTTGACGCTTCCTGAACAGTTATTTCTTAAGTTGTCTTCCTTTGGTATCCCTCAAATTATAGGATGGGCCACCTTTGGTTTTCACTTCTCCCGCTCCGGCACCTCCCTCCTCTGGGCCGCTGTCATCTTCACTACTCAAATCTGTCCACGTTGCGAGTGCTGCCTCTTCCTCTGGACTGGCGTGTCTCTTCAGAAATTCCTGCGCCTTGAAGATGGAGTCAATCTTCTCTCTTTTATCCTTGTACTTGAACAAAAGGCCTTCAGGGAAGATCCATCTGTATATGACCTGTCTTCTTTGTAGAAAAGTGGTCAATCCTTTATAAGCTTTCCTTTTCATCCGGATTTCGTAAGGCACATCTTTCAATATTCTGATAGTCTGCTCCCCAATTTTCAAGGGCACCGCTGCAACTGCACGCAAGATTTGATCTCTGGTACTCTGCTTGACAAACGTGACAACCACTTCTGCTGGCAGATTATTTTTTTGTGAATGTGGAGTAGGCCCTATAGACCTTATCCATTTCTTCTTTTAACTCACGCTGATCTCTGCCAGTTACGGGTGCCAAGGCATTCGCAAGTATAGATCTGAGATCTTCCTTCTCTTCTTCTTTAATGCCCTGAAATCGAAGAGTCAGATTCGATTTTTCCATTTGCAACATCAAAATTCTTTTTTCTTGCACATCCTGATGCTTTTCTAACTTGTTGACCCTTTTCTTCACTTTTCCGATGTCTTCCGACGAGACCAAACATTTCTGTGCGATCTCCTCCATCTTCTTTGACGTCTCTGTTAGTTGCCTCTGTTGACTGTTGAGAACACCTTCCATATTAGTTAAGGTTTCGCTGATTTTCTGTATTTGGACCAGCAGAGGGTGCAGTAGCTCGCTTGTCTGTTGACTGACAGTCGGCTCTGGAGGGGGATTACCCGGACCGGAAGTCCCGCCTCCCTTCTTCTCCGTTTTCAAAGGGACCTTCTTCATGGCTGACATTTCTTGTATTTGTTTACTTTATAAAAGTTCGTGACACGTCGCTCAGGAGTCCCGCTAACTCATTCGCTTCAATGGCACCCCAAAGGTAATTTCACCAACCCTTCTTCCCTTTTGTCCCCCTTAGCTTTCTTATACAAGTCCCGCTTCTCAGTGGGGGGGGATTCCCCTCCTCCCAGCTGCTTATTCGCTTACGGGGGAAGGGCTCGGGTTTCGCTTCAAATTCAGACCTCCAACTCACGGTTCCTGCCATTTCTTCTTTTTGCTTTAATTCATCGCTGTTCCTCACTCCTGTTGGAAATCGGTGGCGTTGCTAAGTCCCATTACGGGCACGCCGCAGCGGGGCCGATTGGGGCGGGGAGAAAGCCTCAATTTCCCGGCTGACTGCCGGCAAAGAGGCTACTCCCCAAGCGCCCCCGGTTTGGAGCCTTTGCCTAAGGCTCACTAGGGTCTTGCAAACATGCAAAGACCCCCCCAAACTGCGTGTGGGCTAACCACCTCCGGGAGCCTCCCGAAAGGTGGCCGCCATTCGCAACGCCGGAAACCGAAACCGTTTGTTTGTTTGTTTTTAAAAACAGCTCGCAGTTTCAGGGCAGTGTGCATGCTTCTCCCCTCATCCTTTCTATCCACAGAACAACCTTGTGAGGAAGGTTAGGTTGAGAGCGTGACTACCCCAAAGCCAGGCAGTGAACTTCATGGCAGAATGGGGAGTTCGTACTCAGGTCTTCCCAACTTCAGTCCAACTACTTACACAACATGTCTTTTGGATGATTTGTCGCCTAAACCACTGAAACCCTGTTTTTGGGATTTCTGCCCCCTGCCTGAAACCTGCGCGAATAGGTAGCTCTAAGCACCTGTTTCGTCTTTTCTGCTCTGTATCTTTGGCCCCTCCTCGCCCCACTTTCTTCAGTGATATGCATTGGGTGGTTGCTATAGGCATCTGGAATAGCTGAATCTTCACAAGGATACGATAGCGTTGATGCGCATGATTACCACTTGCGTGATAGTATCTTGACTCCTAGAACAGTGCTGAGTCGATCAATCTGCTTTTGATTTGTTCCAACCTGCTGCTCGGAATTCCTTGCAAGGTCGGGGTGGGGGGAGGGAGAGAGCAGCGTCTCTTTTCTCAGCTGATGCCCTTTGCTGACTGTGCATCACTGCCGAAGCTGGTTACATTTCCCTGAGCCACGTAT
Organism: Gekko gecko; assembly: GCA_029375565.1. Taxonomy (NCBI): domain Eukaryota; kingdom Metazoa; phylum Chordata; class Lepidosauria; order Squamata; family Gekkonidae; genus Gekko; species Gekko gecko. The sequence continues at coordinate 44,332,632 of JAPDNY010000015.1, read as the reverse complement.
GAAAGCTAAACCAGTGGCTCACCTAGCCTGAGACGTCAGAAAAGGAGGTCTGATTACATTCAAGCTACTCTAGTGCGGGTCAGTTTGCAAAGTGGAACACATTCATTGTGTGTGTGTGTGGGAAATGCCCTCAAGTCACAGCCGACTTCTGGCAACCCCTCGTGGGGGTTTCAAGGCAAGAGATGAACAGGGATGTGCAGCAAAGCAAGAAGAAGAAGAAGAGGAGGAGGAGGAGGAGGAGATTGGATTTATACCCCGCCCTTCACTACCCAAGGGAGTCTCAGAGCAGCTTACAAACCCCTTTGCCTTCCCCTTCCCACAACAGACACCCTGTGAGGTAGGTGGGCCTGAGAGAGTTCTTTCAAGAACGGCTCCTGAGACCCGGGACGCTAACCGGCTACTATGTTTTGGGTGGTGGTTTCTATTTTCCATGGAAACATCGACATGCTGTTCAGGTTTCTCTTACAGAAATCTGTCCCTTCTGATATTTTGTCTTGTCGTTGGCTTTGTATAAAACTCCCTTGCCTAAATTCACAAAGACTGCAGTCCAAAACACACGTTCTTGGAAAGAAGCCCCATTGAATTAAAAAAAAAATAGGGTTTTACCTACAAAGAGTGTCTTGAGTTGTTCCGTCACCTCTGCCGGTAAAGAATAAAGCATCAACAATATACGGGATCAGGGCGGACTGCACGAAGCAAAGCAACAGAAAACAAAGCACGCCATGTGCAAACCCGAGTAACACAAAGTTCTCGGTGTCTGAAAATCTCCACAAAATCTGTGTTTATAAATATTGTATAAACTGTACCAAAAAACCCCCCACTCTCTATTACAAAATCGGGTCTCCTGATACATCCTTGAATAAATGCAGACGCCATCCGTACAGAACTCAGTTCAATGCAAATGAATGTTCTCCACCATGTCATGAATCTTTGTTCATGTTCAGTAAGTCTCGTTTCTATCCAGTCATATCGTATCCATTTGTACTGTTTCTTGGTTAAAGCGGATCACAAAAGACCAAGAGTTCATGTGTATGATTGTTGGAGGTGCAGAGGTCCTCTGGTCGGCTTATTCCACTGGCTTGACCAGGAACCTGCATGGGAAGAGAAGGTGGGGGGGGGGTTTCCTATCTCATGGAGGATCCGGGGTTCGGGATCCGGGGGAGTCTAAGCGGAGGCTGGCCCAGAGGAAGCTCTGACACCCCAGCTCCCCTTCCTTCCAGTTTGTTCCTCAGGACTGTGTCTGATTGAGCTGACCAGCCACTTACCTCGTTCTCCTTTCCTCCATTTTATCCTCACAACAACCCTGTCAGGTAGGTCTCACTGAGATTACGGCCAGAAACCTGATTGCTTTCCATTGCTTTGTTTAACTGCAATACATTTCTCTTGCAATGGGCAAAATTGCAGTATTTTAAATTACACCTCATTTGGGAA